>CM030358.1:250054227-250739227 GCA_017893485.1 Hemerocallis citrina
AGCAATATTGCGCAAACATATATAATATAATATAATTATACTATTTTTTAAGCTAATAGGTCTACCTCCTCTTTCCTTTCTCCATTTTGAAACGAAGAAAGGGGAGAAAAAGTAGCAAATCACACTTACCTTAACACGTGCATACCACACTTTTTTATTTAACAAAATAAACTACAAAAACAAATACAAAAACAAAAAAAAAAATCCCTTCCTCTCCCAACTCCTATGTTATTAGAGATTTTTTTCAAAAATAGTTTTGTTACTCTCACTTTTTAGAAATTTATGTACAATATATTGCACTGGGTTATATTGAAAAATTATGTGCAATATATTGCACTGGGGTTATACTAGTTATACTTTATCTTAAGCTAATAGGCCTACCCCTCTCTCCTTTCTCCATTTTGAAATGGAGAAAGAAAAGCAAAAGTAGGAAATCACACCTACCTTAACACGTGGAGAAAGGAGAGCAAAAGTGGTAGTTAACACGTGCAGCCCACATCAAATACCAAAACAGAATTAATTTTAAGAACACAAATAACAAACTTTTTTCTACCAAATCTCTCACAAACCCACAAACCTTAACCTGTGCATAAAAAACTAGAAATGGCTGCCTCTGCCTTCCGATCCGCTCTCCGGTCATCCTCCCTCCGCTCCACCGCTACCAAAATCGCCTCCAAGCCCCCCCACCGTCCCCTCCCGCTCCTTCTCCCTCCCTAAACCCATCACCGCTCCTCGCATCCTCAGGTTCGTTAAACCCAATCTAGGGTTTCTTGGTTTAACCGAATCTAGGCTTTCTTAAATGTTTTTTTATTTGTTTAATTTTTAGGTCTCCACTTGAACTGAGCTTCTGCGTCGAATCACTGCAGCCGAGGCACAGCGTGACCGCGTCGCCGCTGATGACCTCCATGCTCGTCATCAACCGAAGGTAATTATTTCATTTGGTGCTTTGAGATTCGGTTAAATGCTTTCGCTGTTTGAGAAGTGTGTGCTGTGAACTGAATTTGATTTGGTTATGATTGTTGATTGATGGAACGTGTTGGTCTGTGTGCTTTAGAGTATAGTAATTGTTTATTTGATGATGATTAGGTGGAATGAATTTTGTTTAGGAAATTGGATTGCTTTGGATTTGGATGAGTGTCGTAATGATGATTGAAAATATTGTTCTTTAGTGTTTTAAGAGTATGATGAGAAGATGACTGTTGGGTTATTCGTAGATTTTTGAAGTTGTGACGAAGGGCAATGTGAAAGGATACACTTTTGAGTTTGGTTATTATATTATACTATATATTAAGCAAATAGACCTACCCCCTCTCTCCTTTCTCTATTTTGAAATAGAGAAAGGAGAGCCAAAGTAGGGACTAACCCGTGCAAACCCCGTATTTTCAATATACAGTAAAAAAAAAACCCTCATCTTCTATCTTCTCATTCTACTTTCAAAATCTCTCATCTTCTCATCCGGCAGGCACCTTCTCTGCCGACATTGCCGCCGCCATCGCCGCTACCTCTCCCCTCCCACGCCAAAGCTCTATCCCCCATCTCAATTAAACCCAATAAAAACAACCCAAACCATACTATCCCGCCCTCCAGGGAAAATAGAAAAAAGGAGATTTTCAGAGAGAGAGACAGCAAGCACCTCAAGCCCTTCTCGGTCTCCTCGATCCATGTTCCACCTCGACACCAGCCACCCTTGCTTCATCGATATTCAAACACCTCTTGGATATATGTTTCAGACTGAAAGGGAGGAAGGAGACATCAACTATTTGAAGTCCCTTGGCATTGTCCAGAAGATCTATTGAAGATAGTCAAGTAAAATACACTCACTTGAAACCCTCAGTCTTCTGTTCCAGATTATCTAAACCTGGAATTAATGCTATGATGCTAATTATGTGTTTGTTAATGCAGCCCTATATGAAGAAGAAGTTGGATAAATATTTTGTCTTGAATGAGAGTAATGGAGTCATTAGTAATCTGAAGTCTGTCAGCATTGTGGAGAAGATCCATTCCTGTATAGTAGGTACATATACTGACTCGATACCCTAATTTTTTGATCCAGTTTATTTTATTAAACTTGAAATGTAAAAACTACTAACGATGTCGACATTGCCACGCTCTTCAAAATAAATTTATTGATTTGTCATGATAATTATAAGAAGGTTCACTTCTATAAACACTCCAACATTTAAAGGAAAAAGGCAATGATGGATATAATGGTAGCTTCTTTAAAGCCACTTCAACATAATTCTTTAGGAGGTTTGGTGCTTGATGTCGATGAGTCTTATTGTTATCCACTAGGTCTAGGTTCACACCTCGAGAAAAAATACCCAAGTGCATAGCCGAAGTTTCTTTTCTAGCTGTAATTCATTTATCATGTGTGTATGCTATATCTATTGATTAAAGTAAAAGATAAGAGGCAGAATATCTAGGATTAAGAAGAAAAACTGAATAGTGAATGCTTCCTAGGTTATTCTAGCTGTACTAGCAGAAAAAAAGGTCTCCTGGAGTTAAATGCATATAGGAAGGACTATTGTCTACTTCAAAGATTTTGGAATTAGATTATGTAGATGGTTTACTTTTAATCCCTCTTCTCCCACTCTACAATTATTCATATCTATGAATTTGGATATGAATAATTGTAGAGTTTCATTGTTACTATTATTAAGTTATAAGATTTAACAAAATGTTTTTACATTCAGATTCTTTAGGTTGCAAGTTCGAGCTGTGAATTTCCTTCGGTTGTTCCTTATAGTTGTAAATTCTCTTGCTATCTTCTTCATGATCATTGTCACGTTTGTGTTGTAACTATTTTGATTTAAGTCATCAAATTATTCTCTTTTTAAACTTCTGTTCTATAATCTGAAAACTTTATTTTGTAGGTGTTAAGAAATATACTTTAATGGTTTGTGGTTGATTGAGATGATGCACCAAATCAAAATTCGACGATTAATTTAAATTTTAAGTTTTAACATGCTGGAAGCAGGTTTCTTATGCAGTGTTTTTGTAGTCTATCATGTTTGTTAGGTTTACCGTACAGTAAACCTAACATTCTTTTCTTGAGAGATCGTTGTCATAACTTCACAATAACGTACTTCAAATTTCTCTATTTGATGAGGCAAAGGCTATAAATTTTGGGGTTGTGTTTCATTGCAAGTAGAATTGCGCTTTCACTCTGGTTGCAGCTTAGACATAGTTGGAAAAATTGCAAGTTGGAAGTTTCTTCCCTTAAATTGCAATTAAAGAGTAAAGGGATGCTTGCTATAAACAATAGTTGGTTAGAAAATTAATTTTGCATTTTAACTGTTTGGATTTGACTCGTTTATCATCATGGATAATTTATTTAAGCCATTCATTGGATATATAATTGAGATTTAAGTATTTGGTCATTTTGAAGATTTTTGTGATTGAGTTCGGAGATGTCGTATTGTCATCAAATGCTTCAATTTGAAGATTGTATTTTCTGCAAGATCTTTACTACATAATTGTTGAATGTTGATATACTGGATTATAATTATGTAGGAAAAAAGTTGTATGTATGGGTAGGTTCGGCCGAATTTTTTATTTAATGTTATTGATGTTTTAATATATTTTTAATAAAGTCTGTGCAATTTACACAGGGCAAGACTAGTATAATATAATATATATTATAATCCATGCAATATTGCATATAATTTTTTTTTCAAAATAAGAAAATAATAAAAAAAAATTTGAAAAATTCATCTAATAATATCTCTAAAATAGTGCACGATTTTTAAGGTTTGAATAAGGGATATTATTCTAATTCAAAATTTGGACGGAGAAAGAGTGGGATGGTTGTCTCGTACTTTGGCTCTGGTTTTTTTATTTTTATTTTAAATGAGAAAAATTCTTGAACCAAAAGTAGTTTAGCATAATGAGTAATGCTTTAGCCACTACCAATTTCACTATCATTTTCTTCACTATCTTGGGTGGCATACTCCTATTGGAGAGTTCCCCCACCTACTCTATCTTCCTTTACCTATTGGAGTGTGCCACCTAAGGTAGTGAAGTGAAATGTAGTGAAATTGGTAGTGGATGTAGCTATAATATATTTTATAAATGCATTGAATACATGAATCTTGCTTATTACTCCCCTACAAATATTATATTATATATATATTACTTCCTGAAATTGTTTTTTTTTTAAGGAAAAGGTGGAATAACGCCACCTTGTTTCATTTATAAGAGGTTAACAAAACAAACCCGGTGTACCGGGAGAATAGAAAAGTACAGTGCAGGAAAATAAAATATAATCCCCCAACAAAACCCTGAGGAGTGGGTCTATTCATCCGAACATCATATATCCAAAGGAACAGATCAGTACAAAAGAACCAAGTAGCGGAGGTCCTGAAATTGTTTGCATCATGTAAGTATATGACATAAGCGGTCTGCCTATTTTTTTTTTTTTTATAAAAAAAAGGTAGAGTTTCTCTAGTTTCCAGTATTCAGTCGTAGTTGTCAATATGGAGCTCACCCCAAGTAAGAATTGATCCATGATCACTCATTGTACTACATGTGCTTAGTATTAATCTCGTATAATGTTAATAAAACTATAATTAATTCTGAAATATGAATCTAAAAATGAATATTAATTCTCATCGTAATACTACTTCATCTCTGAAACTCATTAATAAGAAAAAAGATAAGATACGAAGAATCTAGCTAAGAAGAGATGGGCGAGGGTTGGTGGTTTAAGAGAAGTGATGAAAGAGAAAAGAAACTATTATGGAAGGAGAAAATGAGGTAGATGAATTCATGGATTTTGTTGGATATAGACTTGCATCGTGCGGAAGATGTAGGATATGTTGATAAGAATTCTCGTGCATTGTTAAATAACCAAATATTTCTTTCCAACCTAATTAGGATGAATTTGTATTCCACATTTTCTTTCAAGACCTTTTGATGGATTTTTAATTGTCACATTGTTTTAGACAAATATGTAAATATATAAAATTTTATAAACGCACTATTTTGAAAGAAAACTCATTCAATAAAGAATGAAAAAGGGAGAGAAAAAAATCTAGTAACTACATTATTTGCACGTGGACTGAGCTTCTGATTCATGAAAAAAATAGTAAACAACAATGCACTGGTCTCATCATAGTCTCATTTCCAGAAGACTAATATACAAGAAAGGACTCCAAATTCTATTATACTCCTTCTAATGCCTCACACTCATGGTGCAATCTCTTCTTGCCATGAAGAGGGACACCGAACAGCTTGACTGTACTAGCAGTTTCTGATGCTGGATGTAACTGATGAATATTACTTTTATCTGAAGTAACTGGAGTTACATGATTCTGAAGATAGTAGATGATATCATTGTAGAGTTTCTTCATGTGAGTCAGCTCTGAAACTAGCAGTGAGTTGCTCCTCCTCAGCCTCTGGTTGTCCTCTGTAAGTGCTGAGATGAAATCATCTCCATTTTGATCAATGTGAGGAAATGCAGCAGGGGAGTTGTCAACCCAGGTTGCCATTTCATCTTGTAGACTACTGTAGATGTTTTGAGGAGGTAAATTTGTGAAGTAACAGTTTTGAGGCAGTTGAGATGATCTTCTTCTGTGGATCTCAGAGAGCAAGTGCTTCTCTTCTTTCCTGAAATACTCATTTGCAAACTCCCACCTATCTGCAACTATCTTCCTAAATCCCTGCAAAAAAGATACATTTGTAAGATAAATGAAAATGAAGCAACCAAAATAAATTTATTTATTTATTTTTAAACACACAAAAAAACTCTAGGTAAATAATGAACTTGATCAAGAAAGAACAAATAGGACTTTGCGTTGTTCTTCTATGATCTTATTCATGGAACAGGGTGGGAATTGCGTCTTTCAACTAAAAGAAAAGATTGGATGGAAAGGAGAAGGAACAAGATTATTGGGTGTAAGTGATCGACTTACATAGGTGTTGAGTTGCCTAACAAAGCTGGAGAAGTTGTTGTGCTTGAAGTAGTTGGAGAGGATGTCCCTCGAGAACTCAGGGGGTCTCCAAACCACAAAGGTGGTGTCATCTTCACCCCAAGAAACAATGTGGTCGGTGCTAGGGTCATCAACGAGCTGGTAGGTTTTGATCAAGAAAGGAGCAGGGACTGACCTGTTAGTGCACTCCATGGGCACCATCATTGATTCTCTGAAACTATTGTTGTCTACCAAGAAGGCCATGGTGAAACTAAGTTGAATCTTAGAAGGAATGTATATGTAGGAGGAAAGCAAGAGAAGAGAGAGTACACTCCCAGTCAGGCAGCCACTACCTAAATATGATCTCTCTCTCTCCCAAATAGGGATATGTATATGTAAGTAGAAAATACAAGAGAGATATATACGGGAAAATCAACAAAAACCCCGTGTGTTTCCAATTTAAATTTAAAAAAAACTCTAATATTAATTTTTACTCACTTTACCTCATCTGCATTTGAAATTATAATTTTCAATTAAGTACCCTTTATGAAATTACCTTTTTCCCTCCTTTTATTTTGTAAACCGTTGCTGTTTTTTTCCCATTCTTCCCAAACTCTAGATTTAACCGAAAATAAATGAGAAGGCACAACTTGAAGGGTAAATTTTCGTTTTTTTTCCCTTCTTCAGAATTTATTTTAATTCACCTCTAATTAAAACGCTAAGGGGGCATTTGGTACACGGATTGGATGATTCCCAAGAATGAGAGGATTCCTGAAAATGTGAGGGTGAGAATGAAAATTTTCTGAATGTTACATTATCGCGTTTGGTGTAGTACATTGCATTTCCGTGAATCCTTTATTATTGTGTTTTTTATTCTAGTATTTTGGTTATTTTATTGTTTGGTATAGAAATCTTATGTGAATCCTCAAATCCCATTATTTTACGGGGGGGGGGGGGGGGGGGGGGGGATTTTTTTTAATTCTAGTTTTTCAGGTTATTTTATTGTTTGTTATGGAAATCTGATGAAAATCCTCAAATCCCATGATTTTTTGGGAAAATGGAAATCATTCTCAACAAAAGATTTTGATTCTCTTAAGAATCCATCGTTCCTTCCAAAACTATGCTTACCACATACCAAATAGTGTAATCTAAGAAGAAATCTGGGATTTTTTTTGCGCATTCTCACGTACCGGATGCCCCGTAATGATAAGATGGTTATTTTATATAGGGTATTTAGCATAATATTTTTTAATTTTAACTGTGGAAAGTATAAAGTGAGCAAAAAAGAACATTAGGAGGTTTCTTGATTTTTTATCTTGTATATTATAAGTGGTCTCTCACTATGACAAAACACACAATTTTATGTGTACACAAGTGAGCTTTGTATTTGATTAAAGAGCATATTGAACTAGTGACACAGATGGGGAAAAGATGCGAAAAGACGGGGGCTTGAATTTTGTTCAAGCTTACGTATCCTTGAATCAACCAAAAAGGGAAATTCTTTATTTTGAATAACAATTTAAGATGCAACAGAATGATCTTTAACAATCCTATATAGACTGGCTAACATACAGGAAACTCAATTACGTAATTTCTTTCACATCGTGTATTGGATTAGGATTTCATGAGATTTTAAAAGGTTTTTTTGTGATAAAAAAGTCGTGTGGTATTCAATCAAGACTTTTAAATAATCTAAAAAGTCTTTTGGTATTCAATCAAGATTATCATGATTTTTTTAAAGAGTGTCTAAATCTAGTGGTATTCAGTCAAGACTTTTTATACATAAAAAGTCTTCTTGTATTCAAAAATCACTAATTTCCATAGATTGTTTTGTAGAATGGATTTTGTGAAACTTTTTTGTGAGATGTATAAATACCAAATCAATCTCAAAATCCCACCCAAAACAATGAGACTATTCCCTACTCTTTCATTTCAGGTTAGATACTTCTTTCTCTCAAACCCTCTTTCTTTCTCTCAAATCCATCTCAAACCCTCTTTCTTTCTCTTAAACCCATCTTCTTCACTATGCTAACCTAATTCCCCCACGACCCTTCATCTCCTATGTTTTCCCGCCCAACAGAGCACCCCTGTTCATCTTCAACCTCGTCATCCCCCGACCTCTCTTCTTCCCCATTCTCCTCCGAACCCCACTCGCCCTTCGTCGCCATTGCCATTGCCTCTCCTTCCACCTCTCCCCGTCATCCAACCCGAAGCAACACCCTCTTCCTCCACCGACTGCAACCGCCCCTGGTCGACAACCTCGTCGAACCCATCTCACTCCTCATCCGCCATTACTACCACTGCTCTTCCACCACCCCGAGCACCCCCTCGACGCATATCAATCACCTGCCCCATCGCCTTCCTCCATCACCGCTCACCACCGAACCCATCACCTTCCCCCTCCTTCCTCTGTTTCCTTCCGAAACAGAGTCCACAGCCATTACTGTGCCCTTGCTGTGTTTCCCGAGTTAGGCCATTGCCATTAATGTGCCCTTACTGTGTAAAGGTCACGTGCATCGCACGTGTTACTGTTGTTGCCTTGCTATTGTTGTTGTGGACTCTTGCACGTATTTCGCACGTGTTGGCGCCATTCCGTTATTTGCATGTGCATCGTTGCCCCAGGATCCTAATC
Organism: Hemerocallis citrina; assembly: GCA_017893485.1. NCBI lineage: Eukaryota > Viridiplantae > Streptophyta > Magnoliopsida > Asparagales > Asphodelaceae > Hemerocallis > Hemerocallis citrina. The sequence goes on from CM030358.1 coordinate 250,062,769, forward strand.
CCGTTATTCTATTATCTCGAATTAATCTTATTAAAGGCAAGTCACTTTCCTCTTGAATTGTATATTGTGTCAAATTCAAGGTTTTTATTGAAACTCCGCAAGTATATCATGAATTGTTTATCGTATTATTATACTGTTTATCTTCCGTTGAGTATATTGAGGGTTTACACAAGCTAAACCAAGAGGGTTTGAGAGAAAGAAAGAGGGTTTGAGTGTAAAAATCTTGTCACGCCCCGCTTTCCAAAAATACGGAACACAAGTGCGTGACATTAGCCCAGCGAATGACTTACGTCATTCATAAGCTGTTACTGTTCAACTCAGCAATATAATAAGATTAATAAAACTACATATGCAATAAAAACAATCACATGAATAACAATACTTGGAATAAAACATGAAATAACCAAATATGATAATCCAACGTCTAGAAACAAAATAACAATCTCCGGGTCAAAAGCCCAATATACAATGTTAATGAAACTCAATACAAGATGTCCAATAAAATAACGATAAATCTAGAAAGCAATAAATCCTCAGAAAAACTATTCCCCAAGTCCTGCAGGTAACTCTCCTTGATCACCTGTGAATACTTAAAAAGAGGAGAAAATTTGTCCTTAGAGCAAGTCATGGACAGCAAGTAGAGAAAGCAATGAACAATGAAAATACGGTATAGCAATGAATCAATAAATCAATAGGGATCAATAACAATAGAAGATAGCAATAATGAATATCAATGGTAATAATGCGACACGGTATAATAATAAACGATATTTCAATATTCGATGTCAATACTCAATGTTCAATGTCAATATCAATAACAATGTTCAATATATGTATTGTATTTGTAATTAGGTAACTATTTCCTAGTGGATTGTGAATTTCTTAATCGGCGCCAATTTTTAGCTCCATTTCGAGGTATCATCTACAAGATTTTGCAGGTCATGGTAATGACCCTCAAAATGGAAATGAATTGTTCAATCTTTGCCATGCATCCTTGAGGAACGTGATTGAAAGGATATTTGGTATTTTAAATCGCGATTCACAATTTTGCGCCTCCTTTTCTATTTAAGATACAAGCAGAACTTGTGTTAGCATGAACAACACTACATAACTTTCTTCGCAAAGAATTTCATTCTAATGAATTTTCAATTGAACCAATAGACGAATCTCCAAGAGCAGGAACAGTTAATGAAGCAATAATTTTGAACCTATTGCTCAAACCCAAGAGCAGGAAAGAGAAAATGCTAATGCATGAAGGGTTAGCATAGCTTTAGATATGTGGGGAAATGCTACTTAGGAGGACGTGAAGCTATATCAAATTGGCTATTAAAAGATTGAAAATTTTGTATTGGGTTTAATTTTTTAGTGTTTTAATTATACTTTGGTTTAATTTTGATTATACTATGAAGAAATGCTTGTAACACCCTGTGTTAAGAATATATATATATATATATATATATATATATATATATATATATATATATATATATATATATATATATATATATATATATATATATATAATTAGTGGGATTCCCTATAGGAGTTCCTATAGGGGGTTCCATGGATTAATGTTGGTAGGGGGGCCCACGGGAAGGAAATGCAGCAAGTAGTTGCAGTTGTGACGTGGCTGATGACGTCAGTGGGGCCTGCCCTGTTTGGAAGGAAGCATGCAGTGTTGTTTGCCTGTTGTGCCATGTAGGCAGTGGGGCCCGCCTCAGGGCTTTGTTGTGTGCCCTTTCGAGGGAGAGAGAAAACACGATATGAGGAATTTGTCCCATATCAGGGGATTTGAGGATTAATTAAATATATATACATAATTATCTAGGATTATAGGTCACCAATCAGCTATAGCACCTTTTATGAGGCAAGTCTGTGGTGGGCAGTTGTTAGAAAAGTCGTTGTTTCGGGCTGGGGTGTTACAAATGGTATCAGAGCCGACTTTCGACACTGATGTGGGCAAGAGTGGGGTGTGTCTTGTATGCCTGAGAGGGAGTTGTGGTCAGTACGCTGACGGTGTAGCCAGGGGCAGTACGCTAAGATTTGATTGAATCAGGGGTACGCCACTTCACATCGGCTAGAAAGGAGATCCTGGCGTTACTTTGCAAGTCCCGACTTCAGCAAGGATGCTGAATTCTTAAGAGGGGGGGGGGGGGGTGTGTAACACCCCGTGTTAAGAATATATATATATATATATATATATATATATATATATATATATATATATATATATATAGGGTTTTGCTCAGTTGAAAACGGGTTCGTTTTCAACGGGTTGGAAAACAGCCATCTCAGCCGTCCGATCTGCCTTGATCATGATGAGCGGATCAGATCTCGACCCGTTAAACATCCCACTAATGAAGTGAAAAGCAGAGGGGTAACTTCGTCAATTCACGCCAAAAAAAGTTTGGGGCTTAGCGTTTTTTTGGCGTGGAGTTTTTTTTGTCCAAAAAATCACTTAGGCCGTTGTTTGAGACAACGACCTAGGTTGTTTTTTTATAAAAAAATATACATTGGCCGTTGTTTCCAACAATGTCCTAGGTATGTACAAGTGTTTTTCCAAACACTTGTACATACTCAGATCTTCATCTCCCTCACAACTCTCTCTCTCGCTAGTGGAGCTCGATAAACCCATTTCCCCAAACTGTAGCTCTCTCTCTATCGAACTAAAAAACCTAACTCTCTCTTGGTCGTTGCTTTTCACCGAATCTCTCCCTATTCTCAGTCTCCAGCTCTCTTCCTTTGAAGATCCCAATTACAAAAAAATCCTAACCCTTACGAAATCTACCCAACCTTAAAACTCTAATCCTGAATAAATTAGCCAAACCCTACTCCCCTTACTTTCTCTACAGCAGCGCGCAGCGGCCCCGAACACCTTCATTGTTAAAGGTACTAATTTGTTCCTACTTGAGTAGATCTAACTAGACTAATTGATTGGAAATTTTTTTCCAATGTTTGAGTGTACAATTGCTATATTATGCGTAGGTATTTATAAAGTAGGTAATTCTAGACTAATTGGGGAAGCAGACGTAGTATTAGTTGTTGTTGGTTGTTATTCGATGTTAGTAATAGCACACAAAGCGAACAAAATTTTTTGGAACTTTGCGAGTATGTCGAGCTCGCCATACACAAGCCAACTCAATTCGTAGAAGTGTGTTTGGATTCACAGTTTGAAGTGTACGGCCGTGTATCACTTTCAATTCATTCTCGTGAGTGAAAGCGATACATCGGCGTATTTTGCAAACCGTGAGCCGAAACTCACCTCTACAAATTTTGTTGGCTCATGTGTTTTGCCGCCGTCCCACTCCCAAAGTATAGAAATTTTTTGATCTCGTTTGTGCAGATTTGTACCGTATATCAAACAACAATCTCAGTTCAAGAGTGAGGAGAATGCGAGCGAGACACGGCCTTATCTTGCAAACCGTGGATCGGAACTTACTTGTAGAAGTTCTGTTACCTTGTGTGTGTCAAGCCGAACCCAATAGAAGAGTTTTGTATTTATATGACGTCGTTTTCGACGTTTTGTCACTTATTTTTGTTTCGTAGGTATATATATCGCAATCGTTTGTTAACAAGCTATTTTATATATAATGTGTATATTAATTGACCAATAATATATTTTTACCCCAGATGAACAACGATACGGAGAGTTCTGCTGCCGGCGATAATTTTGTGCGGGTAGAACCAATCACTGATTCCATGCCGATAGTCGAAGATCATCTGAAACCGAAGTTAGATTTGACATTCCCCACATTAGTTGAGGCCGAGAAATTTTATTCTGCATATGCTCGTTGTGGGGGTTTTGCAATGCGAGGGGTGGGAATAAATTAAAGGGGGGAATGGAAGTAGATAAGTCATATCTTTGTAATAAAGCTGGGTCGTCGCCGGGTCAACATAGTGATGGTAGACGTGGAATAACCAGTAGAACGGGTTGCAAGGCTTGCGTTCGTGTAAAATTGAACGAAACAAGTAATACGTGGGTGGTGTATTCATTTCACGAAGAACACAATCACGAATTCACCTCACCCGGTAGTAGGCATCTTTTGCCCCGGAACAGGTCCGTGTTAATACGGACAAAAAGATTATTGATCAAATGAACCAAGCTAATATCCAAACATGTTGACAAATGCTCTTCTTCGAAAGTTCTAGTGGTGGTCATGATCAAGTAGGATTCACAGAAAAAGATGTTAGAAATTTAGTTAGAGATTCGCAAGAAGCATTGAAAGGACACGATTCTACAATGCTAATTGATTTTTTCGAATCTAAGAAACAGACGGATCCTTCATTTTTTTATGACATTCAAGTCGATCCCAAAGGGCGGTTGTCGCATTGTATTTGGGTAGATGGTATTTGTAGGATGAATTACGAAGAATTTGGCGATGTAGTTTGCTTTGATACCACGTACAATACGAACCGTTATGGAATGTTATTTGTTCTGTTTGTTGGAGTTAATCAACATTGGCAATCGACTTTCTTAGGAGGTAGGTTCATTCCAAATGAGATGGCCTCTTCGTTTGAATGGTTCTTTGAAAAGTGGTTAGGGGTTATGAATCGTGCTCCATCTGGTATTGTCACCGATCAAGACCGTGGGATCGCTGTCGCAGTTAAAAAAGTTTTTCCCCAGACTCGGCATCGTTTTTGTATTTGGCACATTCTGGATAAGTTACCCCAGGAGGTTCGTCTTGGTTTCGATGTCGAAAAGTTTAGGGAGTCCTTAAAGAATGTAATCTACAATTCCGAATATATACATGAATTTGTAAAAAAGTGAAATATTTTGATTTCGCAATACGGATTAGAGAGTAAAAAATGGTTGAACGATATATTCGATATCCGTGGAAGTTGGGCACCCATCTACGCTAAAGATTCATTTTGGGCTGGCATGTTGAGTAGCCAACGGGTTTAGTCGGCACATTCTGCTCTGAAGCATCATACAGAAAAAAAGTATTCCCTGCACGAATTTGCCGTCATCTTCGACTGTTTTTTGGGAAGGCAAAGACACGATGAATTGAAAGAAAATCATCGTAACCGTGAGAAGAGATCGAAGTTGAAGAGCGAATGGGCTTTAGAGGCACAAATGGCAAAAACATATACTTTGAAAATAATTTACAAATTCCAAGATAAAGTCACAAAAAGCTTCATGTACAATGTGACATTTGTTGCCGATCTTGAGACACCGGATAGTTCAACCTTCCATGTGATACTCCGTGGAGAATCAGAACCGGCTCGCCTTCTTCAATTATCCAAAATCAATGGAATTATTACATGTGCATGTCACTTGTTTGAATTTGTTGCTATTCCTTGCAGGCATATTTTAGGTGTACTTCGTTTCTCCCATCACACATCCCTCCCGGTTGTATATATTAAACGAAGATGGACTAGGGATGTGATGAGAAGAAGTTACACATCAGTTCCAACCGAACCCAATATTGAGAATTTTGCTTCTTGATATTGTGAGTTGAGCTACCATGCAAAACAAATTATCGATCTCGGTTGTTCCTCCAATGAGAGTTACAAATACACGTTGGAGAATTTGGAGAAGATCATTGACGGGATTTCTTGGCCACAACCCGGATTAGGTGAACAACCGGATTAGGCCTCATAACCACATGATAGTGTCGAACCTGGAGGTAGTTCACAACCGCATCCAAGTGCACAACCTCACGATCAAGGGAGTGGACACATACCTACACGCATTAGTGACCCACAGCAGTGCACGACAAAGGAAAGGCCTCGCGCCAAAAGATTGAGGCCGATTAGAGAGCAACTCCGCATAAAAAAACTGAGAAGGTGCCAAAGATGCGGCATTGTGCAAATGAATCATGATTCAAGAAATTGTCCAACTTTATTTGAGGGGTATGACCCGTAAATTTTATGTTTGTCACTTGTTTAAATTTATTATACCTTATTTTTGACAAATGAGTTTCTTACTAACTAAACCTAATCTTTCAATGAAGGCAAGAAGTAATTCCTTCCGAAGAAGACAGTTCTGAGTCGAGATATGACGATCCACTATGAATTTTAATTTTTAAAATGTAATTGTTCGGTATATTTATAACTCTTTATGCAACTTGGTTAATTACCTTTGATTGGTAACTGTAAATGTAATTCTCGAGACTTAAGTGTCGTTTGTTTGTGTCGTTTGTTAATATTGTTGTTGTACGCAAATATTGGTTTGTAACTCAATTGTATCAGCTGTAGCTGTACCTGTATTTGTAAATATATATATTTTTTTAAACCAAGGCTGTTGTTAATATTGTTGTAAATATTTGGAGACAACGGCCTCAGTTATTTCATGAATTTAGTTTTTTATTCAATATAACTAGTTAAAAAAAGCAACAAACCACAGAGCAAAACAATATGTACATAATAAATCTAGGCCGTTGTTGGAGACAACGGCCTAAGATAACCTCAAAAAAAATGGTGATTTGGGGGGTGCTCTCTGACTTGGAGAAGAGAAAAGGAGCAACAAGTCAGAGAGCAACCCCATTTCTTATAAATACCTTAGGCCGTTGTTGGAGACAATGGTCTAGGTTATAGTAAAAAAGTTGTGATTTTGGGGGTGCTCTCTGACTTGTTGAAGACAAAAGGAGCAACAAGTCGGAGAGCAACCCCATTTCTTATAAATACCTTAGGTCGTTGCTTGAGACAACGGCCTAAGTTATAGTCAAAAAGTTGTGATTTTGGGGGTGCTCTCTCACTTGGAGAAGACAAAAGGATTAACAAGTCAGAGAGCAACCCCATTTCTTATAAATACCTTAGGTCGTTGTTGGAGACAACAGTCTAGGTCATAGTCAAAAAGTTGTGATTTTGGGGGTGCTCTCTGACTTGGAGAAGAGAAAAGGAGCAATAAGTCAGAGAGCAACCCCATTTCTTATAAATACCTTAGGCCGTTGTTGGAGACAACGGTCTAGGTTATAGTCAAAAAGTTGTGATTTTGGGGGTGCTCTTTGACTTGTTGAAGACAAAAGGAGCAACAAGTCAGAGAGCAACCCTATTTCTTATAAATACCTTAGGCCGTTGTTGGAGACAACGGCCTAAGTTGTAGCTTGATATTTGAAAAGAGGAAAAAGTCATGGAGGACCCCTTTAATTCAATGCCTTAAGCCGTTGTTTGTAACAACGAACTACGTATGATGTTTTTGGTGTTTTTATAATTTTTGAAGTTACTCTTTACGTACAGTCTCTGTGGAAATTTATACCAAAGACAGATGATCTACACTTGTATATCTTTCCGCAATATTATTTTTAAGTGCCGATTACTACCACCTTTCAAACCAATTATACAATCATGGTGGTTAAATATGTAAACAAAATGATAAAAAATAATCCATAATCATCCATTTTGGGATGTACATGTGGTTTTTCCCATATATAGGCTACACGTGGGGATCTACATGTGGTTGTGTACTTTATGTATTTCCCATATTGAAGTGTTTGCAATAATAGTAGGCGGGTGTTGAGTTCTACTTTGAGATTGAGTTCTACTTGTTTAGCTTGGTGCTTTTTTCTATTTAGGTGTATGTTGAAAGTCTGCTGGCATGTTATTTTGTTGAGCTTAACAACAATGAAGAAACTAGGAAAACAACAATATTGTTGAGTCCTAATGGCAAAACATGGGAAGTTGGGTTAATTAGAGTAAGGCAGAATCATGTGTGCATTGGTGGAGAGAAGTGGAAAGAATTCATAGGTTCTAATAAACTAGAAGTAGGATATATGTTAGTGTTCCATTACAAAGGGAATATGTTTAGCTTTAGGGGTATTGATTTTTCCTGCATTATATTTGTAATCATTTCTAATATGTTTGTGATCCTTTTTAGTATGATATATATAGATTTGATTATGCTAATACAATACCCACATATCCAAAAAATATATACCGGGTTGGTTTACAAGTATAAGGTCAAGGTTAAGGTTAGGGTTGTGCTAACCCTACGATAACCCTAACCCTAACCCATAACCCTACTCTGCTAACCTTACAATAACCCTAACCCTACATTAACCCTAACCCTAACCTACAGATGATGTTTTATTGATTTTTATTGGTTATATACAGAACATCTATAAACTTTTTTGTGAAACTTATTACCTGTCTGCTCCCAACAACCACAAATTAATGATAAACCAAAACCAGATCTTATCGCAAATATCTTTCTTGCAATAACCTTAACCCTACAATAACCCTAACCAAACCCCTGACCCCCGCTAACCCTAATCCTACCCATAACCCACGTTAACACTAATTACCAAACTGAATACCCTAACCCTAACCCTAATCCTAACCCTAGCCAAGTTAAGAACACCCCAATTTATCTCTTTTTGGCCTAGGGTCCAAGGCCGTTGTTGCAGGCCGTTGTCTCCAACAACGGCCTATGTTTTAGCTTAATACTTTTAAAATGGAAAAAGTCATAAAGGACCCCTTTATATGAATGCCTTAAGCCATTGTCGTCAATAACGGCTTAGGTATGAATTTTTTGGGATTTATACAATATTCTCTTTACTCTTTACGCACAGTCTCTGTGGAAATTTATACCAAAGATAAATAATCAACACTTGTATATCGTATAAGTATATTTGTTTATTTTCCCCATTACTTCCACCTTTCAAAGTGACTCGAAGAACTGCACACAATTACTTCACGACGAGATTCCACATTCAAAATTTCCACAGAAGCAACAGTTGGCGGTAGTGCTTGAGAGTAATCTTTGAACTTTTTTGGAATACCCATCACTTTGGTTTATACATGTGTTCAAATATACTTGTGGTTTTCTGTTACGGTTTCCCAATACATAATGGTCCCTATTTAGACCATTTTTTCCCAAAAAATAGTCAGATCCAGTTCTTGATGGCCAAATAGTTTGATCTGATTACTCTCCGCTCAAACAATGAACCGAATCTTTTTAATTTTTGATTTCTTCTTCTCCATCATAATTATTAGATATTTTTGATATTCGGAGATGGGTTTTTGTATTTTTAGGAGGATGTTTTCGGAAGAGTGCAAAAAATGGGAAAACTACATGTGGTGATGTACATGTGATTTTTTCGATTTTGGTCTTAAACTACATGTGGGGATGTTCATATCGTTTTTCCCATATATTGGGTGCATGTGGGGAGGTACATGTTGTGATGTAGTTTAGGTTTTTCCCATATTGAAGTATCTCCAATAATTATCTTTATCCTTCTTCATCTCTAACTGCACCTTCCCTTATGTCTCTATTAACAGAGGATCTGCACCACTCTGTTCATAATATCTCTAATGTAAATGTGAGAATCTCAGAAAAAAGGTCTGCTATTTCATTATACATGTGGTTTTTTCCAAGTATGGTCCACATATAGGGAGCTACATGTGGTTTTTCCTTTACATGTGGGGTTTTACCTTATTGGTTTTTTTCATAATGAACTTGTTCTACTACATGTGATCATACCTCTTCTACCCAATCTCGTAGAATTCTTCCCATGTGCATGTTTGGAGAATGTCTTCAGGAACGTCTTCATTGTAAACAACGTACAAGGATTTTGTAGATTATATATTATTATTCAAAAAAGTAATAATATATAAACAAAAAAAACCAAAAAATATAATATATCCGTTAGTTACGTGGCTAGAAATGGAATTGAATACAAAATATAAACAAAAAAACATAGATATGAACGTCTATTTTGTAGAGTTCAGAAGGTAATGCACGTAAAAAGTGGAGAGACACATGTGATTAATGATAGAACTTAAATATCTATAAACTCTTTATTGGAAACTTATTACCTATCTACTCCCAACTATAAATAATCCTACCCTAACCCCTACAATAACCCAAACCAAACCACTAACCCCCCCTAACCCTAATCCTACCCTTAACCCCCGTTAGCACTAACCCTAACCCTAACCCTAACGAATGAAATAGTTTTGTTTTTTTATATTTTCTGGGTTGTTCTGTACATATTAAAACATCGTGATTATGTAGTGGTTAGTTAGGTGTAGCCAAACTAAAAAATAAAAAAAATTAACATTGTTATACAAGCCAAATTCTCATCTATCTTTTGCATAAAGTTCCACAGATATTGTTCGTAAAGAGTCAAGAGAAAATTGAAAAAAGCAAATAACCAATTATTTTTGGCCTACTTCCTAGGCCGTTGTTGGAGACAACGGTCTAGGGTATAAACATTATATTGGAGGGCTCTCTGACCAGTTGCTATTTTTAAAAACCAACAAGTCGAGAGCATCCCAAAGTGTCTGTCTTTTTGGCGTATAACCTAAGCCGTTGTCTCCAACGACGGCCTTGGGTATAAACAATAAAGTGGAGCTGCTCTCTGACTTGTTGCTATTTTTGAAGCCAACAAGTCAGAGAGCAAGACAAATTTTTTATATTTTTCTCCAACAACTAAGGCCGTTGTCTCCAACAATGGCCTTAGGTATAAACAATAAAGTGGAGCTGCTCTCTGACTTGTTGCTATTTTTGAAGCCAACAAGTCAGAGATCATGACAAATTTTCTATATTTTTCTCCTACAACTAAGGCCATTGTCTCCAACAACGGCCTTGGGTATAAACAATAAAGTGGAGCTGCTCTCTGACTTGTTGCTATTTTTGAAGCCAACAAGTCAGAGAGTAAGACAAATTTTCTATATTTTTCTCCTACAACTAAGGCCGTTGTCTCCAACAACGGCCTTGGGTATAAACAATAAAGTGGAGCTGCTCTCTGACTTGTTGCTATTTTTGAAGCCAACAAGTCAGAGAGCATGACAAATTTTGTATCTTTTTCTCCTACAACTAAGGCCGTTGTCTCCAACAACGGCCTTGGGTATAAACAATAAAGTGGAGCTGCTCTCTGACTTATTGCTATTTTTGAAGCCAACAAGTCAGAGAGCATGACAAATTTTCTATATTTTTCTCCTACAACTAAGGCCGTTGTCTCCAACAACGGCCTTAGGTATAAACAATAAAGTGGAGCTGCTCTCTGACTTGTTACTATTTTTGAAGCCAACAAGTCAGAGAGTAAGACAAATTTTCTATATTTTTCTCCTACAACTAAGGCCGTTGGGTATAAACAATAAAGTGGAGCTGCTCTCTGACTTGTTGCTATTTTTTAAGCCAACAAGTCAGAGAGCATGAAAAATTTTCTATATTTTTCTACTACAACTAAGGCCGTTGTCTCCAACAACGGCATTGGGTATAAACAATAAAGTGGAGTTGCTCTCTGACTTGTTGCTATTTTTGAAGCCAACAAGTCAGAGAGCATGACAAATCCTCCAACCTTAGTCCACTTACCTAGGCCGTTGTTTGGGACAACGGCTTAGGGTTAAAAAAAATAATAATAAATCTACATTTATACAAAGCAGCTGAAGCTGCTACACTTGAAAATATCACCAAATTCAAACACTTTACCATCACCTACACACTCTGAATAAATTCATATCTACAACCGCCAAAATTACCAACCATAATTGACTATTACAAATTAATAACAACAACATCAACTACACTTAAACTTACGAACCACATTTTCCACTAGTTTAGTTACAACAGGATAAAACCCAAAAAATAAATAAACAAAAATTACAACCTCCAAAATGTATTGGCTAAGTACCGGGCTTGAAATGCTGTGGTGCTCGCCTCTTCTGAGCAGGATTTCGGCGCCGCATCGTGGTTGGCGAGTCGGAGATTTGTTCAGATCCTCCCCCCTCTTGTTGTACGTCTCCGACAACCCTCTCCCTACTCTCTTCACCCTGCGCTTGTTCGTGAGATGGATGTGAAGTTGAAGCTTGTTATTCTCTGATCTCACGTTCCCATTGCCCCATTAATACAGCTGGCCTACGCCTCACACTTTTACGTCGGCCCCTCGGTCTGTGTAATGCTCGAACCAAACGTTCGGCCACTCCCAAAGCATCCATATTGCTACGGCATGAAGAGAGCATCCTCTGAGCAAAACTCTTCATAGCCATGCCTGCATTACTTTTTAGTATCTCCGCGCATTCTTTTGCCATGTCCATCGTGTTATCAATCTAAATTAGAAAAAACCAACAAAAATAATTACACAAATTCAATAATTTAAATAATTCATGAACTTCACGTATAACGAACATTAAAATAAATATGAAGATTGAAGTTACCACTGTACGTATAGCTGTGGCCTTCGGTTGGAACATGGGTTGTGAACTGGAATATGCAGGTAATGGTTCAATCTCCCTCTCCTCAACTTCTCGTTGAATACCAGCAGGTAGTACTGTATCGGGAGAGATGTACAAACGTGTATATTGTTGGAACCAAGTCATGTACTTTCCTTGCAATCTTTCATCGTACTCTGGAACATTGACGAGGACAAGTTCAAACCGTCGCTCGTTCCATTCTGCAACGTGAACACGATGGTAATCTGCCCAATCATGAGTAGGCATGCGGCCGGTACTCCTAACGGCGTGTAACTCATGATCGTATAGGTTTGCGTAGCTTGGGGAACTATCTTGTTGAAGATTGAAATGACGAAGGACTCTCTCCGGTCGCGGATGCTCCACTATACCGAAGTTGATAAGGGGAGCCGTCGTTAACCACAACTGCGACTCGGTGGTGCACATTGGCGGTAGTCTTCCCACACGCTCGGGTGTATACGGCGCCCAAATCACGAACTCTTCACGTAGTTGGTCGAGCTCGTCTCTGTAGTACGTTATTACACCCTTGGGGTTGTCTTTGTAACTCCGACTACCAGCCCAATATACTCCTAAGGGTGCTAACATAGCAGGATCTTCTGGTTGGGCCATCCAACCGGCCGCCGGTCTCCTAATGCGGGGACGACCCAGGTGCAGTCGCTCCCAGGACCAAATCTGTAACAAAACCATCGGTCCGGTCATTTCTGATGATTCTAGCGCTACATGACACAACGCCCTGTATAGAGTTGCCAATGCGCAGCTTTTCCAGCTGTACCGGCCAGCTAAGCCTAGGTCGGCGAGCAATCGTAGGTACATGAGGTGCACCGTATCGCCCGATGAGTTAGGCAATAGAACCCCTCCGATCACCGTTAGAATGTAGGCTCTGGTGTAGGACTATACATAATCGTCGGGCGATTCGTTGGTCAGCGTCCCATCAAAATGTCCCTTCAACCAAGATAGTCGGATTGATTGTCCTTGGAAAATGGTATCACCTTCCGCCGACGACTCATCAAACTCTGTACCGAGCAGTTCGTTGCACATCTCTATTTTATCAAAGTTAATATTACCCTTCACGTCCAACCCATCTATTGGAAGACCGGATATCATCGCTATATCCTGTAGCGACACTGTCATCTCTCCGACCGGTAGATGGAACGTGTGCGGCTCTGGCCTCCAGCGCTTCACGAGTGCCGAGAGAAGTGCTCGGTCGAGTTTAACATTCCCCATCATGCTGATTCCATAGAAATCGGCCGCTACAAGGTGCTTGACAATACGTGGATGCACCTTCATGGTCTCGTGGGTGCAGAAATTACACCTACGCGTCGTCCCACCCCACACTTCTGTGGATCTGTGGCGATCTTGCAAGGTCAGTTCGCCGGGATTTATTGGTCCTGGACCATGACGTCCTGTCATCGAAGAGGATGCACCAACCTATACGAACCAAAAAACATAATTATTATTAGTCTAAAATAAATATCACTAAATACAAAATTAGGGACAATACAAATTATTAGTTCTCACATTCTCTGTGGAATGTTCCCTCCGTGCTTCCTGGGATGTCCTTCCCCTTCTGGTTCCCCTCGTTCTGGCCATTTCTCTGTATCAAAGTTTGCATATATGAAACTAATTACTCGCCGAAAATTAGCAAACATAAACCAACGAGATGAAAAAATTTCAAGAGTTCGCTTATACGTGTCAAAACAACACAAACGAGATGCAAAAATTCCTAAATTTTGCTGACAACTAGGGCACACCAAACACAAGCCAACGCAACTTATAGAAGTGAGTTCCGACCCACGGTTTGAAATATACGCCCGTGTATCACTTTCACTCTTTAAAATAGAGCGGGAAGCGATACATTGACGTATCTCGCAAACCGTGGGTCGGAACTCGCAAATACAAGTTCCGTTGCATTGTGAATGGTTAGACGAACCTACGTGCACCGTTTCGAATTCTTTCGACTTCGTTTAAGCATTTTTGTATTGCGACCGTACTAAAAAAAATTCGAGGTATATTGAAATATTTTCATATACGCGTAAAAACAACATAAACGAGATGCAAAAAATCTAAAGATCCGACTTTGGGTCGGGCTCCCTGCACACAGGCCAATGCAACTAGTACATGGGAGTTCCGAACCACGGTTTGAAAGATACGGCCGTGTATCGTTTTCACTATTGAAAACTGAGCAGAAAGCGATATATAGACGTATCTCGCAAACCGCGGGTCGGAACTCGCATGTACAGGTTGGTATGACTTGTGAGTGGTGAGACCAACCTACTCGCAAAGTTTCGTTTTATTTGGACTTCGTTTAAGCTATTTTCACCTCATAACGTATTCCACAAGTTCCGAGGTGGATTAAAGGTTTTTTTTATATGGGCGTCAAAACAACAAAAATGATAAACTTATTTCTTAAATTTGGGCGTCACCTCTGGCACACCAAACACGGTTTGACTTTCGGTTTGAAAGATACGACCGTGTATCACTTTATATCCGTTGTATTGAATTGAAATGATAAACGGACGTATCTCACAAATCGTGAGACGGAAATCGCCTCTACAAGTTCCGTTACCTTCTACGCGGCGAGTCCGACCTACTCGTACAAATTGAATTTTTTCATCTCGTTTTTTTTTATCTCCTATATTCCACCACTACAACTACCACTACATCTACGAAAATGTCAACAAAATGTATACAATATACATGATCAGAGCTAATTATATACTCTCTAAATTATAGACTACACTACTACACATAATACCAAAAAAACCAACTCCAAAATTGAAAAAAAAAATCAATAAATTCAAAGAGTTCATTATAGTAAATTGGGATTAAGAAAATACCTGGTCCAAAGAGAGAGTGATAGAGAGTTGGCGAAGATGTGAGAATTCGCTGCACGCGGTTGTAGACAAAAGAAGACAATTTGTGCTAGGGTTTAGATGATTTGGGAATTTGGATGTGAAGTTAGAGTTTGCTGTATTGGGGAGAGAAAGAGAGAGATCGGGAGCTTTCCACAAGGGGCGGAGATCGAGAAGGCAAAGAAATCGATGCCAAAGGGGTAGGGAGAGTGAACTAGGGTTTGGGGATGGGTTTTGTGAGCTCGAGAGAAAGAGAGATAGTGTTTGTGACAAAGTGAGGGAGATAAAGATCTGAGTATGTACAAGTGTTTGGAAAAACACTTGTACATGCCTAGGCCGTTGTTGGAAACAACGGCTAAGATATGTTTTTTTTATAAAAAAAACAACCTAGGCCGTTGTCTCAAACAACGGCCTAAGTGATTTTTTGGACAAAAAAAACTCCACGCCAAAAAAATGCTAAGTCCCAAATGTTTTTTGGCGTGAATTGACGAAATTACCCCTCCGCTTTTCACTTCGTTAGTGGGATGTTTAACGGGTCCAGATTTGATCCGCTCATCATGATCAAGGCAGATCGGAAGGCTGAGATGGCTGTTTTCCAACCCGTTGAAAACGAACCCGTTTTCAACTGAGCAAAACTTATATATATATATATATATATATATATATATATATATATATATATATATATATATATATATATATATATATATATATATATATATAATTAGAGGGATGCCCTATAGGATTTCCTATAAGGGGGTTCCATGGATTAATGTTGGTAGGGGGCCCACAGGAAGGAAATGCAGCAGGTAGCTGCAGTTGTGACGTGGCTAATGATGTCAGTGGGGCCCGCCCTATTTGGAAAGCAGCTTGCAGCGCTGTTTGCCTGTTGTGCCATGTAGGCAGTGGGGCCCGCCTCAAGGCTTTGTTGTGTGCTCTTTCGGGAGAGAGGGAGAGAACAGGTGTCACGCTCCGCTTTCTAAAAATATAGAATGCAAGCACGTGATATGGCCAAGCGAATGACTTGTGTTACCCATGAGTTGTTATCGATTCAACTCAGCAATATAAATATGAAGTAATACAACCACGCATGAAATGAATAAGTGAACACATGAATAATAATACTTGAATTTTAAGCATGAAATAACCAACAAAATAATAATCCAATATCTGGAATCAACAATAACATTATTCGGGTCAAAAGCCCACAGTACAAAGAAGACAACATTATTCAATTATTAAAGTTCTCAAATGAAACAATGATTATTAAGCGGCACAACAAAACAATTCTTTCACCATTGTTGCTCTCCTAGTCCGTCAGGCAAATCACCTTGATTACCTGTAAGTTGTTCATCTAGAAGAGAGGAAAATATGTTCTTAGAGCAAGCTGTGGACAGCAAGTAGAGAAACAAAAAAACAATGACATTTACGGTATAACAGTGAATTCAATAACAATAGAGTCGATGGCAATGAATAATGGCAAAATGGTAACAATGCAATGTACAATAACGATGATTAATAACAATAGCAATAACGATAAACAATAACGATAACAATGTCCAATAACGATGACAATATGCAATGATGATGCGATGAAAATCTTAAGTCTATTATTCATTTTAATCCTAACTAATGTAGCACTTCATGCGTCCCATGTATTTACCACATGGTTGCTACATGCAAACAAGTTAAGTGTAGACTTAGTGGTTGATTTTATAGGGTCGTGTACTCAGGCATCAATATATCATGTCTTGTAATCAGGTAATGGGATCTAGAGGTGGCCCCCGTTAACCCCTGGCGTTCCACTTAGTTCTACGTGGCACTTAGTTCCATTTAACTTGTAAACAGAAAAATCGGTAAACACATTCATAAATCATGTAATCATGTAATGGGTTCTAGACCCGTAAATTCCAGAGGTGGCCCCCGTCAACCCCTGGCGTGGCACTTAGTTCTATTTAACTTTAAAAACATGGGAAACATGGGTCCCCTTCCGAGTACACATACCTATATTGTCCACTACTATGGTCAACCCTTAACCCCGACTTGATTAACATTCTTTATTTAATTAACATGCAATACTAATACGGAACAATAGGGACAGAAATGTCAATGGGAAACGATAATGCGATTAATATGTAATACCCTGAATTTTTATTAAATGTAAAATTGTTGATTTTACATATTGTGCACATGCAAATTTGTGTATAAATATTTTCTTATGAAATGATTTTTTATATAACATGAACAAATAATTAATTCCTTTCTTTCTCTTTTCTTTTAAGCCCATTTTTAAGAAGCCTAAATTTATTTTTCTAAATAAAGCCCAACCTAATAAATTAATTATTTTATTCTAAAAGCCCACTATTTTGAAACTCATGAATTAATTACTCTTTCAAACAACTTGTCATGTAGACAATTAAGTAATTTATAATGTACAACTTTAATTAGGCGGACACTAGTTGGGACACGTGTTTGCACGTGTGTGTGCATTGCACACCATTCCCTACCGGAAAATGCTTAGGAGAGAAGTGGGGGTGTGGATTAGTGGAGAGGTGTTTTTTTTGTTCATGGGTGGTTGCTACAACTTCCCATTGTATCCTAGACATTGATCTACAATTATCTAATGCAATCATAGCCCTCAATTTCACCCTAAAACTAGTATAAAATCCCTCCCTTATGTGCATACAACACTAAGATTTTTAAAGAGAGAAAGAAATATATAGGAGAGTAAAAGATTGAGAGAGAGTAAAAAGATTGAGAGCATTAGTTGTGTGTGTTCCATCTTGGAGGCTGGCTACTTCACCAACGGCAAGGAGAGGCTCGGGTTTCACCAAGTGCAAGGAGAAGGAGACATTGTTGTGGCTCATTTCTAGGAGGAGAAGGACCGCTTGTGTGTTCAAGGCGATTCTAGGAGCTTTGTAGTATTTTCTTCAAATAGGTGGATGTTTTTCTATACTTCTAATCTTAGACATAATGCTAGGAATTTTGATATATATACATACTAAAAGAACTAATAAGATATTCACTTGTTAACTCTAAAAGGACTTGGTAGATGAATGAGCAAATGTTTGATGTATTGCATGTTATTGGTTATAATTCATGTTTAATGTAGTTAAATTAACTTATTGCCATGAAATTGTGGAATTAGAACCATGTGATTGTAGAAATATGTTCATGTATGATTAGTAGTTAAATTGTGAATTTTTGTGTCTATTGAACCATTGTAGCACTTGTTCAAGGAACGTAACTTTGTTCATGAGTGTCATGAATAAAGAGGGAAAACAGAATTTTACACTTCTTTAATAAGTCTTAATGCAAAGAATTGAGTAGAGGATTTGTTT
This sequence comes from Hemerocallis citrina, assembly GCA_017893485.1. Lineage (NCBI taxonomy): Eukaryota > Viridiplantae > Streptophyta > Magnoliopsida > Asparagales > Asphodelaceae > Hemerocallis > Hemerocallis citrina. The sequence goes on from CM030358.1 coordinate 250,081,094, forward strand.
AAGTGAAATTTTGCAATTTGTAAACATAGAATACAAATTAGAGTGAAATACTTATTTTAATGTCTAAAAATTATTTTTTAAAACACTGATTTGTTAAATTTATGTAAATTCAGCATTCTGAAAATTTTTAGAAATTTTTGTGAAGAAGAAACGAAGTTAGGATCTTTTGAAAAATGAAATAAATCCAATGAACAGAGAATCGATTTAAACATATTTTAAGCTAAACCTATATCAGTTAGTCACCTTGGTCATACTGGTTATAGGGGGCTTTAGTTGCGTTACTGTAGCAATGTGTGACTGAGTGTGTGTGGGTTCGAGTCTCGGCAGGAGCTTTTATTTCTAAAATTCGATTTTTCCAAAAAACAAGACCTGAACTCAAACCCCTTTCACTCACTCTTTGTGATAGTTGGGCACCTTGTCCCTTTTGGCTAACGTGTGGGGCCTTGGGTCTCGGTGACTTTGCACGGGCTGTGTGTGTGTGTGCGGTTCGATTCTGGCAGTGGCCAAAAAAATTTTAGGAGAAGAATCTTTTTTTTCCTTTTTTTCTATTTCTTGAGTATTTCGAGCTTTAAAAAAAATAGAAATAAATAAATACTGAGAAATTAATAGAAAATTCCTGAGTATATAAACTTCGAAAAGAAAAATTATTTTTGGACTTTAGACTTTTAAAAAGAGGAACAGGAGTACAATTTTAAGAGTGAAGTATTCACCTTAGTTTTGATCCTTTGGAACTCCAAAATAAAGAAATGAAATTTTTTTGACTATAGAAATAATTGCAAAGTGATAAATTGAGATTTTTCCTTCATAAATGTTGAGTAGAATTAAATGAGAAATTTTGAGTATGCAAGTTGTGCATGGAATTATGAGAAAAAGAGAACTTGATGAATTGTACAAATTGTGAATAAGTATGTTATCTATGAAAGTGAAAGGAGGACTTAGACTAGAACTTTTAGCTAAACTCTACGTCGGCAAGAATGGAAAAATGGAAAAGAGGATTTTGATGTATTTGTGACCAAGTTTGGGTCGTTGATAATAATTGATGTTGAAAAGACCGATGTAGGAGTAAAGCTAGATTCTAGAATATTGACTTCAATTATACATAAGGGTTAGATACATAGTGAAGATGTGATGAACGTAAGAGAAAAATATGAGTATGAGGGCCATTGGATTGGCGGCGTGAGAGTATTCACAGGATGTCCTATGATGCGTCATGATTAGGGCGTGGATACTACTCCAGAGTACCGTCCCAGCGGCAACGCTTATGGGGTGATCTAATGACTACGGGTGGTGTCACGTTTATGGTAGGAGGTGAATTATCATAGGATGCCTGCATGATGAGTCATGTGTCAGTGCGTTTGGATTCTCTCTAGGACGCCTAGGCGTGAGTTCGTAGTTCATAGAATGCCTAAGATACTTACCGTAGTTACAGTAGTAGTTTAAGTCATGGTGAGGGATTGAACCCTACAAGATGAAGAATGATTAAGGACTTGCCCTCGGACCAACGTAGCATGGGCTGCATAGACTCTGAACAAGTGCGCATTAGTGTCATATAATGTAAACAACTGCATTAAGAACTAAGTGCACAGCACAACACGACATCAATAGGATAGTCCCGTGTAGCTTTACTTGTGATCAAGTTTGTGGTTGGAAAATTGTTATACTGTTTTCGGCATAGAGAGGATGGCCGTGTATAATATTTCGTTAGTTGAATGAACTGACGCGCCCACAGTTTTACATGTAGGGTAAAGAGGTTGACAAATTGAAGTATACATGCTACTTCAAGATTGATTTAAATGTGTACATTTTCATGTAATTACTGTAAATTGCTTCTGTTGTATGAATGTAAATGTGTAATGTAACTCTGATGTAACAAATATTTTTATTTTTCTTGTAAAATTATACGAAAGAAGTGTAAAAATCCTGTGGAACTTCAAATTCAGACTGTTTTGGAATTCGGGGTGTTACATAATAAGGGGCACTAAAATGATAACAACACAACCCTAAGATCATGCAATGTACTCTATACAATTAAATACACCAAATTCAATATTATAGATTTAATTGTATATCATTAAACATAGAATCAAATTCTGGACAGCAGTAGGTTGCTGTACCAAAAATAAGAATTCCTGTTGCTACAGGATAGAAAATGTGGATCTGTCAGAATCTAGAAACTAGACTCTTGCCCGGTTCCAATGCATACTTGAAGTCCAAATTCTGACAACAGTAGATAGGTGAATTTCAGTGTTCTTTACAGGTTACCGTTTCTTGCATGTTATAGGTATTAACTAGTTTCAGTTGTAATAGAAGTAAATATTCCTTTTAAAAATTAGCAAAAATAATTTTCATTACCCTAAGCATGTTGGATATCAATCTGGAAATTATCATGGTAATATTTGATCATTAGTTCACCTAATTTATTAGCTTAACGTGGTATGTGCTTAAATCAGAAAATACAGCGCAGCTGCAGTAAAATTGTCATAACTCATGCAATATAAGTTGGAATTCAAAAATTCCAGATGTTCTTGAAACTAGAAACATGGGGATATTTTTCATATTCAGGAAGTTATTGATTTTGATGAGATTATCTAGGTCGAAACAACATGACAATGTTTATGTTGACAATAAATTTCAGGGTTTCAACATATTCTTCATGGACAAAAAGATTAAAATGTTATTAACGATGAGTTAGGGGATAACAATTATAAATCACAGAAAGTTACATCTATGTGAACATGGTACTAAGATGTATAATGTCCATAATCCTACTAATCACAATCGACTAGCACACCAACATCAATCATATAAACAATCAATACTAGTATACAATCTACAATTGTTGTGTGATGTCATGACATGAAATACAATAATAATTCTTATTCCTATACTCAATAATTAACTACATGTATGCATGCAAGATCTCTATACATTGGAGGCAAAAGACGACACGAAGTCAAGACTACTACTTGGATCCGCTCGTGTAAATTCGTAGTATCCCAACAATAGATAACAATAAGCAATATACGATAATAAATATGGATCTACTTACGGGATTCAATAAACAGTCTCGAACACGATACAATATAATTCGAGAGTGAGATGACTTGCCTTTAACAATGACGTTAGATCCGAAATATTGAGAATAACGGGATTAGGATCCCGGGCGACAAACCACGATTACACGTACGAGCCACGTGCAAAATGCCAAAGCAGTAAGACAAGAAAACACTAAGCACACAACAGCACTCCACAGCGGATCCCCCACACAAACAAAAGCAAAACACCAAGTCGGATCCCCTACACCCGGAACAGCGAACAACCAAATCCTAACTGTTCTACTCCTTCCTCAACTCGACAGTGAGAGAGAGAAAAATGGTGGGAGAGGGGACAGCGACCACGGCGGTTGGGGGCAACGGCAGCGGCGACCATGGCAAAGGCAGCGACAACATCGCTGCGGTCGGGAAGTGACGGCAGCGGCAAGGGCGACCAAGGGACGGTGGCAATGGGTGCCGCTCTGTTTCGCACCGAAAACAGAGGAGCGAAGACGGCGGACTTCGGGCCGAGTCGACGATGAAGAGGGGCGACGGATCTTCGGTGGATGCGGGGGGGGGGGGGGGGTGAGCGAAGAGGGATCGACGATGGCGGCGATGGGGTTAATGGCGAGGTCGGTAATGGAGGGGTTTGACTGAGTGATAGGCGACGATGGGTTCAAGCGGAGTCGAGCGGTGGGGATGATGACGGGGAATGGCGGCAATGAGGAGAGGGTGATGTGAAGGTGGTGGTCGAAGGGGATGGGAGGAGCGACGGCCTGGGTGGCTTGGGTGGTTCAGTCGAAACGAAGGTGGGGAGAGAGACGGGGGGATGAACAAAAAGAGAGAGGGGTATAACAGTAGGGTCTGGGGGTTGTACAGTGGAATGGGGTAGGGTTTTGCTGATTTGGCTTTTTGAGAGAAAGAAAGAGAAGAAGAGAATATTTAATGATAAAATAGTGGGATCATATTGTGGGTAGTTAGCAGATACAGGGGATTGTGGGGGAGAAAATCTAGGTTTAGTTGTTAGGGAGAATTTGGGTTGTGGGTTTGGGTTAATTTCGTTTAGAATCGAGTAGGAGGTGGGTTATAGGTTTTTGGGTACAATATGGGTAAAAAGAAGGACAATCCTCAACCGCACAAGATAAAAGACAATTCCATAAAATTAAACTTGAATTAGGAAAAGAAGGAGTAAGATTCAAATAATCAGACTGAGATCAAAGATAAATCATGAATAATATTAAATTTAATATCATTCAATACAATAATGAAACAAAATGAAATAAAATGTTATAGAATTATAAAAGAGATTACAATAGGGATCAATAATAAAAGGGGGAAAATGAAAACGGGAGTTACAACAGGATATGAAGAATTTATCCCATATCGGGGGATTTGTGGATTATATATATATTTATATATATATATATATATATATATATATATATAATTGCCTGGGATTAGAGGTCACCAATCAACTATAGCACCTTTTATGAGGAAAGCTTGTGGTGGGCAGTTGTTAGAAAAATGGCTCACTACAAACCGTATTGGCTATAGCGGCGCTTTTATAAGGCTATAACGGCACTTTTTGGCGCCGTTATAGCTCGTAACGGCGCTTCTGAAAGCGCCGCTAGAAAGTGTGTCGTTACAACCATATAGGCTACTGCGGCGTGTTCGGTCGCCGCCGCTATATGGTGTCCACCTATAACGGCGCTTTGTTAGCGCCGTTATAGAAGTATTTCGTTTTTGGGGAAAATGGCTATAGCGGCGTTTCTATGAAACGCCGCTATAGGTTCACAATCAGGAAAACCCTCTTGGTACCTTGCTGCGGCGCTGTTCCAGCGCCGCGATAGAGGATTAGAACTGTGTGTACCTATGGCGGCGTTTTGTAGTAAACGCCGCTATAGGTTTATTTTTTTATTTTTTTATTAAATAATATATATATATATATATATATATATATATATATATATATATATATATATATATATATATATATATACACATTTACATTTTATTATAAAATTTTTAATTAGAAAAATCAGTAATTAATCGCATATTACAAATACATTTAATCATATTAAATTTAAATGCAAATCTAGTAAATCAATAATATCATAATCAAGAATTAAAAGTCACAGATCACAAAAACAACTCAATTGTAACACAAACTGTCATACAACGAGTATCAAATGTATATGTTGTAACACTTAGTTATTACAAAACATAGATATAATTCCTACAAAATATTTTTTTAAAAAGTCCAAATTCGACAAACTACAGCAAGGGAGTGTCTTCGTTTGGCCCGCTGTTGCTTCCAATTCCATCGTTATTTTGCCCTGGTATACGTGCGTGACTGGAAACCGATGGAATACGCTGACCCTGAAGAAAAAACAATCAAAATTCAACAATGTGTTACTGCTATGCATCCTTTTACCATACAATTCAACAAAAACGAACCAGATGTTTAGTCATTACTGTGTCAAATACATAAACTGATGTTTAGATAAATTCATGTGAAATACTGATCAAATTTGGCAAGCATCTATGACTAATATTGGCAGTTGAACCATCCATGTTTACCACTTCATAGAATTATTGCCTTACCTACTCATATTAATGAAACTAATCACAGTATAATTGGTCAATCCTAATTTACTATATGATTAACATAAATTATTTTTAGTCATAGAAATAAACCCAAAATTATAAAGTTAAACGTAATATTAGATACATTTACGTAAAAACACATACAGAGCTGCATCCGCATATATAAACTTTGAGTTACTTTGTTCAACTACCCATTTCAATGACAGATTATCATACTATTATCTTAAACTGAAACCAGCCAAAACATTGATAAAAAATGCAAGTTCATGAACCAGGCTCTCCAAACTCCAGTGACTCGTGAAGACCATTCAAAAGTTTTCCAAATCCTACTTGAATGTTCAACCTTTTATATTGATGCCAATTACATAACCTGAGTTCACACTCCTAACTGCTTAACACATACGGTCACAATAATTAATATCATTTTGCATGGATGTAATCACTTAATATAATATATCAAGCTGTAATTATTATGTAATTTTCTCCTTTCCTCCATTAATTTACATGTTTTATTCTTTTCTCCAATACTTATCCAGTTTACGATCGATAAACAGTATCATTACATTGATTAATTTACGATTATGTACCCATATTAGCATTCTTGTATTTATAGTCAAATTCCTCATGAAGTTCCTTACCGAATAAAAATGACTAAGGAGTCTAAAACCAGGAATTATATACTTCTGCTTTTGTCATTAGTACAGATTAGTGACTCACCGACATGCATCTATAGTACCATTTATCACTCTAAATCATAAATTGGATGAGGAAAAAGATATGATGGAATTTTTATATCTCATTTAGATATGTCTATTGAAATATTAATATAATCCCTCAACCCTAACTAAAACTCAGATCTTTCATTTTTAAAATTCAGATTCAACATGTATTTTTCTATTGAAGAGTATACAGATGTCAGATGCACAACACAATCCAAGTTTCGGTCCACTATAGGGGCTTCAACCATAGGGGGAATGATAGAATATAAATATAAATCCCTTAATACTCGCTACCCACTTCAGAGCTTTAGTGCCTTGGCAGAGGAAACAGTTCTTTAACCGGAAAACCAAAGAAAAAAAAATTGATATTTTGCTCAAAACACAGTGGGGAGACAATACCATAACAATGATGATCAACAGAAGTACATTGTGCTAAAGTAACAACTAAGGTAATAAAAGATACAATCAATACATGGATAAAGGTTTGACATATAAAAGGCACAGCTGCATGGGATAGAGATGGATAAACATGGTTTAGTGAGCAAAATACGAGCTAGTGTATTCAGCAATCAGCTCAGCATGTTAAAAATAACATGCTTCACAAGCCATGACATTATTTAAAAAACTCTAGAAATAGGGAGACAAGGGAAGACACATACAAGCACCCCCAGAGCAATCCTTCCATCTTAAGGCTCCTAACAACTTCTTCAAGCTTTTGCATGTCAGTTTCGTCATCCCAGGGCTTTACATCCAACAATACCGATGACTTTCCAGCTGTTCGCATAAATGTGCTAAAATGGTTAGAATAAAAGAAGAAATGCAAAACAGTATGCAAAAAAAAAACTTTTGCGTTTGGTTTGTTGTTTTGAAAACAGTTTCTGAAAAGAGTTCTGAAAACAGTTTTCTGAAAATGAGAGTGTAAAAGCTGTTTGGTAATAAATTTTTATGGAAACAGTTTTTTTTGAAAATGAGAGTATAATGTATGTATAGGTTTGGTTGTATGTATATACTATATACAGTATATATACTCTGACATACACTTACATACGAATATATAATAATTTAAATATTTTATTATAATAAACATATTTAGTAATATACATATATATAATAATATATAATAATTATAATAATATATTCAAATTATTTATTAAACAACTTATTATAATAATAATAAATTATATAATAATATATATAATAATATATAATAGTAATATATAATACTAATAATATTTATTATAATGATAATAATATATTATAATAATAGATTATTATAATAGTATATATAAAATAGTATATATAAAATAATAAAATAATATAATATACATATAACAATAATATAATATAATAACAGTATATATAATATCAATATAATATAATAATAGTATATATAAAATAGTACATATAAAATAATAATATATATAATAATATTATAATATAATAATAGTATATATAAAATAATATATATAAAATAATAATATATTATAATAATTGTATATTATATAATAATATGAAATAATTTATTATAATAAACATATTTAGTTATATACATATATATAATAACATAATAATTATAATAATATATATAATAATATATAATAGTAATATATAATAATAATATATATTATAATGATAATAGATTGTTATAATAGTATATATAAAATAGTATATATGAAAAAATAATATATATTATAATAATAGTGTATATATATATATAAATAAAAATAATAATATAATGTATATAATAATAATATAATAATAATAATAATAATAATAATAATAGTAATAATAATAATAATAATAATAATAATAATAATAATAATAATAATGTATATGTAACAATAACATATTATAAATATATATATAACAATATTTTATAATAATAGTATATTATATAATAATAAATATAATACTATATAATAGTAATATATTATATATTAATATATATAATAATATGTAATAATAATATATAATTATAATAATATATATAATAATAATACGCATAAAAATAATATAATATAATAATAGTACATATAAAATTGTATAAAATAGTATATATAAAATAATAACATAGATAATAATATTATAATATAATAATAGTATATATAAAATAGTGGATATAAAATAATAATATATTATAATAATTTTATATTATATAATAATATGAAATAATTTATTACAATAATAATAAATTATATAATAATATATAATAGTAATATATAATAATATTATAATAGTATATATAACGTAGTATATAAGAAAAAATAATATATATTATAATAATAATAATAATAATAATATATATATATATATATATATATATATATATATATATATATATATATATATATATATATATATATATATATATATATATATATATATATATATATATATATATATATATATATATATATATATATATATATATATATATATATATATATATATATATATATATATATATATATATATATATATATATATATATATATATATATATATATATATATATATATATATATATATATATATATATATACACATATATATATATATATATATATATATATATATATACATATATATATATATGTATATATATATATATATATATATATATATATATATATATATATATATATATATATATATATATATATATATATATATATATATATATAAAAATAATTATATAATATATATAATAATAATAATATAATATAATAATAATAATGATAATAATAATAATAATAATAATAATAATAATAATATATGTAACAAAAATATATTGTAAATATATATATTACAATATATTATAATAATAGTATATTATATAATAATATGTATAATAATATATATAATAATATATAATAGTAATAAATTATATATTAATATATATAATAATATGTAATAGTAATATATAATGATAATAATATATATAATAATAATAATAATAATAATATATAATAATAATATAATATAATATAATAATAGTATATATGAAATAGTATATATAAAATAGTAATATATATAATAATAATATAATGTAATAATATTATATATAAAAAAGTATAAATAAAATAATAATATATATAATAATAATAGTATATATAAAATAATCGTATATTATAATAATTGTATATTATATAATAATATAAAATAATTTATTGTAATAAACATATTTAATTATATACATATATATAATAACATATAATAATTATAATAATATATATGTAATAATAATATATTATAATAATATATTAAATAATTTATTATAATAATAATAAATTATATAATAATATATATAATCTCTACTATTATAATGGGAGAAGGGGTTAGTGTCATTTGTCACCATTTTTTTTTTGTCATTTTGTCAACACGTGCAGCGCACGTGTTGGCTTTTTTTCCCCTTTTCATTCCCTTTTTTTTCCTTTTCAATCCCCTCCACGTGCACCGCACGTGCATTGTAGTTTTTTTTCCTTTTCATTCCCCTCCACGTGCATCGCACGTGCATTATAGTTTTTTTTCCCTTTTCATTCCTCTCCACGTGCATCGCACGTGCATGATACTAGTACTATATAATATTAATATACAATAATAATAATATATATTATAATAATAATAGAATATTATAATAGTATATATAAAATAGTATTTATGAAATAATAATATATATTATAATAATAGTATATATATATATATTAAAATAATAATAATAATAATAATAATAATAATAATAATAATAATAATAATAATAATAATAATAATAACAATAATATATTATAAATATATATATAATAATAATATATATATAAATAGATTTAGAAAGAGGATGTGAAAAAACAGAAAATAGGTGAAGTGGAGTTTTGTGGAAACTGTTTTCAAAAAACAACATAACCAAACGGGTTTTGGGGTTTTGGAAAACAAAAAAAAGGAAAAAACAACAAACCAAACAGACCCTAACAAGTAATATTGCGCGCATGTTAAAAATACTTACATTCCTTCTTCTTTCCAGAAGCCTTGACAGCTGCTGCACGTTCCTCAGCAGCCTTCTTTTCCTCTTCTGTCTCCTCACCAAAGAGATCGACATCACTATCATCATCATCCTCAGCAGGAGCAGCCTGAAATTTAAATTTCCATAATTAAATGTAAACAGAAAAAATGAATATCAACTTTGGTCAAATTAGAAATTTGTATTGTACTAATGTCTATGAAAATCTTGCTTTATGTAAATCATGCCAATGTAAGATACTAAGATGTAAGAGAATAAAAACCATTTTTACCAAACAAAGAGTACAACAGAAAGGTAATGATGCCAAACAACTGAAATTGCTAAGCATTTCAGAAACTTTTTACATGTTTCTCTTCTGTACAAAAAATTGTAAATCTTAAGATAAAGAGTGTTCAAACTTGAAATTGAAGTAATGAATTATAACTACTTCAACCAATGTACAGGTTTTTTGACATTATATATCACTGTACATACTTTGGAATTCTTACCTTTCATTAGAACAACTAACACTAAAATTTACAATGATATCATTTACACAAGCTACGCAATTCACAAAACTGCTTGTTAGAAGGTAATTTCAGAAGTTATAAGCAACTAGAATGGAAACCAAATAGTTAGTAGTAAACTTTAGTTGCAGCAATCACAAAAATTTTCTTGCACCTACAACTTTAACAAAAACCTTTATTTCCCTATACAAAAATCACTCTCTACCTATAATACCGACAAACACAAGTGGATTGACACCAAACCATCTTCACCTATGAGTTGCAAAAGATGATTTGCAACTTTCGCTACCAACCCTCAAGAAAGTCCAGTGACACCATACATTACCTTGTCGGCAACAGCAGGAGATGTCGGAGCTTCTGCAACAGCAGCCCCTTCAATCTTAACACCCTGACCCTCCGCAGAAACACCACTATAAAGCAAACAATAAATACAAGTGAGCCTTAACCAATCAACATACCAGATTTAAAGTTAAACATAAGAATGTATGAATAAAAAAATACAATACCTAATCCTCAGGAGAGCATCAATGTGCTTGTACCACCTAGCAACATTAACATACTCAGTCGACGGCAATGCAGGGATAGCTGAAAATACCACAAGATCATCCTTTGATGCTTGATACCTGCAACGATTTCCCAGCTGAATCTTATGGCAGTAAACAAAACACAATAATGCTCCAATATGCAAGTATCAACAAAGACAAACCCAGTGATATAACTGCGAGAAAGAAGGTACTCGTCGAGCTTCTTAAGCCCAGATGCCGAGTTGACCGCGGGGAGAGTTACCGCCATTGCTAGTCAAACAATCTTCGATCTATATGAAGCATAAATTAGCATAAGTTCCCAAAATTACTTCTTTTTAATCACAAACTTTACACATCAATCACTATTAACCCAACAACTACAGAAAAACAAAAAATCTCTAAAATTGCTACAACTTCTCAACTACTGAACCGATACTAATCAAGTAACTTCTAATTCATCAAAAGAAAACCATCAAGTTAAGATATTGGCATCAATTAAGTACTAATCAGACAGTTAATCGTTCGAAATTGCAAATCGTTCTGCAAATAGACAGTGATTTCGACAAGAATTAAGCCATGGATACAGTAACGAGCGACAAGTTAGGATTTTGATGCAACGGGCAAATGGAAACCCTACATTCTAACACGTTGAAAGGATTTAAAAGTGAGATCGAGTCGAGTTACCTTCGAATCTGGCACAAAGATCGACGAAATTGAAGGCGATGAGAAAACGGAAAGAGGAAATGAAAGGAACAAAGATCAAAAAAATACCCAACTTACTTTGATGGAGCGAGAGAGAACGGCAAGGGTGGCGGCGATGGGTATACACAGGTCGAAGAGCGGCGAAGGAGGACCGGAGAAGGAGCGGTGGAGGAGGAGCGGCGAAGTACGGGAGCGGCAAGGGTGTGCGCGCGAGAGATGCGCGCGAGGGAGGTGAGGCGGAGAGCGGGGAGGGGAGAGATCAACGTGATGGGAAGAAGATGAGCGGGATCGTGGGTTTAGAGGGGATTAGGGGAGAGCGGATCGGAAGAGGGGCGGGATTAGGGTTAGAGTAAAGCGGGAAGAAGATGAGCGGGATTAGAGTAGAGCGGGATTAATTAGGGTTGTAAAAATTAGGGAAAATAAAAAGGGGGCGGGGTTTAGAACGGGGTAGCTTTTCAGAATATTATTTACTCCACCCTATAACGGCGCGTATAAATAACCGCCGCGATAGGTCATAGATATATATATATAACAACATTACTATTTGAGGCTATAGCGGCGTTGTTACCACACGCCGTTACAGAGAGTATATTTTTTATAAAATAAAATTCTACTATACCTATAGCGGCGCAGTGTGGTAACGCCGGGAAAACTATGCCGCTATAGCCCATGCGGTTTGTAGTGGCTGTTTCGGGCCGGAGTGTTACAATGCTTATGTTTTGATTATACTTTGGTGTTATTTTAATTATATTGAAAATTGATAATTGAATGTTTGCTAAAAATCCATGTATTTTCTCAAATCTTATAAATCCATATAATTCTTTCAAATTCTATAAATTCTTAAGACAAATCTTTTAAAATCCCAATAAGACAATCTGGATTATAACAATCTTAAAAAAAAAAATTATAAGTCATTACATTCTACATAGTTTTTTAAAATCCACAAGACTTTTTAAAGCCAAAAGAGTCTTTTAAAATCCTAATCCAATACACCCCCTAATATTATAAACGGAGAGTTAGAATTGTTGTTTGTAAACATATCAACTTACGTGTATTATGCGTACATAACTAATACGAAGAAGGTCTCAAGTTTGAAGCATATTAGATTATAATTTTACTTTTAAAAATATATTATTAAAATATGCATTGCTATTGTAAATTATTAGTCTCTGCTACTGCACATCAAAGGAGGCTTTTCTTCAGTTATTTTTTCTAACCACTTTGACCGGCCTCTAAATAATGTCATTCCGAGATTCTGAAGGCTGATCTACAAAAAGTAAAATTAAAGACCTTCGATTTTCCTGGTCACTTGCAAAAAACGGAGAACGAGCTGAAAGGTTTGCCCATTTTCACAACGACCGTAATCATATTTTACTTATGGATTGACTTAGCTCGATCAAATCTTTCTCGAATGATGTGGGCTATCTTCTTTACACCAACTGAATTTTAGAATATTTTTCTGGGGATTTACTTATGCTGTTGTAAAGAATCAAATCTCTACTACTATAATGGGAGAACCCCTTAGTCCTTAACCCAACCCGTGCAGCGCACGTGTTGGGTTATGGACTAACTTTGGTAAATATTTTCGGCAGTGGACCAGTTCGGTAAATATTTTCGAAAGTGGATCAGTTTGGAAATTATTTTTTTTGACCCTTTTCATTATCCCTTCAATTTTTTCCACGTGCACGTGTGCACGTGTATGATACTAGTTTATTTACCTCATTTAGTACTTATAAGTGTTGCATATATGCCAGTAAATGCGTACCCTAAGAGCATCCACTACTGTTTTCTAAAAAGTCAAAAAATTCATATTTTGGTAATAGTCTCCACTATCGTTCGCTAAAATGTTATTTTTTAGAAAAGTAATGAACAGTAGTGGATGGCTAAATATAGCAGCAGAATTTGGCAATTACCAAATATAGAAGACGGATGATCTTCTTCCGTTTGTGGATTTTTTCAATGTTAAAAGAGGACGGACGGAAGATCTTTTTCTGTCCATGAATTTTTTCAATACTAAAAGAGGATGGACGGAAGATTTTCTTCCGTCCACAAAATTCTTTAATATATATTTTTTGAAAATTTACTAAAATGCCATAAAAAAACTACAGAAATTCCATTTCAATAAATAAAAAAATAAAAAAAATAAAGAAAATGCCGGGACGGAATATCTTCTTCCGTCTTGCACTTTCTCAACCAAAATCTTTCACTATTTAATAAATTGCCATCCAAATATTTATGAAAATGCCATTTTAGCAATTTAAAAATTCAAAAAAAGAAAAAAATCCAAACGGAAGATCACCTTCCATCTGGCTTAAATTTTTGTTTTAATAAAAAAGAATTTGGACAAATGGAAGATGACCTTCCGTCGCAAAACTTTTTAATATTAAAAAAATTAAAAAGTGGTTAAACGGAGGATGATCTTCCGTTTAAATATTTTATTATTTTCTATCGGCCAAATTTAGCTCTACACGATAGCAGCACTACCCATCTATTGTTATTTGTCAATGCCAAATATTTATATTTTAACAGTAACAATAGTGGATGCTCTAAAGCATGGGTAGAAATTAGTTTAACCATCTATTTTCTATTAGCATAATTTCTTTTTTTTTGTATGCTTCTGCTATATTTTTTTTCCCATTTAACTTGTCTGATCTTAAGTTTTGAGTCACAAATTGACAATGTCCATCTTAATTATCTCGAATCTATGGATAGGAATGACTACAAATTGATCCTTGGATATTAAAATCGTTTTCTCAAGCTTGGACAATATTTCTTGTCAATTTTTCACTTTGCATTGCTTCAGCCAATTCTTGACCTAACAAGTTCTATTTGTTGATTCCTCACCAAGCGTAACTTGTATTTCAGAGAGATTTATCGACATTTTTGAATTTACCCAAGAATTGCTACTACAATAGGTTCTGATACCATTTGTTTTTTGCTTTTTGTTTTTTGTTTTTTTTTAAAGAAAATGTGGAGTATGGCTACCCTGTTTTATTAATAAAGGATTAATAAAACAAACTTAGAGTACTGAGCCAAATACAAGGTCCTACAATCATAACAAAAATACATAAACTCCACCCCAAACATGGGGGGTGGAATTAAAGAAGACCAAAATGGTCGCAACATACATGCGACCAAACAAACTACATCATATCCCCCAACAAACCCTGGAGCAGTGGATATCTATCAATAGTAAAGTCTATAAAGTAGTGATTTCCTCTTGTATTTCTTTGTATACACATATACAATATATATAGTACACAGGTTACATAAGGGAAGAGGGAATTGCATGATTGTTGCCTAAACTTAAGCTAATCAGTTACATGCAGATCATGACTAAATCAATCTCCTAAACTTAAGCATGCAGATCATGACTAAATCAATATTTGTTGACCAAATCAAAACTGCCTTTATTGTTTGCTGATACCAAATCAATCTCCTAAACTTAAGCATGAAGATCATGACTAAATCAATATTTGTTGACCAAATCAAAACTGGCTTTATTGTTTGCTGATACCACCTGATCCATAGGTGGTCCATTACGCCCCCTCAAGATTAAGGTTCCATCAGCAACCTTTATCTTGGATGTGAGTTCAGTGAACTTAGCCGTGGGCAGTGGTTTGGTGAGCAAGTCCGCCAGCTGATCCTTGGTAGACACATGTGTTACTATGAGCTTCTTGGTTTGAACTTGTTCCCTAACGAAATGATAATCTAGGGATATGTGCTTCATTCTTGAATGGAGTACAGGGTTGGAGCAAAGGTAGGTGGCAACCACATTGTCACACAGCAAGCGTGGGGGGTGATGCATGGGAATTCTGAGTTCATGTAGTAAGTTTTGTAGCCACATTAACTGAGTAGTAGTAGTGGCAACTGCACGATATTCTGCCTCAGTGGATGATCGTGCCACAGTTCGTTGCTTTCTTGAGAGCCATGAGATAGGATTGCCTCCAAAGAAGATGATGTATGCTGATGTGGATTTGCAGTCATTGCTGTCCCCCCCCCAATCTGCATCAGAATATGCTAACAAGTTGTTGGTAACAGTTTTACGTAGCATAAGACCAAGATTCATAGTGTGCTTGATGTACCGTAGGATACGTTTCAGATGCTGCAGGTGAAGAGAGGTTGGTTTGTGCATGAATTGAGACAATTTGTTGATGGAGTATGACAAGTCAGGACGAGTAAGATTAAGGTACTGAAGTCCACCAATGATCCTACGATACTCAGTGGCATCTGTGGATGTTGTGCCATCATTGAGCTGAAGCACTGCTGTAGAAGAAAGTGGAGTGGGGGATGGTTTCGCCCCCTCCATGTCAAACCTTTGTAGGAGCTCACGAATGTATCTATGTTGTGAGAGAAAAATTCCAGTGCTGGTTGGTATTATTTCAATACCCAGAAAATAGTGAGGTTGTCCCATATTTTTCAACGAAAATCATTGAGATAGCGCCGCAATGAAACGCTGAAGGAAGATGGACTTGTTACCTGTGAGTAGTAAATCGTCTACATAGACTAAAAAGTAGGCCATAGTATCACCCGAGTGATAAAGGAAAAGAGATGGATCACTTTTGCTGGTTTTGAAGCCATATGATAGAATAAATGCCTTGAGAGAATCATGCCAAGCACGTGGAGCTTGACGAAGGCCATAGATGGCTTTGTGAAGTTTGCATACATAGGTAGGATGTGCAACATCTTTCATACCTGGTGGTTGATCCATGAAAACCTCTTCAGTGAGTGCTCCTTGTAAAAATGCATTGTTTACGTCAAGTTGGTGCATTGCCCACTGATTAGAGATAGCAAGAGTGAGGATAATCTTGATCGTTTGTGGACGAACAACAGGGGCAAATGTCTCCTTGAAGTCAATGCCAGGACATTGTGTGAATCCTTTTGCAACAAGACGTGCTTTATATCGAGCTATGGAACCATTACTATTTCTCTTGATGCGAAATAACCATTTGCATCCAACAATATTTTGTCCTGCCTTGGGAGGCACAAGAGAGAATGTGCCATTTCTGATTAGGGCTTCAAATTCATCTGCAATTGCCTTGCGCCAATGAGGATGTTTCATGGCCTCACGAATATTAGAAGGTTCCAAGTTTTCTGGTAGGGGATGTTTGGATACATTGTACATCCTCTTTGGCTTGAAGATGTTGTTCTTGGACCTGGTGATAATTTGGTTTGGCTCATTGGTGGGTGGTGGGACTGCAGAAGGATTAGTAGTAACAGTAGTAGTTGAAATAGGAGATGGTGTAGGAATATCATTACCGGACGTAGTATTTGAAGGCAGGAGTACCTCATCTTCACGGGACATAGCATGTGACTCAGGTAGGTCATGGTTTTGGATGGGAATGATGGTATGAAGAGGTTGGGGTATGCTGGTTGTGGGTAATGATGATAGTGGTGTATATTTTGTGAGTTTTGGGATTGAGACATATATAGCTATACTGAGATTCGGCATATCCAAGAAATATGCATGGTTGAGACCGTGGTTGAAGTTTGTTGGAGACA
Source organism: Hemerocallis citrina (assembly GCA_017893485.1). Classification (NCBI taxonomy): domain Eukaryota; kingdom Viridiplantae; phylum Streptophyta; class Magnoliopsida; order Asparagales; family Asphodelaceae; genus Hemerocallis; species Hemerocallis citrina. The sequence continues at coordinate 250,098,701 of CM030358.1, forward strand.
TAAGGTCGCAACCAAGGAAAGCAAAGGCAGCCAAAGGAATGAAGATGATGGGTTGTTGGAGTTTTCTTATGTAATGCTTGGTATGGTGACTGCATGTTGAGGACAGGGGTTGGCAACCTATTGATGAGATACACTGCAGTTCTAAAAGCAAATGACCAGTATTCAGGTGGCAATTTTGACATGTGTAGTAGGGCTCTTCCTGTTTCAACGATATGTCTGTGGCGTCTCTCAGCTGCGGCATTTAGTTCAGGTGTATATGGTGGTGTGGTGAGATGAGATATGCCATGGGTATGAAGGAATTGTTTTAATTTGAGGAATTCTCCTCCATTATCAGAGTACAATGAGACAATTTTTTCTTTGAAATAATTTTCAACAAGATTTTTAAATGTGGGAAACAAAATAGAGACATCTGACTTATTTCTTAATAGATAGAGCCATGCATATTTGGTGAAATGATCAACACAGATTAGATAATAGGAGAAACCATCTAAAGATTTGATGTGAGCTGGACCCCATACATCAGTATAAATGAGCTCTAGTGGTTTTTCTGTTGTGATACTGGAGATTGAGAAGGGTAATTTATGACTCTTAACACTATTGCAGGACATGCAAGGTACTTGTTGGCTCTTTATTTTGCAGGATGGAAGTAGGTGTCTAAGTATTCGATCAGAAGGATGCCCTAATATGTGATGCCATGGTGGAATGATGGATGTAGTTGTGACTAGGGCCCTTGTTGGAGGTGCTAGATGGGGCATGTGGTAGAGTACATTGCTATGCTACCCTCTTAGAAGAGGTTCCCTTGTCTTCAAATCCTTGATTAGGAAATGATCAGAAAAAAATTCAACAGAAATGGGGTTAGTATGACATAGGGATGAGACAGACAATAGTTTTTGTGTAATTTTAGGCACATGTAAAACATTCGATAGATGAAATGATTGAGAGGGAGTGTGTAAGACAATTTTACCAATATTGGAAATGGTATGACCTGAGCCATCACCAACCACAAGTTGATCAGGTCCTGTGTAAGGTTGAGTCAGATGAAGTTGATCCAGATCATTAGTTATATGATGAGATGCTCCTGAGTCTAAGATCCAGTCTGAGACCCCTGGTGATATAGCTCGTGCGTGAAGAGCAGAAGGAGGTTGGTGCCTTTTTGAGGGGTGTCCATGCAGCTTGTAACAAACCTTGGCTGTATGGCCTGGTTTGTCATAGAATTGACACACTACACGCCTTGAGGAACCAGGTGACGTTGATCTGGGCATTGTTTGATTGTAGAACTGTTTTTCAGTTCTGTTGTAAAACTGCTTGCCTTTATGTGCAGTATTTGCAGTAGCAAGGAGAGGGGTTTGTTGCACAGTTTTATTCCTCTGTAAATCACTTTCAAAGTCAGTAAGAAGATCATGGAGATCATCAAATCCAATAGGATTTTCTCTTGTTTTGAGAGCAGCAGTGACCTCACGATACTCAGTACCAAGGCCATTCAAAGTGTGGATGACTAGATCCACATCATCCAAGGGAGAGTTAATGATGGCTAATTCGTCAGCCAAAGCCTTAATACCATGAAGGTATTCTGAGATGGATTTGGATCCTTTTGAGAATCGCGAGAGTCTCTCTTTTAGGTGCATGATTCTTGCACGAGTTTTGCTTGCAAACATCTTGGTGAGAATGTCCCAAGCTTGTTTGGAAGTCTTCACATTACCTAACATGGTAATGATACTGGGATCAACTGAGGACATAATGGCATGGAGGATCAACTGACCCTGTCTTTTCCAGCGAGTATAGGTTGCGTTAGTTGCGGCAGGAGTTGCAGTGGTGCCATCAACATAACCAATGAGATCATATCCCACAAGGAGGGCATTGAATTGAACATGCCAGGCAGGGTAGTTGTTGCTATTCAGTTTGAGTGATGAATGGGTGTTAAGAACAACAACAGAATTGACATTTGAGGTAATTGGGATTTCAGATGTTGTAGAGGAAGACATGATGGGATAGTGGATCGATTTGCTGTAAGGCTAAAGAGCTCTGATACCATATAAAGTAGTGATTTCCTCTTGTATTTCTTTGTATACACATATACAATATATATAGTACACAGGTTACATAAGGGAAGAGGGAATTGCATGATTGTTGTCTAAACTTAAGCTAATCAGTTACATGTAGATCATGACTAAATCAATCTCCTAAACTTAAGCATGCAGATCATGACTAAATCAATCTCCTAAACTTAAGCATGCAGATCATGACTAAATCAATATTTGTTGACCAAATCAAAACTGCCTTTATTGTTTGCTGATACCAAATCAATCTCCTAAACTTAAGCATGCAGATCATGACTAAATCAATATTTGTTGACCAAATCAAAACTGCCTTTATTGTTTGCTGATACCACCTGATCCATAGGTGGTCCATTAAAGTCCAAGCTGGCTGTCAGTCGATCGTCGGACCGATCTCGACTTTATCATTATCAAAATCCTCAACCTGGAATACGCTCGCAATCCTCCCCCTGGGACTTGATGCGGCCACATTGGCCCAAAATGAAATAAAATGCATAATGTGAGTCAAATTACCAGAAATATTCTTACAAGTCCTGCGAAAATAAAAGTTATTCCTATCTAGCCAAAGAACCCAGGTCGTTACGGTGATAGCGATATACCACGCTTCTCTCATAGTTCTTCTCTCGGTAGCAAATTTTGAACCTACCCAAAAGTCCTCGTACACACTAGGATACTGATTCGTTCCCAGGTCGCTGAGTTCTGATACCATTTGTTGACAACTGTAATATCTCAAAGAATTAACTGTGTCCCAATTAAGTAATTCCAAAAATAGAACAATCACACAAAACGGATTGGAATCCTCTACACTCACAAAATATAAGTGAATTGTGCACTTACTTAATATCAACCATCTATTGTAAATCAAGTTTGGTGAATGGTCAAAATTAATTAAATTATTTATTATTAAAATCAAATATGCTTAGATCAAGCTAATTAGAATAATTTTTATTTCAAAGAAATTTAACAGCCTAAATGAGAGATCATCTCATAAATTTTTGGGTAATTTTTTTTTAATAAAACGTACACCCTACACCAACATATTTTTTCATCTCTCATTAATTTTCAGATGGTAGGATGATTCTTGATTATGCATGGAAACAAATACTCTCGTTACACATGAATTTGAGGACACGTCCTGGTTGGTTTCTACTTATAAAATCAAAGAAAAATGAGTCAAAGCATATATGAAAAATAATGTAACGCTAGGAATGAGAAGTACTCAGCTTGATGAGAGTTTAAATGCAGACCTAAAAGCATATTCCTGACATTGCACGATTCCTTAAGCATTTTGAAAAGGGGTGCTTTTTATATGATAAAAAAAAACTTACCCAAAAATAAGTTGTTACATTGGGTGCTTTTTATAAAGAAAACTTACCCATAAATTTATGAGAGAATCTCTCATTTAGGCTCTTAAATTTCTTCTAAATGCAAATTATTCTAATTAGCTTAATTGAAGCATATTTGATTTTAATAATAAGTAATGTAATTAACTTTGACCATTCATCAAACTTAATTTATGATGTACACTTGATATTAAGTAAGTGCACCATTAACTAATATTTTATGAGTGTAGAGGATTCGAATCAACAAAACCTATCCGCATAGTAGATACAAAGTGAAAAAGAAGATATTAAGAAGAAGAGTAAAGTGCACATCCTATCTCATCTCACCATGCATGCATGCATGCATCCTCACTACTCAAGCCTATATAAAAATCAAAGCTAGTTCAATTTTATCTTTGAAAATCTAGTATACTGTATTAGCTTTGTGTTCCCAAAGCCATGCCCGTGACTTTCATATGCCATAGGAAAGGGTAGGGACTTGGGAGGAATATTAATTTTTGATTTAATTATAATATAATTATAAGTATGTTCATGTTATTAGCTTGCATTGTCATGAGATTCAAAGCTCCTCCTTCCACAAATTAACTATTAATGTTCCAAACTTATAGAAAACAAACATTCCTGACGTTCACAACCCGCATGGAAACAAACAAGCAAGTAATAAAGCTTCTGACGAAACATTAGGATACCCCCCCATACATGCACCTCTGAAGACGGGTCATCAATTTCTTTATTTTTGGAGAAGAGGCCTAGTGCGAGTCATGTATCTATACTGTACTCTGCATAAGCAATAAAATATCTTAGATCCTCTCAGTACTAATAATATTTTTCTTATGTCTTCTTATCTATCTAGAAGGATAGATTATTTTTCCTAGCAGCTGTAGCTGTTCTGGATTACGAAGCAAAGACACTTTTATTTAACAACTGAGTCCAACCAACCCAAGAATGTGATACGACACTTGCTATTCTTTTATATTTTAAAAAAAAAATTCATATCGCTGCATTATGCCGCAACGTTTGTGTATTGACATTGTCGCTGCTAATTTTGGTGTGGAAGCAAACTGATAAATTTGTAGATTCTTTAGGTAACGAATAAGATAAACCTGTTGACTTTCACCTGCATTTGACTGATTTTTTGCCACTGTCGTTGACCTGCAAAAAGTTCGATACACCGGGATGGATTCCGGCGACGAACCCTCAGAAGCTCAACACAATAATCGAAACAGATTGGTTACCTTGTTATGGTGGAGGGAGAGGGGTATATATAGTCGCCTTAAGAGACATTTTAGAGATAATCATTTATCTCTATGTCCTGGTATTTTTGGATAAGATGTAGAGTTTAAACTCGTTTCATGATAAGAGATGCGGTTTAAACCGCCTTTTAGAGATAATCATGAATTTGAATTACTCTTTAAATATTTGAATTGGTTTGTAACGGGTTGCTACCTATACCCAATAGGACAAATCTGTTTTTGGGTTATTGGGCTTTGAAGAAAGACTCAGTTCCCAATTCAGACCCGTTTGTGGTGGAAATTACCGTTTTACCCCTGAAAGCTTTAAGATTCGTACCCAATTTGAATGGTCTCGATTTAATCCCATTTTTAGCCATATCACGAGCCCCCGACTCCCAAAGACTGAGTTTAACAGCCTTTGGGGAGTAGTTTTTTTTGTTTTAATGGCGTAGGGATTTTATCGGAGTTTTTTAGGAGCTTTAGAATCGCCCACGGGGCTTAATAGCGTTCAATGGAGCCTGCTCGTATTCAAACATGTTGGTGGTATCTTCATGATTTTTCATTGATTTTTTCTAATTTTTAATTCTTTTTTGAATCATTTATTCAATTTTGCGAAACAAAAATCTATTTTCAAAAAGTATTAATTACTCATTCTAATTAATAATTATTTATCCAGGAGTTCAAAAATATTTTTCCCGAATTTATAAGTATAATCGTGTCACTGGCGTTAATTTCGAACGGTCAGACGGTTGATCTGGTGCTAGTTGACGTGGCTCAATCTAGGCGCTCTGATCGTGTGCACGCATCGGGAGGTAAGCATTTTCCCCATTTCGACGCTCGGTAGTTCGGATCTTCGAATTCCAGATTCGAGCTATGTGGCGTGACCAGAGGCCTCGATTCAGATCAAGCACGAATCTAAGGCGATGTTCTTCGCCATTTTCACGTTCGGTAGTTTAGATCCTCGGATTTTAGATCCGAGCTACGTGGAATGATCTAAGCCATTGGTGGAGATCCAGCGCGAATCATGAGGAGCTGTTTTTCGCCATTTTCACACTCGGTAGTTCAGATCCTCATATTTTAGATCTGAGCTATGTGGCATGATCTGAGCCGTTGATGGTGATCCAATGCAAATCATGAGGTAGTGTTTTTTTGCCATTTTCACGCTCGGTAGTTCGGATCCTCAGATTTTAGATCCGAGCTACGTAGCATGATCGGAGCCATTGATGGAGATCCAGCGCGAATTATAAGGCGATGTTTTTCGCCATTTTCATGCTCGGTAGTTCGGATCCTCGGTATATAGATCCGAGCTACATAACATGATCTGAGCCTTTGATGGAGATCAGGCGCGAATCATGAGGTGATGTTTTTTGTCATTTTCACGCTCGGTAGTTCGAATTCTCGGAGTTTAGATCCGAACTACGTGGCGTGGTCTGAGCCTTTGATGGAGATCAAGCGCGAATCATGAGGCGATGTTTTTCGCCATTTTCACGCTCGATAGTTCGGATCCTCGGATTTTAGATCCGAGCTACGTGGCGTGATCTGAGTCGTTGATGGAGATCCAGCACAAATCATGAGGCGATGTTTTTCACCATTTTCACGCTCGGTAGTTCGGATCCTCGGCATTTAGATCCGAACTACGTGGCGTGATCTGAGCCGTTGATGGAGATCCAACGCGAATCATAAGGCAATATTTTTTACCATTTTCACGCTCGGTAGTTTGGGTCTTCGGAGTTTAGATTTGAACTACGTAGCGTGATCTGAGCCGTTGACCGAGATCAGGCACGAATCATGAGACGATCTGACTGGTCAACGAGTTTTGGGCGTCATATCGTGTTCTCGCCTTTATGAATTCTGTCGTTTAGCATTCTGATGGGATTTCTAGCGGTTTCGGGGGCCCAAAGCTCTCAAAAGCCCAAGTAGCACACCCTCTTTTACTATAAGTCTCCACCCTTCCCCTCATTTCCTCATTCTCTCTCTTTACTCTTGGCAGAAATTTCTTACTGCTGGGTGGCGCAACTGGCGTTCGCAGCCAATCATTAGTGCTTTCCGACGATCTTTTCCGACCGTAGCTTTCACATCAAGGTAAATATATATTTTATTTTATATATTTTACGAGATGTCTAGGGTGTAGTCTGGGAGTGAGACCTCCACCTCGGACCAAGGAAGTGATCGGTTGTTGGTAGTCCCCCTAACCGTGGACAAGGGGAAGGAGGTTGTTAGGTCGGTGACCAAGGTATTGCGGTGGTATGGACTGAATCCTGTTCAGTACATGCCAAACATGTGGTAGCATGTCATTGGCTTCATACTTTAGTGCCAAGTAGTGGGGGCTGAGACCCAGTTCAGCATCATCCGAAGTCTTAATAGGATCAATCGCATGAGAAAAATGGAGTACCGGTACTATTTGTCGCCACAGCGGGGTGTTAAGTTGATCGAGAACCCGGACTCCATCAAGTTTTGGAAAAAGAAATATTTCTTGATTCGAGGTAGCAAACCGGGGGATTTTCCTACGAGATGGATGGAGGATGTGCCGAGGTGGGCGAAGGCCGAGCCCATATTGAATCTGGAGGAAGATAAGGTCATATCGAAACTCCTCGGTCGCCCTACCTTGAGTTGGAAGGATATGACCCCAGTATGCTTCAGGTATTTCCCTTCGTTCTTACTTTCTTCTAATCTTGCTTTCTTCGTGCGCTAACTTTTTGGCCTTTGTTCCTGTAGAGGCCCCTGATATGGATTTCCAAGCGATGCTATTTGATCGAGGAGGAGTAGGTGGGAAGGGCATCAATAGCAAGAAGAGGAAGAGAACGACGGCGGGGCCATCGTCAGGCCGAATTGTGAAGGGCTCGACGGCGGCAGCCCCGGCGGTTGACTTGGAATCCCCCTCTTCCACTCCGTCTGCTTCGTCTATCACTCTTGTCCCGTCTGCTCCTCCTGACCCCTTAGTTGTAGAATTCACCCTTGGTGCTGCACTGGCGCTCGAGGCGCCACCACTTACCGCCAAGGCGGAGACGATTCTAACCGATGAGCACAAGAGACTCTTCGTTCCTGATTGGCGAGTGATGAAGCATGGCGACTTCTTAGGGGACTCTGTAATGAGCATGCATGTGATTCATCACTTTCCGACCCCGAAGGATCGAGCAGCGTTGAAGGTGGGGACCATGGGCGATGATGCCCTCGAGATTGCTAGGGCAACCATTTCTGTGAGTAGTTCTTTGGACTCTCAAAACATATGAATTTCCCTTGCGATAAACTTAGTTTTTCTTTTGTTTTTTTGTAGATCTCATGCCACTTTAGCCACCTTTTGGAGCAGTTCACCGGATAAGAGAAGGAGCTTAAAGCAGCGAGTGACAAGGATCGATCGGAGAGAGCCAAGGCCGTAAAGATGTAAGAAGCAGAGCGGCATCTGTCGGAGTCTTAGGCCGCTCAGATCAGCTTTCTCAAGTCTACCTTTACGAAGGAGAACGAGCAGACCGTCCTGGAGATGGCAAGGGTGGACAAGGAGAGGGAGAGGGCTGACAAGGAGAGGGAGATGGCTGTGAAGGCTGTCGAAGAGATGGCAAGAGAGAAGGAAGCGGCTACGGAGGCGATTAGGGCCGAGGCAAAATTGCATATGCATACGAACATGGAATAGTCCTACCCCAGGGCCCTTAAACATGTGGAAGCACGTTTCCCCGACTTTGACAGCTCGGGGTACAGTTTGTACACCCTTCTTGAAGGCGAAGTGGCTGAGGGGCCAGAGGGCACCGGTGGAGGCGAAGAAGCAGAAGAAGAAGGAGAGTAAGAGGAGGATGTCATGGCGGATCCTCAGTCGGTGATCGTGGAGGTACTGGAAGCGATCGCGGAGCAGCCCCCCAAGGTTGCTCCTGGACTTTTTGTATCTGTACTTATTATTTTTTCTCAGCGCTTTTGTACTCATGCCTTATAGCGGACTGGCCACCGCTCTTGTATCTTCTTTTGGAAATGAAATGGGCTTTTTGGACTCAGTGTTTGGCTGCGAGGCTTAAAGTTTGTTAGTTTACTAGCATTTGAACTTAGGATCAACTTTGTAGCTTCCCTTGGACCCAGTATTTAGCCTCCTTAGAGTTAGAACTCAGAACTATCTTGTAGCTCTATTCAAAGTTCGGGCATTTTACATTTCTCTTTGGTTGGTTTCCCCAGGTTAGCTAGGTATCAGATCTCTGCTCAAAGCTAGGCATTACAAAGTTAGGGCTCACTCGGTCTTGGAAGATGCTTTTTAAAGCGGAGCCGGAGTTAGGTCATTTGAGGTTGACCTTAGCTCGCCGAGATATCAAGATAAGGCATTTCGAAGAGAAAATTCGCGAAGTGCCCCGTGGCGGGGAGGCGACATGCCCTTCGATGGTTGTCAACTAGGGATTCAGGCTCAAGTTTCTTCACCACTCTTTATTCAAAGCGAGATCCAAGAGGGAGGATTGAAGAACGTGGTGCTCGAGAAGAGTGTGGAAGCGGCTCATCTTCGGAGGACTATCTTCGATGTCTCGCGTGGGGTTAGTTCGGGTCGAGTGCCTCGCTTGAAGCTCAGGGTGACGGATGACTCTCTTAAGGAACGGGTCGTGGAGTTAGAGGTGGAGAATCTTTGTCATACGGCTTTCTGAGGGCAGTAACATTAGAAGCACTTCGTGTCCTCGATACGAGTACGTCCGAGGAAAACCGTTCCACGAGTTAGCGCTTCATTTGCCTCCTCTTTTGCGAAATCCTGGGGATTCTCAAAGCAGAGTGGTCGGCTCCTCGAGCGGAGCATATGTTAGAGCGAAAGCTTGGTCTACGGGTCCCGATGGTATCACTCGACTCGCAGGCTTGGAGGTCCCTTCGGAGGCCACAAGGGAGCTGCATGGCGCTCATCGCCCTCGAATATCCCTTAATATAAGTGTACCACTCCCTAGGAAGAATTAGAGTGAGGCTTTACTAGCCTTAAATAAGACTTGTATCTCCATCTTCGATGGAACAAAATGTTTGTAGCAGTCTTTGAAGAAGAATTGTATCTTGACTTTTAATGAAATAAAATTATTTGTAGTGTTCGAACAATGTTGTAGTCGAACGAGCTTCTTTCACCTAATAACATTGTGTTAAGGAGTTTTCAACAGTTGTGGGAGCAATTTCGAATGGTGAGCCACTTCGTGCTTGCTTGTTTGCAAGTAGCTAAAGTAATATCGAACCAAGTGTTGGACTCCGAACTTGTTGTTAAGAGAGTTTCAACAGTTGTGGGAGCAATTTCGAATGGTGAGCTATTTCGTACTTTCTTGTTCGTAAGTAGCTAAAATAACATCGAACCAGGTGTTGGACTCTGAACTTGTTGTTAAGAGAGTTTCAAAAGTTGTGAGAGCAATTTCGAATGGTGAGCTACTTCGTACTTGCATGTTCGCAAGTAGCTAAAATAGCATCGAACAAAGTGTTGAACTCCGAACTTATTGTTTAGAGAGTTTTCAATAGTTGTGGGAGCAATTTCGAATGGTGAGCAACTTCGTACTCGCTTTTTTGCAAGTAGCTTAGGTAGCCTCGAACCAAGTTTTGGACTCCGAACTCGTTGTTTAGAGAGTTTTCAACAGTTGTGGGAGCAATTTCGAATGGTGAGCAACTTCGTACATGATGAACTCAAGAATATTCACATTTAGGAGCAATAATCTTATTGCAAATGTACATCTAAAAGCTTTATATGTGGTATTTTACTCTTCTTTTCTCTTTTTCATAGGAAACAACCAAAAGTAGCAAAACGAAGCAGATTCCAGACTAATACAGACTGAGAAATGATATACAGGGAACTGCAGTGCAACAGTCGACTTGCTCTTCATTAGTCGACTGGACAGAAAGTTTGCTGGGGCTCGGAACAGTCGACTGCCCCCACATCAGTCGACTTGACTGAGGAATCATGAAGCCACAAAAGTCTCAGCATCAGTCGACTCACACCCAACATAAGTCGACTGGTATGCGGCGGAGTGAAAAGATAAGATGCAGCCGCATCTAAATCCAAATCTATCCAAACCCAGGCTATATGCGAATAACAACTTCTCCAAAAAATCAAAGCTAGAGACAGGAGATTGGCAAGAGCACGTGGTTAGCAGATAAGGAAGAAAAGAAGAAAAGAGAAAGAAAGAAATCGCCAATCAAATAAAGAAGGAAAGAGGAGGACCTTCCTGAAAAAAAAGTGGCAAACCCTAATTCTTGTGCCGTGTTTATAAATATCAGTCAAGAAGCATTATTTTGGTCTCCTCCTCCGCTCTCGCTCCCAACCCCAAAATCACGAAATCACAAGAGTTTCTGAATCGTCAAGTCATCAACAAAGAGCAGCACTTTATCAACATAGAAGAAGGAAAAAGGAGATCAAGTACGAAGGAGAGAACGGCCGGTCGACTGTGTGACAGCCAGCCGACCATCTGGCCGAACTACATCAGTTTATTCCTTCCCTTTCTAATTCTTTTATGCTAATCATGTATTCGAACTTGTTAATCAATAAAAGTCTTATTATGTGGAACTAATTTCATAGTTGGGTAGGTTGAAACCATAGTTATGTAATGCTTCTATTCTTCTGAGTGCTATTCTGTTACTTATTGATTAAACCTGAGAGTATTGGTATAGATTTATAATAATCAAACTTGTTCAGAATTCTAAGGGCAGTCGACTGAGGTGACAGCAAGTCGACTGACATATAGAATCTGAGTTTATCAAGTTTGAGTATGCTGAATCTGAATCTGTTATATGAGCATATTGAGACGACCCGTATCTCGTGCTCATAACTTGTAACACAGGAATCTTTAGGGGTTCTTGGTTTAATCAACTTGAGGGATCTAGATCTGATACCAATTTCTAGAACTTTGAGTGTTTGTTCGTTTCCATTGTTCTTATGTTTTCCTTAAGTGCTACTTAGTAGATACCATGCTAAATACTTAAGGAAAGAAACGAATTAGAGTAGATACCATGCCTAATTCTTGGCTAGGAAAACAATACTTTAAGGAGTAGATACCATGCCCTTAAAGGAACGAACATGAGTAACTAGAATAGTGAAGAAGACAACTTAGCATTACTGACTATAGGTGGAAATCAAAACCCAACTACTTAATAATTATTTGTGATTCAGAACTTCTTGATTTAGTTTTAATCCTTTCCTTTTCTTTTAGAACAATCCTTTACCATCCTTATTTTTGTTTTATTGGTTAGTAAGTTAAATTTTACAATCTCTGTGGGATCGACCCTTGCTCGTCACTACGCTTCTCCAAACGATTCGTACACTTGCGAGGTTTTTAATTTGTGTCTAGTTTAGATCATCTAGATAGCACAACAAGTTTTTGGCACCGTTGCCAGGGATTGGTAGCATTTTAACTTACAAATCAGTAAATCTTTTCTTTTATTAAGAAACATTTTCTTCTAGGTTACAGGATTTTGGTGGATGCACGGAAGGAGATCACTTCGTCCAGAGCTACTACCTATTGACGCGAAAACAGAACGCACTTTGCACAGACTAGGTCGGCTGTCTGCGACCAACCAGTCGACTGCTACACGGAACCAGTCGACTGCACAGAGACCCAATTCACAAGCAATAATGGCTGAGGAAGTACCAAATCGAGTACCAATGCAGGACAAATTCACGCCTAAGAATATTGAGCAACCTTACTGCATTGCTTATCAACCTAATGTCACAGGGAATATGCATCTATCTCCCCAATTACTTAGCATGGTTCCCCACTTTAGTGGCAGACCAGACGAAGAGCCTCACCTCCATCTGCAAGACTTCTTTCATCTTTGCAGAACACAAAGTGTCCAAGGGCTTACCCCCGAACAAATCAGGTTAATCTTGTTTCCATTTTCATTAAAACTTAATGCTAAATTGTGGTATAATTCTTTGGAACCAGGATCAATTAATTCATGGGAGCAATTGGCAACAAAATTCTTGAAAGAATTCTTTCCAACCCAGAAGACCAAACAACTGAAAAGGAAGATTCAACTCTTCCAACAAAAAGATGGAGATTTATTCTTCGAAGCATGGAAGGATTTCAAGAACAAGCTTCTCAAGTGTCCTACACACAACATGCCTAAAGATGATCAGGTACAAGCTTTTTATAAGGGTTTAAATGATACTAACAAAGCAATTGTGGATTCAGCTTGCAACGGGATATTGATGAGGAAAAGTGGTGTGGAGGCCATCGAATTATTTGAAGAACTTAGCGAGAACTCACAGCAATTCTCAACAAGGGGAAGGGGCATTTCTAAAAAACAGGGAGTTTATGAAATTTCTGGTAGTAATAACATACAATTAGAAATGGCAAACATGAATAAAAAAATTGATATGCTTGTTAATGCAATGACAACAATCGGCAGTGTAAAAAATCAAACAAAAGAAATTTGTGCAATCTGTTCTCATTTTGATCATACAACTGACACATATCCCATGTCTTCTTTTACAGATCAGGAGCATGCAAACTATGTGGGACAAGGAGTGTTTCCACCAAAGAACAACCCATTCTCGAACACATACAACCCAGGGTGGAGGAACCATCCAAATTTCTCATGGAGCAATAATCAAGGAACTCAATCTTCGCAAGGACAGGCACGGAACTTCCAAATGGGAAGTGGGTTTGATAGGCCAGTTCAAGAACAGAAGAAGTTGGATTTTGAATCCACCGTTCTTCAATTGCTCCAACAACAACATCAAACAAGCAACCAACAAGGACAAGCAATTCAGAAATTGGAAACTCAAATCGGGCAAATCGCAAAGGAGTTGTGTGAGAGAAAGGCAGGAGAACTCCCTTCACAAACCATACCAAATCCTAGAGGCCAAGAACAGCTCAAATCAGTAACAACTCTGAGAAGTGGTAAGACAATTGAAAACAAGGTTGGAACACACACCGAAGAAGCAGAAACACAACCATCAAAAGTTTTGGGTTCCAACAAGGTAAGTGAAAAAGAAAGAACAGTTTTGCCACCATTCCCTCAAAGGTTAGTCAAGCAAAAGAAAGAACAACATTTATTTGATATCTTTGAAACTCTCAGAAAGGTAGAAATTAATATCCCCCTACTTGATGCTATTAAACAAATTCCTTCTTATGCTAAATTTTTGAAAGAATGTTGTACTCACAAAAGAACATTTCAGGTTAGGGAGGATGTGGCTTTGACAGAAGAAGTGAGCGCTGTTTTGTTAAGGAAACTACCTCCTAAATTAAAGGACCCAGGTAGTTTTACCATTCCTTGCAGGATTGGTGAGCACTTCTTTGAGAAAGCACTACTAGACTTGGGGGAAAGCATCAACCTCCTCACATACACCGTTTATGAAAAGCTAAGATTGGGGGAATCCAACCAACATCCATCACGTTGCAGTTGGCGGATCGCAGCATCAAAAGACCTAGAGGTATTTTGGAAGATGTCCTAGTTCAGGTAAACGATTTCATTTTGCCTGCTGATTTTATTGTGTTAGACATGGAGGACTCTTCAATGCCATCTTCTCTATCAATCATTTTAGGTAGGCCCTTTATGAGTACGGCTGATATAAAAATTTGTGTTAAAAAGGGTACTATAAGCATGAAAATAAATGGAGAGAAGGTTGAATTTAAAATGTTTGATACACTAAAATTACCACATGATGATCATGAATGCTATAATGTTGATGTGGTGCAGGAGATTGTTGATCAAACATTTCAGGTACATAGCATAGAACCACTACAAGCTGCAATTACACAGTCTCTAACATTGTCTAATGTTGAACAGGAACACGATGACTGGAGGATAGCAGAAACAGTACATCACCTTGAAACTCCAAAGTCATATTCAGGTAAACTCGCACCGGCATTTGCAAATATTGTGACTGATGACATTTGTGTTTCCTCGGACCAGTGACTGGTGGACAGGATAAGTCGACTGTCCCGACCACTATCAGGATGCCAGACGTGGAGCTGAAGCCGCTGCCTGAACATCTGAAGCACGCATATTTGGGTGAAAACCAGACACTGCCCGTGATAGTTGCTGCAAACTTGAGTGCACAGGAAGAAGAGAAGTTGCTGAGGGTACTGCGAGAACACAAAAGTGCAATAAGATGGACCATTGCAGATATCAAGGGAATAAGTCCATCCAAATGCATGCATAAAATACTTCTTGAAGACAACGCAAAACCAAGCAGGGAAGCACAGAGAAGGCTTAATCCACACATGAAGGAAGTGGTAAGAACAGAGGTCTTGAAGCTATTAGATGTGGGCATCATCTACCCTATCTTAGATAGCAAGTGGGTGAGCCCTATACATGTAGTGCCTAAGAAAAGTGGAGTCACAGTGGTAAAAAATGAAGAGAATGAGCCTATCCCTACTAGAGTGACTACAGGATGGAGGGTATGCATTGACTACAGGAAACTGAATAACGAAACCAGAAAAGATCACTTCTCTCTTCCTTTTATTGATCAAATGTTAGAAAGATTAGCAGGATATAGTAATTATTGTTTTTTAGATGGTTATAGTGGCTATAATCAAATTGCTATTGCTCCAGAAGATCAAGAAAAAACCACTTTTACATGTCCTTTTGGTACTTTTGCATACAGGAGAATGCCCTTTGGATTGTGCAATGCACCAGCTACATTTCAGAGATGCATGATGAGTATATTTTCAGACATGGTGGAAAGGTTCATCGAGGTATTTATGGATGATTTTAGTATTTTTGGATCTTGTTTTGATGAATGCCTTAACCATTTGCAGCTTGTGCTTAAGAGATGTGAAGAATGCAATTTAGTGCTGAATTGGGAAAAGTGCCATTTTATGGTACAACAAGGTATTGTGTTGGGACATGTGGTGTCCAAAAGGGGAATAGAGGTGGACAAGGCAAAAATTGACATCATATCAAAGCTACCCCCTCCCACTACAGTCAAGGGTGTTAGGAGTTTTCTTGGACATGCAGGGTTCTATAGAAGATTTATAAAAGATTTCTCAAAAATCTCCAAACCCCTTTGTGATTTGTTGGCTAAGGATGTTGAGTTTGCATGGACAGAAGAGTGCACAAATGCTTTTATCACATTGAAAAATCTTCTCATTTCTGCACCGATTGTCAGGGCACCAGATTGGAGCCATCCTTTCGAGCTTATGTGTGATGCAAGTGATTATGCTTTAGGAGCTGTTTTAGGTCAGAGAATCAATAAGGTACCCCATGTTATCTACTATGCTTCTCGAACTTTAAATGATGCACAGCTAAATTATTCCACTACTGAAAAAGAAATGTTAGCTGTTATTTTTGCTGTAGAGAAGTTTAGATCATATTTGATTAGTTCTAAAGTTATTGCTTTCACTGACCATGCTGCTTTGAGATATTTGTTTGCTAAAAAGGATGCTAAGCCTAGGTTGATCAGATGGGTGTTGTTGCTTCAAGAATTCAATCTTGAGATTAGAGACAAGAAAGGAAGTGACAATGTTGTGGCAGATCACATGTCCAAACTACTGCATGAGGAAGAAAGAATTGTCCCACTTAATGAAAATTTCCTAGATGAACATTTATTTGAAATAAACATACAACGGGAGCAGTCGACTGGTAACAGAACCAGTCGACTGGTATCTCACTGCTCATATTTTCCATGGTTTGCAGATATTGTAAATTATCTCATTGCTCATGTTTTCCCTCCAGGTATGACAAGTCAAGAAAGAAAAAGACTGGTGGCCATGTGCAGGCACTATTATTGGGATGATCCTTATTTGTTCAAATTTTGCCCTGATCAAATTATAAGAAGATGTGTGGCAGATGAAGAGCAAATGAGTATTCTACAACATTGCCACCAATATGCATGTGGAGGACATTTTGGACCAAAAAGAACAGCACTGAAGGTATTGCAATCTGGTTTTTATTGGCCTAATGTATTCAAAGATGCTTTTTCCTTTTGCAGGACTTGTGACAAATGCCAAAGGACGGGTAACATCTCTGCTAGAAATCAAATGCCACTGCAAAACATCCAAGTAATCGAGCTTTTTGATGTGTGGGGGATCGACTTCATGGGTCCCTTTCCTAACTCATTTGGTTATTTATATATTCATGTTGGTGTGGATTATGTGTCTAAATGGGTCGAGGCTGTCCCCTCAAAAACTAATGATCACAAAGTTGTTGTCAAGTTTTGGCAGGAGAACATTTTCACTAGGTTTGGTACACCACGGGCAATAATTAGTGATGGAGGGAGCCCTTCAATAACTTTCCATTTGCTTCTTTGATGAAGAAATATGGTATCACACATAGAGTGGGCACCCCATATCATCCTCAAACCAGTGGGCAGGTGGAGATTAGCAACAGAGAAATCAAGAGCATTTTGGAAAAGACAGTCAATACAAGGAGAAAGGATTGGTCGCTGCGCTTGAATGATGCATTATGGGCCTACCGAACAGCATACAAAACACCAATCGGCATGTCACCATACCGTTTGGTTTTTGGAAAAGCCTGTCATCTACCAGTGGAGTTGGAACACAAAGCCTATTGGGCCATCAAAAGGTTCAATTTTGATATGAAACAAGCAGGCGACAAAAGAAGATTGCAACTGAACGAGCTTGAAGAGTTGAGGCACGACGCATATGAAAATGCAAAATTGTACAAGGAAAGGACCAAGTTGTACCATGATAAACAGCTAGCAAGGAAGGAGTTTTATGAAGGACAGAAGGTATTGATATACAACTCAATATTAAGACTTTTTCCAGGCAAGCTTATGTCAAGATGGTATGGCCCATACATTGTTACAAAAGTCTTTCCACATGGTGCATTGGAGGTTCATAGCAAAGAGAAAAATCAAACATTCAAGGTGAATGGGCATAGGGCGAAGCCATACATTGAGATGAGTTTAGAGCCGCACGAGGAAGATGTGAATCTTCAAACCATTCAATACATTGCATGAACTCGTCAAGTCTAGCTGAAGACAGAAAACACAGCGCTTATTGGGAGGCAACCCAATTTTTCAGGGGAGTACTTACACTCTCTATTTATTTTATTTCTTTAATCATTTCTTTATTTTTTTATTTTCTTTCCTTCAAACTAGTTGGTAACACATGCCTACATTTTAAGTTTTGTGCGAACATTGAGGACAATGTTCCATCTAAGTTTGGGGGTATTAGCTAGTTACATTTGGAGTCTTTTGATTTTTTTTTTTAGGATAAACAATTTCTTATAAAGTAAGAGTAAGGATACTTATTTACTTTAGGATTGTTGAGTTTCATAATTCCTTACAAAATTATATGAGTCATGCGATTATACATAAAAAAAAAATATTGTGATGCTTTTTCTAGTGATTATTCCTTTTGATCTAGTCCTAAACAGAGTTTAAGTAAATAGAGTAAAAATAAAAAGAATATATATATGAATGAAGTCAATCTACTCCAATGTTTTGAGTGTTTAGTAACTAGGGGTATTCATCACCAATGTTTACCTTTACGTCAAACGGCAACTTGAAATATGAGTATGCAAAGCACTAAAAGTTTGTGACTTGTTGAGTAACCGGGTGGATTCATCACAAATGTCTTGCACTCGCGTCAAAAGGCAAGTGACGACTTAAAGAAGAGACTATAAAAAATTAAAAAAAAAAAAAAAACAACTCTAGTTTGCTACTCGGTTTGTAGTAGAAAAAAGAGATAATCACAGATTGGGTAGTTACATACTATAACTATAATTAATTGCATGACAAGTATGGTTAAGTTTGGAGTTATGAATAGACAATTGCACTAGAGAAAGTGGGTATGCTTGTTTTTATTTTATTTGCAAATTTGTTTATAATTTTGATTGCAAACTTTTGATGCATGCACAATGAAACATTTTCTTGGAGTGATGGGTTGAGACTGTTATTTTTCCCCTTGTTCATAATTTCACTTTTTGCTTGAGGACAAGCAAAAGCTAAGTTTGGGGGTATTTGATGAACTCAAGAATATTCACATTTAGGAGCAATAATCTTATTGCAAATGTACATCTAAAAGCTCTATATGTGGTATTTTACTCTTCTTTTCTCTTTTTCATAGGAAACAACCAAAAGCAGCAAAACGAAGCAGATTCCAGACTAATACAGACTGAGAAATGATATACAGGGAACTGCAGTGCAACAGTCGACTTGCTCTTCATTAGTCGACTGGACAGAAAGTTTGCTGGGGCTCGGAACAGTCGACTGCCCCAACATCAGTCGACTTGACTGAGGAATCATGAAGCCACAAAAGTCTCAGCATCAGTCGACTCACACCCAACATAAGTCGACTGGTATGCGGCGGAGTGAAAAGATAAGATGCAGCCGCATCTAAATCCAAATCTATCCAAACCCAGGCTATATGCGAATAACAACTTCTCCAACAAATCAAAGCTAGAGACAGGGGATTGGCAAGAGTACGTGGTTAGCAGATAAGGAAGAAAAGAAGAAAAGAGAAAGAAATAAATCGCCAATCAAATAAAGAAGGAAAGAGGAGGACATTCCTGAAAAAAAAAGTGGCAAACCCTAATTCTTGTGCCGTGTTTATAAATATCAGTCAAGAGGCATTATTTTGGTCTCCTCCTCCGCTCTCGCTCCCAACCCCAAAATCACGAAATCACAAGAAGTTCTGAATCGTCAAGTCATCAACAAAGAGCAGCACTTTATCAGCATAGAAGAAGGAAAAAGGAGATCAAGTACGAAGGAGAGAACGGCCGGTCGACTGTGTGATAGCTAGCCGACCATCTGGCCGAACTACATCAGTTTATTCCTTCCCTTTCTAATTCTTTTATGCTAATCATGTATTCGAACTTGTTAATCAATAAAAGTCTTATTATGTGGAACTAATTTCATAGTTGGGTAGGTTGAAACCATAGTTATGTAATGCTTCTATTCTTCTGAGTGCTATTTTGTTACTTATTGATTAAACCTGAGAGTATTGGTATAGATTTATAATAATCAAACTTGTTCAGAATTCTAAGGGCAGTCGACTGAGGTGACAGCAAGTCGACTGACATATAGAATCTGAGTTTATCAAGTTTGAGTATGCTGAATCTGAATCTGTTATATGAGCATATTGAGACGACCCGTATCTCGTGCTCATAACTTGTAACACAGGAATCTTTAGGGGTTCTTGGTTTAATCAACTTGAGGGATCTAGATCTGATACCAATTTCTAGAACTTTGAGTGTTTGTTCGTTTCCATTGTTCTTATGTTTTCCTTAAGTGCAACTTAGTAGATACCATGCTAAATACTTAAGGAAAGAAACAAATTAGAGTAGATATCATGCCTAATTCTTGGCTAGGAAAACAATACTTTAAGGAGTAGATACCATGCCCTTAAAGGAACGAACATGAGTAACTAGAATAGTGAAGAAGACAACTTAGCATTACTGACTATAGGTGGAAATCAAAACCCAACTACTTAATAAATATTTGTGATTCAAAACTTCTTGATTTAGTTTTAATCCTTTCCTTTTCTTTTAGAACAATCCTTTACCATCCTTATTTTTGTTTTATTGGTTAGTATGTTAAATTCTACAATCTCTGTGGGATCGACCCTTGCTCGTCACTACGCTTCTCCAAACGATTCGTACACTTGCGAGGTTTTTAATTTGTGTCTAGTTTAGATCATCTAGATAGCACAACAGTACTCGCTTGTTCGCAAGCAGCTAAAGTAGCATCGAACCTGTAGCGCCCCGAATTTCCAATATAATATCTCAGAAATACGTGGCACAATTCCAGAATCAACTTCAATGTAATCATAAACATATCAACCAAATACAAGAAAATTTAAAACTTTTCATTACATCAATTGTTTACAAAGCACAGCGGAAAATAAAACACATTGAATTACAATTTCTTTCTTTTACAATACATTCTTTTACAATTTACATAAGCTATATTATCATTTTACCACATGCATCCAAATCCCAAGCTATAGGTACCTACCTGTAAAACATGAGGCTAGAGATAACCCTAACCCCCAAAACTACAGGGGTCAGCCATAACGGTATGAGTGACATAAAAATAAATGCAATATAAATAAAACATAAGACATAGAATCATAAACAACATATATTAACAACAATAATAAATGAGATAAGAGATAACAACAAATAAACATGAAAACATCAAGAAATATGAAATAGTAAATAGTAAGACATGAAAATAACAAGTGAAACTAGACTATGTGTCAAGTATAGGAAAACATGCATAAAACCAAGTCAAGAAAACATCAATGCTATATGTTGACCCTCTAATGCATACTTGTCGGATTCTATGCATCCCACAATACATAGGTCCGGTGCAAGCCCTTATTGTTCTCCACTTTATAGGGTTAGATCACTCGTTACGCAACTAATCCTACTACGGTGATGGAAACAAGATTCAGAATACTCCGCGAATAGGCATCACAGCCCTCGATGCGCAAGCATCATGTAAGAATAGCTGAAAAACCGGAGAATCATCTTCCTGCCGTGTACCCCACGAATAGGCTTGTGAGGCCCTCGATGTGCAGATACACCAGGTACATCCCGTGAATAGGCCTGCCAACCCCCGACACGCGAATGCACCCTGCATGCTCTGTGAATAGGCCCGCAGACCCTCGACACGGGAACATATAAATGTCCTCTCGAGACAAAACAACAAACAGTCCTGGAACGCATCCGTTGGATTAACAAAACCAAGAGCATATACTTACGTTTTCCAAGTTCCATCACATCTCCACTAGTGCCTGTCCTTAAGTTGGTTATTATTAAAACACAAAAATCCTCATCTCTAGAGTTCGTGTATCCTGCCGGACTTAATTTCACAATAACAACTCCAAGACTCAACTAGTCTAAATCAACAAAATCTCATCTGCCGGTTCACAGGACTCCCACTCAACTCCTAGAGATTCACAACTCAACCATCAACACAAAATAAAACTTTCATCTTAATCATTTCTTTTCATTTCATTTTAGTCACTTCATATTAGTGTTAACTTACTCATAGAAATTCATTCATATTGTTCTATATAAATATATATATAAATAGGAGATCCTCTTATTGAATAGAAGTGTGCATATGTGTATATATAAACCTCTTAACTGAATTGAACATACGTAGACCCCCCCTCCCCCTCCTCTCTTTTTACTAATATGAAATACCCATATATGTATAGATAAACCTTTTAGTGAAGTGTATGGATGTATATATATATATATATGATAGACATATAGAAATTCCTTCACTGAAGTGAAGTGAAACATAAGCAAGTTATAAAGAAAATGCCCTTTGTTGAAAATTAAGCTTTATGCAGGTCATATGCAAGATGATTTATATGCAAGTTATAGGAGTTGAAACATATGAATATATATATATATATATATATATATATATATATATATATATATATATATATATATATATATATAAGATAACTGATACATATAGAAAGTACCCCTTTCACTATTATATATATATATATAGTAAATCTCTCTTTTTACTGATTGGAAACATATGAGTATAAAGTGTGCATATGTGTACATATGATATATATATATATATATATATATATATATATATATATATATATATATAACACAAAGAAAGCTATCAAGTGGCTCTCATTCAACAGGGTTGAAATCAATGGTCCAGATATAACTTCACAAAACATATTTTCCCGTCCAAAAGTTTCTCCCCAAAACTCAAATTCAAATTCCCCAAAACAACTCCTTTATTTATTTATTTATTTATCTATCTCTCGCTCTCATTCTCTCTTTATTTACTCATAAATTTATATTTTCAGATTTCACGTTTGTAAATTTTTAAATTTTTTTTATATTTTTTTATTGCTCATGTTACATTGAAAATAGTAAATATCGCATCAACAGTTAAATTTCATCATTTTCCACACTCAAAGTTCTAAAAAGTTGAATTTTACATCCCATTTATAATTATTTTTCAACATATACCAATGGAAACATAGACTTTTATTTACAACTAATTATTGTTTTACTATTCAAACTTGAGCTACAAAATTGTTGTTTTACTGTTTACAAGACTTTCATATGCTGCATCGTTTCGAAGACGTGCCGTAGGCACGTGCCCACGGGCAAATCTAGTGTGTGTGTGTATATATATATATATATATATATACTGATTTGAAGTAAAACATATGTAGAGTATAGAAATTTAACTATAAGCAGGATACAGAAATTTTGACTATAGGCAGATATATAGAAGTAGCTCATATGTATATAAAACTGATATAGAAGAATCTCTTTTAGTTGAAATGAAGTATATGTATACATAACTGATATAGAAGAAATCCTTTATACTGATATGAAGTAACTGTGTATATATACAATATAGAAGAAAATCCCTTTCACTGTGATGAAGCCTTTGTGTGTGCAGGTATGATATCTGATACAAAGAAATCCCCTTTACTGATGTGAAGTATATATATGTATGTATATGATATTGAAAGAAGTATCTGTGTACATATATATATGTGATATATAGAATTCCCTCTTTACTGATTTGAGACATCTGTGTAATATAATGTATATAGAAAACCCTTTTACTGAAGTTAAATTATGTGCATACAATTGACATATATGTTGATTCTTGGTTTTGATGATTACAACACAACGCAAAATTGTTGTGCTACATCTTATATATTGCACGTTGTATTATACAAAGACAAATGTTCAAACAAAGCTCTCAAAGCAAGTTGATCAAGCAAAGCTACAAACAAAGCTCTTAAAGCAAATTGATCAATAAAGCTACAAGGTTGCAAGCTTCAAAGACAAAGACAAAGGCTAAAGCTCCATCTCAAGACTCAAGACTCAAGACAATACCTATGCTTCAATGTGTTATATTACATGTCTTGTAAAACAAGTGTAATTTTCCTTTTTTTGAGTCTTAGATTGATGTAATAGCCTTGTCACACACACACACACACTCACACATCTTTAAAATTGAGTATTTTTCAAAAGATTACAGGTTGAAACAGTTTGAATTAGATCAGCTATTGAGTACCAGTCGACTGCCTTATAGCACCAGTCGACTGTAACAGTACGAAATTGTCTGAACTCTTTCAAACTCTGGCCAGTCGACTCATCATGACAACCCAGTCGACTGTTCAAGTCGTTTCACCAGTTTACTGATTTCAAAACTCGTTTTTCAAAATCAAAATCTTTATTTCCGTTGGTTAACAGTTGGTACAACTGTTTCTTAACGTCTAGTGATTCTAACTCTATAAATAGAGTGTAGAAATCACTTGGTAAAGGTTATTTTTCTATCCAAGCATTTGATAAAAAGTTTAAGGTTTTTTGCTTTCAAAAGAACAAGCATTCAAACTAGCACTCCAATCTTCTAAGTCTTGGTTCTCTGATTTTCAGTCCAATATAACATTGAATTCGTTTTGGACTGAATTCAGAAGTTGGCCGATTAGCCACGAACAAAATTCACATTCACAAAATAAGGCTATATGTTGATTGTAACATTTTATTGTTTTCTTTTCACTCTCGGTTGTGAGAGTGGTCCTCTCGGTTGGAGAGTAGGGCTCTAGGTTGTAGAGTCAGGTTTTCACTCTTGGTAGAAGAGTGGGTTTGTTCTCTCTAGTGGTGAGAGAGGTATACGGGTTGGACAAAGTTTTTGTCTAACGTCGTAGAGTATTTTTGTAATTTTTTCAAGAATAGTGGAAAATCTTAAGTGGGTTGCTTGGGGACTGGATGTAAGTCGGGAGGACCGAACCAGGATACATCGTGTGTACTCTATGGTTGTATCTCTCTGAACTTGCAGTTTTCTTACTTGCTTCTTATTTACTCTGTGAAACTTGTCTGGACAGTCGACTTCCTCTCTTACTTAAGTCGACTGATCAGACTGGTATAACATACTCTTCGAAACTTATCTGGCAAGTCGACTGGTTTCTGCTATAAGTTGACTGATCAGACTTGTCTAAAATACTTTTCTATTCTGAAGCCTCAGTCAACTTATTTCTCTTTTCAAGTCGACTGAACAGAAGAAAAAGTTCATTTTTATTTTTAATTTTTATACAACACTATTCACCCCCCTAGTGTTTCTTGCCTTGCCTACAGGATCCAACACTTGATATCAGAGCTTGGTTGAGTGCAATGGCAACTACCTCTAATGCAAACCAATACCATGAAGTCCAATCCACACAAAGGCCGTCACTCTTCGATGGAACCAATTACAACTATTGGAAGTGTACAATGAAGATCTACCTTCAGTCCATCAACTATGAGATATGGAACATGACAGAGACCGAGTACACCGCTCCTACCATTCCACATGCACAATGGAACGATGACATGAAGAGCCAAATAATGAACAATGCAAAGGCGATGAATGCGCTATTTTGTGCTCTTACAAAGGAGGAGTTCAACGGTGTGTCCAATGCAACAACCGCACATCAAATTTGGCACACACTCGAGGTAACTCATGAAGGAACAAATAAAGTAAAAGAATCTAAAATATCTGTTCTTGTTCACAGGTCTGAGATGTTCCGCATGAAGGAGAATGAGAATGTGTCTGAGATGATTACAAGGTTCACGGACATTACAAATTCACTTGTGGCGCTTGGAAAAACGTACACTTAAGCCGAAATGGTGAGGAAAGTTCTTCATGCACTAACCCCCGAATGGGAGAAGAAAACCACCGCCATAGAAGAGGCTAACGATTTAACACAACTTTCTCTTGAGAATCTTGTGGGAAATCTTATGGCGTATGAGGTACAACTTGAAGAACGCAAGAAGGATCTAGAACCTCAACAATCAAAGAAGAAGACACTAGCATTCAAAGCCATGTCGGACTCCGAGAATGAAGAAGAAGATGAGGAAGAGATAGCCATGTTCACGAGAAAGTTCAAAAAGTTCTTAAGAAAAGGTAAGTTCAATTCAAAATCTAAGGATACTAATGAACTACCAACTTGTTTCAGGTGTAACAAAATGGGTCATTTGAAGAAGGATTGCCCACTTGAGAACGCTAAATCTAAAGGAAAGGCTTCCAACTTCAAGAAGGACAAGTACACAAAGAACAAGTTCATGAAGAACAAAAAGGCATACCAATCAACTTGGGATGATAGCGACTCTTCATCGGAAGAAAAAAAATGAAGAGACAAACGAAGTTGCTAAGGTTTGCTTTATGGCATCTCAAAATCAAGTAAGTGATGATTATGATTCTAATGATTTACTTGATGCTTTCAACGAGATTTTTCTAGAGCTTAAAAAAGAAAAAATTAGAGTTAAGAACTTGGAGAAAGTAAATCAAACACTTTCCCAAGAGAATCTTGACCTTGATAAAGAAGTGAAACTTTAAATTCTCGTCTTTCTAGTTTAGATATAGATCTTGTGTCTCTAAAGAAAAATTATGAAGAGATATCCAAGAATATATCTAAATTTAATAAAGGAAAGGAAAATTTAAAAGATGTTCTCCAAAATCAAGTGAAATCCAATAAAAGGTTTGGACTTGGTTTTCAAAAGTCTCATGAAAAACCTCATGTCTCTAAGAAAACTAGTGTAAATAAATCTGTATTTATTTCTAGTGTTAAGAATAAACTGTATGAGTTTTTTGAAAAGCCTAAAACTGTAAGTTTTAATGATAAAGGTAAATCTATAGTTCATACTAGTCGACTGAACCCAAGTATCAGTCGCCTGTCCAGAGGTACTGAGTTTTATTCAAAGAAATGAAAACCTCAAATAAGTCGACCTACTCTACCTCCCAGTCGACTAGATTCAGCAACATTCGACTGAAAGGTTCGATAAAGTCGACTGGACAGAGCAAAAATATATGGGTTCCAGTCAATCTGAGTCCGAAAGATAGAATTACTTATATTAATTCATACATTCTTTCTGTATGTAATTCTGTTAATTATATTTCTGCTTATGGTGGAAAATTAAACTCTCTTTGGGTTTGGTTTTCCATAAACTAATCTCTTTTGGACCCAAGAAAAAGGGTACCATATTCACATTGAAAATTTTATAGGTGCCTAAAAGAGATCGATGGATACTTGACAGCGGATGCTCAAAGCACATGACTGGTCATGCCAATCTCTTATCTTCCATACAAGAAATTGATGGGGGAACAGTCACATTCGGTGACAACAACAAAGGAAGGTGATTGGAATAGGCATGGTCGGTAAGCACACTAACCCTTTAATAGAAGATGTTTTTCTAGATAGTGGACTTAAGTATAACTTGTTAAGTATTAGCCAACTTTGTGATAAGGGTTATAAAATCGTGTTTGAAAAGGATGCATATTTAATATATGATTTTACCATGCAAAATATAATTTTTCAAGGATGTAGGAAGAATAATATTTATGAATTGTGTTTAAAGTTATTTAATTTTTCGAATAATTTCTGCTTAGTAGCTTCTAATAATGATTCTTGGCTATGGCATAAGCGATTTGACCATGTGAATATGAAAACTCTTGCTAAATTGTCTAAGTACAACCTAGTTAAAGGGCTGCCAAGACTATCATATAAAAAGGATAAGTTATGTGATGAATGTCAACTAGGTAAACAAATTAAATCTACTTTTAAAACAAAAAAAGTAATTTTTACTAGTAGGCCTCTGATGAACCCATATTCACATTTAGGAGCAATAATCTTAGTGCAATTAGACATTTAAATGCTCTGTATGTGGTAATTTACTCTTCTTTTCTCTTTTCCATAGGAAACAACCAAAAGCAGCAAAATGAAGCAGATTCAAGGCTAATACAGACTGAGAGGATGATACACAGGGAACTGCAGAGCATAAGTCGACTGATTCTTCCAACAGTCGACTGGACAGAGAGGCTGAAGCTGCTCGGCACAGTCGACTTACTCCAAGACAGTCGACTTGACTGATGAATTACGAATCTCCAGATGTCTCGGCACAGTCGACTGCTTCCAAAACCAGTCGACTGGAATTCGGCAGAGTCAAAAGATAGGAACAGCGAAGATTCATCCTCATCCAAATACGAAGCAAGATTAAGATATCCAAACCCAGGTCGTCTGCGAATAACAACTCGTCATTAATCAAGTTAAAGGACCGGGGTTGGCAAGTAAGAAGGTGGACTCAGTCTTATGCGTGAAGAGATAAGAAATCAGGAATTCAATATCTGCAGAAAACGAAGAAAAGAAGAAAAGAGAAAGAAATAAATGGCAGATCAAATAAGGAATGAAATAAATGAAAGAAGTGTGGACTTTTCTGCAAGAAGTGCAAACCCTAACTCTCTTCCCGTGTTCTATAAATATTAACCAAGAGGCATTATTCGGGAAGAGAGGATCTGACCATCGACAGCAAGCATCAAGATACCAGCATCAAAGAGAGAGGGGAACAAGTCGACTGCTGATTGGGCTCAATTTCAACATCATACAAATCAGTGTTCCTCTGTTCTTCCTTTACTTTTTATTTTTATTGTAGAGTCATGAATTCTATTTTATTAATCAATAAAGGTTGTATTATGTGCAACTAATTTCATAGTTGGGTAGATTGAAACCGTAGTCATGTAATGCTTATATTCTTCTAAATGCTACTCTATTGCTTATTGATTAAATCTGATTGAATTGGTATAGATTTATAATAATCAAACTTGTTCAGAAGTTCTAAGAGCAGTCGACTGAGAGTGACAGCAAGTCGACTGCCATACAGAACCTGAGTTTATCAAGTTTGCGTATTATAAATCTGAATGTGTTATATGAGTATAGAGACGAACCGTATCTCGTGCACATAACTTGTAACATAGGAATCTTTAGGGGTTCCTGGTTTAATCAACTTGAGGGATCTAGATCTGATACCAATTTCTAGAACTTTGAGTGTTTGTTCGTTTCCACTGTTCTTATGCTTTCTTCAAGTGCAACTTAGTAGATACCATGCTAAATACTTAAGGAAAGAAACGAATTAGAGTAGATACCATGCCTAATTCTTGGCCTAGGGAAACATTGACTTTAAGGAGTAGATACCATGCCCTTAAAGGAACAAACATGAGTGATCAGAGTGGTGACTTAGCATTCTTGACTATAGGTGGAAATCAATGCCCAACTACTTTAATAAATATTCGTGACTCAATTTGTGATGCTACTTAACTTAGATTTTTATCTTTTATTCTCTTTCATTCAGACCTTTAGAACAAACTTCATGATTTGCATTTTCTTTTGTTTTATTGATTAGTGAGTTAAGTACTACAATCTCTGTGGGATCGACCCTTGCTCGTCACTACGCTTCTATAAACAATTCGTACACTTGCGAGGTTTTAATTTGTGTCTAGTTTATCTACATATCAGATCATCTAGATTGCACAACAAGTTTTTGGCGCCGCTGCCGGGGATTGTTTAGTATTTTAACTTGCAAAATCAATACAAATCTTTTTTCTTTTTATTTCTTTTCTTCTTTTCTTATATTTTCTTTCAGGTTACACTCTGCACAGACAAACCAGTCGACTGTCTCCAAGGACCAGTCGACTGTACAGCGAATATTTCCAAAATCAATAATGGGGAAGAACGTACCAAATCGAGTACCAATGCAAGACAAATTCACTCCGAAGAATATTGAGCAACCTTCTTGCATAGCTTTTCAACCTAATGTCACAGGGAATATGCACCTATCACCTCATTTACTGTCACGCCCCGCTTCCCAAAAATATGGAATACGAGCACGTGACGAAGCCCAGCGAATGATTTTTACATCATCCATAAGCTGTAGGATCGACCCAGCATCATAACAAGAATATACAAGAGAAATATATATAACCAAGCATGCATGAATAATTTATAAAGCAACAGAAAACAATTTAAACAAATAATAATATTCAAATAGTTTCCATGTCTGGATCAAGTGCAACTCGAAAACAAGTCTTAAACAGCAGAAGAAATAAATACCTTAAGGAAAGCAACTATTTAAACAGGTCCTTGCTCCAAGCAAAACCTGAAATGTCTACTCGCTAATTCCAGCAGGAACCTTGTCTCCAAAGTCTGCTTAATAATATAAACAGGAAAACAAAGGGGAAACAAGAGAGAATGCCCTTAGTGCAAGCTAGGGCCACAAATAGTGAAAGCAAGTACAAGTAAGGAAAAACAAGAGTTGGAATCAAGAATAAACAGAGTTGTAAGAAGTAGTAGGCAAATTCAAAGACTAACTAGCAAGAGGAAAAATCTTAATAACTAGGTTGGATAACAACTGCTAGTTGTGAATCACATGTCAGGTACACCTATGAGGGTATTTAATGTCAAACGACAAATCTCAAGTCTAGTGTCATATGTTATTTTAAATGTTAGGTCTCAAATGTCAAGTTGTCAAGTCCAAGTGTCAAGTCATCTAGTCTCAAGTTATCAAGTTATCTAGCATCAAGTTATCAAGTTATCTAGCATCAAGTTATCAAGTTCAAGTCTAGTGGTGATTACTATCTAGGTAGCACGACATGCATCCATTCTTTTACTACATGGTTGCTACAGTCAAACAATTTCGTTTAGATCTAGTAATGGATTTTATAGGGCGGCGTACTCAGGTATCAAGTATCAAGCAAGCCATGGTTCATGAATCGAAAATTAAATAACAAGTTCACGAAGCAAGTTCGCGAATCCACAAGCAAGTTCAAGAACCACACAATGGGTTCAAGAATCAAACAAGTTCATGAGCCGAGTAACCGACTCCATGAATCGAACAAGATACAACAAGTTCATGAACCAAGTATTGGGAAACACGGGCCCCCTTCCGAGTACACTTATCTATATTGTCCATTCTATAGTCTTTCCCAAAACCCCGGCTTGTTACTTTTATTAACTCTTATCAAGCAAGCATACAAGTGTAATATATTGTAATTTAATTCTAGGAAAATTGGAGATGTCCTATATGGTGTCCAACAGCTACATATAAAATTTGGGGTCAAACGCTCGCTGTTTACACAGCTAAAATAATTTGCAAAGTAAATATATACAGCAGTTTTGCAAAACTGCGTCTACTGACATAGCTGCAGTATAACTGCCATAACTCCTAGACCGTAGCTCCAAATTCGATCATTTCGGAGTCTATCGATATCTACACATCCGGATCTACAATTTCTATTCAGGGCTCGGGCCCAAATTCCAATTATAAAAGGGTCGAAACCGCAAAAGAATATTCAGACAGCAACACTCAGAATTTATTTACTAATGTAGGTTTCATGGAAATGTGTAATTTGGTGTCTAAATTATCAAGTAGCATAAATACATATTCATGGATGTCAAAACAGTAACTAATAAATATTTTTCAAGTCATAATAGTCGCAAATTCGTCAAAATACTAAATTTATATGTATCTACAAATTTTAGGGGTCCTTAATTCATATGTCCATGTGATTCATGTGTTCAAGGGGGTAAAAGAGTCCAATTGATTATTATTTAATACGAGGAAGTTTTGTGACTCTTAGAATTGTGGGTTTGAAGGTTCAAAATTGATTTACAATGATATTTCAAAGGGAGTCACAATCTAACTATATGTGGTATTTTCAAGAAAACTTGTACTAGAGCAATAAAATGTACAAGATGAATACTTGCCCTTAATTGACGATGATAAACTCCACTTGTTGTAGCCATTTGGGTAGAAAAATCCCGGAAGAAGTCCTCAAAAAGCGCGTGCGAAAAACTACCAAAGATCGAGCTTTCCCCCACACCAGATCGGTCCAAAACAGCAAACGGCGATCTGGGATTTGCTGCGCCCAAAACAGTAAAACAGCCGAACGATCCAATGGGACGCCTCCTATGCAGCGGATTTGGACGAACAGGAAACAGCCACTTCGGATTCGCTGTGGGTGAAACAGGGTACGGCGATCAGATCGCACGGATCTTGAAGCGATCCAAGGGCCAAGATTGGATCCCGCCCTAATCGCTGCTCTTCTTCTTCTTCTTCGTTCTTTCGATCGGCGGAGAGCGAGGGAGCGGCGGTGACGCTGGCGATGGCTTTGACGGCGAGACGGCGTGACTGCGACACTGGCGGCGGCGCGAGTGTAACGGGAGCGACGGCGGTGATGCTGGCGATGGACTCTGTTCTGGTTTCAAAACAGGGGAGCGACGACAGCGGCTGATCGGGCTTCGACGGGGCTTGGATGAAGACGAGGCGACGTGGGGTTCTCCGGAGGATGAAGGGGGATGCACGGTGAGGGGATGGTGACTGTGAAAGGTGGTCGGAGAAGCTACTGGGAAGGCGGATTGGGTTTCGAGGTCGAGTAATGGCGATGGAGATTGGGTGGGTTCGGGTGTTGGGTTCGAATGTCGAAGGAGTGGGGACGATGGCGGTGGTCTGGTGGTGGTTGTGTAGACGAGAGGGAGGCAAGGCGATTGGGTGGGTTGGTTGGCGCTGTGCGAAAACGTGGGAGAGGGAAACGGAACGAAGAAGAGAGTAGCGGCGGGGGTTAGGGTTTATACAGTAATTAGGGTTGGGATTAGGGTATTAACCGGGTTTTGGGTATTTGGGTAGTGGATATTGGATATTGGGGTTTTAGGAAAATATCCAATAGGGAAAAATTAAATAATAAATAAATTGTAGGATTATATATTATTTGAAAATCACTACAAATACAAAAATCAGTTGAAATAGATTTTTAAATCAACAATCAAAATGATAATGTTAACACCAACAATTTTGAAATACATATCAAATGAGAATTTAGACAACAAGTTCATTAAAATCTAAATAGTAATAAAATAAGATACCAATGGCCAATCACTTAGAAAATAAACATTAAAGTTGGAATATACTGTTATTCGAAGAAAATACAAATTCCGGTTCGAAAAGATTTTAATAGAAGGCCCAATTCGAGTTTAAAATAATACTGAATTTATAATTAATCAAAATACGAAAAATATTCACAAAATACGTATTTAGGGATACAGGGATTACATTTACTCAGCATGGTTCCCCACTTCACTGGTAGACTAGACAAGGATCCGCATCTGCATTTGCAAGATTTCTTTGATCTTTGCAGAACACAAAGCATCCAAGGGCTTACCCCTGAACAAATCAGGTTAATTTTGTTTCCATTTTCATTAAAACTTAATGCTAAATTGTGGTATAATTCTTTGGAACCAGGATCAATTCAATCATGGGAGCAATTGGCAACAAAGTTCTTGAAGGAATTCTTTCCAGCTCAGAAGACCAAGCAACTAAAAAGGGAAATTCTACTCTTCCAACAAAAAGATGGTGATTTGTTCTTCGAGGCATGGAAGGACTTTAAGAATAAGCTTCTCAAGTGTCCTACGCACAACATACCTAAGGATGATCAGGTACAAGCATTTTATGAGGATTTAAATGACACTAACAAAGCAATTGTGGATTCAGCTTGCAATGGAATCTTGATGAGGAAGAGTGGTGAGGAGGCCATCGAGCTATTTGAAGAACTCAGCGAGAACTCACAACAATTCTCAACAAGAAGAGGCCTTTCGAAAAAACAGGGAGTTTACGAAATTTCTAGCAATGATAGCATGCAATTAGAAATGGAAATTATGAACAAAAAGATTGATATGCTTGTTAATACAATTTCAACGTTGGGTGGCATAAAAAACCAACCAAAAGAAATTTGTGCAATGTGTTCTCATTCTGATCATACAACTAATACATGTCCCATGTCTTCTTTCACAGATCATGAGCACGCAAACTACGTAGGACAGGAAATGTACCAACCCCAGAACAACACTTTTTCAAACATGTATAACCCAGGGTGGCGAAATCATCAAAACTTTTCATGGAGCAATAATCAAAACCATCAAGGCAATCAATTCGCACAAGGGCATGCGCAGCAATTCCAGAGTGGGAATGGGTTTGATCGGCCAGTGCAAGAACAGAAGAAGTTGGATTTCGAATCCACCGTTCTTCAATTGCTCCAACAGCAACAGCAAACAAGCAACCAACAAGGGCAGGCCATTCAGAAATTGGAAAATCAAATTGGTCAAATTGCGAAGGAATTAAATGAAAGAAAGGCAGGAGAACTCCCACCACAAATCATACCAAACCCAAGAGGACAAGAACAGCTCCAATCGGTGACAACCCTAAAGGACAATATTGAGTTTAAATTATTTGATGTACCAAAATTACCACACGATGATCATGAATGTTATAATGTTGATGTGGTTCAGGAAATTTGTGACCAAACATTGCAGGAACATGGTGTTGATCCATTACAAGCAACAATTACACATCCTCTAATACTATCTCATGTTGAACAGGAATACGATGACTGGAGGATTGCAGAGACAGTACATCACCTTGAAACTCCAAAGTCATATTCAGGTAAGCTTGCGCCTGCATTTGAAAATTTTGTATTTGATAACACTTGTGTTTTCTCAGACCAGTCGACTGGTGAACGGAACAAGTCGACTGCTACCAGGACACCAGATGTGGAGCTTAAGCCGCTGCCTGAACACTTAAAGCATGCATATTTGGGGGAAAACCAGACATTACCTGTGACAGTTGCTGCAAACTTAAGGATGCATGAAGAAGAGAAGCTGCAGGGAGTCTTGCAAAAACACAAAGGTGCATTAAGATGGACCATTGCAGATAGGCTTATGTCAAGATGGTACGGTCCAGACCTTGCTCCAAAGGCTTCCCCACATGGAGCGTTGGAGAAAAAAAAAATCAAACGTTCAAGGAGAATGGGCATAGGGGGAAACCTTATAATAAGATGAGTTTTGAGCCGCGAGCCATTCACTACATTGCACAAACTCATCGAGTCTAGCTGAAGACAAGAAACATAGCGCTTATTGGGAGGCAACCCAATTTTTCAGGGGAGTACTTACACTCTCTATTTATTTATTTCTTTAATCATTTCTTTATTTCTTTAATTTATTTTCTTTCCTTCAAACTGGGTGGTAACACATACCTATTTAAGTTTCAGTGCGAACATTGAGGACAATGTTCCATCTAAGTTTGGGGGTAGTTATTTACATTTGGAGTCTTTTGATTTTTTTTTGGGATAAACAATTTCATATAAAGTAAGAGTAAGTATACTTATTTACTTTAGGATTGTTGAGTTTCATAAATCCTTACTAAATTGTAAGAGTCATGCTATTATACATAAAAATCAATGTGATGCTTTTTCTGGTGATTATTCCCTTTGATCTAGTCCTAAATAGAGTTTAAGTAAATAGAGTAATAACGAAAAAAAATAATAAAAAAAAATAAAAAAAATAAAAAAAAATAAAAAAAATTTAAAATAAAAAATTTGAATAAAGTCGATCTACTCCAATATTTTGAGTTGCTTAGTAACTAGGGGTATTCATCACAAATGTTTACTTTTACGTCAAACGGCAACTTGAAATATGAGTATGCAAAGCACTTTAGAGTTTGTGACTTGTTGAGTAACCGGGTAGATTCATCACAAATGTTTTGCATTCGCGTCAAAAGGCAAGTGACAACTTAGAGAAGAGGCTGGGTAAATAAATAAAAAAAACAAAAAAAAAAAACAAAAACTCTAGTTTGCTACTCGGTTTGTAGTAGAGAAAAGGGATAATCACGGATGGAGTTGTTACATACTATAATTAAATTAATGGCATGACAAATATGATTGAGTTGGGGATTATGACTAAATAATTGCACTGGAGAAAGTGAGTATGCTTGTTTTTACTTTCTTTGCAATTGTTTATATTTTTAATTTTGATGTTTGCATCATGAGAATTTTGGTGTGATGGGTTGAGTCTACTATTATTTTCCCCTTGTTCATAATTTTAGTTTGCTTGAGGACAAGCAAAAGCTAAGTTTGGGGGTATTTGATGAACCCAATAATATTCACATTTAGGAGCAATAATCTTAGTGCAATTAGACATTTAAATGCTCTGTATGTGGTAATTTACTCTTCTTTTCTCTTTTCCATAGAAAACAACCAAAAGCAGCAAAACGAAGCAGATTCAAGGCTAATACAGACTGAGAGGATGATACACAGGGAACTGCAGAGCATAAGTCGACTGATTCTTCCAACAGTCGACTGGACAGAGAGGCTGAAGCTGCTCGGCACAGTCGACTTACTCCAAGACAGTCGACTTACTCCAAGACAGTCGACTTGACTGATGAATTACGAATCTCCAGATGTCTCGACACAGTCGACTGCTTCCAATACCAGTCGACTGGAATTCGGCGGAGTCAAAAGATAGGAACAGCGAAGATTCATCCTCATCCAAATACGAAGCAAGATTAAGATATCCAAACCCAGGTCGTCTGCGAATAACAACTCATCATTAATCAAGTTAAAGGACCGGGGTTGGCAAGTAAGAAGGTGGACTCAGTCTTATGCGTGAAGAGATAAGAAATCAGGAATTCAATATCTACAGAAAACGAAGAAAAGAAGAAAAGAGAAAGAAATAAATGGCAGATCAAATAAGGAATGAAATAAATGAAAGAAGTGTGGACTTTTCTGCAAGAAGTGCAAACCCTAACTCTCTTCCCGTGTTCTATAAATATTAACCAAGAGGCATTATTCGGGAAGAGAGGATCTGACCATCGACAGCAAGCATCAAGATACCAGCATCAAAGAGAGAGGGGAACAAGTCGACTGCTGATTGGGCTCAATTTCAACATCATACAAATCAGTGTTCCTCTGTTCTTCCTTTACTTTTTATTTTTATTGTAGAGTCATGAATTCTATTTTATTAATCAATAAAGGTTGTATTATGTGCAACTAATTTCATAGTTGGGTAGATTGAAACCGTAGTCATGTAATGCTTATATTCTTCTAAATGCTACTCTATTGCTTATTGATTAAATCTGATTGAATTGGTATAGATTTATAATAATCAAACTTGTTCAGAAGTTCTAAGAGCAGTCGACTGAGAGTGACAGCAAGTCGACTGCCATACAGAACCTGAGTTTATCAAGTTTGCGTATTATAAATCTGAATGTGTTATATGAGTATAGAGACGAACCGTATCTCGTGCACATAACTTGTAACATAGGAATCTTTAGGGGTTCCTGGTTTAATCAACTTGAGGGATCTAGATCTGATACCAATTTCTAGAACTTTGAGTGTTTGTTCGTTTCCACTGTTCTTATGCTTTCTTCAAGTGCAACTTAGTAGATACCATGCTAAATACTTAAGGAAAGAAACGAATTAGAGTAGATACCATGCCTAATTCTTGGCCTAGGGAAACATTGACTTTAAGGAGTAGATACCATGCCCTTAAAGGAACAAACATGAGTGATCAGAGTGGTGACTTAGCATTCTTGACTATAGGTGGAAATCAATGCCCAACTACTTTAATAAATATTCGTGACTCAATTTGTGATGCTACTTAACTTAGATTTTTATCTTTTATTCTCTTTCATTCAGACCTTTAGAACAAACTTCATGATTTGCATTTTCTTTTGTTTTATTGATTAGTGAGTTAAGTACTACAATCTCTGTGGGATCGACCCTTGCTCGTCACTACGCTTCTATAAACAATTCGTACACTTGCGAGGTTTTAATTTGTGTCTAGTTTATCTACATATCAGATCATCTAGATTGCACAACAGCCTCTCGAATTAATCCACATGGATTTATTTGGATCTACTAGAGTTACTTCTTTAAATAAAAGTAGATATGTATTTGTTTTAGTAGATGATTTTTCACAATTCACTTGGACTTTCTTTTTAAAACATAAGAATGATGCTTTTATTGAATTTTCGAATTTTTGTAAACGAATTCAAAATCAAAAGTCTCTAACTAGTCACTATTAGAAGTGATCATGGTGGAGAATTTGAGAATGAAACGTTTGCAGAATATTGCAACAAGAATGGTATAACTCATTCATTTGCATTTTCCAGAGTTTCACCACAAAATGGAGTGGTTGAAAGAAAGAATAGGACTTTGCAAGAATGTGCACGTACCATGCTTGTTGAAAGCAATTTACCTAAGTATTTTTGGGCTGAAGTTGTTGCTACAGCTTGTTATGTTTTAAATAGAATATTGATTAGGCCTAAGCTTAAGAAAACATGTTCACTACAAAACATACTAGATTTCCCGGCGTTTTTTTACGTCTTTACCGGCATTTTTTTACGCCGGTGAAACTTACACCGGCGTTTATAATAGCGCCGGTCCAAATGCCGCCGAAGCGAGCGTCGCGGAAAGGAAGGGGTATACACCGGCGGTTTTACTGGACGCCGGTAAATGTTAAAACTACACCGGCGGTCAGCAAACGCCGGTGTATGGGGGTCTCTGAGTGCCGTTCTTTTACACCCTATATACATTCACCGGCGGCCGTAAACCGCCGGTATTTATCCATTCACCGGTGCTTCCATAAACGCCGGTGTAGAATGAAAGTATACCGGCGGTCATAGACCACCGGTGTATGTGCGTTTATGAGTGCCCGGTTTTTCCTGCTTACAATCACCGGCGCGACCAATAAACGCCGGTGTAGTTAGGTACACCGGCATTTGTAAAATGCCGGTGTTCCTCGGTGTCGTTACAGCTGACGACATACACCGGCGTGTGTGGGAACGCCGGTATAACGCACACTCCAACAAATTGATTAGATAGACCGGCGTTTTTTGAAACGCCGGTCTAGCTATGCCCGTTTATTTTCGATACTCCGGTTTTCCGTTCGATTTCAATTCACAGTTTCATTTACAAAACCTGTAAACTAATTCACAACTGATTCAACAAATTTCGTTGCATATTACTGCGCAAATCACAACCAAACACATGAATAATTAAAGATAATAAAGTTTCACACGTGTCATATCAACGTCCAAATTCATTGATTAATTAACAGTGTCATAAGTAACAAATTAATATAGGGACTAACATCCCAAATATCCAAACAAACCAGTCTGACAAATATCTCAAATTAAAAGTCTGACATATCTCTCATAAAAAAAAACCAGTCTGACATAACAACAGCAAGGAGGAGGACATAAGAACAATAACCATATAGCAAGGAGGACATAAGAACAGCAAGGAGGACCGCAGATTCATACCCCTCGAGTAGCTTCAGTTCTGATCATCAGAATTTCCTTCATCTGGGCGACCGCTCTGTGAAAAAAAAAAAAAAATAGTTTAATTTAACAGTAGACCACAATACAGAATATACATATTTTTTGAACTTGCAAAAAGATCTACCTGTATCTTAAATTATAAGATCAAAGTGCCAATTGCAAATGGAATTGTTAATGATATATACAGAGATAAAATAATTACATTGCAATGCTAAAAATCTAGTACTTAATTTTTTTTAAAATAAATCTAAAACATCAAAGCAAATGAAAATTCAGTATTTAACTTGAAACCTTAATATTCTCCTCTGATTGGGAATATCCACTATCTAAAACAGTAAAACAATGAAAATTCAGTATCTAAGCATGTCTTTCATGGATTGTTCAGCCAATCCATGAAACTGTCATCGTGGAAGGAAACCAAATATAAGAAAAATAAGATAGGGCTCATATAAGGTGTATTTTTAGGGAACTGTCATCGTGGAAGGAAACCAAATACAGAAGCCAGAAATGGAAACAGAAAGAAGAATGGTAGAGACTTTGGATACACCAGGCTAACATAGTGGCATTTTCCTCTCTCATCCCTTGTTTCCCTTCAGCACACGAACACAAAGAGACATCTGCAACTACAGCAAGAGCGACAAGAACAACAATAATAATAAATTATTATGAACAAGATGTCTCTATATGGGTTTCCAGATCTCCACTCGAGCCCTCTCTTTCTAATCACAGCCCAATTAAGAACATAGACAACAGCCACTAAACAATCCAATCACAGCCCAATCAAAATTTGCCAAAGATGGCAATCAGCTTCATTAACAGTATCTGAAAATGAAAATATCCATTATCTGAGCATATATGTTGAGACTTCTTATTCTTTAGCCCAACTAAATCTAAAACCCAATTGTTGTGCATACCCGGAGGATTTTGGCATACGTACCTATACCATCCTCAGTTCACAGTGAACCCATTTTGGTCAAAAAAACATGCCAAGATGACAATCAGATGCATGAAAATAAGCTTCACTAACAGTAAAAGAAGATGAGGATGCTAGCAGCATACTTAGTTTGGAAGTGTACCCATTTTTTGTTACAAAATCATGCCTAAGATGGCAATCAGCTTATCTAACAGTATCTGAAAATGAAAATATCCACTATCTGAGCATATATGTTGCTCTACTGATTCTTTAGCCCAACTAAATCTAAAACCCAATTGTTGTGCATACCCGGAGGATTTTGGCATACGTACCTATACCATCCTTAGTTCACAGTGAACCCATTTTGGTCAAAAAAACATGCCAAGATGACAGTCAGATGCATGAGATAAGCTTCACTAACAGTAAAAGAAGATGAGGATGCTAGCAGCATACTTACTTTGGAAGTGAGCCCATTTTTTGTCACAAAATCATGCCTAAGATGGCAATCAGCTTATCTAACAGTATCTGAAAATGAAAATACCCATTATCTGAGCATATATGTTGCTCTACTGATTCTTTAGCCCAACTAAATCTAAAACCCAATTGTTGTGCATACCCGGAGGATTTTGGCATACGTACCTATACCATCCTCAGTTCACAGTGAACCCATTTTGGTCAAAAAAACATGCCAAGATGACAATCACATGCATGAAAATAAGCTTCACTAACAGTAAAAGAAGATGAGGATGCTAGCAGCATACTTAGTTTGGAAGTGTACCCAATCTTTGTTACAAAATCATGCCTAAGATGGCAATCAGCTTCTCTAACAGTATCTGAAAATGATAATATCCATTATCTGAGCATATATGTTGCTCTACTGATTCTTTAGCCCAACTAAATCTAAAACCCAATTGTTGTGCATATCCGGAGGATTTTGGCATACGTACCTATACCATCCTCAGTTCACAGTGAACCCATTTGGGTAAAAAAACATGCCAAGATGACAATCAGATGCATGAAAATAAGCTTCACTTACAGTAAAAGAAGATGAGGATGCTAGCAGCATACTTAGTTTGGAAGTTTACCCATTTTATGATAAAAAATCATGCCTAAGATGGCAATCAGCTTCATTAACAGTATCTAAAAATGAAAATTTCCATTATCTGAGCATATATGTTGCTCTACTAATTCTTTAGCCCAACTAAATCTAAAACCCAATTGTTGTACATATCCGGAGGATTTTGGCATATAGCTATACCATCCTCAGTTCACAATGAACCCATTTTGGTCAAAAAAACATGCCAAGATGACAATCACATGCATGAAAATAAGCTTCACTAACAGTAAAAGAAGATGAGGATGCTAGCTGCATACTTAGTTTGGAAGTGTACCCATTTTTTGTTACAAAATCATGCCTAAGATGGCAATCAGCTTCTCTAACAGTATCTGAAAATGATAATATCCATTATCTGAGCATATATGTTGCTCTACTGATTCTTTAGCCCAACTAAATCTAAAACCCAATTGTTGTGCATATCCGGAGGATTTTGGCATACGTACCTATAGTATCCTCAGTTCACAGTGAACCCATTTTGGTCAAAAAAATATGCCAAGCTGACAATCAGATGCATGAAAATAAGCTTCATTAACAGTAAAAGAAGATGAGGATGCTAGCAGCATACTTAGTTTGGAAGTGTACCCATTTTTGTTAAAAAATCATGCCTAAGATGGCAATCAGCTTCATTAACAGTATCTGAAAATGAAAATT
The DNA here is from genome assembly GCA_017893485.1 of Hemerocallis citrina. Lineage (NCBI taxonomy): Eukaryota > Viridiplantae > Streptophyta > Magnoliopsida > Asparagales > Asphodelaceae > Hemerocallis > Hemerocallis citrina. Next base: position 250,139,830 of record CM030358.1, read on the forward strand.
TCCATTATCTGAGCATATATGTTGCTCTACTAATTCTTCAGCCTAACTAAATCTAAAACCCAATTGTTGTGCATATCCGGAGGATTTTGGCATACGTACCTATACCATCCTCAGTTCACAGTGAACCCATTTTGGTCAAAAAAACTTGTCAAGATGACAATCAGATGCATGAAAATAAGCTTCACTAACAGTAAAAGAAGATGAGGATACTAGCAGCATACTTAGTTTGGATGTGAGCCCATTTTTTGTTACAAAATCATGCCTAAGATGGCAATCAGCTTATCTAACAGTATCTGAAAATGAAAATATCCATTATCTGAGCATATATGTTGCTCTACTGATTCTTTGGCCCAACTAAATCTAAAACCCAATTGTTGTGCATATCCGGAGGATTTTGGCATACGTACCTATAGCATCCTCAGTTCATAGTGAACCCATTTTGGTAAAAAAAAATGTCAAGATGACAATCAGATGCATGAAAATAAGCTTCACTAACAGTAAAAGAAGATGAGGATGCTAGCAGCGTACTTAGTTTGGAAGTGTACCCATTTTATGTTAAAAAATCATGCCTAAGATGGCAATCAGCTTCATTAACAGTATCTGAAAATGAAAATTTCCATTATCTGAGCATATATGTTGCTCTACTAATTCTTTAGCCCAACTAAATCTAAAACCCAATTGTTGTGCATATCCGGAGGATTTTGGCATACGTACCTATAGCATCCTCAGTTCACAGTGAACCCATTTTGGTGAAAAAAACATGCCAAGATGACAATCAGATGCATGAAAATAAGCTTCACTAACAGTAAAAGAAGATGAGACATCAGCAACAACAGCAACAACAGCAAGAGGGAACCAAATATAGAACAATTGGGTTTTGAATGGAGATTGTAGTTATAGATCAATTCTTCATTGAAGAAAAATACGAATAGGGCTCATATCAAGTGTAGTTTTAAGGAATTGTCATCGTGGAAGGAAACCAAATATAGAAGCCAGAAAGAGGAATGGTAGAGAATGAGGATACACCAGGCTAACATAGCGGCATTCTCCTCATCTCTCTCTCATCCCTTCTTTCCCTTCAGCACACGAACACATAGAGACATCAGCAACAACAGCAAGAGCGACAAGAACAACAATAATAATAATTTATTATGAACAAGATGTCTCTATATGGGTTTCCAGATCTCCACTCCAACTCGTCTCTTTATAATCACAGCCCAATTAAGAACAATTGTTCACAGTCACTGTTAAAGAAACATATATGCTCAGATAATGGAAATTTTCATTTTCAAATACTGTTAAAGAAGCTGATTTCATGCATCTGATTGCCATCTTTGGCATGATTTTTTAACCAAAATGGGTTCACTTCCAAACTAAGTATGCTGCTAGCATACCAAAATCCTCCAAATCAGTACAACAACATGGTTGAACAAACCTTGTTTGCAGGTCATACAATGTCCTCTATACCATGCTATGTGCCAAAGTGGGGTTGGTCATACAATGCATGAACGACACGTATTAGTTGTTTGTGAGTATGCAATAGGGTGCAGCTATGAACAGGGCTCATATCAAGTGTAGTATTACGGACTGTAATCGTGGAAGGAAACCAATTTAATATAGAAGCCATATATGGAGCCAGAAAGAGGGATGGTAGAGAATAAGGATACACCAGGCTAACATAGCGGCATTTTCCTCAACTCTCTCTCATCCCTTCATTCTCTTCAACACACGCACACAAAGAGACATCAGCAACAACAGTAAGAGGGGGTTGGTCCAACAATAAGTATAGATTATAATAAACGAGATGTCTCTATTTGGGTTTCCAGATCTCCACTCCAGGCCTTTCTTTCTAATCACAGCCCACTTAAGAAACATAGACGAAATGCTTATAGACGACAGCCACAATGCAGACTCACAAACACTAGTACGTGTCTTTCATGCATTCAAGACCATAATCTCTTTAAAAATACCAATTTAAAGACTTACCGATGTTTTTTGACAGTGGGCGGCGTGCTACCCTCACCCTCATATGTTTGACTGCCACTATTATTTAGTGGCTGCTCATCCCCATGGCTCTCGTTGCCATCATTTATATTTACCCTCTTTCCACGCCTCGGCATGTTGTACCTGTCAAGGATTCAATAACTTCCTTAGAGATACAAATTTAATTAATAACATGTTTATAATAACTATCATAAAATTTGTACTTTAGTAGGATTAACAAACCAACATAATTATAAAAAAATTAAAAAAATGAGATTTGTAACAAATTAAATTACAATGATAGTTTGGTTCAAATGACACTAAGCATAGTTTAATGTAAATAATACCAAGCAGTAGAAAATAGAAAGATAATTAAACCGGTGTATTAAATTCACAATGAACATGTTCGGAATTACAGACATAATATTACAACAAGATTTAAGACACGAAAATTACAGACATATAATATTGAGATTGAAAATCAAGTAAACTACAATACGACATCTTCCAATACATCGCCCTCTTCTCCATCCTTGCGGAGCCAAGTCCCGCAAATTCCAACGTCGGTTGTGTTTACATCAAACACAGGAAACTCAGAAGCAATGTAACTGTTCATGTCTTCACCGTCTTCATCTTCTGAAGTATCGCCTAGTTGGAATACATCTCTTGGTTGCATAGGGAGAGCCACATACGATTTTGGCAGGGTTGGATCTTCAATGTAGAACACTTGTTGCACTTGGGATGGAAACACAAATGGCTCATGGCTAATGTGTGTACCGATATGAATCAATTTTGAGAAGTTTACAACTGTGAAGCCAAGCTTATCCTTGTTGTTAGCAAAATTCCTATCAAACTCAGCCCAATCCCCACAAAATAAGACAACACGAAAATGGCCAAAATAATTCAACTCAATGATATCCGTGAGTACTCCATAGTAGTCGAGATCTCCATCTACAGGCCTCGTGTCCGATTTGAAAGCATAACTTCTAGTCTTAGACGTCACTACCATTCCACTATTTTGAGACTTCAAATTACATTCACGATCCTTAGTACGAAATCTAAAACCATTGAATATGTATCCTCCGTATCTTTTGACCATCTGATAGGGACCTTTGGCAAGTACTTGTATTTCAGATGACGCACCTTCAGGACCCAAAGAATGTACCTATTAATTTTGTGCAAATCGTAGCAGCACCATAGAAAATATAGATATAATAAAGATTAACTTGCATAACTGTAATTCACCTACATGAGATTCAAACCACTTATGAAAATTTTCATTCATCAACTTGTTTTGTTCACGTGGTGGTAGTCTTCTTGGTCTAGCCCTTCGTTTGATGTCCCTAACAAATTCGCTAAAAAACAAGCAATTGAAATTAGGAATAACAAAAGTAAGTTAATATCGAACTCCGCGGTTTTCACTGTATTCGATTTAAATTCAAAAGCAACTTAATTTCAAAATGGTTCCACTGATGCATGGTGGTCTAGCACATATCGATGTGCCTGTTCCTACGCTAAGCTATCGAGCTCAAATGCATCAACTTTACCAACAGTAGTGCCAGCGGTATCAAAAAGATATTGAGCACCATCAAGGTTGGAAATGTCTGAATTTCTACGTGGTCTACTCGAAGATGTCTCCACACCCGGCAAATACCTGGAAAAAAAATGTGAGCACTCCTCTGATAGATATCCCTGAGCTATTGACCCTTCAGGATATGCTCTATTTTTCACATAACCCTTTAGCCGGTATAGGTACCTGAATATGTACAATTAATGAATTAGAGCGGATTAGGGGATTAAAAGAAATGAGCTTTTGAAAATTCAATTTCGTAAGATGAATGAATTCTTTTACCTCTCAATGGGGTACATCCACCGATAGTGAACAGGACCGCCGATTCTGGCTTCACCAGCAAGGTGGATTATCAAGTGAATCATTATAGTGAAGAACGATGGAGGAAATATCATCTCCATTTTATTAAGTGTCAATGTCGCCTGCTGCTCCAAATGGTCAATATCTTCAACACGAAGCATTCTTGAGCAAATACCTTTATATATGCTACAAAGATCTTTCAGGACAGTAGTGACTTGCTCACACATTGAAGACCTTAGGGCCACAGGAAGGAGATCCTGCATTAGGATGTGGTAGTCGTGTGACTTTAGACCCTGAAGCCTCTTCTCTTTAAAGTTGACACATCTTGCCATGTTAGAAGAATAGCCATCAGGAACTTTAAGTTCCAGTAGTACTTTGCAAAACAATTCCAACTTCGATTTTGACATTGAATAGATTGCAGGAGGTAGGAGTACTTTCCCGTTCGGTAATTCTTCTGGGTGCAACTCATGTCGGATGCCCATTGACTTCAAATCAAGTCGGCTCTTGAGATTATCCTTTGTCTTCCGGTCATCTCCCATAACTGTTCCTATACAATTTTCACCAATATTTTTTCCGATATGCATCACATCTAAATTATGTCGCAATAAGTTGAATTCCCAATACGGCAACTTGAAGAAAATACTCTTCTTCTTCCATGCACCTAAACTCGTCATGTTTTGATCCTCATCTTCGCCATATAGATCGGTCTCCTCACCTTGTTCCGCCTTGCCCTTTTCTTGCCCTTTGTCCTGACTTCTGGTTCTTTTTCATATTTGAATTGATGACCATCTACCCGCCTCAAAATATCTGAACCAGAAGAAGACCCAGGAGCATGTTCCCACTCGTCGGAAACATCAAATGTCGCTGTCTCTGCCCGAAATATATGTGTGTCAGGCAACCATCTCCTATGACCCATATAGAAAAACTTTCTGCCATTGTACAACCACCTTGAACTAGTTTGGTCAGCACAACATGGACATGCATAACGTCCTTTAGTACTATATCCAGATAAATTTGCATATGCTGGAAAATCATTGATTGTCCAAGACAACACGGCCCAAAGAGAAAATGTTTCTTTAGCCACAGCATCATAGGTTGGAACACCCACCCACAACTTCTGAAGTTCATCTATTAACGGTTGTAGGTACACATCTATATCATTTTCAGGACCTTTCGGTCCAGGAACTATCATGGACAAAATAAATGAGGACTGCTTCATGCATTTCCAAGGTGGCAAATTGTATGGTATTAACACAACCGGCCATATGCTGTATGTACTACTCATTTGCCTGAAAGGGTTGAAACCATCACTAGCTAGTCCAAGTCTCACATTCCGAGGATCTTCTGCAAAATCAGGATATCTTTCATCAAATTTTTTCCAAGATTGAGAATCAGCAGGATGTCTAAGAATCCCATCATTAGTGCGACCTTCAGCATGCCATTTATATCAGAAGAAGTTTTCGTAGACATAAACAACCTTTGTAGCCTAGGAATCAGAGGAAAGTAACGCAGTATTTTGGCAGGCTTCTTTTTCCTACTTCGCTTAGTAGATCCACTGGCTCCCTCATCTTGATTTGGTCTTTCTTTCCATTTCGAAGAACCACACACTTCGCAATTCTCCAGACTTTCCTTACCACTCGTGAAAAGCATACAGTCATTTGGACATGCTGCTATCTTCTCATACCCTATATCAAAAGAACTTAGGAATTTTTTGATTTTATAGGCTGAGTTTGGAATACAGATTTCAGGAAATGCTTCATTCAACAATTCAAGTAGCATAGTGAAGGACTTAGCAGACCACCCGTTTAAACATTTAATCTAAAATAGTCTGACAATGAATGAGAATTTAGAGAATTTGGTGCAATCGCGGTACAACGGAGTACTAGCATCTTCAAGTAACTTAGCGAAGGATTCTTGCTGCTTATTATTTTCAGGGGAGGGGCCAGACATTTCCTCGTCCACCCCACCACAAATCTGGTTTGTTTCTGTTGACTCATTGTGAACTTGGGTTGTTGGGTTATTGGTGTGGAAAGGAACATTAGGAATCCCCATGGCATCTTGCAACAAAGCATGCATCTCGTCGGAAACACTTAAGTCTTCGTTCACTAAGGGCTCATCTTCATTTTCTAATACAACTGGACGAACAGGAGCTGACGTATGATCCTCTCCATGACAAAACCACCTTGTGTACCCTTGAAGAAAATCGTTGACAACCAAGTGTGTATGTACTACGTCACATGTCCTCAAATTACAATTTGTACACCGGAGGCATGGACAAAGGATTAGGTTGGGATCACGGGAATGTCGTTTGGCAAAGATAATAAAATCTTTAATACCATCACGGTACTCCTTGGATAATCGTGGTTTACTAATCCAACTTCTATCTATTATAACAATAGCACACAATCTGAAATTAAAATTTAATATATTAAATAGTAATAACAGTAAAAGACATTTTGTATATTAAATTTCACCTTTTTGAAAACCATCCTTAACTGCAAATAAATAAACGATATAATCTTTAACTGTAAAATAAAGAAATTGTGGTTTCAAAAAAATGTACAAAAAAAAATTAAATCTTAACACAATCTACTCTATTCACCTAACCCTAAACTACCTTTTGTGGAAATTATCACAACCACCTTAGTGGTATTTTATCGCACACCCTGTGTTCGAGTGTAAAAAAAATTCGGCTATAGTCTCCCCTGTATTTGGCTTTCCGTTCAAGGAGATGATGATGGTAAAGGGTATTTTGCTGATGAAGAGGAATCGGCCGAATAATGAGCGCGTCGTGCTGTAACTACGGTAACAAGAAGATCTGATGACTCACGAACTATTCTGTTCATGGCTGCTAATAATCACTTACTTATCTCATAATAATAATAATAATAATAATAATAAAAATACTAAACAAAAGAAACTAATATGGCTACTAATAAGTTTTTGTAAAATAATTCTTCATCCCAACTAAATCATTGATGTTTGTAGCACCAAAAGAAACCTGCACAAGGTTTGTTCAGCCCAATTCTTGTACAGATTTGGAGGATTTTGGTAAAAAACATGCCAAGATGCCAATCAGATGCATGAAATCAGCTTCATTAACAGTAAAAGAAAAATGATAATGTCCAGTATGTAAGCATATATTTTTCACAGTGAACCAATTGTTGTGCATATCCGGAGGATTTTGGCATACGTACCTATAGCATCCTCAGTTCACAGTGAACCCATTTTGGTCAAAAAAACATGCCAAGATGACAATCAGATGCATGGGATAAGCTTTATTAACAGTAAAAAAAAATGAGGATGCTAGCAGCATACTTAGTTTGGAAGTGCACCCATTTTTGGTTAAAAAATCATGCCTAAGATGGCAATCAGCTTATCTAACAGTATCTGAAAATGAAAATATCCATTATCTGAGCATATATGTTGCTCGACTAATTCTTCAGCCCAACTAAATCTAAAACCCAATTGTTGTACATATCCAGAGGATTTTGGCATACGTACGTACCTATAGCATCCTCAGTTCACAGTGAACCCATTTTGGTCAAAAAAACATGCCAAGATGACAATCAGATGCATGAAAATAAGCTTCACTAACAGTAAAAGAAGATGAGGATGCTAGCAACATACTTAGTTTGGAAGTGAACCCATTTTATGTTAAAAAATCATGCCTAAGATGGCAATCAGTTTCTCTAACAGTATCTGAAAATGAAAATATCCATTATCTGAGCATATATGTTGCTCTACTAATTCTTTAGCCCAACTAAATCTAAAACCCAATTGTTGTACATATCCGGAGAATTTTGGCATACAGCTATACCATCCTCAGTTCACAGTGAACCCATTTTGGTCAAAAAAACATGCCAATATGACAATCAGATGCATGAAAATAAGCTTCAGTAACAGTAAAAGAAGAAGAGGATGCTAGCAGCATACTTAGTTTGGAAGTGTACCCATTTTATGTTAAAAAATCATGCCTAAGATGGCAATCAGTTTCTCTAACAGTATCTGAAAATGAAAATATCCATTATCTGAGCATATATGTTGCTCTACTAATTCTTTAGCCCAACTAAATCTAAAACCCAATTGTTGTGCATATCCGGAGGATTTTGGCATACGTACCTATAGCATCCTCAGTTCACAGCGAACCCATTTTGGTCAAATAAACATGCCAAGATGACAATCAGATGCATGAAAATAAGCTTCATTAACGGTAAAAGAAGATGAGGATGCCAGCAGCATACTTAGTTTGGAAGTGTACCCATTTTATGTTAAAAAATCATGCCTAAGATGGCAATCAGTTTATCTAACAGTATCTGAAAATGATAATATCCATTATCTGAGCATATATGTTGCTCTACTAATTCTTTAGCCCAACTAAATCTAAAATCCAATTGTTGTGCATACCCGGAGGATTTTGGCATACGTACCTATACCATCCTCAGTTCACAGTGAACCCATTTTGGTCAAAAAAACATGCCAAGCTGACAATCAGATGCATGAAAATAAGTTTCATTAACTGTAAAAGAAGATGAGGATGCTAGCAGCATACTTAGTTTGGAAGTGTACCCATTTTTTGGTAAAAAATCATGCCAAAGATGGCAATCAGCTTCATTAACAGTATCTAAAAATGAAAATTTCCATTATCTGAGCATATATGTTGCTCTACTAATTCTTTAGCCCAACTAAATCTAAAACCCAATTGTTGTACATATCCGGAGGATTTTGGCATATAGCTATACCATCCTCAGTTCACAGTGAACCCATTTTGGTCAAAAAAACATGCCAAGATGACAATCAGATGCATGAAATAAGCTTCATTAACAGTAAAAGAAGATGAAAATTTCTAGTATCTAAGCATATATTTTTCTATTCATTCTTCATCCCAACTAAACCATTCATGTTAAGAAAATCAAGATGCATAATCTGAAAAAACATGCTTTTTTTGAAAAATAAGGGAAATCAAGAGATGATACCGAAGAGAGAGAGAGAGAGCGGGGCGACGAGCGTGGGGGCGTAGGAGATAGAGAGAGAGCGGGGCGACACGGTGGTTTCCGATCGCCGATTCACCTCCAAATAGAGAGAGGGAGGAGGGAAATCGAAAATGACGAAGGGAAGAAGGGACGATGACGAAAGGTTGAAGGCTGTTGAAGAGGACGAAGCGGCGGAGGCAAACGCGCGGGAAGTAGAGCGAGGAAGGAGGGAAAACGAAGCGCCCCCCCTTTTTTTTGGGGTTTCGGAAAATGGCGAGCGAAAGATTAGGGTTCGCGGGATTTATCGAAGGTTATTCACCGGCGTTTCAATTAGACACGCCGGTGAATGTATCGGTATATTCACCGGCGTTTATTATTAAAACGCCGGTGAATAATACACTTCACCGGCGTTTTTAAAAAAAATGCCAGTGAATACGAATATTGCACGGCGGTTTAAAGCGGCCACCGGTGTATAACCTTCCCATCTGGCGCCCAATTCCTATTCGCTCCCTACCCCGGTGCTACTAGTAAAACACCGGGGAAGATTCGCCGGTAAATTGAGTATCTTTTGTAGTGCGTTATGAGCTATTTTTTGATAGAATTCCTAAAGTATCTTACTTCAAAATATTTGGATGTAAGTGTTTTATTCTGAACACTAAAGATAATCTAGATAAGTTTGATCCTAGATCTAATGAGGGTATCTTTATAGGATACTCAAATAGGAGTAAGACATATAGGATCTTTAATAAGTCAACATTGACTATTGAAGAATCCATGCATGTTGCATTTGATGAATCTCTGCCTTCATCAAATTTAATTGAAGATGATGAAACTGATTCACCACCTTTAAATAAGGTTATTACATCTTTAAAGCAAACTACTCTTGCGGATAGGTCGACTGATAAGGAAGTCAAGTCGACTGATGTGAATCAGTTGACTGATGGACTAGTCAAGTCGACTGATCCTGTTGTGATGTCTCCAACTTTACCAAAATCTTTTGTTGAAGTTAGAGATCATCCTCATGATTTAATAATTGGTGACATTTCACGTGGTATTCAGACGAGATCTCATGTTAACATGATTTCTCACACGGCTTTCTTGTCGGATTTTGAACTAAAGAATATACAAGAAGCTTGTGAGAATGAGTTTTGGATGAATGCCATGCAAGATGAGTTAAACCAATTTATAAGGAATGATGTATGGGATTTAGTTCCACGACCTCCTGATCATACTATAATTGGTACCAAATGGGTATTCAAGAATAAGTTAGATGAATCAGGACAAGTTGTTAGGAACAAAGCTAGACTAGTTGCTCAAGGGTATAATCAAGAAGAAGGCATAGATTTCGATGAAATATATGCTCCTGTTGCTAGACTAGAATCAATTCGTATTTTATTATCTTTTGCTTGTTTGATGAATTTTACACTTTTCCAAATGGATGCTAAAAGTACTTTCCTTAATGGATTTATAAAGGAAGATATTTATGCTAAGCAACCACCTGGTTTCGAACATGAACAGTTTCCAAACCATGTTTTTAAATTGAAAAAGGCTTTATATGGTCTTAAACAAGCACTTCATGCTTGGTATGATCGATTGAAGACTTTTCTTTTAGAAACGTGTTTCAAAATAGGTAAAGTATATACTACTTTGTTTATTAGGAGAATTAAGACCGATATTTTGATCATACAAATATATGTAGATGACATAATTTTTGGTTCTACTAATAGTAATCTATGTCAAGAGTTTGCTAATACCATGACAAATGAATTTGAGATGAGTCACATGGGTGAACTCAATTATTTCCTTGGACTGCAAATTAAACAGTCACCAAATGGTATATTTATTAATCAAGAAAAATATGCTAAGGAATTACTCAAACGATTTGGCATGGATAACATAAGTAGTAAGACCACACATATGGCTACTACCACTACCCTTGACAAAGATGAATTAGGTAAGAGCATCGATTAAAAACTCTATCGAGGTATGATTGGCTCACTCATATATATAACTGCTAGTAGACCAGATATTATGTTTAGTGTATGTTTGATATCAATCAAGTCCTAAAGAATCTCACTTAAAAGCTGTGAAACGTATTTTAAGATACATTAAAGGCACGTCTGAGTATGGTTTATTTTATCCACGCACCAATAATTTTCAACTTTTGTCATATAGCGAAGCGGATTTTGCCGGTAGTAAAACTGACCGAAAAAGTACTAGTCGAACGTGTCACTTTTGGGACACTCCCTAGTATCTTGGTGCAGTAAGAAGCAAAATTCGGTATTCCTATCTACTACAGAAGCTGAATATATCGCTGCAAGTTTGGCTTGTGCGCAAATTTTGTGGATGAAACAAACCCTATTAGACTATGGTATTTCTTTTTCAAAACCTATTATAATGTGTGATAATACCAGTGCCATTAACTTATCTAAAAATCCAGTTCAACATTCACGTACGAAACACATTGATATTAGACATCATTTTCTATGTGATCATATTTTAAAGGGAGATATTTCTTTAGACTTTATTTGTACTGATAAATAAGTAGCAGATATCTTTACTAAACCACTTAAAGAAGACACTTTTATCAATTTAAGAAGAGAACTAGGAATTTGTAGTTTTCATGATGTTTCTTGAAATTTTAACTTTGGTAAGTCGACTTAAAACTTTATCGCACTCGACTGACCAAGTATTTTTTCGTTATTTTTATTTATTATTCTGAGTTTTTATATTCTGGAAAGTGGACTGCAAACAGTAATCCAATCGACTGCCAGTTGTATTATTGCTATCTTCGTTTATCTATTTTGCTCTCGACTAAATCGACTGATCCTACCCTCCAGTCGACTGTCGCGAATCAGCTCTTCTTTCAGATTCGAATTTGGCACTTCTTTTGAGGCAACTTTTTACCCTGTTTTTTCCCCTTAACCAATATCGTCCCTTGCTATTTCACCAGATTTGATCCGAACCCTTCACCTTTGTGTAAAACCCTAACTTCTACCTCTCTTTTTCACTTTTCTATTTTACTGTCTCTCTCAATTCTGAGGTCCCTAAGTCGGCTGGTGCTGCTGCTCTTTGGCGATTTCAGCTCTTGAACCCAAATCGAAGCTCTACTTCAGTGGATTTTCCCATTCTGAAGTCCTCTTTCCTTAGATCAGTGCTTCTATTCTACTCTCTTTGTTGGTATATCTTCTTAGACTCTTCCCCCTTTATTTCTTTTGTTTTGTTTTTGTGTAATGGCCCCTAAAAGATCTCATACCTCTAATGTAGAGGAGGGACAATTCTCTGGAGATTATCTTCAATACTTAAAAAGCCCTAGTCTTATTGATAAATGGTACATTATTAGTTCCATTATCATTTTTCTGGGTAGATTTGTAAACTTTTCGGATCTTGATAGGTTTCCCCTAGCCCCATTGTTTGAACAATGTGGGTTATTTGATTTATTATCTTTAGTAAACCAACCCTCTTACTACCCTCACCGTATATATTTTTTTTTACACAAATATGAAGATTGTAACATCAGAGGATGGTAATGAGATTTTTATTCTATCTTCTGTCAAAAATAAATGCATGAAAATCACCTGTGCTAGATTAAGTCTTATTTTTTGTCTGTTTGATGAAGGGTGTGATATAGGAGATGTTGATATGAATGATGACACCATTTTTTCTAGAATTTATTTGCCACATCATGGTCCTCCTATGACCAATCGATCAATTACTCCTATTGCTAAGCTAGTTGCACGCATACTGTCATATAACATTATTTCCAAAACAGGGAGCTATGATAAGTATTCCCTTGAGTTGCAACAAGCCGTTTATGCAATTTTTGGCAACATAAAAATAAATTGGGGTCTAGTCATCATTAATCGTCTTCATAAGACTCATACCTCTTTTCTTCCTTTGGTGCTTTACTCACTCACATCTTCTATGCTCATGATGTTGAACTCGATTTTGAGACGAGTGTTGTAAAACACTTTGAGTCTTTTGATTGTGCTAGTTTAGCATGTATGAAGTTGCTTAATTCTCCACCTAGGTCACCTCATAGGAATGCACCTCCTATCCCTTTAGCTACTTCAGCTCGTTGGTCTTCTGCTTCTAGTTCATCTCATCCTCGTGCTGATTTTGATGATCCTAGGAGTCTTTACACTTCTGTCAATTATATAATGGATCGTCAAGACGCTCTTGAAGCAAGTATTTTCCATCTCACTCACTTGTTCACTTCTCAGTTTCCTCCTCCCTCTCAAGGTGCCCAAGATGGAGATGAAGAAGACTGATTACCTACCTTTTTTTATTTCTTTATGTATTTTTCTACTTATTTTTGTATTTTCCGTTTTTTTATGTTTGAACAATGTACTTTAATTTTCTATGTATAAACTTTGCTTTTGCTATATGCTCCTTTGTGTTTACAATTTTTTTTTACTCCAATTTTTTTTATTGATGACAAAAGGGGAGAAAAATAGCTATATGTGCATGTTTGTGTATGTTTGTGTATTTGGTGCATGTTTTTCCACATATGCATATTGTACATTAGTTAGGGGGAGCAATGAGCATGTGTAATATTTCTATATTATAAGCTATTGTGTTGTTATCACAAAAAAGGAGGAGAATGTTGATTCTTGGTTTTGATGATTACAACACAATGCAAAATTGTTGTGCTACATCTTATATATTGCAGGTTGTATTACACAAAGACAAAATGTTCAAACAAAGCTCTCAAACCAAGTTGATCAAGCAAAGCTACAAACAAAGCTCTTAAAGCAAATTGATCAATAAAGCTACAAGGTTGCAAGCTTTAAAGACAAAGACAAAGGCTAAAGCTCCATCTCAAGACTCAAGACTCAAGACAAGACCTATGCTTCAATGTGTTATATTACATGTCTTGTAAAACAATTGTAATTTTCCTTTTTTGAGCCTTAGATTGATGTAACAGCCTTGTCACACACACACACACTCACACATCTTTAAAATTGAGTTTTTTTTAAAAGATTATAGGTTGAAACAGTTTGAATTAGATCAGCTATTGAGTACCAGTCGACTGTCTTATGGCACCAGTCGACTGTAACAGTACGAAACTGTCTGAACTCTTTCAAACTCTGGCCAGTCGACTCATCATGGCAACCTAGTCAACTGTTCAAGTCGTTTCACCTGTTTACTGATTTCAAAACTCGTTTTTCAAAATCAAGATCTTTATTTTCATTGGTTGACAGCTGGTACAACTGTTTCTCAATGTCTAGTGATTCTAACTCTATAAATAGAGTGTAGAAATCACTTGGTAAATGTTACTTTTCTATCCAAGCATTTGATAAAAAGTTTAAGGTTTTTTGCTTTCAAAAGAACAAGCATTCAAACTAGCACTCCAATCTTCAAAGTCTTGGTTCTCTGATTTTCAGTCCAATATAACATTGAATTCGTTTTGGGCTGAATTCAGAAGTTGACCGATTAGCCACAAACAAAAATCACAATCACAAAACAAGGCTATAGGTTGATTGTAACATTTTATTGTTTTCTTTTCACTCTCGGTTGTGAGAGTGGTCCTCTCGGTTGGAGAGTAGGGCTCTAGGTTGTAGAGTCAGGTTTTCACTCTTGGTGGAAGAGTGGGTTTGTTCTCTCTAGTGGTGAGAGAGGTCTACAGGTTGGACAAGGTTGTTGTCTAACGTCATAGAGTAGTCTTGTAATTTTTTCAAGAATAGTGGAAAATCTCAAGTGGGTTGCTTAGGGACTGGATGTAGGTTGGGAGGACCAAACCAGGATACATCGTGTGTACTCTGTGGTTGTATCTCTCTGAACTTGCAGTTTACTTACTTCTTATTTACTCTGTGAAACTTGTCTGGATAGTCGACTTCCTCTCTTACTTAAGTCGACTGATCAGACTGGTATAACATACTCTTCGAAACTTGTCTGGCAAGTCGACTGGTTTCCGCTATAAGTCGACGGATCAGACTTGTCTAAAATACTTTTCTATTCTGATGCCTCAGTCGACTTATTTCTCTTTTCAAGTCGACTGAACAGAAAAAAAAGTTCATTTTTGTTTTAAATTTTTATACAACACTATTCAACCCCCCCCCCCCCCCCCCCCCAGTGTTTTTTGCCTTGCCTACAAGATCCAACAATATAGAAATGTCCTTTTACTGATAATGAACTCGCAATTTTTCAACTTCCTTAATTAAGAAAGGAAAACAACACTTGTTGACTGAGTTGGAGCTGTAACTTGAATTACGATCTCACTACATCAGCAATAAAAAAACACAGGTCTTCAAAGAACGACAATTAAGCAATTGAAGGAGGTTACGGGTATAGGAAGTGCAAGGTCATTTCAATTATTACAGATTTCAACATCAAACAAAAAAATGAAATTTGCCTGTCCTCTTAAGTCCTAATTAATGTCATCACTTGTTTGTGCTCTGTTTAAAGATGCTTATTTTATAATGAGTTTGATAGTTTTGGCTTTGTTTTCATATCTGACAGGCAACAATTGTTATTCTTATTAATTTTGAAATTCTGGGGTCTATCATCAGAGGAACTGTTACATTACAAAAGCTGATCCTAAATGCATAACTATACCTTCTTTTAAGGTTCAACTACAAAGATAACCCCTATTCTAGTTAAACTTTAAGAAATAATATTTATTCAGTGTTCTCTAACATACACAACATCTACTTCCTTTCAGGTAAAAGTTGGGTCAAGATGTTATTCTAACATTCAGTATTCTTTTTATCAAAAAAAAATTGTTATTCTAGTCTAAATGTTATGCTTTCAAGGATCAGGCCTGCATGGAAAAGTATATGATCCTGCCTTTCCGGTAGTTGAATGGACGAAGATTAGAATGTGATAGCCTTGTTTTCAAGTTCTTATTCGACAACAACCCGAATAGAGCATGAAAATACATATATACACAGTAGCGTCATCTTTAATCAAATTTGTTCACTTCCATGCAATAACATCACACAACTCAATATATATACTCAAATCAGCAACAAAAAAATTGAAAATATCATACTCATGATCTCTATTAGGTTCTTTAATGATCTCAAGTCATCAAGTTAGGGTTTTAACCATCAATAGTATAGTTCCAAGAAAAGATTCAATTTTTAATTCATCTATTCATCAAAATTTCATATTATCAACATACAATTCCTAATCATGCTTTCTAATACACATACCATCACATACAACATGCTTAGAACAATAACAAAAAAAACATATGTCACTCACCTCTTTGAAGAATCAACTGAAGAAAATAAAGAATAAGAAAAAACCATTCTTTTGCAAAATCAAAGATCATCGCTTCGAAACTCCAAGAAATTATTAGTAAAAATATATTTTATTTTTACAGAGGAGAGGGGCGGCTGTAGTGGCTATTTTATAAGCCGAAATCTGGTGTTTCTAGGGTTTTACAAGTTTATGGAATCATCCCCTAACAAATTATTACTTTACATATATAAACCTTTCTTTAATAAAGTAGTTAAATAAGTTAAATAAATTAAAATAAAAACAAATCTTTTTAGTACTGAGTTTTCCAGCCATCCAGCATAGCCCAGAAAAATAAAAAAATTGGATTTGTACTAAAAGTGGTAATTTTGCACAAAAGTCCCTCTTTTTGTAATATTTGCAAATATGTCAGAAAATATTCGTAAAAATCCAGAAAATTCAGAAATAATATCTACTAATACATATTAGATTTTTCAATTAAAATATTTGACTTTTACTTTCCAAGAAAATATTTGCACGAGATCCACTTAAATTCCATATCTGTAAAAACACCATATTTATTTAAATCTTTACCCAATCTACTCTAAATAAAGTTTAAATAGATTTTATTTTCAATGATAGCCATGGCAAGCCCAAAAACCAGTATAAAATTTTTTTTATTATTTGTTTGAGATCCAAACGGCTTTTTACATAAGAACCCCTCTCCTTTGAAGTATTTACAGAAATAGTTTCTTTATTCAGAAAAATTCCAAAATTTAGGATATAATTAATTATAAATAGGGAAATGTATCCAGAAAATTAAAAGTGGAGATTTTTACCAAAAAAAAATATATTTGCACGTATTTTGCACATGTAAAATTGAGAAATTCATAAAATAGTCAAACAAATTCAAATAAATCTGAAAAATTAAAATATCATAAATAAATGAGGAAAATCAATCATTAACCATAAAATGTTAAGAAATCAAAATTTTCTGACTTCGCACGTGTGTTGTACGTGCAAATTGCAATTTCAAGAAAATAGTCAAAATAGTCACCTTTACCAATATAATATTGTTTAGTAATGCAAAATAAATCTTTTTATTTTGCAGGTGTTACATCACTCCTCCCTTAGAAAAGTTCTGTCCTCAGAACTACTCTAAGCAAAAGAAAACAAAATACAAATCTTAGAGCATCTGTAGTCGTTTGCCAAATATCGATAAAATGGATATTTGGCAAACGAACGTGCTGCACTCGTTTGCCAAATATCCATTTTATTGATAAATCGCTACAGTCGATTGCTATAAATGAGAATCGATATAGCTTTTATCGATAAGTGAGGGACGGCATTCGAAGTGCCGTCCCACGAAAAAAAATAATATTTTTTTCGCATTAAATATCGCCAAAAAGAATTAAAAAACCCCGAAAACCTTTCCCCTCGGACGGCACTCGGAGTGCCGTCCCACCCCTTCCCCTTTTCTCGGACGGCACATCATGTGCCGTCCGTTGAGTAATTTAAAAAAAAAAAAAATTCAAAAGGTTTATGCTGGTTTGTGATAGAGAGATAGCCAGACTTTATATTAGATATATATATATATATATATATATATATATATATATATATATTAGTGGAAGGGTAAGAGTGATAGAAAGATAGTGGAAGGGCACACCATGTTTTTTTTTTTCCTTTTTCCTTCTCCGATGGCACTTCATGTGCCGTTGCTCAAATTTGCTCTTTTTTTTTCACTCCGACGGCAATTCATGTGCCATCGCTTAATATTTTATTATAGATTGCTAAAAAATAGCTTTGCACGAGTGCAGCAAAATTGAGAATCCTATTTCTATTTATCCATATATGGATATTTTTACAGTAAACGACTACAGATGCTCTTACAAAACAGTTTCGAAAATTTACTCTATCAATATTTTATAGTTGGATTTAATTACTAAGCTAAACAAAAAATAACATATGATTATAGATCGAAGAGTAAAAGGTGAAAACTGACATGGCAAAAGTATAAGTAATCCAATAGAATACACAATAAATCCCAAAATGCGAGAAAATAGTAAGACTATTCTCATAGAATAAGAAGTCAAAAGTGAAGAGATAAAACTCAAATATAAAAAGGTTGATAATCATACAAACAACGAAGGAACACTTACTTAAAAATAAAAAATAGCTTTGGAAAATAATTGGTCAAGATACATAGAAATACGAACAAATTTAGCTAAGTAAAGAAAATATTAACAACAATGAATGTACACAAGGAATAATGAGTATACTAGTGAATGTGGATATTATAATCAATACTCCAAAAACACATTAAAAGGAAACAAGCAAAATAGAGAATTTTTATTATTTTTTAGAAGACAAATTAGATACTATGTAGTACAACTGCCAACCACAGGATGCCTCTCAAAAGGTGGTTAACCAATTAGGTGACTCTTGATCATAGGCAATTTTATTTATATTAAACTATTCTTGAATACTTCTCGATATGGGATAACTCTAATACATATCCCTTTCAAATCCCGTGCACACTCAAAGTAAGCCCAGTGGGCCCCATCCTTTAATTGCCACGTCGACATCCCAAGCAACAGTCGTTTGCCTTTCTCACTTTTGTCAATCAGGTGGGCCCTCCTCATAACTAGGGTGACGTCATCACCCCTTCGCAATATACAGCACACGTGCTGATTCCAAACCAAACCGTGGGCCCACCTTCACAACCTCTCTCCTCCTTCATATTTTTTTTAACATATATATTTATATATTATATTTTTCGGAAATACGGGGTATTACATACACCCCACCTTTAGAAATCAGCGTCCTCGCTGAGTACGGGACATGCACATCTAGTGTAGGATCCGTCTTTCTAGCCGATGTGGTGTCGTCCTTGATCCCGGAGATCAATCACTCTCAACACCACAGCTCGGGCACCCGGAGATCAATCACTCTCAACACCGCAGATCATACCCGATCCCGAAAATCAGTGACTCTCAACACTGCAGATTATACCCGATCTCGGAGATCATTGACTCTCAACACCGCAGATCATACTGAGGCCCTCTTCCACACCCGGTGTCGAAAGTCGGCTCTGATACCATTTGTAACTCCCTGCCCCAATACTCAGACAATTTTTATTATTTTTTAGAAGACAAATTAGATACTATGTAGTACAACTGCCCACCACAGGCTGCCTCTCAAAAGGTGGTTAACCAATTAGGTGACTCTTGATCATAGGTAATTTTATTTATATTAAACTATTCTTGAGTACTCCCCGATGTGGGATAAGTCTAATACATATCCCTCTCAAATCCCGTGCACACTCAAAGGAAGCCCAGTGGGCCCCATCCTCTAATTGCCACGTCGACATCCCAAGCAACAGTCGTTTGCCTTCTCACTTTCGTCAATCGAGTGGGCCCCTCTCATAACTAGGGTGACGTCATCACCCCTTCTCAATATACAGCACACAATGTGTTAATTCCAAACCAAACCATGGGGCCCCCCTTCACAACCTCTCTCCTCCTTTATATTTTTTTAACATATATATTTATATATTATAATTTTCGGAAATACGGGGTATTACAGAACCAAGTGTTACTCCGAACTTGTTGTTAAGAGAGTTTCAACAGTTGTGGGAGCAATTTCGAATGGTGAGCTACTTCGTAGTTACTTGTTCGCAAGTAGCTAAAATAGCATCGAACCAAGTGTTGGACTCCGACTTGTTGTTAAGAGAGTTTTCATACTTAGTGTACGCTTCGGGGTAAGGCAACCAGAACATTTAGACAATACGTTTTCTGAGAAAGTAAACTGATTTTTTTAAAGATGACTAAGTGGCTGCTTTTGAGTTGCAAGCCATTATTACATTTGAAAAAGTCAACTAAATAAGAAGAAAAACAAACTTAGAAATGCTCTAGGATTAGAAGTTGCTTGGAGCGGTGTTCAAACACCCTCTTGATACTTCAATAAGTGTTCTACATTCCACATCCTTGGTACTCTCTTTCCCCCCGGGTCTTCAAGTTGATAAGCACCAGGGCGGATAACTTTGAATATCCTATATGACCCTTCCCAATTAGGTGATAGCTTGCCTTTCTTGCTCAGGAAAGAAATCGATAGCTTTCTAAGCACCAAATATCCTTCTTTGAGATTAGATGGCCGGACCTTCTTGTTGTAGGACTGCTCAATCCTATGTCGATAAATTTCCTGACAGATGGAGGATCTTTCTCAAATCTCATCGATAAGGTCCAAGTTGCCCCGAAGCTGGTTCGAATTTTGCTATTCATTGAAGGCAATCAAGCGGGGCGAAGGTAGGCCAATTTCCAGTGGGATGACAACTTCGGAGCCGTAAGTGAGGTTGAAGGGAGATTCTCCTGTGGGGGTCCTGTTAGTAGTGCAATAGTTCCACAGCACATTGGGGAGCTGCTTGACCCATAATCCCTTGGTAGACTTGTCCAGTGTCTTTTTTAGGCCAGAGAGAATTTGCCAATTGGCGTACTCAGCTTGACCGTTGGATTGCGGGTGGGATATTGAAGAGAATCGTTGCTGGATACCGAGATCTGTACAAAAAATGTGAAAGGCTGCTCCCGTAAATTGGGTCCTATTGTCCGTTACCAAGATTCGAGGTACACCGAATCTGCAGAAGTTGTTCTTCCAAAAGAACCGCCGAGCTCTGTTCTCAGTGATCGTCACTGGAGGCTCGGGTTCGATCCATTTGGAGAAGTAGTCGATTGCAACGATAAGGAACTTCAGCTGTCCTGACGTTGGAGGGAACGGCCCGAGCAAGTCCATCCCCTACATAGAGAAAGGGGTCAGACTGGATAAGGAGGAAAGCTGGGCTTGTGGTAAGTGCCGAATTGTTGAGAACTTTTGGCATGGGGCGCATTGGCAAATGTGATGTTCGGCGTCGCTAAGGAGTGTGGGCTAGAAGTATCCATAATTTAAGATTTTGCAGGCGAGGGACCATGCTCCCAAATGAGCGCTGCACATCCCTTCATGGGTCTCCTTTAGAGCATACTGAGCCTCCTCAGGGGAGAGACATATCAAGTAGGGTCTTCCGTCCACTTGAGTGTAAGAGCGCTTGTACATGACTTCTTCGATGAGCGTGTATCACTCGGTTCTGCATCTGATTCTTCTAGCCTCTTTAGGGTCTGGAGGGAGGATTCCATCTTTGAGAAATTTGAGCAAGGGCCTCATCCAACTCTCCCCGAGTGTCAGGGGCAGTGTCTCCATCAGTTCAGGACCATCTTCCTCGATACTAGGTTTCAAGACGGTTTGTTCTAGCTGTAACACCCCGAATTCCAAATAAGTCTGAATTTGAAGTTCCACAGGATTTTTACACTTCACTTCGTACAATTTCACAAGGAATTTAAAATGTTTGTATAATAATGTTTACATCAATACAGCAGAAGCAAATTACAACATATTACATGAATAAAGATAACACTTGAAACAATTCTTTAAGCCGCATTCCTCTTTAGTCCTTTCATTTTATCCTGCATAGAAACTGTGGGTACGTCAGTTGCATACAACTGACGCTAGGATATAATACATCAATTTCTCTTACTTGGGAAACACATACTTGATCACAGACAAAGTTAAGGGGGACTACCCTATTGATGTCGTGGGTGCTGTGCACTTAATCCTTAATGCAGTTGTTTATATTCAATGACACTAATGCATACTTGTTCGAACTTATGCATCCCATTCTACATAAATCCGAGGGCAAGCCCTTAACCGTTCTTCATCTTGTAGGGTTAGATCTCTCGTTATGAGTTAAACTACTATGGTAACTACGGTAAGTATCCTAGATGTTCTATGAGTTACGAGCCCATGTCCAGACAGCCTGGAGGAGAATTCCACGTCATGACATGATGCATCATGTAGACAGTCTATAGACAATTCACCTCCGTCATGGGACAATGGCACTATGTAGTCACCAAGCACCCCACAAGCGTCGCCACGATCTCTATAATTCCGGAGATGTATTCATGTCATGACATGACGCATCATGTAGACAGCCTGTGAACACTCTCACACCGTAGATCCGAGGCTCTCATACTTGTGTTTTTCTCTTACTTTCATCACATCTTCACTATGTCTCTAATCATTAGATAATTAAATCATGAGTAAAATTAACACCCTAGAGTTAATATCACCTTTACACCGGACTTAACCATCAATTGATAACAATGATCCAAACCTTGGTCTTTTTCTGCAACATTTATTTTTCAAGAATTCATTCATGCCGGTATAAGGACTTAGCTACACTCTAGTTCTTAACTTCTTTTTCATGTTCACAAAAAATGAGTGTTTATACTCACAAAATTTTTCACATTTCATCATGATCTTTTTATTTCGTTTTCTATGCACACTTACACATATTAAACATCAAACTTCATATTTAATTTACTACATCTCATAATGTAATCCCCACATAATTTCTTGCATTCACATTTTTCCTCTTTCTTTAATTATATCAAAACCATATTTTAAAAGAAAATTCATCACCTTCTTTAATCCACTCTAATATAAACTACATCTAATCTTCACAAAATACATAGAATGTTGAAGAATTATTTTTCATAAAGTATAGATAATATTTGTAGAATAATAGAACTTTTTCCCAAATTTTATTTGCACTTTAAACTCTTAAAACTCAAAAAAATCAAAAAAATATAAACAGTGGGTCGGCGGAATCAAACTCAGAACCAAACAGAATCCCCGCCCAGCTACAGTAACAGACTCAAAACGCACCCAAAGACCACTTGGTCCTGAGTGACTAACCGATATGAAAAGGGTTATATTCTTTATATGCCGATTGTACTGTAGTTGGGAAAAAATAAATTTTAAGAAAAATAGAGTCTCTTCAAGACTCGAACCCATAAATACTATCACTGTACACAGCGCCCTAATTTCACACCGAAAGCCAGTAAGCCCAAATTCGCTTTCTGTTATAGTTAAAAGTCAAAATAATTATGTATCTAATGTCTATTAAGAAATCGAATTTATAAATCTCTTTTACAAAATTCGATTTCTTAATACACTAGTATTTTTCAAATCAACTTCGTCCATATTATTTTCCTTAAAAGTAAAACAGTGTTGAAGCATTTTACTCTTATTTTTTAACGTTAAAATAAGTTTTTCTTTACAACTTATAATTAAAGAATATCTTGTCGACTTTAAAATGCACTATAGTTCCTTCTTAAACTACCAATATAGAATCTACTAAATATGGGTTCTTGTTGTTTTTTTTTCTTCCTTCATTCTACAAGAGTCTAGCCATCACATCCACAACAATTTATTCATTTAGCAACTAAACATGACAATATCTATCCATCTCAATCTACAACTATCATAGTAATGTCCATTCATCTACAACTAAACCATTCATTCAACAAGATCATCACACTAGCATGGTTCATTTACAAATAGATATTCTAGTATGAACTTCATTAATAGAACAACATGATGAGTTTTAGTTTACTAATCACAATCAAATTTCACTTTTCTCTACTAGTTTTTTTAGGCAAACACATGGCAATTTTAGTTAATTTCCTTAGTATGTTCATGAATTTAAAATCCCTAGCAAGGTATCTACATTATAAGTAGAGAAATCACCCCCTTTCTTTGAAGAACACAGAAAACTCCTAAAGAACTCCTTAAAAGTACAATCGTCTCCCTTCTCCTCCTAGCTTGTGCAACTCCGAGCCTCCTCCTAGCAAAGCATAAACCCGAGCCTCCTTGATGGTGCTAGCCGGCCACCCAAGATGCAAGAGCACTCACATACGAACACTCAATCTTTTTCTCACACAACTCTATCTTTTCTCTTACAAAAATTCTATCTTTTCTCTTTTGAAATTTCGAAGAGCAAAGAGAAATGAAAGACTAATGTGGTTATTTATACACAACTCAAGACAAAATGAAGGGTTGAGATGAGTTTGGATGGAGGTTTTAGATGCATTTGGGAGTTAGAAGAAATACCCATCATCAAGTAACCACTCTCCACTCTCTCCATGCCTAAGGCCGGCCACCCCCTTTGTGTCCCATTGCACGTGCATGTGCAATGTACGTGCCTCTATATGCACAGTAGTTAAGTTGTACATTTATTAATTGTTTATTTATTTGTTACATGATCAAGTCTACCGTACAAGTTGTCTTAAATAATATTAGAATTAACTAGTGTGTTAATTTAGGTGGGCTTAAATCCATGGGCTCTTAATTAATTAATTAATTTTAGATGGGCTAGAATTAGACTATTAGGGCTAAGAATTAATAATAAATAATAATAGGCTTTTTAGAAGAGAATGAAAAATGTTTGTTCATGCCATAAAAATAATTGTTAAAGCCAAAAACATACATTAATTTGTACGTGTGAAACACGTGAAAAAAAAACTAATTATTTGAAAATACAGGATGTTACACTAGCCCCTGGAGGGAAGAGGAGGCCAACTTCGAGAGGGCATCTGTCTGTGCATTCTTCTCTCGGGGGACCCGTTGGAGTTGTACGTCTTTGAAAGTGGCCCGCAGCTCTTTGACCTTGGCCAAATATTTAACCATGTGATCATCTTTTGTCTCATACTCCCCCGATACCTGGTTCACTACCAGCTGTGAATCACTGAATATTTTGACGCGCTGGGCCCGGTCGTGCGGGCCATACACAGACCGGCTATGAAGGCCTCATATTCAGCCTCGTTGTTTAATGCCCAAAAATTAATGCGGAGTGAGTACTGAAGAACGAAGTCATCAGGGCTAGTTAGGATGACCCTAGCCTCGCTCCCGTCAGTGCATGAGGACCCATCAACATACACAATCCCGGATGGGGGTTCCTCTATTGCCTTGTTGGGGTCAGAGATAATGCTTTCTAGTATAAATTCTGCCAGGGCTTGTGCCTTGATAGCGGTTCGGGGCTGATAATTGATATCATGTTGACTCAGCTCTATAGACCACTTTATAAGGCGCCCCGAAGTTTTGAGGTTGTAGAGAACTTGCTTGAGTGGCCGGTCGGTAAGAACGACCACCGAGTGGGATTGGAAGTAGGGGCAGAGCTTTCGGGCTGCCATGACTATTGCATAGGTCATCTTTTCTACCTTTGGATAACGAAGTTCGACATCCCTGAGGACCTTACTCATGTAGTAGATTGGCTTTTGTATTTTATGTTGTTACCAGGATGGTGCTGAGAGTTTGTTCTGAGGTAGCGAGGTATATATAGGGGACTTCCCCGGGCTTTGGCTTGCTCAAGAGTGGGGGTTGACTAGATAGCTTTGAGCTGATCGAAGGACTCTTGTGGCTGTTGCCCTCACTCAAAGCCTTTCGCCCCTCTAAGGGCCTTGAAGAACGGGAGACATTTTTCTCCTGACTTAGAGAGAAAATGCCCTATGGCCGCGAGGCGTCCTTTGAGTCTATGTTTGTTTTTGACACGGAAGGGGGAGCCATGTTAAGTATGGCCTAAATCTTTTCTGGGTTGGCTCTTATGCATCTTTGGCTAACCATGATCCCAAGAGATTTCCCGGATGAGACGCCGAAGGCACACTTGTTCGGGTTTAGTCTCATGTTGTGTCTCCTCAACACATCAAAGGCTTCCTGAAGATCGGAGACATGATCCAATTTGTTGACGCTTTTTACCAACATATCATCTACATAGACCTCCATGTTTCGGCCGATCTGTTCTCTAAAGAGCTTGTTGACAAGGCTTGATAAGTTGCACTGATATTCTTTAGCCCAAAGGGCATGACCCAGTAGCAGTATAGGCTCTGGTCGGCTACGTACGAAGTCTTCGGAATATCGGAAGGGAACATCCTGATCTGGTTGTACCCGGAAAAGGTATCCATGAAACTCAAGAGTTCGTGTCCGGAGATTGCATCAATCTGGGCATCAATGCTCGGGAGCAGGAACGGATATTTTGGGCAAGCTTTGTTCAGATCCATGAAATCAATGCAAATTCTCCAGCTCCCGTTGGCCTTTTTGACCATCACAACATTGGACAGCCATTCGAGATAGTTGACCTCCTGAATAAACTGGGCATTCAAGAGTTTCTTTACTTCTTTTTTGATTGCATGTTGGCTTTCGAGAGCGAACTTGCGTTGCTTCTGTTGGACAGGTTTGGCCCCAGTAGCAACACTAAGGTGATTAATGAGAAGCTCTTTGGAGATTCCAGGCATGTCGGTTACGGTCCAAGCGAATAGATCGTAATTTCCCCTTATACATTGGATAATGTCGGTTTTGACGGGAGGGGGAAGAACCTTACTAATTTTGAATGTCCGGGTCGGATCTCCTTCTGAGAAGGCTACTTCTTTCCACTCGTCGACCGGCTCTGAGAGGGCTTGGCTACTCCCCTGTGGGAGTTCGAGGGCTTCAAGGGAGAGGACCGGCCCTCCCACCGTAGTCATGTAACATTTGAGGGCCGTCTCCTAGCTCCCCATCACTTCTCCCACCCCTACCGTCACGCTCCGCTTTCCAAAAGAATACGGAATACGGTACATGACTAAGCCCAGCGGATAGTTTTCACCATACATAAGCTGTACGGATCTGCTTGACTCATCACAACAATAAATATAATAGTATACTCCAACCAAGCATGCATAAACAATTATAACTCAACAGTATTTATTGCAACAATAATAAATATTCCAACAAATACAAGATTTGAAACAAAATAATAATCATGGGACTACAAGCCCAAATACAAGTCTCAATACAGTTCACAAATATAAATAGTTCATCAAAATATTTTAAGCAAATGATTCCAATTGCGCAGCTCAAAACTTTTGCTCACCAATTCCAGTAGGCAATTGATCAGCAAAACTTGCTCATATGGCAATTACAAGGGAAAATAGGAAAACAGGAAACATAACGCCCGTTTGATGCAAGTCCAGGCCGCAAGCAGTACAATTAAGTAAATAGGGGGGGGGGGGACTAACTAAACAGGAAATACTAATATGGAGAAGCATTAAATATAACAGTCTACAGATGGCAGTAAACAGCGGAATAACAGTAAAAGTATAACAGTAACAGTAAGAGTCAACGGTAACCAACTGTAACAGTAAATCATCAGTAACAGTGAATCAACAGTAACAGGATGTGACAGTGGAAACAGTTATTCTTATGTATACTGTTCATTACTATCTAGGTAGAACTTCATTCATCCCAAATTATACCACATAGTTGCCACAGCAAACAGTTTCGTTTTAAGATTTCGTAGTGGAACTTCTATAGGCAATATATTCGGACAAACAGTAACAGTAACAGTAATAACAACAAACGGTGTCATGGATCATGCCCTCATGCATCCAGAGATAAATAGTAGGTACCATAGTAACCAGTGGGGAAAACGAGTTCCCTTCCAAATATGCATTTCTATATTGTCCACTACTCGATCTTTTCGCTTAAAAACCCCGGCTTGATTATATTTCATTATTAACAATAGGTGTGAATGAATACAAACAGGGCTAAAGACATGGCAGGAACAAAGGATAAGTCTAAGATGAAGTATTACTTACAACGGAAGATAAAAATAACTCATAATAGTCCAAACAACGAAACTTTCAGTTCTAGACAGCAAGACACTACTGCACCAAATCTGAGATTCCAGTTGCTACAGAACAGAAAACCTAGATCCGTAAGAAAATCTAGAAACTAGACTCTCTACCGATTCCAGCACATATATATAAGTCACATATTAGCCACAGAAACGGGGTTGAAAACAACGTTTAATACAGAAATCGTGTTCAATTAGAACATGCAAAATCTTGTTTATACGCATGAAAAGAGTTTAAAATCATCATAATAAAATCTGAGAAAAATCTGGAAGATTGCTTAACATATCTAGTTTCAAAATACAATATATCATGAAATTATATTACAGATAGTATAGTAAAAAAAAGGGAAAACAGAGTAATGCAACAAAATCTCAATTCTCAAAGTTCAGACATAGCAGTACTAAAATAGAGATAATTCATAAAATATAATTCAAAATCCAGATCCTTCAAAAGGGTAGTAAAATAGAAAAATCAGGCTACAGTTTATATTCATAAAGTTTTCATCAAAAACAAATTGAATCAGGTTGAAAACATAGTTCTTCACTGAACAACATGCAGTTTGGAAATATTTTGATTGGTTTCGAAAGTATGAAAGGAGATATAAAAGTCATTAATTAATTCTACAAAAATTAGGGATTGATCCCAGTCATATCTAAACACACTTAGCAAAATATAGAGTTCAAATTCTACTTTTAATATCAGTTTTAAAATAAAATTCCATACAGAATACGTATAGTTCAGAATCTGGAATATACGATACGACTACAGTAAAACAACAATAACTCATGCATCAAAAATCAGAATTCAGATCCTTCGAAAGCTCTGAAAACTAGAAAATGAAGGCGACAATTCATGTTTACAAACTTATTTATTTTACTGATGTTAACAGGGTCGAAACTACTGTACAAAATAGGGCAGCAGCAAAGCAAAAGTTCTTTTATGCATTTTATCAAACAACATAACTACAAACGGTCCAATCTAGATGTCATACAAAGCATGGTATATGTGGGCTACTCAAATCAGCAAGGCATGTGAATAAATGGTTTATAATGAGATCATACATTCAATAAAAATCTATGTAGCAATCATCTACAACATACAGTGTGGCACAAACAACATACTGTCAAAGTGTCATCTAATCTAATTGTTTCATGCAATGGGTGTCAATTATTGTAACTACTCATAATCAAGAGATGATGTCAACGGTTAAACTAACAAATAGGATCATCATGAGAGCACACATTTTCATACTAGACTACTTACGATATTAACTTCTATGACAAAAACAACACATACAAGCAACTTGCCTGTTATGAAAACGACGAAAATGAAGAACGAAATAACGAGAATGGATCCCGAACAATGAACACAACGAACAAGAATGAGATCCAACATCGACGAAGATACGGCGGTGCACGTGATTTCACACGCATACACAAGAGCAGCAACAAGCAGCGGCAACCATAACCAATAGCAGCAACAACAGCAGTAGCACCGACAGCAATAGTGGCGGTGCTTGGCTAGCATAATGATGTCGGCGTGGCACAGGGAAAGACAAAGACAGCACTAGGCACAACGATGAAGGCTTGGGTCTGGGCATCGCGATGATAGAGTCAGGGCGACACTGGGGGATCCGCAGCAGCTGGGTGTCGCTGGGCTCGAGCGGAACAGGGGTAGGGGATTGGGGTAGCACAAGGTGCAGCGGATGAGGGGAAGAGGAGAGAGGGTGTTGTTCTGTCGGCTTCGAAGAAACCCAAGGCCACCGACAGGGAGGAGAGAACGGGAGAGAGAATAGGTCGGGAGGTAGAGGACGACTAGGAGAGAAAGAATATGATTAGGGTTAGGGTTCAATTAGGGTGTTTATATGGGGACAATATGGGTTTAGGTGAACTGGGTAGTATCCAATAGGAAGGAAAGAATCCAATAAGAGACAAATAGGCCATGAAATAGGTTTAAACAATAGACGAGATCAAAGGCAAATTGTAGATCAAATAAATTAGGATAAAAAGCTGAATCAATGCAAAATGAATCATAAGAGAGAGAAGTACAACACGTGATACAAAAGAAATGAAAATAAATACAACCAAAAATAAAGTAGAATAATCACGAATTTCATCTTCATATGGTATGGAATAGGGGTTACACCTGTTGTGGTGGGGAATTTCATCTTCATATGGTAGGTTGAGGGTACAGCCTGGAGAGCAGTTAGGCCTGGTCGTCCCAGAATGACATTGTAAGTGGCCTTCATGTCTACTACCACTCCATCAGTTTGGTTCAAGTGATCGGGGTTTTGCCAGCGGTTACATCAAGAATAATCACTTCTTCGATCGTCACTGGCACCCCGGAGAACCCTTGGAGAGTGTAGCTGGCGGGTTTGAGTCGGTCCCTAGAAAACTTGAGACCCTGGAAGGCTTCTAGAAAAAGGATGTTGATCGAACTACAGTTGTCGACCAGGACTTGGCGTACATCAAAGTTGGCCATATGGAGGTTTATTACAAGAGCATCACAATGAGGCATTCAGACACCTTCCAAATCCTTGTCAGAAAAGGTAACAGGAACTCTAAGGCTCCTGGGGGGAGGATGGTTCTGTACCGAGTTCACCTCTCGGACAAAGGCTTTTCGGAAGGAGTTCGAATCTCCCACCATTGGGCCTCCGTGAATGAAGTATAGGACAACTTCAGCCTCAGAATCTGGGGTCTTGACAGGTTGCTCAGTTCGCTTATTAGCCCCCCTGGGAGGCGGGAGAGGATCTACCCTGTCCTTCCTTACGAACCTAGAAAGTTGTCCCCTCTGAATAAAGGCCTCAATCTCGTCTTTGAGGGCCCGACAATCATCCGAGTCCTGGCCATTATCCATATGGAAGTGACACCATTTATCCCTGTTTCTCTTCTTGCCTGGTGTATTCATCTTCGGAGGTGGTGGGAGCAGACCTCCTTTCCCGACCTCCATCAGGATGGCCAAAAACTAGCATTAAGTGGAGTAAACTTCTCAAAACGAGGAGGAGGGCAGCGCTGACCACCATTGTCTTTCTGAAGCTTCTTAGCTCCTTCTTCTTCAGCGACCTTCCTTTTGTTCCCAAACAAGGTCTCTTTCTGATCAAGTGGGAGGAGGGCCCTAATATATTTCTCGCTCCTCAGTAGGAGTTCCGAGAAGTATCGAGGCGGCTTTTTAGCGAGGGATGCCTTTAAGTCGGCATGGTTGATGTTGTGTTGGAAGGCAGCAGAGGCTACCGACTGGTCTACGGAGGCGATCAACCGGGCCTTGATGGTGAAATGCTTGACATAGTCCCTTAACTGCTCGCCCTTCCTTTAGCTGAGTGCCAGCAAAGATGTGCTTTTCTTTTCGGCACAACGACTACTCATGAAATGGGTAAGGAAGAGTCCCTCTAACTGATCGAAGGAGAAGATTGAGGTAGGGGCGAGTCGGGAATATCATTCTCTCGCAGGCCCCTTCAGCATGGCAGGGAAGGTTTTGCAAAGAAGTGCATCAGAAGCCTGGTGGATCATCATGAGTGTTTTAAAACTTTCGATGTGGTCAGCGGGGTCTGATTCCCCATTGTACGACTCAAAGTGAGGGGGTTTGAAGTTTTCCGGGACCGGCGCTTCTATGATGGTTCAGGAGAATGGAGGCCTGCTTGGGCAGAAATTCCTCGCCCAATGTTCCTCTTCTCTATCAAGTATGCCAAGGCGCCTTTCCATCTCATAGAGACGGCGGTAGACTGAGTCTTCTCTCCGGTAAAATCTTGTTGATCCCCGGGACTCATCTTCATATGGAAGAGGACTGGGAGTGCGATGGTGATGGCTTGGGGCTTGACAGGGTTTTTAGTGGTATCAGAGCCCAGGTTTGGCTAATGTATTAGTTTGACTGATATATTAGACAAGCTTGGCTCGAACTGGGATCGGCTCAACATTTCACCAACCATGCATGCATAAATGAATTATTACCAACATTGATCTGGATACTAGTCTTATTCCTTTCTTTTTGATTCCTTCTTATTCAATCCCGTGATTCCTTAATTCTTCTGTCTTTTTCAGTCGTCTTCTTTGATTGATTTCTTCTTGGGTATAAATTTATTCTTTTCGTACCCATATTCTTCTGATTTTGGTGCCATCCATTCTTTTCTTTCTGCTTGGTCCGTCAGTCGGCATCGCTGGATGCTATTGGCAGAGTCTTCCCGATCAGAGTGGCGCAGCAGAAGCGTTGTGGGTCCATAACCCACACGTCCAAGAATTCTCTTGTTGTTTCTCCTTCCCTGCATTATTCGCATCTCTCTATCCCTTGTATTCGTCTTTATCTGTTGATTCATTGTTTGATTCAATTCTTCCCTATCTTTCTCTCTTTGATTCCCGTTCTGCCTACTCCCTATCATGTTTTGTTATCTTGTGCTGTTTTTTCTTTCCTTTTGATACTGTTTGTTCTCCTTCTTGTATTCATTTGACCTCATTGTTTATCCATCTTCTTTCTTTTTCTGGTGTTGCCACTGCTTTATTCCTTTCCCTTTAATCCTCTGTTTTATTACCCTTCCCCTAAGTTTGCTTTTTCCCTGTCCTATGTATCGCCTAAGCAAATTTCGAGAACGAAATTTTGTTGTAAGGTGGGTAGGATTTATAACCCCTGTTTTCTCAAAAATGTATTTTTGTGTATTTTCTGTATTTAAAAATTTTCGCAAATTTTTTTTTTGGTTTCAAATTCTTTTGGCAAATTGTATTATTGGATCTCCTATTAAAATATATTTTCGATCAATAACTTTATTTGTAAATAATTTGTATGATTTTTTTTATATTGAAACACAATTCGTATTTTTATTGTTATTATTACTCTTATTATTACTGTTTTTTTAATCCTAATATTATTATTGTTATTGTTATTATTTTTGTTATTATTAGTATAAAATCCTAATTGTATATTTTATTGGTTATTGTATTTTCCTAAACTCATTATATCCTATTCTAATTAAATAAACCCAAACCATTAACCATTTCCTAATCTTCATACCCACCATCCAACCATAAATACACAGACCCATACATTTAATCATAACCCAACCCAATTAATTAATTCCCTAAAACACACTAACCTATTCCTATGATCTGTTTTGTTTTAAGCCATACCCAACTTCATTACCCACCCTGTTAACATTATGTATTATTCATTACCTAATAAAATCCACTCCTTGGTTCATTCAATCCCCTATTCTACTGCAAGCCCATGTACCCAAAGCCCAACCTGACCCAATTTACCCTGTAGCCGTCATCTATCCCCTCCCCCTCCTAAACCTAATTCACATATATAAATATGCATGTTTCTTTGAGTTCCCAACCCTGCATTACCCTAGTCGACCTGCACTATTTTTTTTCCTCCTGTCCACTTCATCCCGTCCACTCTTGCACCCCGATCCACTGCACCCCGGCTCCATCCCGCTCCTCGTCTCTCTTTGTTCGGCGTATTGGTTCGTTGTTCGTTGGTTAGTTCGTGGTGGTCGTGAGTTCCGTTCGTTGGATTTTGTTGCCTGGGAATTCATTCCCGTTATTCTTGCTCCTTGCTCAATGTCGTTTTCGTCTTCGGTTAAGGCAAGTAACTTGTACTCCCATGCATTTGTTTGTTACAAGTCAAAAATACCATCTATAGTGTAGTTGGGTCTAGAGACGACTCTTGTTTGAGTTATCCTTGATGGGTTTTGTCTCTATTGTGAAAATTTGACCATGGATGACTCACGAAAAAATATGGACATGAATTAACTTAGGTTTTACCCGTTCTTGATTTTGATCATGTATGTGAGACTTTTGTGAGAACTCGTGTTTTGGTTGAGACCCATGTGATATATTTGGTGTGGACATGCTAGATACCCTAACTCGTGATGTTTGGACACTTGGTAGACCCGATTTCATGCTTGGTTGTGGTTTGAACAAGTTTTGTATGATATATGTTGAGTTGTTGTTAAAGAGAAAAATCTGTATTTTGTCGCTGATCTGTTTTGTTTGCTGTTTTGGACTGTCTTGAAGTCAGTATCTTAGTTCCAGTATAAAACCTGATTTTTAGAGAATTTCGTTTATATTCAAACCCCTCTGACCTTGCTCGATTTTGTTTTCGTATGTGTGAGATATGACTGTTTTACTACAGAGGTATCGATCTTTTCCAGATTTTGTTTCTTGGTGTTCTTGATGACTAAATCATTTTAATAACTATGCTACATATATTATTTTGATCCAAAACTTTGGTCAGTATTTCTTTATCTACTTAGGGATTACCCAGAATTTTTGGTGGATTTTATTGATAAATTTTATACGCCGTTTCATGCTCGTTTATGAAAACTGTACTTGCTGTATGTTACTCGCTGTTTTGTAAAGAAACGTATTTTCACCCTGATTCTTTTTACTGTATGAAAAATATTTGTGAAATATTAAAGTTAATTATTTTGTCTATTTCCACCTCTCTTTGGCGGATTTGGATTTCGCTTCACAGATTGCGAGATATTTTAGTTTTCGTACAACAGTGTTGGGAATTCCAGATTTTCCAAAGTATCGTTTCTTGATGTTTTCTTATTTTTGATGACTAAAATTTTTTAATGAAATATTATGAAACTTTATATTCTCATTCTAGACATTTAGGGGAATACCCCAGATTTTTTCTGAATTTATTTGAGAGGTTTTGATGCGGTTTTCCTAACTGAGAATTCATTTTACTGATTTCTGGCTGAACATGTTTTCTGGATTCAAACCTGTTTTGAGTTAAGATGTTGTAAATTACTATATGACTTATTTATCTTCGCTGGATTCGTGTGGGAGTCTATTTTCCAGATCCTTTGACATATCCAGATTTGGATGTTTGTAGTAGCGGGAATCACTGTTTTAGTACTATACTGTCATGCTGTCCTGAATATGAACATACACTGTTTTGCTCGTTTATGTGACTGTCTATCATCTATGCGTGCTTATTTGTTACCCTCGACCAGATAATGATTATACTATGTTAGTTTGACACTGTTTTGTGCTTATACATGCTTGTATGAGAATAATAATAAATAATCAAGCCGGGGTTTAATGGGAAAGATCTAGTAGTGGATAGTGCAGAAACGTGTACTCGGAAGGAGACTTGTGTTTCCTGTATTACATGTTTACCGATCAAGTTACCGATCAAGTTTACCGACCAAGTTACCGATCAAGTTTACCGATCAAGTTAATATTCTGTTACCGATCAAGTTCACCAACCAAGTTCTGTGATTTTGTGAATACCTGAGTACACTGCCCTGTATCGTCCCCTACGAAATCTAAAACGAAATTGCATTGAATGTAGCAACCATGTATTAAAAGGATGGATGCATGAAGTGCTACCTAGATAGTAATCACTATAAGACTTGATACATGATCCTTGAGCATGATACTTGAACATGATACATGCTTGCTTGACACTTGACTACATGATACATGAGATTTGTTTACATGAGACTTGATACGTGATACTTAATGCATGATTACACGAAACTTGACACTTGATGCTTGTTTACATGATCCTTGTTCATGACTCTTGATATATGTTACATGATTACCTGTTTACCGGTATACCTGTTACCTAATATATGTTACACGTTTACCTGTTTACCTGTTTACTTGACACTTGATACAAGTTACCTGTACCTGTTAGTATACCATGCTATGCTTGTTACTTAGAATAATATATCCCCTGTACTTATATCCTACATTATAAGTGGCTCGTAACTTGCAATTGACGGGTACCTTGTTTTCTCTTTCCCACTTCCCTGCATTCATTGAATTGCAGATTTTGGAGATCAGCTGCCAGATGGAACAGGCAAAATGAGATATTAGTTGCTAGAGCTCTTTCTACATTTATTTATTTCCCTGTTATTCATGAATAATTGTATCTGCTACTTGGATATTTATCTTGTATTTGGACAATGTGACCCAGGATATTTGTGCTATTCAGATCATAACTATTTGAGATTAATATATTTTATTTCAAGTATTCATGTTGGTATTTGGTTCATATGTGCATGTGGTTGACTTTTCTGGCTTCCGACTTTGATTGTATTTTGATATGTTGTAAAGATTCTTGAACATCTTATGGATGATGAAAATCATTCGCTGGGCCAATGTTACGTGCTCGTATTCCATATTTTTGGGAAGCAAGGCGTGACAGAAAGGCTTCTTGAAAATCCTGGAATTCTGCCCTTGTGACAGGTGCCTCCCGATCTCGGTGGTCCCGTGGGACAAATCCAGTCGGGGTGCGGCTCCTCCTCTGACGGTGCAGAGGTGACTCCCTCCGCCTCTTGGGAGAGCTCGATTTTCTGTGGTCTGGCCTATGGGGGGATTAGGCTCTAGAGGACCGAATCGCAGGACCCCTTTGATGTTCATGGCAAGGGATTCCGTCATGGGTCTGCCTCTCATTCAAGTGGTTCCAAAGATTTATCCCATGTTGCCGATTGGCAATAACGTGTCGGAGATCCTTTGGCGTGGGAGGACTATGAGAGGCCTTGGAGTCGGATGAAGGGTTATGTACTGAGACATGGTCGTGAAGAGGAGGTTGCCTTTGACGACTTTGACGGGAGCCCCCCGGGGCTACCCTTTGAGGCCCTTGAGGGGCCTACTGGGGGTGAGGTTGTTGAGGAAGAGGCTGTCCGGGCTGTGGTTGCTGGACAGGATGAGGGAGAGGCTTTCTAGGCTGCAGTTGCTGGATGGGTTGAGGGAGAACATCATGGAGGGAAGGAGGAGAAAGAACGGGAGAAGCTCTTCGGCTGGAGACCGGTGCCTTCCCCTTCTTCGGAGGCATAGATTGGGAAACAACTTCACCAGTGCAGTAAGGCTGGATTGCTTTTCGTTTCCCACAGATGGCGCCAATCTGTTGCTGTTGATTTTGGTGTGGGAGCAAACAGATGAATTTGTAGATTCTTTAGGAAACGAATAAGGCAAACATGTTGACTTTCATCGGCGTTTGACTGGTTTCTTACCGCTGTCGTTAACCTGCAAAAAGTTCAATACACTAAGATGGATCCCGGCGATGAACCCTCCGACGCTCAACTTAGTAATCAAGAAGATTATGAAAGAGCTTTTATGTGGAAAAAGATTGATTACCTTATTATGGTGGGGGGAGAGGAGTATTTATAGTCGTCTTAAGAGACAGTTTAGAGATAATCATTTATCTTTATGTCCAGGTGTTTTTGGATAAGATGTAGAGTTTAAACTCGTTTCATGATAAGAGAGGCGGTTTAAACCGCCTCTTAGAGATAATCATGAATTTGAATTATTCTTTAAATATCTGAATTGGTTTGTAACGGGTTGCTACCCATACCAATAGGACAGATCCGTTTTTGGGTTATTGGGCTTTGAAGAAATACATAGTTCCCAATTCAGACCCGTTTGTGGTGGAAATTACCATTTTACCCCTGAGAGCTTTAAGATTCGTACCCGATTTGAATGGTCTCGATTTAATCTCATTTTTCGCCATTTTAGGCATGTTAGTATCCATACATAGGTTCTGGTTACTATGCTCACTGTAAAAGCTTGTGGTGTCAATATACGATGCAGCGATACCAAATATTTAGTCAATTCCACCAACTACATATGTAACCCCTATTTCCGCAAATACGTATTTTCATGAGTTTTTTTTCTTCTGTATTTCGAGATTTATAAAGTGGTGATTGTTAGATTCGTTTTGAATTTCATGTTAGAGTATTTTTCTAAACAATAGTTATAACTATTTCAAATAAACTTTGTTTCCATTTTTACTTGATCAACTATTTGCATTTTAACCCTCAGAAATATTATTATTGCTTCGACTATTTCAACGAATTCATATTTTTATGTATTGATATTATTCTGAAGATTGCTATTATTATTATTGTTAGTATTTTATTGTTTTATTCTTACTGATTGTTATTATTAGCATTATTATTATTCTATCAGATATCTTATTCTGGGTGTTTGGGTTTATATTGATCTATTGTATTATATACAATGTATGTTATTTATTGGATTTATACCCAAATACCCAATACCCAATATCCTATTTCCCCCACCCTAATACATTATATTAACCCTAATCCCTTAACCCTAACCCTAATATTAACCTAGCCATCATGAACCTCTAATCCCCCATCACTGTGCATCCCTAACCCCTGACTCCCTCTCCCTCTCCCTCTCTGTTACTTCTAACCCAACTCCCGATCGCCCTAGCTTCTCCGACCACATTCCACCGTCACCATCCCCTTGCCTGCATCCCCTCATCCTCGTCCTCTCCTCCGACCACCATCTCCCCGTCCTCGCCTAGTCTCCCGCTCAACTGAGCCCTTCGCCATTGCTGAACCCACTTCGACAACCCATCCACCTCGCCGCTTCCACTCGCCATCGCCCCACCGCGATCCCTCGCCGTGCATCCCCTACATCCATCGCAGATCCCTAGCTCGTCCTCGTCGCCGTCCAAGCCCCGTCCAAGCCCAGTCGCGTCGCCTCCTCTGTTTCGGTACGAGAACATAGACGCCGTCGCCAGCCATCGTTGCGTCGCTTCCCGACCAGCCGCCGTCGCCTTGCCATGGCCTCCGTAGTACCGTGATCACTGTCGAAGTCTCGCACCGTTCTCTTTCTCTCTCTCTCTGTCGAAAGGTAGAAGAAGGAGACCCATTGGTCGGTTCGGTGTTCTGTGTTTTGGCACAACCGATCCCCAAATCGATGTTCTGTGTTCGGGCCGATCTGCTGTGTGGAGTGGTTGCTGATTGGTCGATTCCGCTGTTTCATGCTTTGGCTTGGTGGATCAGTGATCGCCGCGTGCTGTTTTGCCCCCGATTCGCTGTGTGTATGGAGTGCTCTTGTTGTTTGCTTTGCTGTTTGGTTTCTTTGCATGTGTCTCGTACGTCTTTTGGGATTTTTGCTAGGATTCTGATCCCGTTATTCTTATTATTTGAATCTGCAAAATAATAGGCATGTCTCCTCTTGAACTAGCGTTTTAATCTGTTTAAGTTTATTTGATCTCCTGCAAGTAGATCCCGTCCATTTTGTTATCAAAACTGCTTTTGACTATTCCGTTAAGTTTATCGAGGGTTTACATGAACTAAACCGACATACTCTTAACATCGTGCTATCTCTTTGATCTAAACCTAGTCCCCATTGTTTCATGCATATGCACATTTAAATAACTAGATTCATGCATAGGACTACTTGATAACTCGGACATGTTAAATTGAATGTGCTAGATTGAAGTTGATCGATGAATTGATACCATTTTAGTACAGACATATCAGAAATTCCAGACTCACAATTGCATACGTACCCTGATGTTCTATATTTTATTTGACCATGCTAATAATAAGATAAAAATCTGAAATAAATTAGGCTGGACCTAGACATGTATAGATACTTCCCTTAATTTTTATAGATTTTATTAATGAGTTCTCTGACCTGAAATAATTAGTTGAACACAACCTACTGCATGCTGCCTGAACATAAAACCTGAATAGAATAGAGTTTTCACCCTAGTCCCTGTAACTTTTATATGCCTTAATTATATTCACTGGAACCGTGTGGAAGTCTACTTTCTAGGCCTTCCAGCGAATTCAGATTTGCTATTTTGTAGTGGCTGTAATCCATATTTTAGTACAGCAAGGTCATGCTGTCCTGATCATGTGATGTGTGTTGATTTGACTTGTTTGCTTCTTGCTTTGACTGTAGTGCATAGAATTAGTCAAACTTAGTATAATACAATATTGACACCCTCTTGCATGCTCACCTAGGATGAAAATAAACTAATAAAAAAGCCGGGGTATCATTGGGTTTGACTTGGTAGTGAACAATCGGAGACTGTACTCGGTAGGGGTCTCTTGCCAGCAAAATCCTGAAAATCCTGAAAATCCTAAAATCCCGAAATCCCGAAATCCCGAAAATCCCGAACATCCTGAAAATCCCAAAAATCCGGAACATCCTGTAAATTCCCGACTACTGGGCCGAGTACATTATTCGTGAATTCACCATAAGCCTAGAATGTTCACTCTATGTTTGTACCGAACCTGTGGAATGGGAAGCAGTAGTATGTGCACTAGATAGGCTAATAAAATACTTAATAACCTACATTTCTTGCTTGATCCTGACATCACTCATTACAAGGGTGATTTACTATAGACCTTTGATATTTTGCCTGCCTTTGCTTTGTTCCTTGTCTTTGACCATGTCCTTTTTCTTTGACATACATGATTTTCTTTATTCTCTGTTTTTCTCTACTTGCTGCCCACGACTTGCTCTAAGGGCACTCTTTTCTTTCTTTTTAGATCAAGTATTAACAGGTACCGAAGGAGCAATACAAGAAGAAATTGATGAGCAAACTCTCTGAAGATTGGAGCTGGACTTAGACTACTTAACTATCTTTTGTTATTTGCTTATTGTATTTCTTTTTATCATACTTTGTATTCTTGGGCTTTATGACCCGAAGTCTGTTTTATTCCAGATGTCGGATTATTATTGGTAAATTTATTTCATGATTATCTTTGAGTTTATTCATTGTTTATGTGATTATATTCTTTGCCTGCGTGATTGTTTCTCTTGTATATTGTTGAGTTAGACTGGTACAGCTTATGGATGATGTATAATCATTCGCTGGGCCTTTGTTACGTGCTTGTATTCCTGTATTTTGGGAAGCGGGGCATGACAACATAGCACACCAAGAAATCTAGAAACATTGATCTTCATTTCGCAAGCATTAGAATTGAATTCAACAATGAAGACCCTTTATATAGAAAATGCCATACCTTGTTAGGGCACGTCTTCAAAATTAGGATTCGAGATATGTATAGTTTACTTGTATATATACAAGTGTGCATCGGTCAGGTTTTACCTAAATTAGATCAGTCCGGCCCAAAAGATTTATAAAGGTTAATGGATATAACTAATTTTTGCATATTGTCTTTTGAAGACCACATACAAATTTATACATATACAGTTTCATTTGAGAGTTACAATAGTAAAACAGAAATATATGCATGCATACAACTCCGCAAAAGAACTTAAAGACGA
Organism: Hemerocallis citrina; assembly: GCA_017893485.1. Classification (NCBI taxonomy): domain Eukaryota; kingdom Viridiplantae; phylum Streptophyta; class Magnoliopsida; order Asparagales; family Asphodelaceae; genus Hemerocallis; species Hemerocallis citrina. The sequence goes on from CM030358.1 coordinate 250,180,385, forward strand.
CAACATACATCCCTAAGAAAATTGACTTACCAATTCCCAAGAGCCCGGCCATGCGCAATGATCAAAAGGACTCGAAGCTGGACTTTAACAACATACAAAACTTACATGGATAGCTCTTGTCCTTGTAACCATCTTTATAAAAGGAGAGAAAAATCAGCACTTCTCTATATATTTTATCACCTAATTAACTGGCAATTGGTACAATATATATCTCTCCTCTCTTCTAAAAGTGGACCCTTAATAGCTCATTAGTATATTCAATAAAACCTTTTCCCTCCTTTGTACCAAAGCTTGATTGACAAAAGCATATGCTGAAGTAAAGGCAAAACGGCCAAAAGGCCACTCTCCTTTATTTCTTTCTTCCTTTCCTTCTTTCTTCTATGATTAAAAAAGAAGTAAAGGAGAAAAAAGTAAAGAAACTCAAAAGAGTGGAGCTTGCTCCACAAGGAAATTACCTATACAATGCTACAATTACTTTTTTGTTTTAGAGTGGGGTCCAATTGCATGGTTTTATTTATTTATTTTTTATTTAAAGGAAAATGTAAATGCAGAACATAAACACCATGTTTCATTAATAAGATTGTAATGAAACAAACTCAGAAGACTATGCAACTGTATAAAGAAAGAAAAAATACATATAAAGTAACACATTAAAACCTCCAACATCTCTAAGAGGGTGGGAAAAATCTGTAATTAAAAAGCAACATTGAGAGTACATCAGGGGAAAAAGGAGATCCCTCCAACAACATTCCTGGAGGGTGGGAATCCAAGTCAAGCATCAGTCCAGTCATTTCAATGTTGGCCCGATCTCTATCTCCTCCTCGTTGTACTCCTCCATCTAGAAGGCTCTGAAATTTCTCTCTCTTGATCCCGTTGTTGCAGCTGTAGACTAAAAGGAAATAACATATATAATATGAGATAGATTACAAAAAATACTATTGCAAGTCCCACGAAATTAAAAAATATCTCTATCAAGCCTTAAAACCCAAGTCGTTGCGGCGGTGGTGATTCACCAAACTTCCCTCATCTCATATCTAGCCCTAGCGAACTTAGGACATATCCACAAGTCCTTGTAGGTCAGGGGGTAGTCATTTTCTACGAGAGCCTTTATGACACTCTATAAATAGATGTTCTCTAGTCTATATAGTTGTATTGCAAGAACCGCAGTTGGTCGCAATGTTAGGTTGCCTTTTAATCAGGTTCTCTCTGGTGAGGATCGCATCGTTGAGCACTTGCCAAAGAAAGACCTTTACCTTTAGAGGCACTTTGTCCTTTCAGATTATTAACGATCATCTCGATCTACAACCTCTGAATTGGATACGGTTATTGTTGCCGCTGGATCCGGGTGTGGGGGCAATAGATGAGATTTGTAGGTTCGTGAGGAACTCACACAGGTTGACCCCTTCTTCTTCCTTGCTGATTTGTTGACTCCTTGGTGCTCCCTTGAAACTTGCACAAATGTTCAAGACACCGGGATGGATCTCGACGACAAACCCTCCGACGCTCAAGTCAATACACAGAAAAAGTGAAGGGAAAAGAGCTCAAGTGTGCAAAAAGTGATCACCTTTTACAGCAGGAGGTAGTGGGGGTTTTATAGTTGCCATGGAGATCCTTTTCAGGATAAGGGTGAATCCCTACTTCCCGGTGTGGTTGGTTGGGGTTGGTTATAACCATCCCCTTAATACAGGAACAGGCCAGGATCTGATCCTATCCCATTGATCTGAACTCTAATGGGTTGAGACCTGTTCTATGCCTACTAGATCTGTTCATGGGCTGGCGGGTCCAAGAGGAGAAACCCGGTGCCCAATTCGGACCCGTTTGTAGGTGAAATTACCGTCTTGCCCCTGGGACTTTGAGATTCGTGCCCACTTTGAACGATTCTGATTTTTCCCCATTTTTAGCCATATCACAACCCTCCCACTCCCTAAGAATGTGTGTTACGACATTTGGAGAGTAGTTTTGTTGTTTTAATGGCGTATAGGACTTTATTGGGGTTTTCAACGGATGTTCGAATCTCTTCTGAGGGGTGATGGTGCCTTTCTGAGCTGGTAATGTGCCCAAGTTTGCTTTAAGGTCTCTCTAGATTTTTGGTGATTTTTCCCGATTTTAAATTATTTTTTCGAACCATATATTCAATTTTGCAAAGCGATGATTTGCTTTCCGGGAGCACTAATTAACCATTCTGGACAATAGTTATTTATTCCAGGACCCAAAAAATATTCCCCCAAATTTATAATTATTTTTCAGAATTTCTAATTAATTTTCCTGAATTTTAATCATTTTTTTCGCAATTTTTTGAATAAATAATCCGAAGTATTAATTAAAAAAGAAATTTAATTATCAATTTATGGAGTGGCCGAATCAGGGCCCTTGATCACGCTACGACGAGTAATTCCTGAAGATCAGACGGCTGCCGAGAGAGGGGGACCTTGTCTGTTTGGGGGTCGGCAGAAATGGCCTTCGGAACTCCCGCCGAGGTCAAGGTGAGCGACGCGTGGTTTCTGGACCCTTTCCGCTCCGGCTCTTTGGTCTTCGATGGTCATTGGGTCCGGAAAGATTGCCGAAGTCTAGGGAGACGACACGTGGCAGGTGGGTCCCTGCTACTTCTCGCGTTTTCGACTCCGGTGGCAATCGGCTTTGGGGACGAATAGGAGAGCGCCACGTGGCCAGTGGGTCCCAGACCCCATTGACTAGTCAACGTATTTTCTTGCGTTTCGACGTCGGTGGTAATCGACTTCGGGGACGAATAGTAGAGCGCCACATGGCCAGTGGGTCCCAGATCTCGTTGACTGATCAACGCATTTTCTTGCATTTCGACGTCGGTGGCAATCGACTTCGGGGACGAGTAGGAGAGCACCACATGGCCAGTAGGTCCCAGACCCTATTGACTGGTTAACGCATTTTTTCTTGCATTTCAATGTCGGTGGCAATCAACTTCGGGGTCGAATAGTAGAGCACCATGTGGCCAGTGGGTCCCAGACCCTGTTGAATGGCCAACGCATTTTCTTGCATTTCGACATCGGTGGCAATCGACTTCAGAGACGAATAGGAGAGCGCCGTGTGGCCAGTGGGTCCCAAACCCCGTTAACTGGTCAACACATTTTCTTGCGTTTTGACGTCGGTGGCAATCGGCTTCGAGGACGAATAGTAGAGCGCCACGTGGCCAGTGGGTCCCAGACCTTGTGGACTGGTTAACGCATTTTCTTGCATTTCTTCATTAAATGGGCCGGGCTTTTATGCTTCTAGAGGCCTTTTGTCTCTGTAGGCATGCCGCCAATCTCACCCCCTATAAATCTCCACCCCCTCAGTCATTTGCTCATTTCACTCGTTTTTTACTCAGGCGAGAATTTTACTCTCCGAGAGCTTCTAGCAAGTTTTCACCATCTTCCGGTGAGTTTTCCGATCGTTGCTGTCAAATCAAGGTAGCCCCATACTTAGTTTATTTTGCTTTTTGAAAATGTCTATCGGGCCTTCGACGAAGGAGACCTCCCCTCTTCTCGTGCCAGAGGCCTCCTCTAGTCAGGTCCCCCCAATCGACAAGGGCAAGGCCGTCGTTGGGGCGACTTCGGTAGTTTTCGAGACGATAATCGAAGAAGATCGGAGGATGGGTGAGTTCGGGAGGTTGCCCGGGGTCCTGACAGGACTACCGAGGGTTCGAGAGCTTCCGGGGGACTAGGCGAAGCGGATAATGTATGGGATGGCCCGGGGCTTCGAGGAGAACGAGGCTAGAGATACGTCTGAAGTGGACGAGATGATCTCCATCCCGACCGAGGAGGATTTGGCGAAGATTAGGTTAGGCTTTCTGATCCCGGGGGAGTTCGACTTGATGCTCCCCGGGCCAGGGGTGAGGACCAACTCGCCGATGCCCATCGACATGTGCTTCTGGCCGATCGACGCGTTCTTGGCGGGGGTTCGACTCCCACTACACCCCTTCGTCTCCGAGGTGCTAAGGTGGTTCCGTGTCAGCCCTGTTCAGTATATGTCGAACGTGTGGAGGCTGGTAAACGGGTTCATCTTGCACTATCAGGCAGTGAATTTCGAGCCGAGGCTGAGCGTTCTTTGAACCGTGTACCGGATGCATCAGCAAGACAAGGATGTGTACCGATTCGACTTGGCTCCGAGGTTCGGGACGAAGTTGGTTAGCTGTCTGAAATCCATCAAGCACTGGAAAGATAAGTATTTCTTGATCCGAAGCCCAGTGCCATGGGGGATCCCTACATCTTGGGTTGACTCAATGCCGAAGAAGGTCAAGCAAAGCCCGACACTCAGTACCGAGGAGGAGGAGATGGTTCAGACGCTACTCGATCTTCCAAAGTATGACTGGAAGAACCTGACCGAGGAGGTGCTATTCCGAGGGGGGGTCTTAGCTCGATTAACCTCAGTGCGGCTTTATTCCATTTGTTTTCTTTTGTATCATGTTGAAAAAGTGTGTTGTTTTTATTTTATTTTTTTTCTCTAACTCTTTCTCTTCGGCAGAATCAATGGACTTTGAAGACTTGGTGTCGCCCCGTGGGTCCTTGAGCAGCAAGGCCCCAAGAAAAGGAAGTGAATCACGTTGAAGACTACCCTGGAAAGGGTGCAGGCGCACCGCGCCACAGCAGAGTAGCTGGCGAGGCGGCCCCCCTTGGCTCCGAAGCCACCGACCGCAGTGTTGGCTTCGGCCTCGTCAAGCGCAAGGGCCTTTTCGTTGTCAGCAGCCTTGGGGATCGAAGCTCTGCTGCTGACTGCCGAAGCCGAGGTCTTCTTGACTGAAGAGCACAAGAAGATCTTCGTCGGACTGGCAGGTCCGCAAGCTCGACGGGTTCCTCGGCGACTCGTCGGCATGCATGCAGGCGGTTCGTCACCTGGCGAGGACGAGGCGGCGATGGAGGCCGGTAGCATGGGCGACGACGCGCTAGAGGTTGCGCGCTCGGCGATATCGATAAGCTTCGATGTCCAAACTCTCTTTTTCAAAACACTTAGCAAATTTTTTTTCTAACTCTTTTCCTTCGGCGGATTACTTGCCACTTCGGCCACTTGATGAAGAAGATAGCCGAACATGAGAAAGAGCTGTTGTCCGAGGCGGAGAAGGCTCGAGGCAAGAAGGCTCGGCTCGCCAAGGAGCTCAACAAGGCGAAGGTGGAGGCTGAGTCGAAGAACTCGAGGTTGACGCACCTTGAAGATGTGGTGGCCAAGTTGGAGGCAGACAATGCTCGGCTCCTCAAGGTAGCTGAGGAGTCTGCCAAGGACAAGGAGGACACCGTAGCTATGGCAAAGTTGGAGACCGAGGTGCAGGCCGAGGAGAAAGTAAAGGAGGCTGAGGAGCAGGCCTTGGAAAAGGCAAAGGGATATCTGATCCTGAACATGGCGAAGGCATACGCCCGAGCCATTGACGAGATGAAGGCAAAGTTCCCTGAGGTTTATTGTGCCAGGATGAGTCTCTTTCCGAACCCCGTCCCTAGCTTTGATGACATCTCGGAAGGCAAAGAAGATGGCGAAGTAGAAGAAGAGGAGACCGAGGTGGTCGAAGCTGACGAGGTTGGGGCTGAGGAGGAGGCTCCGCCGGAGGTCATGCCTCTGGCCATCGTGGCCCCCGGGGAGGGCCCTTCTACCGAGGTCGACCCTTGATCTACCTTGCTTTTTATTTCCTCTTTTTGTCTTTTGTTTATGTAGTGCCGAACTGTGGACTGGCCACCACTTGTAATTTTTGAACTTTAAATGAAAAAACTCTTTGGTTGAAAATGAAACAAGTGTTGGAGCTCGGCAGTGAGTGAAGAACTCTCTTTACATACATATATGTATATCTCTTCCTTTTTTTTAATGAGTGTTGGAGCTCGATAGTGTTTTTGAACCCACTTTTGAACGAATGTTAAAACACTTCTTGAACAAGCGTCGTAGCTCGGCAATGCCTTCGAATCACTTTTGAACAAGTGTTGGAGCTCGGCATTGCTCTTCAAATTCGTGGTGGTTGTGTCTGAACATAGTAGTTTTACTTGTTCTTTTCAGATCGTCGAAGTGCTATCTCTTGCCGAAGTACCACGAAGCGCCGAGGTGTCTCGCCTTCGGTCCGGCCTAGACGTCGCTATGTCTCACCTTCGGTCGGACCTAGGCATTGCCAGGTTGGCTCTTTCTCGAAGTCAAGAGGAATTCTGCAAGAGCGAGGCAGAACTAAGTCATCACAAGCTAACACTGGCGTGCCGCACCTCCTAACTGAAGCGAATGAAGGAGCGAGCTTGGAGGGCGGAGGAGGGGAGCCCCTCGAAGTCCAGCAAGCTAGGCAAGAAGCTAGAGTCCCTTCGACAGTCTTTGTTCGAGGCTAGTGCCGAGAGAGACGGTTTAAAGAATGTGGTGCTCGAAAAGAGTCTGGAGACTGTGCAGCTTCGGTGAACCATCACCGAAGCTTCTCGCGCAGGCAATACTAGTCGAACGCCTTGGCTACAGGTAAAGGTAACAGATGACTCGCTTAAGGACAGAATCGTTAAGTTAGAGGCGGAAGTCCACCGGCTACGGCGTCTTTCGGAGGGGAGCAATGTTAGGACCACTTCTTGTGCGCGAGGTGAGTACTCACAAGGGCGGTCGTTCCACGAGTTGGCATTACGTTCGCCTCCCACCTTGGGACGGCCCGGAGACGCGCAGAGTGGAGTTGCTGGCTCGTCGAGCGGTGCCTCAGCCGGTGCAACTCTCAGGGATACAACTAGGCTCGCCGGCCTAGGGACCCCAGAGAGGTAGGGTCACAGCGGTAAGGTGTTCATCGTTCTTGCCTGTCGTTCAAGAGGAGTATCCCAGTCCCTAGGAAGAGTTAGGACGTATCTTTTGTGATTTTGCTGTCTTCTTTGTGTAAGTTTTGTATCTTCACTGTAAAGATGAGTGGTTGGCCTCGTACTTCGACTTGTAATCTCAAACTTCAATGGAATAATACTTGTTTTGTGAATTTGCGCGCTTTGCTGGGATTTGTAGTTGTTAATGGTGGTCTGCTTTTTACTCATTTAGAAGTAAGTAGTTTGAGCGGAGTCGAACCAATGTGTTGGATTCCAAATTTGTTGTTTAGCAAAATTTCAACGGCTGTCGGAGCAATTCCGAACGGCGAACCACTTCCCACTCGCTTACAAGCAAGTAATTGAAGTAGAGTCGAACCAAGTGTTAGACTCCAAGCTTTTCGTTTTAAAGAGAGAGTCAACGGTTGTAGGAGCAATTCCGAATGGCGAACCACTTCTTACTTGCTTATAAGCGAGTAGTTAAAGCGGCTTCGAGCCAAGTGTTGGACTCCAAACTCGTCGTTTTAAGAGAAAGTCAACGGTTGTGGGAGCAATTCCGAATGGCGAACCACTTCTTACTCACTTATGAGCGAGTAGCTGAAGCGGAATCGAGCCAAGTGTTGGACTCCGAACTCGTCGTTTTAAGAGAGAGAGTCAACGATTGTGGAAGCAATTCCGAATGGCAAACCACTTTTTACTCGCATATGAGTGAGTAGCTGAAGCGGAATCGAGGCAAGTGTTGGACTCCAAACTCGTTGTTTAAAAGAGATTCAATGGTTGTGGAAGCAATTCCGAATGGCGAACCACTTCTTACTCGCTTATGAGAAAGTAGATGAAGCAGAGTCAAGCCAAGTGTTGAACTCCGAACTTGTCGTTTTTAGAGTGAAATTTTTTGCAAGTAGAACTAGACTACTCAAAAAATAGAAAATTTGCTAGGTTTGCTAGGTAGAGTTAGGTTACTCAAGAAATAAAGAAGTTGAGCGGGGGAAATTTCTCTTTATTGAAAACAGCAGGGCGGCTTCTTCTAAGTTGCAGGCTGCCTTTACACTTTGGTTGAAAAGAAGATACAAGTAAGGTTTTTGTGACAAGTTTTCTGGAGCCGTTCTGGGAAAGTTATTTGGAGCGGTGTTTAGACACCCTCTCGGTACTCCATCAGGTGCTCGACGTTTCATGTCCTTGGCATCTTCCTGCCCTCCGGGTCTTCGAGTGATACGCGCCCGGGCGTATAACTCTGGAGACCTTATATGGTCCCTCCCAATTGGGTGCCAGCTTGCATCTTTTGCTTGGATCGGAAATTGAAAACTTTCTCAGCACTAAGTCTCTTTCCTTTAGGTTGGTCGGTTGTACCCTCTTGTTGTAATCTTGAGTGATCCTACGACGGTAGGTCTCCTGGTGGATTGCGGCTCTCTCGCAGTTCTCGTCAATGAGGTCTAGGAAGTTGCAAAGCTGGTTCGCGTTCTGCGCCTCGTTGTAAGCTATGAGTCGAGGTGAAGGCAGACCCACCTCAAAAGGGATGAGAGCTTCTGATCCGTATGTGAGGTTGAAAGGGGACTCTCCCGTCGGAGTTCTTTTGATGGTGCGATAGCTCCAAAGCACATTGGGGAGTTGTTCGACCCATAGCCCTTTGGTGGACTTGTCGAGCCTCTTCTTCAAGCCTGAGAGGATTTGTCGATTCGCGTTCTCCGCTTGGCTGTTGGACTGGGGGTGCGCTACTGAAGAGAACCGCTGTTGAATCCCGAAGTTGGTGCAAAAGTCATAGAAGGCAGCTCCCGTAAATTGGGTCCCGTTGTCGGTCACGAGAATGCGAGGTACCCTGAACCGAAAGACAATGTTCTTCCAAAAGAACTTCTGCACCTTGTTCTCGGTGATCGTTGAGAGAGGTTCGGCCTCTATCCACTTAGAGAAGTAGTCTATTGCAACAACCAAGAACTTCAGCTTGCCTAGTGCCGGAGGGAAAGGTCCGAGCAAATCCATCCCCCACATTGCGAACGGGATTGGGCTCACCAAAGAGGCAAGTTTTGCTTGGGGCAGGCAACGGATTGGGGCAAACTTCTGGCAGGAGTCACACTGGCGGACGTACTCCTCGGAATCACTTAGTAGTGTGGGCCAGAAGTACCCGTAGTTCAAAGTTTCCGGGCAAGGGATCTCGCTCCCAAGTGCGCACCACATAGACCATCATGGGCTTCCCTTAAGGCGTAGAGCGCTTCTTCCGGGAAGAGGCATCTCAGATAGGGCCGACCATCAACCTGGGTGTAAGAGCGTTTGTACATGACCCCGTCCAGAAGTGTGTACCGCTCGTCCTGATCCTCCTTGCTTCTTTCGGATCTTCGAGAAGGACTCCATCCCGGAGGTAATCGAGGAGGGTCTTCATCCAATTTTTCCCGAGTGTTAGGGGGTAGGCTTCCCTTGGCTCCAAGCCATCTTCGTCGATGCTTAGTTTGATAAGGACCTCTATTAAGACGGTCCGTGCTAGACCTTGGAGGGACGAGGAGGCAAGCTTAGAGAGGTCATTCACTTGCGCGCTTTCCTCTCGGGGAACCCGCTGGAGTTGAACATCTCTGAATAGAGCTAGAAGCTCCCTCACCTTGCCAAGTACCTAGCCATGTGGTCGTGTCTCTCGCCTCGTACTCCCCGGACACTTGATTGACCACTAACTGAGAGTCGCTGAAGACCCTTACTTGTTCGGCACCCGCCTTGCGAGCCAAGCAGAGCCCCGCAATTAGGGCTTCATATTCTGCCACATTGTTTGATGCCTAGAAGTTGAGGCAGAGGGGGTACTGGAGGACGAAAGCATCGGGGCTAGTTAGGATGACACCGGCCCCGCTTTCATCGGCACAGGGGGACCCATCCACATAGACGGTCCAGACGGAGGGGTCGACAGGCGACTCGCATGAGTCGGGGATGGTGTTCTCCATGATGAACTCGGTCAGAGCTTGGGCCTTTATCGACGTCCTGGGCTGGTAGCTGATGTCGTACTGACTCAACTCGATGGACCACTTCATGAGCCGTCCGGAAGTCTCGGGCTTGTGGAGAACCTGTTTCAGCAATTGGTCGGTAAGGACGACCACCGAGTGGGATTGGAAGTAGGGGCGGAGCTTTCGGGCCGCCATGACCAAGGTGAGTGCCATCTTTTCCAACTTTGGATAGCGGAGTTTGGCATCACGGAGCACCTTACTCACGTAATAGATAGCCTTTTGCGTCTTATCCTCTTCCTTCACAAGGACCGCGCTAAGCGTCTGCTCCGAAGTTGTGAGGTAGAGGTAAAGGAACTCCCCAGGTGCCGGCTTACTCAGGAGCGGGAGGTTGGACAAATACTCTTTAAGCTTGTCAAAGGACTCCTATTGCTGCGGCCCCCACTCGAAGCCTTTAGCCCCCCTGAGGGCTTTGAAGAAGGGGAGGCACTTTTCCCCAGAATTGGAGAGGAATCGCCCGATCGCGGCGAGGTGCCCCGTGAGCCTCTGCACCTCTTTGACGTTGGAGGGGGCAGCCATTTGGAGAATGGCTTGGATCTTCTCGGGGTTGGCCTCCCCTCTGGCTAACCATAAACCCTAGAAATTTGCCCGATGAGACACTGAACGCACATTTGTTCGGGTTTAGTCTCATATTGTGCCTCCTGAGCACCTCGAAGGCTTCTTGAAGTTCGAGGGTGTGCTCCTGCCCTCGAGTGCTCTTGACCAACATGTCATCGACGTAGACCTCCATATTTTGTCCAATCTGGTCTCGGAAGACCTTGTTTTCCAGGCGATGATAGGTAGCTCCCGCATTTTTCAAGCCGAAGGGCATAACACGGTAGCAGTAGAGGCCTTGGTCCTTCACGAACAAGGTCTTCGGAATGTCCAAAGGGAACATTCTGATTTGGTTGTATCCTGAGAAGGCATCCATAAAACTGAGGAGCTCGTGCCCGGAAGTCGCATCGATCAGGGCATCGATGCTGGGAAGAGGAAAGGGGTCCTTCGGGCACGCTTTGTTGAGATCGGTCAAGTCAATGCATATCCTCCAACTCCCATTGGCATTCTTGACCATTACCACGTTGGAGAGCCACTCAGGGTAGTTCACCTCCTGAATAAAGCGGGCATTGAGAAGTTTCTTAACCTCCTCCTTGATCACCTATTGCCTCTCGGGAGCAAACTTTTGCCTCTTCTGCTGGATGGGCTTGACCCGAGGGGTGACACTCAGATGGTGCATTAAGAGCTCCTTCGAGATCCCGGGCATGTCTGCTGTAGTCCATGCGAAGAGATTGCGATTCTCCCGTATGCACCGGGAGATATCTTGCTTTATGGAGGGGGGAGAGCTTTGCTGATGTGGAATGTCTTAGTGGTGTCTTTTTCGGAGAAGGCCACTTCCTCCAATTCGACCACGGGCTCGAAGATAGTTTGGCTGCCTTCATAAGGAAGTTCGAGCGCTTCCAAAGAGAGAACCGGACCCCCCATAGAGGTCATATAGCACTTCCGAGCCACTTCTTGGCTTCCCCTCACTTCTCCCACTCCTGAGGGGGTGGGGAACTTCATTTTCATGTGGTAGGCTGAAGGGATTGCTTGAAGCGCGGCCAAACTTGATCTATCCAGGATAATATTATAGGCGGCCTTGATGTCGACCACCATGAAGTCCATTTGCTCCGTGCGAGTTGTCGGGGCCTTTCCAGCCATTACGTCGAGGGTTATAATTCCCTCGACTGTAACCGAGACCCCGGTGAACTTGTGGAGAGTGTGGCCCGCAGGCTTGAGCTGGTCCCTGGACAGCGGGAGGCCTTTAAAGGCCTCCAAGAAAAGGATGTTGACGGAGCTGCCGTTATCTACCAAGACGCAATGAACTTTGAAGTTTGCCATGCGGAGATTGATGACAAGGGCATCGCAGTGGGGCATGCGGACGCCCTCCAGGTCCCTATCGGAGAATGTCACCGGGACTCTGAGATTCTTTGGGGGAGGATGGCTCTGCACGGAGTTAACCTCCCTTACGAAGGCTTTTTGGGAGGAGTTGGAATCTCCCCCCATTGGGCCCCCGTGTATCAGGTGCAAGATGCCTTCTACTTCGGCCTCCGGAGTCTCCGTGCACTGCTCATTTCGCTTGTTAACCCCCGAGGCGGTGGGGGCGGATCGGCTCGGTCCCTTTTTATGAGCCGATTAAGTTGCCCTCTCTGAATGAGGACCTCGATTTCATCCTTCAAGGCTCGACATTCATCTGTGTCGTGGCCGTGGTCCCGATGGAAATGGCACCACTACTCTGGTCCCTCTTCTTTGCCGAAGTATTCATCCTTGGGGAAGGCAGTAGGAGGCCATCGTTCCCTATCTCCATGAGGATGGCAGATACACTCGCATTAAACGGAGTGAATTGAATTTCTCGAACCGAGGAGGAGGACGCCGCTGACCCCCATTGTCTTTTTTGAGCTTCTTAGCTCCTTTTTCTTCTGCACCCTTCCACTTGTTCGCGGAAGATGAGGCCTCGAAGGTAGGGCGGCGGACGTCTTCTTCCGCTCGGATGTAGTTCTCACTCCGAAGTAGGAGCTCTGAAAAGTCCCGAGGGAGCTTCTTGGCGAGGAACGCCCTGAGGTCAGCATTGAGGACGTTGGACTGAAAGGCAATGGTGGCGACCGAGGGTTCCAAAGAAGCAATGGACCTGGCCTCGGTAGTGAAGCATTTGACATAATCCCTTAGTCGTTTGCCCTTCTTTTGGCTGAGGAACAATAGGGTGTCGCTCATCTTCTCGGCTCGCCGAATGCTCACGAAATGCGTGAGGAAAAGACCCTCGAACTGGTCGGAGGAGAAGATAGATGCCGACGCAAGCCGAGTGTACCATTTCCGAGTCGGCCCCTTGAGTGTGGCCGAGAAGGTCTTGCAAAGGAGGGAGTCAGATGCATGGTGGATCATCATGAGAGTTTTGAAACTCTCAATGTGATCTGCGGGATCCGACTCCCCGGTATAGGTCTCAAAATGTGGAGGCTTGAAGTTGTCGAGAACTGGAGCCTCCATAATAGTATGGGAGAATGGGGGCCGGCTCGGACGAGGGTCCCCTGCATGTCGCCCTTCATCTCGGTCGAGCTGGCCGAGGCGCCTCTCCATCTCGTGGAGACGACGGTAGACCGAGTCCTCCCTTCGGTCTTGTCTGGCCGAGCTCCAAGGCTTGTTCTCATGTCGAGGTGGGCTGGGGCTGCGCCGGTGATGGCTCAGAGTAGGAGGTGGACTGACTGAGAGACGGGGGTGGCTTGGGGTAGGGTGTAGACTACGGGAGCGGCGGTGGTGATTGGGAAAAGGATGGCGATGGCTCGCAGCCTGCCTAGGACTTCGGGAGCGACGAGGATGGTGAGGAGCTGGTTGAGGACTACGGGAACGGCAAGGATGGTGAGGAGCTGGTGGAGGACTAGGAGCCCTACAGCCATCATTGGGGGCAATGTTGAGAGCCCGGAGGACCGCCTCCTAGAATTGTTGGAATTCCACCCTTTTTATGGGGGCCTCCTGCTCATGATGGTCCCGAGGTGTATGGCGACCTGCCGGGGAGCAGCTCCGTCTTGGGCAATGTTGGGACGACTCTCTTTGTCTACGGGGAGAGTTGGAACCCCCTCGGTTAGATCGGCACGGCGAACGGTCCCTGGCCTGCATGCGGCAAAGGTTCGACTCTTGGGCCCACCTATCCTCTAGATGGGTACGAAGATCAGGTTCGTGCTCGGTCTACCGATTGTTGATCACGTTCCGCAGATCCTTTGGAGTGGGGGGAGTATAGGAAGCCATGGAATCAGTGTCGGCATTGTGGATGGAGACTCGAACCTAATGGACAGGTTGCTTGTGGCGGCTTTGTCGAGAGTGTTTCCCCACTGCGGCCTAGGGTCCCAAAGGCTACTGGATTGACTGTGGAGCCAGAGGATCAAGCTGTAGGGTTGGTTGGTTGGGATGGGGGAGATCCCCTTGCAGAGGAGGAGGAGGAGGATGAGAAGAGGTTGTCCTTCGGTTGGAGTTTGCGGGTCTCTTCTTGGGAGACATGGCTGGGAGTAACGTGGGCTGAAGGAGGAAGACGAGATTGCTTGTCAAGTGATTTCCCACAGACGGCGCCAATCTGTTGTCGCTGGATCCGGGTGTGGAGGCAATAGATGCGATTTGTAGGTTCATGAGGAACTCACACAGGTTGACCCCTTCTTCTTCCTTGCTGATTTGTTGACTCCTTGGTGCTCCCTTGAAACCTGCACAAACGTTTGAGATACCGGGATGGATCCCGGCGACAAACCCTCCAACGCTCAAGTCAATACAAAGAAAAAGTGAAGGGAAAAGAGCTCAAGTGTGTAAAGAGTGATCACCTTTTACAGCAGGAGGTAGCGGGGGTTTTATAGTTGCCTTGGAGATCCTTTTTAGGATAAGGGTGAATCCCTACTTCCCGGTGTGGTTGGTTGGGATTGGTTATAACCATCCCCTTAAGATAGGAACAGACCAGGAACTGCTCCTATCCCGTTGATCTGACCCCTAACGGGTTGAGACCCGTCTTATGCCGACCAGATCCGTTCATGGGCTGGCGGGTCCAAGAGGAGAAACCTGGTGCCCAATTCGGACCCGTTTGTAGGTGAAATTACCGTCTTGCCCCTGGGACTTTGAGATTCGTGCAACTTTGAACGGTTCCGATTTGTCCCCATTTTTAGCCATATCAGTTATAGAGTGTACATATTGTAAATGTTCCATACCTTTCCAGCCCCCAGGATCTTTCGTCTGGGCCTTAAGAACATCTCACTCCTAATTGTGCTATATGGAATTGAAATTATTTCGATCTAAATTTGGATTCCTGGTTGAGCTGATATATGAAAAGTGTAACACCTCGCAAAATTGGAAATGACAATTTTGCCCTCGTGTGTTATGCACGTGTATTTTGTATCGTTATTGGTAATATTTGTAACATGTTTTCATTACGTATTGTGATTTCTGAATATGTATGCATTTCCTATATATTTTATCCTATTTGAGTCAACTAAATTATTAGATTTCAATCTCTGCATTTTTACGTGCTTTTTACGTATTTTTGATGCACGTATCGATTATGTGTTTCCACCGCTAAGGTTATTATTTTCTATGTATTAAATTATTTATTTTATGTATTCAAATCGATTTTATGAAACGGAAATTTATTTTTCCTTATTTTGATTAAAATATTTTGTACGTGTAATACACGTGTTTTTCACGTACGTGACGATTACGTCGTAGATTATATAAAAATTAATAAATAATTTTCTTATATTTTATTTTTATTATCTTTAACATTTTTCCATTGATAAAGTCGATTTTCACATTTCGATATTTTACGTGCTACGCACGTGTTTTCGGCGAACATATTTGAGCGTATTTATTTTCAAAATAAATTTTGGAGTATGTGTATTTATTTTATCTGTGCATGATACATTATAAATTTTAATTATACTATTTTTACTTACATTCTAAAATAATAATATACAGTATATATATAGATAGATGATATATATGCATGATGGCATGGTTGTAAATATTTGGAAAATGAAATAGTGGATTGATGGGGGGCCCACTGGATGTATTTGAAACAGCATATATATTCTCTACTGTTGTAACAAAGGCTGATGACGTCAGCCTTGTGCTAGGGGCCCACGATGTTGCATAACAACAATTTTGGTTGTTGACTTCGTCAGCCTATGGCTGACGTGGCCAGATGTCAGAGGGTGTATGAATTGTGTGCTTCGGCTGTGCATTTTTGAAGGGAGAGTTGGCCGGTTTTGAACTTAGAGAGTTGGGGGTTGGAGTTTTGAAGATGTGGAGAAGTGAAAAGTTGGGGGTTATGGGAGTTAGGGTAGTGAAGAGTTGGAGAATTAAGTGAGTAATTTATTAGGTGGATAAATTTGCACTTTAAACCCTCACATTGTCATATAAATACACCCAAATATTCTTCTCATTTCACACTTAAACTAAACAAAAATAAAGAGAGGTAAAGAAAGAGAGGAAGAGAGTACCATTGGAGAGCTCTTGCTAGGAGGAGAAGGACAAGGAGGTGCTAGTTGGAACTAGAAGCTAGAAGTTGTCTCTTCATTCTTGTTTGTAAATTCTTCATAAGAGGTGGGTGATCTCTTTCTTTCTAAAAGTAGAGAATGCATGCTAAAATTTATAAATGAGTAGTATAGATTAAATTTGATGTGTTATGATACTCAAAGTGTGATTTTATTTTGGGCAAATGGGTATTAATATTGTGATCTAGTATGATGTACAACTCATCTGCCCATCAGTTTGTGATCTAGTATGATGTACACGTATACCAATTAACTTTGATCTATTTTAAATAACTAAATAACTCAAAGTATAGCCAATAACTCAATGTATTTTAAAGTTCGGTCTTATTTAATGAATTTTTGGTCTTATTTGCTTTCTAAATGTACGAAGTGAAGGGCTAGAATGCAGATTAATTTGTAGTAAAGTTTAAGTTGATACAAATAAAGTCTTATAAAGTGGTTGTAAGAGATACAAATTGCTAGTTTGATTCAATTGAAGAAACAAAATTTATGTTCATAAAAGAGAAGAAATAAATTTGAAATATAGATGTATTGTCTAGAATATCAATTTTTAAATTTGTGGGTTACTGAGTAAAACTCAGTTTGGATAAAATAGTTGCATTCTAATGAAACATTAGATCAAATGAAAAACGAGTTTGTGAAAATAATTGAATAATAGAGAAATTGAACAAAAACACATCAGTGTGTTTCCTAACCAGAAACCACACTTAGCGGGTGCACCATAAGTCACTGTAGCTTGCAGGAGGTCTTGGGTTCGAAACCTGATAGACCCTTTTATTTTGTTTCCATTTAATTAATTCCGAAACCTGAAACGGGGCACATGGGGTTTTCGTTATGGTTTCTTGACATCAAGTCCACTTGGACTTAGTGGCTAGCGGATTGGGCCTTGGGTGTTTCACTGTAGCCGATGGATGGAGTTCGTGTTCGAAACGTGATGGGCTCCGAACATTTTTTGTTGGGTTTAAGATCTTCTTATTTCTTTTGTGCACAACTGTTATGACTTATGTTTTATCCAGATGGTAACAGTTCCCAAATAATCCCAGGGGCAATTGTTTTCAACTAGCCACGCTTTGAAAATTCTCCTGCCAAATCTCGATGTAATGTGTACTTGAAACAAATTGGTTCATCTCCTCACTTTTTTGGTTGGTTTTAATCAGAATGGGAAATTTTGATATCATAAGAAAATTTGGGAAAAAATTTAATAGTCATATAAGATGATATAAAGTGTGCTAAAAATATTTTTAGAAACTTTCATGTTTATTTTTGGGAAATAAAAAAATGGAATTGAGATAGAAAAGGAGTTTTGACTTAAGTTTTAATTATTAAAGAGTATGAGATTTTATTTTAGAAGAGTAGTAAAATATTGTTTGTGAAGTGATTTCTCTTGAAGAGATTATACTCTTATTTGGTTTAAGAAATATTTTGAAGTGAGTTGAGACATTGTATGAGCTTTAATTTGTTAAGAAGATTTCATGTGATGAATTTATGTTATTTCTTCTAAAGATTATGAATGAATAAATGGATCATGAATAGTATTAAGATAAGACTTTGATCACTTTGGGAATAAGTTGAAGATATGAATACTTTAAGTTAATACATGATTATTAAAGGGTATGAGTACCCATGGATTCTTGTAAATGAAAGGTTGTGATTTAGAGTTAGTAAGACCTCGGGTACCGGCACTGTTGAATTAAAAAGAATTTAATTATATTATTGAGATTTGCCATGGAGCGATCTCGGTATTTGTGATTAAGTCCGGTAAGAGGTAAGACTAACTGTAGGTATGATAATTGATTCATGTCTTTAACTTAAGAACTAGGCATTACGAGAAGATGTAGTAAAACCTAGGCAAATGTAAGTGGGGCACTCTATATAGTCGGGCGGGGAATTTGCTGCGGTGGTTCACCGGGACTATAGACCCAGTCGGGCGGTGTACTCCGGGACTATGGTTGCCTCATGGAAGATGAGCTTTTATTTTAAATTCGTGACTATACGTAGTCGGGCGGATAGTTTGCCGTAATCCAAAGTATATACATATACCGGGGCTAGAGGGGCACTTGTGGGAGGTTCGCACGACAAGGAATCTGTATAACAGTTGGGCAGGGAATTTGCTGCAGCGGTTCTCCGGGACTACGATCCATACTCGTGGAACGTCTCAACTTTGTTTTATTACTAGGTATTTTGTCATGGCAAGGAATCGAACCCTTTATTGTGAAGTATGTAGGTGCTTGCCCTCGGACCTATGTAGTATGGGATGCATAGAATCCGAACAAGTATGTATTAGTGTCATCTTAGTGTAAAATATCTGCATTAAGCATTAAGGCATCGCATACACTTACATGTTTAGAGTAGTCACATTTAACACTTTATTTGCATTAAAAAATTGTGGTTTGTTAAAGTATTGAGATCGTTATATGTACGGCATAGAGAGGATGGCCGAGTATAACATTTTCGTCAGTTGTATGTAACTGACGTGCCCACAGCTTATTATGTAGGAAATGGACATATTCAAGAAGGAGTAAAGTTGATTTCGATGCTGTTGATTTATTACTTGTTAAAGATGTACATGTATATTATTTTCATTGTTGTATTCTATCTTTATTCTTCCGTTGTGTAAACAATGTAAAGAACTCTGATGTATGATGAAAAGTTTAAATTTCCTTGTAAAATTGTACGAAGTGAAGTGTAAAGATCCTGTGGAATCTCGAATTCGGGGCATTACAAAAGGAAGTCTCCATGACCTTCTTTTCCAAGTTTTAGCGACAGTGATGTGTAGCTGTGTCGCTTGCTCGTATAAATCAGTGAATAGCTATTTGAGGAAGTGTGCCTCACACCATTTGTCCCATCTAAATTTTATCAAGAGACTATTGCCAATGAATGACCTTACACAAATATTATACAAATCATAGGCTTCGAAAACCCCTTTCCAAAACCAAGATATTGTAGGGCCCACCCGGAAAGATTTCGCATCCCCTTCCCTTGAAGATAGGATTGAATGAATTTATTCCAACCTTCTCTGTTTGGATGGGATACTTTCCACCGCCACTTGCCAAGGAGGGACAAGTTCATGTTTCTCAGATCAATGATGCCTAGTCCTCCATATGTTTTCTTCATTCAAGACTTTTTCCATTTAATTAGGTGATAACCTCCCCTGTTAGCGTCGGCTCCTTTCCACGGATTTCACTTGTTGAATCGGTCAATTCATTGGATAACCCATCTTGGCATTTCAAAAAAGGACAGTTAATAGGTTGGGAGGTTGGAAAGTACTGAGTTGTTTTGGGTCACTGTACCCCCAAGGGATAGGGATTTACTTTTCACCCAGATAATCTAGCTATTATTCGGTCAATAATCGACAACTGGTCTGAATTCTTTAATTTACCTTGTCTAAGTGGCAGTCATAGGTACTTGATTGGGAAGTTATCGAGTTTACAGTTAAGAATGGTCGCGTGTAGGGATGGCAACTGGGCCGGTCTGGCCTGACTCGGGCTCAAACTGAAATGGATTGCCCTTAGGTAGTCTCGGCCCGCGCTGACCTGGATAAAAATATGTGGGTTGATCAGGTTTGGAAAAAAATCCAAACTGGCCTAGTTTGAACGATTTACACCCGTTGGAGACTTTTAATTGTTTAAAAAATTTAAATACTAAATTACTATTATAACCCCCCCTCCCTCCAAATGGCTATAAACGGCTAGTGTTGGGGGGTAATTTGGAAACACCAAATATGAAAATCTATAAATAGTCACCAATTACATACAATTTTCTTCACTAAAAAATCTCCAAACAGTTCTCTCAACTCTCTAAATTCAGTCCAAACAATTCTTTCCAGTTTCCAACATTCCAAATCAAGTCTCAACTCTCTCAAGTCTGAATCTACACTTGCAATTTTTGAAAGAAAAGAAGTAAAGAAACATTCAATTTTCTCTCACAATTCTTCTAGTGCGTTACCATTTATAGTTGAAAATTTGTTAGTTATTAATTTGTAGCTTGTTAATTTCGTATATACTTTTTTCATATCAATTTTTAAATTTTCATACACTAATGGAATCATCACTTTCACCTAGCCAAAGTGGACAAGCATCCACCAATACATCTTGAAATCCTTATGTTCATGTTCTACAATTTGATACCGATAATATTAGAGAGTTTGATAGTATTCTTGAGTTTCCATATACATGCAATGATGAAGTTTTTGTTCAAGATACTCAAACACAAGACACCGATCACCCATCTTCTTCCCGAAAACACAGAGGTGAAACTTACGATGTCAACTAATATTATACATTTGTTCTATCTCAGTCTAATACGAAAGAGGGTCATAAGGCATGTAACAAATGTAAAATTACTTACCAATGGAAAGTGGGTGTAGGGATGGGTACACTAGAGAACAGCCAGACTTACTAGAAGATCATATTACCCAACAAAAAACAACCCTAAGACCGGTCATGCAGATAGCCATAGTTATGATCATGAACTCATATGTCAAACGAATTCCTAGGAACACTGTTAAATTTGGCTGTTTTAAAATCTATCAGAATTTTTAATTGCTACTTTGTATTTTTTAACTTATAAGGTTTTATTGACCTCCTATTATTGGAAAGGTTGTAACAATGTTCTAATAATGTGCGTAACTTGTGATTAGATTGATACTGATTGGGTCCGTCAAAAGAGGATCATACAATTTGGATATTTAATATATCCTCATAATGTTGCGGCTATCGCATCACATATCATACAAGTATGCACTATTTTTTCAATTCATGTAAAACTTTTTTCCATTGGTTTTGATAATGCCGCCAATAATTCAAAGACGATTTCTGCATTAATTCAAAAGATTCAACCTATAGAGCCTGAACTATTTTATGTTGGATGTGCATTGTAACACCCTAAGGCTGGCTTAGCTTTGTATGCGCTTAAGCACGGGTACGCATACTAGATGCCTAACAATAAAACCTAACCACGGTCCCACATAGGGCACAGACTCACCCAAAAACTACCTTAATAGGTACTCTTGAATCATGAGCAACTATATTTAAACACCTCACACACTCAACTTCCGATGTGGGTCTATTCCTAATCACATTTTCACATACTCGATCACGTGCTGGCTTTTCCCATCAAATTACTCTCTTTCTCTCTCCACGTGCATGCATGCATGCACATGCACATCCGGTCCTCCTTTTCACACACCATGCAAAGCCTATATGGGCCTCTCTCTCTCTCTCTCTCTCTCTCTCTCTCTCTCTATATATATATATATATATATATATATATATATATTGAAATATTCGGTTGCTCACTACTTTGGTGAGCATTCCGTGAGCGCTCACGAAATAGAGCACCTATGACAAACCCGAACCGCTCATATTGTTCTATGTGCCTAAGATAGTCTAACAGTAAAAAATCAATTAATTTGAAATTCATTTGTCCATGATTTACATCATTACAAAATTGTATGGCTAAAAAATCTAACAACATGATGGATGAGAAAATGAACTTCAAATTACTTGATTTTTTATTGTTAAACTATCTTAGGCATATAGAACAATATGAGCAGTTCAGATTTTTCATAGGGTCTTTATTTCATAAGTGCTCACGGAATGCTCACCAAAAGTAGTGAGCAACCGAAGGGGACTATATATATATATATATATATATATATATATATATATATATATATATATATATATATATATATATATATATATATATATATAAAATCTAAGCCTACAATCCAAGCCCAATCCAAGATATATACACATCTTCCAATTTCCAGGGGTCTTACATGCATGTCATATTATCAAATTGTGTAATGAAGATAGTCGAACCATATATAACAAGAATAAGAGTGCGTGTGCATTTCATTCATTTTAGTGGTCCTAATCTTCATGAATTCAAACAATGGTGTAAGCTTAAGAGAATACATAATTCTCTAAAGATGTTAAAGACCATTGGAATTCTACTTACGACCTACTTATTACTGTTAGTGAATAAAAATCGGTTATAAATGATTTTTTTATTGTAAAAAACTAGATAGAAACCTTTTGTATGAATGAAGAATCTTTGGATTTTGCCGATAGTTTGTTAAACTTTTTACAACCTTTTAGTTTGTTAAATTTTGTGCAACCTTTTCAAATTGCAACAGTTAAATTTTCAAAATCTTATGCGTCCATTTCTAGTGGTTTTTTATTTACAATAGTTACTACAATGAAAAAATTTCAAGAAATGATGCATGACCCTTTGACTGCATTAATTGTTGTTCCTGCTTACGATAAATTTATGCAATATTTTCATCATATTCCTATGTTGTATTGTGTGCTAGTGTAATGGATCCATCAAGTTAGATGGTACAAATAATTTGATTAACTTGTTTTATAGTTACATTGGAGATTATTCTTATGATGATTATGCACTTATAGCTAAATATGAGTCCGTATTAAATAATTTATATGATAGTTATGATAGAACTTTTGCATCTGCTTCTCAAACACAACATACAACAAGAACAACATCATCTTCTTCCAGAGCTTGAGGTAAGGGCATTGCATTTGAAGATACAGCAAGTATAAAATCAAATAAACCTAGGACTAATGCACGTAATGAATTACATTGGTATAATCACAACCTTCAATCGAACAGAAGGTTGATGTGTTTTCATGTTGGAAACACAATGAAAGTTCATATCCTACTGTTTCTCACATGGTAAAATATATACTAACCCCATCAATGTTCACCATCGCATCGGAAAATATTTTTTCTCTTGGTGGCAGAATATTGAGTGAGAAAAGGAATTGCTTGACACTGAAGACTTTGAAGATGCTCGCGTGCAGTGAAGATTGGATGAAAGTGGATGAAAAGACTCATGCGATACAAGACCCCTAAGAAGTGGTAGCAACACTCCAAAAGACGAACAATGAAAACATACTCTTGAAGATTGAAGACCTAATATCCAGAAGACGAACAATAAAGATTAAAGATTGAAAATTATTGCAGTGTTGCAATGGAAGTTCACTAGGGAATTTAGGGCGAAGAGATCCTAGGTTTAGGTTAAGTTGAGGTGCACGACGGTAGTCCAATGCCCTCTCTTCAATCTAACCCTAGACTATCTCAAACTCTAGATCATCCCATTACCATGTGATTTTAAATTTTGTAACTATGTATTATTACATGTTTATTTTTAAAAAACTTTGCCTTAGTAATTCATTCCAGACTTCAACAATTGAGAAAAATAATACATGATTTTTTTAATATGAATCTTGTACATCAAATTTTTTACAATATTAAATTTTTGTATCTATTTTATAAGTTAAGGTAAAGGGAGAAAAAGAAGGTAATTTTAAATAATAAAAAATTGAACCGGGCTGGCCCGAACTAGCCCGGAACTGGGTAACCCAGACTGGAAGTCTCGGTCTAGGTTGGAGTTTTCCCCCTTCGAGACTGGCCTGACCCGGACCGGTACCTAGGGCAGCCCGGCCCAGGACCGCCTGCTACAGGGTTTCGCCTGCCGAGTTTCGGCTCAGACTAGCCCACCCGGACCGATTGCCACCCTTAGTTACTTGTTCATCTGCCTCCTTTTCAGACATAGATATAAGGATAAGTGCACTCTTGTGGTAGTTAATGCATAACCTAGACTAGGCTTTAAAAAAGTACAGTGCACCTTTGAAGGTAGTAGTTTCCCATAAATCCTTGTTTCCAAATAGTAAAGTTTCATCAGCGTATTGTAAGATAGTACACCCTAGGCTATTTCTGTTACTGAGGATATCCATTCCGCAATTTTGCAATTGTCCAGCATGGACTTAAGGATATCTACAACTATTGTAAATAGGAGGGGGGGACAATGGGTCACCTTGTCTCGGTCCTCGTTTACAAGCAAATGGTTTACTAGCCTAGTCATTTACTAAGATAGTTGTCTTACTAGTAGTGAGGCAATGGTGGACCCATCTAATCCACCTGTCCACAAAGCCTATGACTCTGAGTGCTTCCAACAAACAATCTCACTCGACCGAGTCATACACTTTCTTGAAGTCTAGTTTCAGCAAGTAACTCCTATCATTCAAGGTATGACATTGGTGAATGGTTTCCTCTATGTGGCTACACAGTCCAAAATGCATCGCCCTTTGATTAAGTCAATTTATTCAATACTAATCAATCTGTCCATCACTCTTCTTAGTTAGTTAGCAAGGATCTTGGTGATTGTCTTGACCGATCAGTTGGGAAGAGCGATGGGGCGGAAGTTACCTACTCTGTAAGGGACTTCCTTTTTTTTTGGAATAAGGAATATTTACCCAAAATTAAGTTAGCATAGTTTAAGAATATGATAGTAAAATTCTGCCAGGACGGCTATAAGCTCATCTTTAATATCCTCCCAGAAGATATGGTAGAATAATATCGGAAACATGTCTAGTCCAGGTGACTTCTCCCTGCCCATTTGAGAGACTACCTCCTTCACCTTCTCCTTTGTAAAAACGGTGCTTCGGTAGCCACCATGGCTTGATAAAGGTCTTCTGACCTATCCTGCCAAAAATCATCTCTAAATGGAACTCTAAAATCTGTTTTAATTTTGAGAAGAGTTTTGTAGTGATTCAGAAAACCTGTTTTAACTTCGTCCTCTTCTTGTATCATGCCAGCCTTTGTCTAGACTAAGTGTATAAGGTTGGACCTCTAGCGCGCACTACCTGCTCGATAAAAGAAGGATGTATTCACTTCTCTTGAGTCATGAAATTCTAGATATCTGTTGCCATTTAATTTTTTTTAATTTGTACAGTTAGGCAATATCCTTCTTCAGATTTACCAACCGATTTTGTTCAGCTTGCGTGAGGTCCCTAGTTTCCTCCAATCTTACCATCTCAACAATGCTCTTTAGGATAGACTCCTTAGATCTCCAGATTGTCGCAAATTTGGTACGATTCCATTTCCTAAGCTTGGTACGGATTCTATGGATCTTTCACACCACACCGCTACCGCGTTTATTCCCCATGTTGGAAGAGTCCAATTTTCCCCAACCAAGTGATGGAAACCCTGAATTTCAAGCCATGCCTTCTCCAACTTTAATTTCGTTGGTTCCCTATTGTGGAAAGTACTATGGGGACATTATCTGAATTTGGTCTCGACAGGGACTTGGCGCAGGCTAGAGGGAATTTAGCCTCCAAATCTAATGAAACAAGCACTATATCTTATTTCGCCATTATAGGAGCCGCTTGTATATTAGACTAAGTTAAAATCCTCTCTATCGACATCGCTAGTGCCTTTACCACAATGTTCAAACGCGAACCTAGTGATATTGAAGTCCCCTCCTAACCAAGGGGTTTTCCAACGTGATTAGATTGAATGGAATTATATCTAGAACATTGCTTTGGGCGAAGATTGGTTTGGGCCATAAATTACCGTAACCGTTTGGGTCCAATTATCAGTTCTACGTTGGAGCAAGACCAATAACGAGAATTTCCTTTGAAATTCATCTAAACATGTGAATAAGTCTGGGTTAATGCCAAAAGTGATACCCCCCATGCTCCAAGTGATGGCATGATTCTCCACTCCTTAACCCTATTCCCACCAAGTCTCGTAAATTCTGACACAGGCATGATCTTGGTTTCTTAAAGGCCAACAATATCTACTTTAGATGATTTGATAGAAGGATACTCATTGATGATGGGATGGGAATTACGTAAAAGGGTAAATGACCACACTTAGGGATTCTCTATCAATTTCTCACCCTCTAATCTTATTGAGTGACAGTCTCTATCACATCCACAAGACCACAAGATTTGGCAAGTTTAAAGACATCTGAATCAAACATGAAGTTAAAAATATATGCTAAAAACTATGCATAACTTTATAGTCGCTCTTAGTTGTCTTGTAACGCCCCGAATCCCAAAAACACTGAATTCGAGATGTTCTACAGGATCTTTTCACTTTCTTCAGTACAATTTTATAAGGAAATTTAAACTTTTCACTTTACATCAGAGTTTACATCAATATTACACTTTTCTTTTGCACAGCGGAAGTAAAATTTTACAACATTTAAATAAATGTACAACAACATGATATAATCTTTAAGCATCCTTTCCTCTTTATCTTTAACATGCCATTTACCTGCATATAAGACTGTGGGTACGTCAGTTTATTCAACCGACGATCATTATACACGGCCATCCTCTCTATGCCGGAAATAGTATAACTTAATTTTCCATATTTAGCAAACACAAACTTGTCACATTACAATTAAAGGGACTACCCTATTGATGTCGTGTTGTGATTGTGCACTTAATCCTTAATGCAATTATTTATGTTACATGACACTAATGCACACTTGTTCGGAGTCTACGCATCCCATACTACATAGGTCGAGAGCAAGCCTCCTAATCGTTCTTCATCTTTGTAGGGTTCAATCCCTCGCCATGACTTAATCTACTACTGTAACTACGGTAGTGTCTTAGATGATCTATGAGTGCAAGCACGTGTACAGAAACTGGAGGGGAATCCCACGTCATGTCACGACTCATCGTGAAGAACCTATGGACAATTCAGCCTCCTTCATGGCACACGATCCTCATGCAGTCACCCAAAATCCCACAAGTGTAACCACCGGGACGGTACCCTGGAACAGTATCCACGTCATGTCACGACGCATCGTGAAGAACCTGTGAAATACTCTCCGCCACCACGGTATCCTGGAGCCGTATCCACGTCATGTCATGACTCATCGTGAAGAACCTGTGAAATACTCTCCGCCGCAAATCCGATGGCCCTTACTCGTGTTTTTCTCCTACTTTCATCACGTCTCTACTATATGCTAATCCTTAGTTTTTAATAGAATCATGAACAAAATCAAAGCTCTAGAGTTAGCCTCTCCACTAAACCGGACTTATTCATTCATTTCAACATGACCAACCTTGGTCTTTCTTTTCAATATTCATTTCATTTCTTTCCAAATGCCGGGGGAGACTTAGCTACTCTTTCATTTCAATTCCAATTCACAAATTCTAACATAATCTGAGCATTCCCAGCTCATGAGTTCATTTTTTTCATTGCCTCAGCATATCATGATGTTAGCTTTCATATTCATGTAATTCTCAATTCGAATCTATGATTCATTTCATGTAAATTCTCAATTTAAAACTATGATTCATTTCATGTAAATTCATGCAGCAACAAATAGAGTTTATCAACACCCACCATAAGTTTCACAATCTTCGAAGTAAACAGAATAATGTTCTATGACATAACAAAACACTCTGGACAGTCGACTTGGATCTCTTCCAGTCGACTTGTTCAGTCAATTACAGTTATTCATAACCACTCGGGAGAGTCGACTGCTGCACATGGTAGTCGGCTGTTCCGCAGTGTTTCTGATTTCAATTATCAATCACAGGACAGTCGACTACCGTTCAAGACAGTCGGCTGTTCTGCAGAGTTCAATTATGTAATTTCTCAAGTTCTATACAGTCGACTGCTACACACATTAGGTCGACTGAACAGTTTAAAATCTCAAATTAAGGAATCATTCCTTCATTCTATTTACACATCATACTTTGTCTCGCTATTCTTCAACAAGAATAATTCACATTTTATCGTTCACATTATTCTCGAAATGAGAAGTACTAACGAATATTCACAGTTCATATTTTCATACATCTATCACATAATGTCACTTCAATCTTTACTATACTAATCTTCTTTATTTCCAGTTCTTTTGCAAGGTAAACTTCCCCGAAAATACACATGTCCAAATCATAGTTCTAATTACACCTCTCATTCTTAAATCACATTTTATTCCATGCAACAATTCCCAAATTATCTTTATATGGTCTCGTGTATTTTTAGAAGAGTAGAACTTTCGAGTTTATAAAAATGCATCAGTACCAGTCGACTTATACTATAGTAAGTCGACTGTCCAGGGGAAAACATCCATGATTTTAAGTAAATAATTTAAGCAAGAAGTTGACTTAGAAAAGCACAAGTCGACTTAAATGAGCACATAAGTCGACTTACAAGGTCCTAAGTCGACTTACCCAAAAGATTCTTTCTCGACATTTCTCAACAATTAATACCACTAATCTCTTTATTAGCCAAGTTCACATTCATGGTTATAATTAATCCATGTCAACTTAGATTTTTACTAATCCAATCACATACAATTGCATACTCACATTCCAATCAATTTATAGGTCAATTCTCCAATTAAGAGTGTACTCTTATCAATATTTTTCATGCATCATTTCTCAATATAATACTAACATCATTTCTAATTAGAAATAAGAAAAATCAAACCCACTATCATTCATTCAAACAAGCATTTCTACTTTAGAAATATGAAGAATTTTACCCACCTTTTATGGAGAGAACAAACACAATAGCAACTAAGTCCTTTGCAAATGAGATGCGCCTCCTCCTAGATGATGCGCGCACAAGTTCCACAAGCACCACCGAAAGCTCCTAGCCGGCCCTTCTCCTCCTTGGTAGAACGCAAGCACAAACCACTCACCACTCAATCTTTTTAACTCTCAAACTACTACTAATTAGACTATAGATTTGGAAGGGATAATAAGCACAAAAGAACTAGCCATGGGAGGGGGGTATTTATACTAGAAATCAACTAGAATGGAGGGCTAGGATTAGTTGGTTGGTTGTAGGATGGAAGACTAGGATGAGAGTAGGAGTTACCAAAACTACCCACATTCACATAACTACCACACCATGACCACCACTAAACTTTTGAATCTCCCTCCAAAAGAAGTGTACCCGGCCTTGCCTAAGGAAGTGCTCTTGCACGTGTACGTGTAGTGCACGTGCAAGCAACTAGGCCAAAAATTGTGCATTTGATTTTTAAAAAAAAATAAAATAGAATTTTTTAAATAAATTAATCCATGGGCTTAGTTTTATGGGCCAAAATAGTAAAAATAAAAATACATTTTGGGCTTTAAGAAAAAGGCTTAAAAATAAGGCTTCCTATTTATTTAAAGAAGGCTTTTGTATAAAAAAAATAATTTGAAAACATATATTTAAATATTCATACACATCACAATAAAAATAATTATAAGATTTTAATTCAATCAAAATGTTGCACGTGCACACTACGTGCAAAATAAAATAATTTTTTCATTAATTGAAAAATCAGGGTATTACAACACTCCCTCCTTAGAATAGTTCCGTCCCCGGAACTACAGTCAAGAGCGAGAAAAACAAAAAACACAACAACAAGAACAAAAGATACAAAGATACAATCAAGCAAAGAGCTCAGGATAATCCTTCAACATCCTCTTCTCAGATTCCCAAGTAGCCTCTTCCACCAAATGGTTTTTCCAGACTACCATGACCATCGGTATCGTCTTATTCCTCAAGACTTTCTCCCTACGGTCAACAATCTCTACAGGAGACTCGATGTAATTCAGATCCAACTGCAAACCTTCCGGCACTTCAGGCAAATGATGACTCGGATCTGGAATATAACCTCTCAGCATAGACACATGAAAGACATTGTGAACCTGAGACAACTCTTCCGGTAATTCAAGCCGGTAAGAAGTTTTCCCGATCCTTTTCAATATCTTGTACGGGCCTATAAACCTCGGGGCTAACTTCCCGCCTTTTCCAAAACGAACCACACCTTTGCTATGTGATACCTTCAAAAAGACGAAGTCACTGACCTCAAACTCAAGGTCCCTTCTCCGGTTGTCTGCATAGCTTTTCTGCCTGCTCTGAGCTTCCACCAACCTTTTCCTGATCAGAACAATCTTCTCAGAAGTCTGCTGCACAAGCTCAGGACCAAACAACTGACGCTCCCCAACTTCATACCAACAAACAGGAGTCCTGCACTTCCTGCCATACAAAGCTTCGTACGGCGCCATCCCAAAGCTAGCCTGAAAACTGTTGTTGTAGGCAAACTCTACCAAGAGTAAATGCCTTTCCCAACTGCCTCCAAAGTCTAGTATACAACACCTAAGCATATCCTCAAGAATACGATTGACTCTCTCGGTCTGCCCATCGGTTTGCGGATGAAAAATAGTGCTGAAATCCGTCTTGGTACCCAAAGCTGTCTGAAGACTCCTCCAGAAATGCAAAGTAAACCGCGCATCTCGATCAGACACAATAGTTGAAGGAACACCATGAAGTCTGACAATCTCGCCAACATACAACTCAGCCAATTTGTCCATTGAAGCAGTGAGTTTCATTGCCAAAAAGTGAGCGGACTTGGTCAGTCGATCGACTATAACCCAAATCGCATAATTGCCTTTAGGACTCTTAGGCAATCCCGTGATGAAATCCATACTGATGTTATCCCACTTCCATTCCGGAATAGGTAACGGCTGTAATAGACCTCCGGGTCTCTGATTTTCGGCTTTGACTTGCTGACAAACCTCACACTTCGCAACAAAATCAGCCACATCCCGCTTCAAACCTGACCACCAGAAATGCTGTTTGATGTCCTTGTACATCTTAGTACTTCCAGGATGTACCGACAAAAGAGTAGCATGCGCCTCCTGAAGAATACTCTCTTTCAGGTCCGCCTGATTTGGAACACATAGCCTATCTCCGAACCACAGCACTCCATCCCTGATTTGAAATCCGGGCAACCTACCAGCACCAACCTGCTCCTTCATCTCCAAAATATCAGCATCAAGCTCCTGACTTGCAATAATCCTTGCATTCAATGTAGGCTGAAGCGTCAACTGAGCCAAAGATGCTCCCAATCCTTGCAAGACAATTTCAATACCTGCTCGGTCCAACTCCTCAATCAGATGCTTCTGAGTTGTAATCAAACTGGCCAAACTGCTCTTGCGACTAAGTGCATCAGCAACAACATTAGCCTTTCCAGGATGATACTTGATCTCAGGTCGCATATCCTCGAGCACTTCCAACCATCTTCGCTGCCTCAGATTCAGATCCCTCTGCTGATATATGTACTTCAAGCTCTTGTGGTTTGTGTACATGTTCAACTTCTCACCGTACACGTAGTGCCTCCATTGCTTCAGGGCAAAGATAATCGCAGCCAACTCTAGATCATGAGTCGGGTAGTTCTTCTCATGCGGTCGTAGTTGCCTAGACCCATAAGCGATTACTCTTCCTTCTTGCATTAAGACACAACCAAGCCCACGATGTGAAGCATCGCTATAAACATCATACTCAACACCTGCTCTAGGCAAAGCCAGGATAGGTGCAGTAGTCAGCTTCTCTTTCAACTCCTGAAAGCTCGCCTCACATTGCTCAGTCCACTTGAAGCTCACATTCTTCTTGGTCAGTCCAGTAAGCGGCACGGCTATCTGAGCATAACCTTGAATGAATCTCCTGTAGTATCCAGTCATTCCAAGAAAACTCCTGACTTCCTTTACTGTAGTAGGCCTTGCCCAATCTCTCACTACCTCAATCTTCTGAGGGTCAGTTGACACTCCCTCCTTAGAAAGGATGTGACCTAGGAATGCCACTTCAGATTTCCAGAAATCACACTTGGATAACTTGGCATACAACTTCTGCTCTTCCAGCTTCTGCAAAACTGCTGCTAGATGCTCAATGTGCTCCTCCTCAGACTTGGAGTACACGAGAATATCGTCGATAAACACCACGACGAAAGAATCAATAAACGGCCTCAGAACTCTGTTCATCAAGTCCATGAAGATTGTGGGTGCATTCGTCACTCCGAATGGCATAACTAAGAATTCGTAATGTCCATGCCAAGTTCTAAATGCAGTTTTATGCACATCTTCGGCTTTCACTCGCACTTGATGATATCCTGATCGAAGATCTATTTTGGAGAATACAGCTGCTCTTTGTAGACGATCGAACAAGTCATCAATTCGAGGAATCGGATACTTATTCTGAACAGTGACCTTATTCAGCTCCCGGTAATTGATACACATTCTCATCGATCCATCCTTCTTCTTTACCAAAAGCACTGGTGCTCCCCAAGGTGACGCACTAGGTTGAATAAAGCCTTTCTCCAACAGTTCCTCAATCTGCCGTTTCACTTCATCCTGTTCCACTGGAGCCATCCTATAAGGTGCCTTAGAAATGGGTGCACTTCCCAGTTGAACACTGATGCTGAACTCTACATCACGATGCGGGGGTAACCCAGGAAAATCTTCCAAGAACACAGTCGGATAGTCCCGAACCACAGGAATCCCTTACAATTCCACAGGAGTCTCTTCCTTGCGGATAGTTGCCACCAGCTTAGAACATTTCCGCTTCCCTTGGAAAGTGACTTCAGGTCTACCTAGAGCCTTCACTGTTACCGTCTTGGTCTGGCACTCGATGCTTGCACTGTACACCGACATCCAATCAATGCCAATGATAACATCGACTCCCAAGATAGTCAGCTTGATCAGATCAATGCCAAAGATTCGATCTCCAATTACAATCTCACAATCAACGTAATACCGATCAGTGGTCAAAGTTTCCCCTGACGGAGTAGCTACTGCTAAGATCTTGCCTGGAAAGATCTTTGGTTCCACTCCCAATACTTTAGCAAATTTAGGAGACACAAAAGTATGAGAGGATCCAGTATCGAACAATACAACAGCTTTTATTCCATTAAGATAGAGTTCTCCTGTTACATAATACACACCATTACATAACAGTTTCACAACATGAACGGGAAGAAGAAATGACAAAACCACTAAACATCAGCCCTCGTACCAGAGATGACCTGATCTGCTTCCTCAGCATCAGCCTCCGTCAAGGCAAATACTCGCCCTGATTGGTACGGTCTCTTTCCAGACTGCTGCATTGGTGCATTGCGATTACTGTTCCGTGGCTTGGAGCATTGAGACATGAAATGTCCCGTCTCACCACAGTTGAAGCAAGTCACCGCAGGAGGTCTCACCACATTGTTCCCAGGTCCTCCAGCCACAGTAATAGCGTTCGCCCCTGTCGGTTTGAACCTTTGTGCTGATGGTTGCCCCTTGAAACTCCCAGAATGTGCAGGCCTCTTACCAGTCTGCCAGTTGTTCCTCCGGTTCTGAACAACTTGGAACTGCTCCATATCTGCTTCTGTCGCAGCTGCCCTCTTCACCAACTTGTCGAATCTTCTGATACCGAGAGGTATCATCCGAGACCTCAAGCTTGGCCTCAGTCCATGCTCGAACTTACGAGCCTTCTTAGCCTCATCTATTACCAGTTCAGGCGTATACCTAGAGAGCTGAGTAAACTTGGTCTCATACTCCCTCGCTGACATGCTGCCTTGCTGAAGTGACAGAAACTCCATTGTCTTCTTCTCCTAAACATCGGAGAAAAAATAGTGACTGCGGAATTCTTCCAGAAATTCCTCCCATCCAAGCACTATACCTCCCATGGTCCTCTTCATCGACTGCCACCAAACAGCCGCGTCCTTCTCGAATTGCAAAGTCGCCAACTTGACCTTGCTGCCTTCCGAGGTCTCTAATACCTCAAAGATTGTCTCCACTTGACAGATCCAGTCGTCAGCCGCATCTGGGTCTGACTTTCCCTCGAATACCGGTGGTTTCATTCTCTTGAATGATTCCACTAGCTTAATCGCCTCGGGCACTGGATTCACCGGCCCCCTTCCTTGGTTCATAGCCACTGCATTAAGCGTCTGGTATACCCTTGCAAGTTCGGTCTCCAGATCCAAACCTTCTCCATTCTTAGCTCCTCTTCTCGACATATTCTGATGCAAAAGATCCATTAAATTCGAAGTATAAGACAAGAATTTAAATCAACTTGCATTTCAATGAATTCCAAACTTTATACATTCGAATTAAAACATTTTTGACATCAGAAGTGAAAGTAGAAGCTACAATAATCTAACTCCTACAGTTCCTCTTCGCTTCTCGAAGTTCTTCCCGTAGTTCATCAACTTCATCCTTCAGCACATCTGTCAGGTTCTTCCTCTTTTCAAGTTCCCATACCCGGTGACTGAGAACTGAAAAGTCGTCCTTTCGCTTTGCCAGCTGAGCCTCCAATAATCCGACTCTATCTCGCAGTGTTTCCACCTACCTCTGAAGAGAAGCCACAGTGCTACTCAGAACTGGTCCCTCTTCTTCATCAGAAGAAGAATCGTCAGATGAATCTGGAGGTGGGGTAATCTCTCGAGATTCAGGCCACTCCTCCTCATCAGAATCTGCTTGCCCAGGGTGATACTCGTCCTCAGAATCAGCCTGTCCAGGATGGTACTCTTCCTCAATGATATGCCAGTCGTCATCTCCAGTAAGGTCGAAGTGATCAGCCATCTTAGAAATAGAGAGGAAGAAGCATGAGTCATAGAGCAACACAAATGTAAGTCACTTACATTTAAATCTCTAGACTCAAACACACACTCTAATGTCCACTTCTAGGGTGTCGTTCCTTATAAATTTGTACAAGTGTGGAAAGCGTAGAAAGCGTGGCTCTAATACCACTCTGTAACGCCCCGAATCCCAAAAACACTGAATTCGAGATGTTCTACAGGATCTTTTCACTTTCTTCAGTACAATTTTACAAGGAAATTTAAACTTTTCACTTTACATCAGAGTTTACATCAATATTACACTTTTCTTTTGCACAGCGGAAGTAAAATTTTACAACATTTAAATAAATGTACAACAACATGATATAATCTTTAAGCATCCTTTCCTCTTTATCTTTAACATGCCATTTACCTGCATATAAGACTGTGGGTACGTCAGTTTATTCAACCGACGATCATTATACACGGCCATCCTCTCTATGCCGGAAATAGTATAACTTAATTTTCCATATTTAGCAAACACAAACTTGTCACATTACAATTAAAGGGACTACCCTATTGATGTCGTGTTGTGATTGTGTACTTAATCCTTAATGCAATTATTTATGTTACATGACACTAATGCACACTTGTTCGGAGTCTATGCATCCCATACTACATAGGTCCGAGAGCAAGCCTCCTAATCGTTCTTCATCTTTGTAGGGTTCAATCCCTCGCCATGAATTAATCTACTACTGTAACTACGGTAGTGTCTTAGATGATCTATGAGTGCAAGCACGTGTACAGAAACTGGAGGGGAATCCCACGTCATGTCACGACTCATCGTGAAGAACCTATGGACAATTCAGCCTCCTTCATTGCACACGATCCTCATGCAGTCACCAAACATCCCACAAGTGTCACCACCGGGACAGTACCCTGGAACAGTATCCACATCATGTCACGACGCATCGTGAAGAACCTGTGAAATACTCTTCGCCGCCACGGTACCCTGGAGCCGTATCCACGTCATGTCACGACTCATCGTGAAGAACCTGTGAAATACTCTCCGCCGCAAATCCGATGGCCCTCACTCGTGTTTTTGTCCTACTTTCATCACGTCTCCACTATGTGCTAATCCTTAGTTTTTATTAGAATCATGAACAAAATCAAAGGTCTAGAGTTAGCCTCTCCACTAAACCGGACTTATTCATTCATTTCAACATGACCAACCTTGGTCTTTCTTTTCAATATTCATTTCATTTCTTTCCAAATGCTGGGGGAGACTTAGCTACTCTTTCATTTCAATTCCAATTCACAAATTCTAACATAATTTGAGCATTCCCAGCTCATGAGTTCATTTTTTTCATCGCCTCAGCATATCATGATGTTAGCTTTCATATTCATGTAATTCTCAATTCGAATCTATGATTCATTTCATGTAAATTCTCAATTTAAAACTATGATTCATTTCATGTAAATTCATGCAGCAACAAATAGAGTTTATCAACACCCACCATAAGGTTCACAATCTTCGAAGTAAACAGAATAATGTTCTATGACATAACAAAACACTCTGGACAGTCGACTTGGATCTCTTCCAGTCGACTTGTTCAGTCAATTACAGTTATTCATAACCACTCGGGAGAGTCGACTGCTGCACATGGCAGTCGGCTGTTCCGCAGTGTTTCTGATTTCAATTATCAATCACAGGACAGTCGACTGCCGTTCAACACAGTCGGCTATTCTGCAGAGTTCAATTATGTAATTTCTCAAGTTCTATACAGTCGACTGCTACACACATTAGGTCGACTGAACAGTTTAAAATCTCAAATTAAGGAATCATTCCTTCATTCTATTTACACATCATACTTTGTCTCGCTATTCTTCAACAAGAATAATTCACATTTTATCGTTCACATTATTCTCAAAATGAGAAGTACTAAGGAATATTCACAGTTCATATTTTCATACATCTATCACATAATGTCACTTCAATCTTTACTATACTAATCTTCTTTATTTCCAGTTCTTTTGCATGGTAAACTTCCCCGAAAATACACATGTCCAAATCATAGTTCTAATTACACCTCTCATTCTTAAATCACATTTTATTCCATGCAACAATTCCCAAATTATCTTTATATGGTCTCGTGTATTTTTAGAAGAGTAGAACTTTCGAGTTTATAAAAATGCATCAGTACCAGTCGACTTATACTATAGTAAGTCGACTGTCCAGGGGAAAACATCCATGATTTTAAGTAAATAATTTAAGCAAGAAGTTGACTTAGAAAAGCACAAGTCGACTTAAATGAGCACATAAGTCGACTTACAAGGTCCTAAGTCGACTTACCCGAAATATTCTTTCTCGACATTTCTCAACAATTAATACCACTAATCTCTTTATTAGCCAAGTTCACATTCATGGTTATAATTAATCCATGTCAACTTAGATTTTTACTAATCCAATCACATACAATTGCATACTCTCATTCCAATCAATTTATAGGTCAATTCTCCAATTAAGAGTGTACTCTTATCAATATTTTTCATGCATCATTTCTCAATATAATACTAACATCATTTCTAATTAAAAATAAGGAAAATTAGACCCACTATCATTCATTCAAACAAGCATTTCTACTTCAGAAATATGGAGAATTTTACCCACCTTATATGGAGAGAACACACACAATAGCAACTAAGTCCTTTGCAAATGAGATGCGCCTCCTCCTAGATGATGCGCGCACAAGTTTCACAAGCACCACCGAAAGCTCCTAGCCGGCCCTTCTCCTCCTTGGTAGAACGCAAGCACAAACCACTCACCACTCAATCTTTTTAACTCTCAAACTACTACTAATTAGACTATAGATTTGGAAGGGATAATAAGCACAAAAGAACTAGCCATGGGACGGGGGTATTTATACTAGAAATCAACAAGAATGGAGGGCTAGGATTAGTTGGTTGGTTGTAGGATGGAAGGCTAGGATGAGAGTAGGAGTTACCACAACTACCCACATTCACATAACTACCACACCATGACCACCACTAAACTTTTGAATCTCCCTCCAAAAGAAGTGTACCCGGCCTTGCCTAAGGACGTGCTCTTGCACGTGTACGTGTAGTGCACGTGCAAGCAACTAGGCCAAAAAATTGTGCATTTGATTTTTAAAAAAAAAATAAAATAGAATTTTTTAAATAAATTAATCCATGGGCTTAGTTTTATGGGCCAAAATAGTAAAAATAAAAATACATTTTGGGCTTTAAGAAAAAGGCTTAAAAATAAGGCTTCCTATTTATTTAAAGAAGGCTTTTGTATAAAAAAACTAATTTGAAAACATATATTTAAATATTCATACACATCAAAATAAAAATAATTATAAGATTTTAATTCAATCAAAATGTTGCACGTGCACACTACGTGCAAAATAAAATAATTTTTTCATTAATTGAAAAATCAGGGTATTACAACGTGTCCCAACTAGTGTCCCCTATATTTAAATTTGTACAAATTTAATTAATCAATTGTCCACTAATTTTGTCTACATGACAAGTTGTGACAATTAAAAGATTAATTAAGTTTGTGGGCCTCAAAATAGTGGGCTTAAAATAAGAAAATAAGTTTAGGCTTTATAAAATAGGCTTTCTAGAAAGATAAAGAGAAAGAAAGAAATAATTTTCCATGTTATAAAAAATAATTTTATAAGAAAATATGCATACAAAATTTTGCACATGCACAACACGTGAAAACATTTCTCATTAAATAAAAAATCAGGGTATTACAACACTACCTCCTTAGAATAGTTCCATCCCCGGAACTACAATTAAAGAGTGAGAAAACAAAACACAATAAGAAGAAGGATAGAAAATATAAATCAAACAAAGAGCTTGGGATGATCCTTCATCATCCTCTCCTCAGATTTCCAAGTATCCTCTTCAACCAACTAGTTTCTCCAGACTACCTTGACCATCGGTATCGTCTTATTCCTCAAGACTTTCTCCCGACGATCAAAAATCTCAACTGGAAGCTCAATGTAACTCAGATCTAACTACAAACCTTCCGGCACTTCAGGCAAATGATGACTCGAATCTGGAATGTAACCTCTCAGCATAGACACATGAAAGATATTGTGCACCTGCGACAACTCTTCTGGTAACTCAAGCCGGTAAGAAGTTTTCCCGATCCTTTTCAATATCTTATACGGGCCTATGAACCTCGGGGCTAACTTTCCACCCTTGCCAAATCGGATCACGCCTTTGCTGGGCGATACTTTCAGAAAGACAAAGTCACCAACCTCAAACTCAAGGTCCCTCCTCCGGTTGTCTGCATAGCTCTTCTGCCTACTCTGAGTATCCACCATCCTCTTCCTGATCAGATCAATCTTTTCAGAGGTCTGCTGCACAATTTCAAGCCCAAACATCTGATGCTCCCCGACATTGAACCAACAAACTGGCGTCTTGCACTTCCTGCCATACAAAGCTTCGTACGGTGCCATCTCAATGCTAGTCTGAAAACTGTTGTTGTAGGAAAATTCCACCAGAGCTAAATGCCTTTCCCAACTGCCTCCAAAGTCTAGTACACAACACCGAAGCATGTCCTCAAGAATACGGTTGACTCTCTCGGTTTGCCCATCGGTCTGAGGATGAAAGGCTGTGCTGAAATCCGTCTTGGTACCCAAAGCTGTCTGAAGACTCCTCCAGAAATGCGAAGTAAACCGTGCATCTCGATCAGACACAATGGTCAACGGAACACCATGAAGCCTGACGATCTCACCAACTTGTCCATCGAAGCAGTGAGTTTCATTGCCAAGAAGTGAGCGGACTTGGTTAGTCGATCGAATATAACCCAAATTGCATCATTGCCCTTTGGACTCTTAGGCAAACCCGTGATGAAATCCATGCTGATGTTATCCCACTTCCATTCCAGAATAGGTAACGATTGCAAAAGACCTCCGGGTTTCTGATTCTCGGCTTTGACTTGCTGACAAATCTAACACCTCGACACAAATTCAGCCACACTCCGCTTCAAACCTGACCACCAGAAATACTGTTTAATGTCCTTATACATCTTGGTACTCTCAGGATGTACTGATAAAAGGGTAGCATGTGCCTCCTGAAGAATACTTTCAAGTCCGACTGATCCGGAACACATAGCCTCTCTCCAAACCACAACACTTCATCCCTAATTTGAAATCCGGGCAACCTGCCTGTAACAACCAGCTCCTCCATCTTCTGAGTCTATGCATCTTTCTTCTGACTTGCAATGATCCTTTCATTTAGCGTAGGCTGAAACCTCAACTGAGCTAAGGTTGCTCCCAAGCCTTGCAAGACAACTTCAATACCTGCCCAATCCAACTCCTCTGCAAGCTGCCTCTGAGATGTAATCAAACTGGCCAAACTGCTCTTGCGGCTAAGTGCATCAGCAACAACATTAGCCTTCCCAAGATGATACTTGATCTCAGGATGCATGTCCTCAAGCACTTCCAACCATCTCCGCTGCCTCAGATTCAGATCCTTCTGCTGACAGATGTATTTCAAGCTCTTGTGGTCTGTATACATATTCAGCTTCTCACCATACACATAGTGTCTCCATTGCTTTAAGGCAAAGATAATCACAGCCAACTCCAGGTCGTGAATCGGGCAATTCTTCTCATGTGGTCTTAGTTGCCTAGACCCATAAGTGATTACTTTCCCTTCTTGCATTAAGACACAACCAAGCCCATGATGTGAAGCATCGCTGTAAACATCATACTTAACACCTACTCTAGGCAACGCCAAAATAGGTGCGGTAGTCAGCTTCTCTTTCAACTCCTGAAAGCTTGCCTCACACTGCCCGGTCCACTTGAAGTTCACATTCTTCTTGGTCAAACTAGTGAGCGGTGCGACTAACTGAGCATAACCCTGAATGAATCTCCTGTAGTATCCCGTCAATCCAAGAAAACTCCTTATTTCCTTCACTGTAGTAGGCCTTCCCAATTTCTCACTGCCTCAATCTTCTGAGGATCAGTTGCCACTCCCTCCTTAGAAAGGATGTGACCTAAGAATGCCACTTCAAATTTCTAGAAATCACACTTGGATAACTTGGCATACAACTCCTGCTCCTGAAGCTTCCTCAAAACTGCTGCCAAATGCTCCGTGTGCTCCTCATCTGACTTGGAGTACACAAGAATATCGTCGATAAACACCACGACAAAAAAATCAATGAACGGCCTCAGAACTCTGTTCATCTTGTCCATGAAGATTGCAGGTGCATTCGTCACTCCAAACGGCATAACTAAGAATTCGTAATGCCCGTGTCGAGTTCTGAACATAGTCTTATGCACGTCTCCAGCTTTCATTCGAACTTGATGATATCCCGATCAAAGATTTATTTTGGAGAAAACAGCTGCTCCTTGTAGACGATTGAACAAGTCATCAATTCGTAGAATAGGATACTTATTCTGAACAGTGACCTTATTCAGCTCTCGGTAATCGATGCACATTCTCATCGATCCATCCTTCTTCTTTACCAAAAGCACCGGCACTCTCCAAGGTGATGCACTCGGTTGAATAAAGCCTTTCTCCAACAGTTCCTTAATTTACCGTTTGATCTCATCCAGTTCCACAGGCTCCATCCTGCACGGTGCCTTGAAAATAGGTGCACTCCCTGGCTGAATAATGATGCTGAACTCTACATCACGATGCGGGGGTAACCCAGGCAAATCTTTCAAGAACACAGTCGGATAATCCCGAACCACCGGAATTTGCTGCACCTCTACAGGAACATCCTTCTTGCAGATAGCTGCCACCAGACCAGAACATCTCCTCTTCCCTTGGAAAGTGACTTCAGGTCCACCTAGAGCCTTCACTGTTACTTCTTTGGTCTTGCACTCGATGCTCGCATTGTACACCTGCATCTAATCAATGACAATGATAACATCGACTCCCAAGACATTCAGCTCGATCAGATCAATCCCAAAAATTCTATCTCTAATCACGATCTTGCAGTCCGCATAGTACCGATCAGTGGTTAAAGTCTCCCCTAACGGAGTAGCTACTGCTAAAACCTTGCCTGGAAAGACTTTCGGTTCGACTCCCAGAACTATAGCAATTTAGGTGTACAAAAGTATGAGAGGTCCTAGTATCGAACAAAACAACAACTTTCTTTCCATTCAAATAAAGTTCTCCTGTTACATAACACACACTCGTTACATAACAGTTTACTGAATAAGATAGAAAAAGAGACAACAGAAAAAAAACACTCCTAAACACCCTCACTTGTACCAGTGATGACGTGATCCACCTCATCAGCGTCGGCCTCAGTCAAGGCAAGTACTCGCCTCTGCTGGTACAGCTTCTTCCCGGCCTGCTGAGTTGGTCCATTACGGACGACATCCTGCAGCTTGGGGCAATGAGACTTGTAGTGGCCTGTTTCTCCACAGTTGAAACAAGTCACAGAAGGTCTCACCCAAGTATTCCCGGGTCTTCCTGCCACTTGAACAGCGTTCGCACCCGTAGGCCTTTGAGCCGGCGGCTGTCTCCTGACATTTTTCGCAACTGCAGGCCTCTTCCCCACATTCCAGTTGTTCCTTCGATTCTGAACAGCGTGGAACTGCTCCATGTCCACCTCCGTGGCTACCGCTCGTTTGACCAGCTTGTCAAACCTCCTGATACTGAGGGGTATCATCTTGGATTTCAGACTTGGCCTCAACCCATGCTAGAATTTTTTATCCTTCTTCGCCTCGTCCATCACCAGTTCGGGTGCATATCTGGAGAGCTGAGTGAATCTCATCTTATACTCCCTAACCGACATGCCGCCCTACTACAGCGCCAGAAACTCCATGGCCTTTTTCTCCTGGACGTCTGATGAAAAATAATGACTGCGGAATTCCTCCAAAAATTCCTCCTAGCCAAGAACAACATCCCCCATCGTTCGCTTCATCGGCTGCCACCACACAGTGGCATCCTTCTTGAACTGCACTGCAACCAGCTTCACCTCGCTGCCCTCCGGAGTCTCTAAGACTTCAAAGATAGTCTCTACCTGTCTGATCCAATTGTGAGCCATGTCAGGATCTGACTTTCCCTCAAATACCGTGGTTTCATCCACTTGAATGATTCCACAAGTTTGATAGCTTCGGGTACTGGATTTGCAGGCACCCTTCCCTGATTCTGATTCATGGCAACGACATTGAGTGTCTGATAGACCCTCGCTAGCTCCGTTTCCAAGTCCAAACCTTCTCCATTTTGAGCTCCTCTTCTAGCCATGTTCTGATACAAAAGATCTATTAAATTTGAAGTATAAAACATGAACTTTTACGTCAACTTTTTATTTCATTGAATTTCAAACTTTATACATTCGAATTTAAAACATTTCTGACATCAAATGAAACCAGTAGAAGATACAACAGTCTAGCTCCTACGGTTCCTCTTGGCTTCTCGAAGCTCTCTTCGTAGTTCCTCCACTTCCTCCTTCATTACATCATACATGTTTCTCCCCTTCTTGAGTTCCCAAACACGATGACTAAGAATTGCAATATCATCCTTGCGCTTCGCCAACTGAGTCTCCAGTAGCCTGACTCTCTCCCGTTGAGTCTCTACTTGCCTCTGAAGAGACACAATGAGAATACTCGGAACTGGTTCTTCCTCGTCAGAGAAGTCATCAGATGAATCCGAAGGGGGAGTGATCTCTCGGGACTCAGGCCATTCTTCTTCAAATTTTTCAGGATCCTTTTTGTCTAAATCAGCTTGCCCGGGGTAATAATCCTCCTCAACGATGTGCCAATTGTCATTTCCAGCTGGGTCGAAGTGGTGCGCCATCTTAGAGAAAAAAGAGGAGAAAAAGCATAAATCATAGAGCAACACAAATATAAGTGACTTACATTAAAATCTCTAGACTCAACACATGTTCTAATGTCCACTTCTAGGGTGTCGTTCCTTATAAATTTGTACTACTTGGAAGCGTGGCTCTTATACCACCCTGTAACATCCCGAATCCCAAATACAACTGAATTCGAGTTCCACAGGATCTTTTCACTTCTCTTCGTACAATTTTACAAGAAAATAAAACTTTACTTTACATCAGAGATACATTTACATTAATAATTATACAGCGGAAGCAAATTTTACATCAATGAATAAAATACAACAACAGTTGAATAATCTTTAAGCATCAGGTCCTTTTTAGTCTTTTTCATGTGCTTTACCCAGTATAGAAACTGTGGGCATGTCAGTTCATTCAACTGACGAAATATTATACACGGCCATCCTCTATATGCCGAAAATAGTATAACGATTCTCAATACTTAACAAACGACAAACTTGTTCACAAACAAAGCTAAAGGGACTATCCTATTGATGTCGTGTTGTAAATGTGCACTTAGTCCTTAATGCAACTATTTCTGTTATATGACACTAATGCGCACTTGTTCAGAGTCTATGCAGCCCATACTACATAGGTCCGAGGGCAAGCCCTTAACCGTTCTTCATCTTGTAGGGTTCAATCCCTTGCCATGACTTAATCTACTTCTGTAACTACGGTAAGAATCCTAAATGTTCTATGACCTACGAACTCATGTCTAGACTCCCTGGAGAGAATCCTAATGCACTGTTACATGACTCATCATGCATGCATCCTGTGGTAATTCACCTCCTACAATAGACATGACACCACCCGCAGTCACCAAACACCCCATGAGCAGTATCCACGTCCTACTCATGACGCATCATGGGACATCCTGTGAATACTCTCATGCTGCCAATCTAATGGTCCTCATACTCAATATTTTTCTCTTACTTTCATCACATCTTCACTATGTAACTAGTCCTTAATTTGATTGAATCATGAACAAAATTAATCTCTTAGGGTTAGCACTCCCACTATACCGGTTTTATTCATTCATTTCCATGACCCAAATCTTGGTCTTTTCGTTTCAAATATCATTTCAACTTTTCTTTCATTTTGCCGGTGTGAGGGTTAGCTACACCCTAGTTCTTAATTTCAACTCATAATTACAATATCGAGTTTTTCATACTCATAAGTTCCCTTTTTCATGGTTAACAATAATTTTCATTTCATGTTCACATCACTTGTATATTCATAAATTCATCAAGTCATTCAATTTCCATTTCATGTGCACATCATGCATAAATTAATAAGTACAATAAGTCAAACTCAAGTAGTTTATTCTTTCCACAAAACTTCCTTAATCTTTTTTTAATCAACACTAATCTTTATTTAATTCTTCTACTGATGTTCATTTCATTTATCTAATTCAAAGGCATAAAGTCGTATTTTCATTCATAAACAACACTTAATTTCACAATGAGAGTCCATAGCTAACACACTTGAATCTTCTTTCTTCCAAAAATTATCCTTTACCTCTTAGCATAATTTCTCGAAAAATAGATTACTTTTATAGTTAACAAAAATACAATTTTCTATGGAATTCTACCCAATTTCCACCTCTAACTCATTTTTACTTTGTCTAAATAGTGTTAAAATATTTTTCACAATATCTACCTATTTTTAGAATA
Organism: Hemerocallis citrina; assembly: GCA_017893485.1. Classification (NCBI taxonomy): domain Eukaryota; kingdom Viridiplantae; phylum Streptophyta; class Magnoliopsida; order Asparagales; family Asphodelaceae; genus Hemerocallis; species Hemerocallis citrina. The sequence continues at coordinate 250,224,780 of CM030358.1, forward strand.
ATTTTATTATTTTTTTGGGATTTTTAAAAGTCAAAAATTCAATTTTAAACTCAAAAAAATCAAAAAATGTTCAAACTGCCGAAAGCCGAATTCGAACCTGCGACCCGGACCAAGTCAATCGCCACCGCAAGCCAATTAGGCTAAGGCGCCTATGTGATATAAAAGGGGGTTTTAGTGGGATAAGTTTTCTCTCGGATTTTGGTTTTTTACTAAAAAAAACGAAATAAAATGCAGGGCTTGGGTTTCGAACCCGAGACCTGAGGGGCCTGACCATGGCTACAGTAAAAGCCACCGCACCGCTAGCCACTTGGTCTAAGGGACCAGATTGTCTCAAAGAGTAATGGGTTGTTTATAACCCAGTTCTCTGCTCATTTCTAAATTTTATAAATCTCGAAACGATTTTGTTTCTTTTTCTTCTCTTTTGAAAACAAAAGGCTCCAGATTTTACCGAACATGAATTTACAGTAAATCAGTATTTTTATAACCATTATTTACTTTATAAAACATGTATTTTGACCATACTTTATGTTCTATGTCCATAAATTCGACTTTGAGAACAAACACCATATTTATTCATAACTTAGAGTTAAATTTTCACAACTACTATATTTCATTTCTCTTTTATTCATTAACCACCTACAATAATTTGGAGACAATTTCTCATCTTTCTACAACAAAGAAACTTTATTTTTAAGCAATCAATTACACAAAAGGGCATTTAATTCAAATAGTTGTCTCATAAGCACAAATTTTATCATAGCATTCAATTAGAACATGTAGCACAATAATATTGTGATTTCTAGCACTTTAATTCACAATTCATCCATTAGCAATCATTCTATCAAACATTCTCTAAGTTACCATTCCATTTTTAAATAAACAAGCATGGTTCCAATATCAACTAATTGATTCATAACAATTCATTAAATTATTCCTAGCATGGCATCTAGTTCTAGAAGTATGAAAAACACCCACCTATTTGGAGAAAACGAAATGAAAAGTTCCTAGAGTCTCCTAGAATGCAAGAAAGTAGCATTCTCCTCCTAGATTTTGTTGTAAGATGCTCCTCTTCCTTGCTCCTTGGTGCAACCCAAGCCTCCTCCTTGTGCTTGATGATGGGCCAGCCTCCTCTTGGAATGAACACACACACAAATATGCACACTCAATCTTTTACTCACTTAGACTTCTCAATCTTTTTCTCACTAGCGTTTTCTTCTCTTAGCAATTTGTTGTGCATAAATGAGAAGAAACTAGGTGTATTTATACACTTTTAGGATGAGATTGAATGGATATGATTAATCAAGGAGTTAGAAATCAAGGATCAAGATGAAAAGGGAAGTTGTAGCAACTTCCATGATCTCAATAACTACTCCTCAACTCAACTCCACTCCTCCACTCCTCTCTAGCCACATCTGGCCTCCCTTGGGTGTGCAATGCACACACAAGTGCATGCACGTGTCCCAACTAGTGTCCCCTATTTAAACTTGTACAAATTTAATTAATCAATTGTCTACTAATTGTGTCTACATGACAAGTTGTGACAATTAAAAGATTAATTAAGTTTGTGGGCCTCAAAATAGTGGGCTTAAAATAAGAAAACAAGTTTAGGCTTTATAAAATAGGCTTTCTAGAAAGATAAAGAGAAAGAAAGAAATAATTGTCCATGTTATAAAAGATAATTTTATAAGAAAATATGCATGCAAAATTTTGCACGTGCACAACACGTGAAAATTAACATTTCTCATTAACTGAAAATTCAGGGTATTACAGTCACATCCCTTTCACCATCCATTCCCATTTCTCTTTCGCAGGCCAGCGTGCCATGAGTGCATCTCGAAGGTGGTTCTCGGAGGGACGGTCATGTTTTACTTTGGCGATGGCGCACCATTGTCAAAGTCATTGCTTCACTTGTTCGATGATTCCGAGACTACTAGACAGGGATATGTGCACTGCACTTTCCGGTGATCACCCCATACCCGCATTCCTATTCTCTTCCGCCTTGGTAATCACAACAATCCAGCAATCGTATGAGATATGCCCCCATTTCATACATTTCATGCACCAAACCTCCAACGTGCAATCAACCCTAATATGCCAAAGATCCTCGCAACTAAAGCAAGCAATCAGTTGTTTCTTCCTTTTTCTTTGTTTCCTCATCGGCCATTTTGACTTCTCTGATGTGCTTTGGTTCTTCATTGATGATTTGTATTCAACCGTAGTCCAAGGTGCCTCCTCCACATGTGTTTGGGTCTCTTCTCCATCATCCTTCATCGTCTTTCTTTACTCTCTAAACTCTCTTTTGATTCCTGTAATTTGTTGTCATTTTTGGGTATCCAAATTGATTGGGGATGTTTTTGTCAGGGATTGGGGGGGTTGCTAATGCTGGTGTTGTTGTAGGGTGATGTTGGAGGTGTTGTTTGTGGTGTTATGGGGTGTGTAGGTGGGGGGAATTTGGTTAATTTTGTTGGAATTGGATTTGCCGATGGAGGTGGTGATGATCAATCAACGGATTAAAGGTTATTGTTGTCGTTGTTTCTATTGTTGGCGTTGTTGTTGGTGGTTGGTGTTAATGTTGGTGGTGTGTATGGGGTGTGTATTGGGTGGGGGGGGGATTCGTTGATGTTGGAGTAGTGTGTGAAGGTGATGATCAGCTTAGGGGTGTTGGTGGTGTAACTAATGTTGACTGTTGTGGTGTAGTTCTCGATTGGTGGAGTTGTTGGTGGTGTGGATGGGGTGAGTATGTTGAAGGGGTGGGTTAGGGGTGCGTGGAACAGAGGTGTGATGTCGCGGAAGATGTTGTTGTTGGGGGTAATGGTATTGAGTTTTCAGGTGATGAGGATGGTGGTGCTGTTGTTTGCCGCTAGATGTTCGATGAGACTTTCTATGGGGCTCTCAGAACCGGCCATTAGTGGGTGATGGTGATCTCCTACTCGGAGGAGATTAATGCCGGTGGGGAGGTGGAGTTCGGTGGTATAATATCCCGGTCAAATATTATATTTGTATTATTATCATTTTTAAAATTAAAGTATTTCTTCTGGAAATTACTTGGTTTTACTATTAAAATGTTATCTGAATATATATACTAGTAAGTAGATATATGTATTGTATCAGTTTTATGCACTTGTACAAAATCCTGAAAAATGCATTTTTGAGAAAATGTCTGGAAAAATCCCGAGCAAATATTAAAAATTATTATTTTATTGTTATTTTTTTAATTTCAGAATTGAAATATTTTTGATGGATATCACCCGGTTTTGTTAATAAACATTTTATACATACATATATATATATATATATATATATATATATATATATACCAGTCTATATATATCTGTTTTGTATCAAATTGATACTGGAATCTTCCGAGCCGGTAATAAAATTATTTTTTTTTCTTCTTGAAACTAAATTATTTTTGTACAGAATGATTCGTTTTAACTAATGAAAAATATCTGTATATACAGATATGTGCACGTATTTTGATCGTGTCGATTTCGTACGTTTGTACGAAATCATGTAGTATGTGATTTGAGAAAAATATCCTTCATTTTTTATCAATCATGATGAAATGAAGGGTAGGGATTAGATTAGGGTGTGATTGCAATATATATTTGTAAATAAAACACCCAACTGTCAACCATGAGAACTTAGACATGAGGCTCTCTTCTCCACCACAAACCCCTTCACCTCATTTTATAACCACCCCCCCCCCCCCCCTCTCCATTGGCTGGCCTCAACCCTAGAAGGGCAATAAACCCTTCAATCTTTGTGAGTTTTCATCTCTTTCTTCTACTCTTTTAATTAGTTTTAATTTAGAAAAAAAATTTAGAAGAAAAGAGAAAGAAAGAGATGATCAAAATCAAAAGAAAAGATGGGTTGAGTTCATGGGTTTCTTTCACTTGTGGTGTTCTTGAAGAGGAGCAAAAACAAGGAGCAAGGAGGAGAAGAAAGCTAGCAAGTCATTCCGACACGATTTGGGTGGGGGTTTCTCATTCTCATGTTCGTTTTAGCTATTATTAGGGTTGTTATTGATGTATGTTGTTGTATTGAATTAATTTCCTGTGCATATGGACTAGAATAAAGAGCATGCAAAGTTTTATGTGGTAGAACACAAAATAGAACCATAAAGATTAGATTTTTGTAGTTCCAGGGTTAGATTTATTTACCTATGTTAAAAGTGGAATTTAGACCCCAAATTAATTTTAGGAGTTCTCTTATGTGTTGTTACCATGCTCAATTTTTTGGAGTTAATTTGATTGGACAAACAACCGTTTCCCCCAAAATAGCGAAGGTTTAAGCCAATACAGCGACTTGCTGTTTTGGGTTAGTTTCGTAGTGTGTTCGAGGTGCTGGAACTTGGGGTTCCTTACGGAATTTGGAGAAGTGTTCAACTAGGAAGTTGTAGTAGACGTTCTCACCTTTCCAAAATATCCTATTTGGTTAGATTCCGATAAGCGGAGTAGAAGTTATGCCTTTTACAAGACACAGCAGCCAGCTTGGGCTGAAGTGCTCGTTGATTGATTTGTTCTATATTTTTGAGCCTCTTACTTGCTAAATCAGAGGAAGTGACCAGCTAGGAAGTTGTAGTAGATGTTCTAACCTTTCCAAATTCCCCTATTTGGTTAGATTCCAATAGGCGGAGTAGAAGTTATGGTCTTTATGAATTGCAACAACCAACCTTTAAGCTGAAAACCCGTTGTTTGGGTTTTTCGATGTTTTTGGATCTTTTACATACTAAATTTGGGAAAGTGTTCAACTAGAGAGTTGTAGTAGAGTTTTTCACCTTTCCAAATTTCCCTATTTGGTTAGATTCTGAAAAGCGGGGTAGAAGTTATGCGCTTTAAAAGTTTCAGCTTTGCTGTAGCTTTGGCTGTCTTTTGTTATTTTTGTGTGTGCTCAAGGGACGGTAGATTGAATTCCATAAGGAGTCTGGAAAAGTGTTCAATTAGAGAGTTATAGTGTATGTTCCTACCTTTCTAAATTGTATGATTTGGTTAGATTCCGACAAGTAGAAAAAGTTACAAGGTACAGAAGCTTCAGCTTTTCGTTGAAATTCTATAGTTTGGTTATCTGTTTGCGTATGTTCGAGGGCAGGAATTTGAAATTCCTTACGGAATCTGAGAAAGTGGTCAACTAGAAAGTTGTAGTAGATGTTCCCACATTTTCAAATTGTCCAGTTTCATTAGATTCTGAAGGATAGAGAAAAAGTTACAAGCTATAGATGTTTCAGTTTTTTGTTGAAATTCTGTAATTTGGTTAACTGTTTGCATTTGTTCGAGGGCAGGAATTTGGAATTCCTTACCGAATCTGAGAAACTGGTAAACTATGAAGTTGTAGTAGATGTTCCCACCTTTTCAAATTGTTCAGTTTCATTAGATTCTAACAAGTTGAGCAAGAGTTACCAGCTTGCGAAGTTTCAGTTTTTAGATGAAAATCTGCAGTTTGGTTAAACTATTTGCGCGTGTTCGATGGACCGGATTTTGGATTCCTTACAGAATCTGAAAAAGTGTTCAACTAGAGAGTTGTGGTAGATGTTCTTAGCTTTCTAAAAATTCTATTTTTATCGGATTTCGATAAGCGTAGCACTAGTTGCTTTTAGGCTGTCGAAAGGTATTTTATGTGGCTTTGGTGTTTTTCATTGGTAGTATGTTTGTAATAGACTATTAGAAGATACTTCTGCTGCTTCTAATTATAGAAGATCAAGTTTTGCTAGTAAGCACGTTTTGTGCTGCTAGGTTGTTAGAATACATGCATGGTTATTTCCATATGTTGTTTTGCTCATACGCAGCTCGTTTGGCTCGTATGTAGTTGTTGGTTTCATACATGGCTTATTTGGCTCGTATGTATGTTATTGTCTCGTACGAAGCTCATTGGGCTCGTATGTAGGTATTGTCTTGAATAGGTAGGCTGTGAGTGGATCTGAGGAAATCTTATGAAGTCTAAGTAAAGACTTGGTTAATTGTGTCGACAAATTGTTACACTCTCTAGAAGAGGGACACGTACGGTGCTTTTTCATGACGAGTTGGAAGCACAGTGCATGCTCGCTTGTTTGGTTAGAAGAGGGTCACGTACGATACTTTTTCATGACGAGTTGGAACCACAGTGACATGTCTCGCTTGTTTGGTTAGGGTTAGTGACATCGTTAGGGTAGTAACAATTACTTAACCATTTTTATCTATAAATTGCCGAAGGGTGAGAGTTGGTGTTAGGGGTGATACCCTATAATCTAACCTCTCCTATATGCTGATACAAGATGGTGTTATTGGAATGTATTCCCTTGTCAGAGGAATATGGGCAGTGTTTTTCGTAACGAGTTGGGAGCACGGGATCCATATCTTGATTGTTAATTCCTGAACTGCCATGATAAGAACGGGAGGTTTTCCTAGGAAAATTGACCCTACAATTCCATCAGGTTCTATGCCTTCTCATGACGAGTTGAGGATACGGAAGAAGGTTGATGAGTATCTTACAGTTCGTGTTGGCTTTGAGCGAGGACTGGTTCACCGGGCAATAGTGGAAAACGGGAACACCACTATTGTACTGCAATAGCGGAACTAGACCATACCTGCAACCTCATCAGTTATGTAGTATGTGTCAGGAACAGGATCGGTACAAAAGTAGAATTCATGATGCGGGTTCAAATCCCTATATATGAAGAAACGGCTTGATATGGGGCGTATGTAGTATGGGTTGCATACTGTTCCAGAGTCTCACTTGTATTAGAATAATTGCATCATTGCATTAGTTAATCTTGCATTAGAGTCTAAGTCATAGCATACACTGACACATCAAATATCTGTACACATTTCCCTTTTCATCAATCTGTTTGCTTATAGTTCAGAATCTCTGCTAATCATCAGGCTTAAAGCGTCAGTATATGTACTGTCGTCCCCACTTCTATAGGTACTGGATTGCAAAATTACAGGTACTGGATTGCAGAAGTATAGGTACAGGATTCAGGAGGACTCAAGGCAATTGAAGCAGGAGTCGATTTTATTTAAGTTTTTCGCTATAGTATATGTTGATTACTATTGTTTCTTTTGTAACAATTGTTGTAATTTATTTATTTGTTGGAAAGCATCCAAGTGAAGTACTAAGTGTTGTTCTTTATTCATTGTACTATGATGTAAATTGTTGAAAGTTGTAACACTTGGGATTGTAAGGGTATTATTGTAACACTGTTGTAATGCATTGCAATTTTTTAACATTCGGGCTTGAAATACATTTGTGTTGAATAAAGAGTTTTCCAGTTTTTCTGTGTATTGTGGCTAATTGAAGAAAAGATTCTATCTTATGTCACGGTTTTCCAGTGTATGAAATCGGGGCGTTACAGAGTGGTATCAGAGCCAACTTCAATTTACAGTCCAACACAGTAGGAAAATTAAACTTGGATGCATTTTAAGAGTCGGATTTTAGCTAGTTGTAGACAATTATAATTCATATTGTTGTTTCTTTCAACTTATGTTTTATAATTTTTCTATATCTGGGTTAATACCCATGTTTATTGCTTTCTACCAGATGTCTCGCGGAACCAGAAGTGGTAGGAACGACCTGAATGAGGGCGAGGGTAGTGGAGGCAATGGCACAGGTCTGGATATAGAGGCAGAATTCGCCCGTATATACCAGGCATTCGGTGACCTGGCAGAGGCAAGCCGAAACAATGTGCAGCAACAAGGAGCACCCGCAGGTAACCAGGGAGTAGCAGCTATCGACCTTATCAAGATGGTCGAATCTTTCCGAAGGATGAGGCCACCTGTTTTTGAAGGCAAGGCAGACCCAACGGCAGCAAACGACTGGATTCGTCAAGTCGAGACAGTGTTTGAGGTGATGCTGACACCGGATGACAGAAGGGTCAGATTGGCAAGCATTGTACTGGAGAAAAATGCCGGGGTCTGGTGGCAGTCGGTGAAGAGGGGCATGGGCAAAGGACCCATTACCACTGGGAAGACTTCTTGGAGGAGTTCGGGACGCACTACTTTCCATTAGATGTGCAGGAGGACAAGGACATGGAGTTCTTCAACTTGAAGCAGAAAAGCTTGACAGTTCGTAAGTACGAGACCAAGTTCACGCAACTGTCCCAATATGCTCTAGAGATGGTAGAAGATGAGGTCAAGAAAGCCAAGAGATTCGAGCAAGGGCTCAGACCTGCACTGAGAAACCAGATGGCAAACTTGGAGGCACCAAGCCAGGGAGCTGTTTCCTATGCGGTGAGCAAGGTCATTTCATGAGCCAGTGCCCAAGGAAGGACCCTCAGATGGATACCCGTATTTGTTACAAATATGGGAAGATTGTTCATATCCGACCAGATTATTCCCAGTTCCAGAAGAGTAGCAGCAAATCAGCCCCAGAGATGAACCACAAAAGGAAGGAGCCGCTTCATCAAGGGCGAGTGTTCGCACTTACAGAAGATGATACCAATGAAGGCAAAAAAGTCATCACCGGTGTGCAAGGAAGGGGGTGCAACTAAGTTTGAAGTTGCATTTTTTTTAATTTTATTTTGGACTTTAAGTAATGTATGATATAACACTTTCTGTAACTGAATGGATTTATATATATATGTGGAATCCATGCAACGGTTTGTTCAATAATAGCTCATCACATTCCCTATGTATGTGTTATTCTGTATGTGCTGTTTTCATTTCTCCTGACTTAACGTAGTTCTGAGGACAGAACTATTCTAAGGAGGGAGTATTGTAATATCCTGGCCGGATATTATATTTGTATTATTATTATTTTTTAAATTAAAGTATTTCTTCTAGAAATTACTTGGTTTTACTAATAAAATGTTATCTGAATATATATACTAGTAAGTATATAAATGTATTGTATCAGTTTTGTACACTTGTACAAAATCCTGAAAATGTGTTTCTGAGAAAATGTCTGAAAAAATCCCGGGCAAATATTAAAAATTATTATTTTATTTTTATTTTTATTTTAATTTCAGAATTGAAATATTTTTGGTGGATATCACCCGGTTTTGTTAATAAATATATATACTAGTTTGTATACATCTGTTTTGTATCAAATTGATACTGGAATCTTCCGAACCGGTAATAAAATTATTTTTTTATTTCTCAGAATTAAATTATTTTTGTACAGATTGATTCGTTTTAACAAATGAAAATTATCTGTATATACAGATATGTGCACGTATCTGAATCGTGTCGATTGTACATTTGTACAAAATTACGTAGTATGTGATTTGAGAAAAATATCCTTTATTTTTTTATCAATCATGATGAAATGAAGGGTAGGGGTTAGATTAGGGTGTGATTGCAATATATATTTGCAAATAAAACACCCAACTGTCTAACCATGAGAACTATGACATGTGGCTCTCTTCTCCACCCCAAACCCCTTCACCTCATTTTATAAAAACACGCCCCTTCCTCCATTGGCCGGCCCCAACCCTAGAAGGGCAAGAAACCCTTCAATCTTTGTGAGTTTTCATCTTCTTCTCATCTCTTTCTTCTACTCTTTTAATTAGTTTTAATTTAGAAAAAAATTGAGTAGAAAAGAAAAAGAAAGAGAGGATCAAAATCAAAAGAAAAGAGGGGTTGAGTTCATGGGTTTCTTTCAGTTGTGGTGTTCTTGAAGAGGAGCAAGAACAAGGAGCAAGGAGGAGAAGGAAGCTAGCAAGTCATTCCTACACGATTTGGGTGGGGGTTTCTCATTCTCATATTCGTTTTAGCTATTATTAGGGTTATTATTGTTGTATGTTGTTGTATTGAATTAATTTCATGTGCATATGGACTAGAATAAAGAGCAAGCTGTAATACCCTGGATTATACGACACTTCTATATGTACGTATATATATGTATTATCTGTATGCGTGCATAGGAATGCAATATTTTGTTCGAGTATATGAATGATGGGGTCAGTCCATGTTTGCGGGACTGTTCATGGGAGGATTGCATTCTAAAAGATGCACGAGAACGAGGAGGACCGATACTAGTATAAACACTAGTTTTCGGTACGACGCCTATGCAAATATAACACTGTATGATACTACGGTGGATATATATTGCGTGCGCTCGATGAACCTCTCGTCTCGCGCTCGTAGGGACGCATTTACCCTTAATTTAGGCAGCCAACACAATAACCACCAAACCATGGGCTAGAAGCCATAGTTTTGATCCAAAACCACCTACAAACCTACCCTACCCCCTAGCTCCAAAACCGGCCCATATCCCCTTCTTTTCTCCATCATTTCTCCACTCCCTTCCACCTCCTTGCTCTAGAAATTTCAGAACTCCTTCAAGAGAAAAAAAAAAAGAGAAGGAAGAAGAGAGAGTGAAGAAGAAGGTCTCAAGGAAGGATTTTCAAGAAAAGTAGCTCAAGGAGATCAATTCCTTTACAGCAACCAAGGGTGGGGAGTTTCTCTAAACCTTCTTTTATGTCTCTTAATTGATTTTTTTGCATGCATGTATGGTAGGATGTGCTAGGATGATTATCTTAGAAGTTGAATGATGAAATCAGAACTAAAACTAGAAAACTGGTTCAGATTGCTAATTTGTTGATTTTTCCGAGAACAAACTACAAGGAATTAGACAATGAAATTTTCAGGTATTGTTCATATACATGTGTAGATAGTTGATGATTTATTTCAGATTTTTCTGAGGTCATTGATTTTAATAAAATCGAATGGTAGAACTGTGTCGTAAGGCAGAATCAGCAATTCATAAACAGAATGATTGATGTGGTTGGAATTTTTCTACTTTATTGGAGCATGTTCTTGATCTGAAATTTTTACCCTATGTTCCTGCATGCATCTAAATTCTATACAAAAATCAGGAAAATGTTTGGATGAGTTTATAGGCTTGAGAAAAATTGATCTCTAACCAGTAGCTGAAGCTGAATTGAAGAACATGATGACTTTCTGTGCTAAATTGAAATAGAGAGAACTCACTGTATACTTGGAATTTTGACATGAGATCTTTTGCATGCTGTTTATTATGATCTCTAGTTTCATCACTATAAATTTTATGTCATTTGGATAAATATGAAATTTAATATGATTTTATGAGTATGTACTGTGCTGGTTTCAGCCAGTTTGGATACCCTGTAGAGATTGGACATTTGAGGCTCATTAAGAGCACAATTTGAGAACCTGATTCATTAGAGAGTTGTATTAGACATCTAGATCTTTCCAACAAGACCAGTTTGAGGCAATTCCAGTAAAGGGTTGATTTACTGTGATTTTTGTAGTACTGGACAGAGACCTAGAGTGGATCTGAGTGCTCTGATTTAGAGAGACCTAGTGTGTAACTTGGTGCATTGGTGAGAGATGTGTGTGTTAGGGTGATTTATTGGTATAATTTGGACTCATGACCAACTACAGAGTTTTTGAGGACACCCACACCCTTCTATAGAAATTGGATTTGTGACGTTCTGACGAACGAGTAGTGTTTTGTGCTACCGGTAAGGTGCAGCCCGTGTACAGGAAGCACCCAGGCTGAGGCTTGAGGGACTATTTTGAGGACCTAGATGATTGAATTTAAGTTCAGGATCAACTGGGAAGTTGTAGCCTAGGATCTTACCTTTTTGGATTGGGCTCGTACACTCCAATCGGAGTTGTATTGAGAGAGTTATGACCATTTTAAGTTTCGGGCAGAAAACCCGTAGGTCGCTTAGTCTTGGTTTTGACTAAGTATTGTGAGGATATTTCCCGTGTGAACTATCAGAGTTGATGACTCTTGTCTAGGGATAGTTGATATCTGGTATTGAGGTTGTTGACTCCCAGAGTGGGATGTGTGACTCGAGTTCATCACTATGGTAAGGGATACCCTGCACCTGTCAACCCTACATTATAAACTTCCGCCAAAGCGTAGGACATCCGATCCGTGCCATTATTATAAGTTCACAAGGGTGAACATACATTCACAGCCGGGGCAGCGTCGAATGTAGGCCGGGAGGTTGGAAAATTACTAGCCAGGAAAGTGGTGAACCGGACCGGTATCGCCAGGGCCAAAGGTTGATAGGCAAGTGTGGAAGTAGTTTTATCTTTACCTGAAGTAATTAGAGTAAGGCAGGGGTTAGAATGACATATTAAGGGGTTGGAAAATTGCATTAGTCCTAGTAAACCATAGTCCGTGTTGTACCTTCCAGTCGTAGGGATACATTTTCGGCTCTCACGGATTGAGTCCTCGGCTCGTATCTCGATCTGTTAATTCTCAAAGCTTTGCCAGAGTAAGGTACGAGAGGCTAGGAGGATTTGACCTCTCGAGGTGCTCACGTCCCTTTGCGCGGGGATTTTGTGTTTTGGTATATATAAGTTCATAACCTGATCAGGGGTGAACACGCATGCGTCAGTCCAGGGGTGGACATAAGGAATCAATCGGTTGGGTGACCGGATTCAACGCAGCTTTCTGAGGAGGTCCCTGCGCAGATACGAAGTGGTAGCTACGACCACCACTTAGGCACTGCAGTGGCGGAACTAGATCGACCAGTTGTAACCTCCTTGGGCGACGGACAAGCTATTGGGAATTGGATGAGTACAAAGGTATGATGCATGGCGAGGGATTGAACCCTACAATCAGGAGAGGCGAACTCCTTGGAAAGTATGTAGTATGGGATGCATACGTTCCCAACCGAATTGCATTAGTGTAGGTGCATCGGGTGCATTCTTATTTCGCGCATTAGATTAGGCTATGCTTGGGTCAGGAACGCATGCAATATGGGATGCATGCGGATCCAGATTCCCAAGTCTTGCTTGCTTTAGAATAGGCTTGTGATTGGTGCATTGCATTGTTAGATCATGGCATACATGAGCACTACATAATTTAGGATGCACGTTTCTCTTTCCATTCAAAATGGTTTGTGATTGCCAGTTTGGAGGATCGCTGTTATTATCAGTATTGCGTCAGTTGAAGTACTGATGTTCCCCACCTTTTAGGTACCGGTTCTAGCTCTCGAGCAGGTGCAAGAGACATCAGAGTCGCGCAGCAGAAGACTCAAGCTGAGGAGCAAGTCCCAGGGAAGCAGATTGACCGTTCAGCATAGCTTCGGTAGTGAGCCGTCGACTGCCAGTCCGAGTGAAAGTTGTTAACTTTACCAAAGAAGTGATGTATGTTGTAATAAGATATACTAAGTTTATGTAATTTGTATTCTTGTCAAGAACAAGACATTGGTTGTAATCAATGATGTAATGACTTTATTTGGCAATAAAAAGTTTTTAAATTTCCGTGTTATTACTGTGTTGATATGCATTTGAAGGCAAAGATTCTGGTGAGTGTCACGGATGTCCGGTAACGGGGATCCGGGGCGCTACACATGCAAAATTTTAAGTGGTAGAACACAAAATAGAACCATAAAGATTCAATTTTTTTAGTTCTAGGGTTAGATTTATTTACCTATGTTAAAAGTGGAATTTAGACCCCAAATTAATTTTAGGGGTTCTCTTATGTGTTTTTACCATGCTCAAATTTTTGTAGAATTTTTGGGGTTAATATGATAGGCCAAACAACCGTTTTTTCCATAACAGTGAAGGTTTAAGCCAAAACAGCGACTTGCTGTTTTGGGTTAGTTTTGTAGTGTGTTCGAGGTGCTGGAACTTGGGGTTCCTTACGGAATTTGGAGAAGTGTTCAACTAGGAAGTTGTAGTAGAGGTTCTCATCTTTCCAAAATGTCCTATTTGGTTAGATTCTGATAAGTAGAGTAGAAGTTATGCTTTTTACAAAACACAGCGGCTAGTTTGGGCTGAAGTGCTCGCTGTTTGACTTGCTCTATATTTTTTAGGCTCTTACTTGTTAAATCAGAGGAAGTGACCAACTAGGAAGTTGTAGTAGACATTCTCACCTTTCCAAGTTTCTCTATTTGGTTAGATTTCGATAGGCGGAGTAGAAGTTATGGATTTTACAAATTGCAGTAGCCAGCCTTTAAGCTGAAAAGCCCGCTGTTTGGGTTTTTTGATGTTTTTGGATCTTTAACTTACTGAATTTGGAAAAGTGTTCAACTAGAGAGTTGTAGTAAAGTCTCTCACCTTTCCAAATTGCTCTATTTGGTTAGATTCCGATAAGCGGAGTAGAAGTTATGCACTTTGAAAGTTTCAGCTTTGTTGTAGCTTTGGCTTTCTTTTGTTAGTTTTTGCGTGTGTTCAATTGACGGTAGATTGAATTTCATAAGGAATCTAGAAAAGTGTTCAACTAGAGAGTTATAGTGTATGTTTTCAACTTTCTAAATTGTATGATTTGGTTAGATTCCGACAAGTAGAGCAAAAGTTACAAGATATAGAAGTTTCAGCTTTTCGTTGAAATTCTGTAGTTTGGTTAACTGTTTGCGTATGTTCGAGGGTAGGAATTTGGAATTCCTTACGGAATCTAAGAAAGTGGTCAACTAGGATGTTGTAGTAGATTTTTCCACCTTGTCAAATTGTCCAGTTTCATTAGATTCCGACAGGTAGAGCAAAAGTTACAAGCTATAGAAGTTTCAGCTTTTTGTTAAAATTCTGTAGTTTGGTCAACTGTATGCGTATGTTCGAGGGCAGGAATTTGGAATTTCTTACGAAATCTGAGAAAGTAATCAACTAGGAAGTTGTAGTAGATGTTCCCACCTTTTTAAATTGTCCAGTTTCATTAGATTCCGACAAGTAGAGCAAGAGTTACCAGCTTGCGAAGTTTCAGCTTTTTGTTGAAAATCTGCAGTTTGGTTAAACTGTTTGCGTATTTTCGATGGACCGGATTTTGGATTCCTTACAGAATCTGAAAAAGTGTTCAACTAGAAAGTTGTGGTAGATATTCTTACCTTTCTAAAAAGTCAATTTTATCGAATTCCGATAAGCATAGCACTAGTTGCTTCTAGAATGTCGGAAGGTTTTTTATGTCGCTTTGGTGTTTTTCATTGGTAGTATGTTTGTAATAGACTATTAGAAAATTCTTCTGTTGCTACTAATTATTGAAGATCAAGTTTTTCTAGTAAGCACGTTGGGTTGCTTCTAGGTTGTTAGAATACCTGCATGGTTGTTTCTATATGTTGTTTTGCTCATACGCAGCTCGGCTGGCTCGTATATAGTTGTTGGTCTCATACATGGCTTATTTGTCTCGTATGTATGTTATTTTCTCGTACGAAGCTCATTAGGCTCGTATGTAGGTATTGTTTTGAATAGGTAGGCTTTGAGTGGATTCTAGGAGATCTTATGAAGTCTAGGTTAAGATTTGGTTAATTATGTCGATAAATTGTTACAGTCTCTAGAAGAGGGACACGTACGGTATTTTTTCATGACGAGTTGGAAGCACAGTGCATGTCTCGCTTGTTTGGTTAGAAGAGGGACACGTACAATACTTTTTCATGACGATTTAGAACCACAGTAGCATGTCTCGCTTGTTTGGTTAGGGTTAGTGACATCGTTAACAGTTAGTTAACCATTTTCATCTATAAATTGCCGAAGGGTGAGAGTTGGTGTTTGGGATGATACCCTATAATCCAACATCTCCTATAGGTTGACACTAGGTGGTGTTATTGGGATGTATTCCCCTGTCAAAGGGATATGGGTGGTGCTTTTTCATGACGAGTTGGGAGCACAGGATCCATATCTTGATTGTTAATTTCTAAACTGCCATGATAAGAACGGGAGGTTTTCCTAGGGAAATAGACCCTACGATTCCGTCAGGTTCTATGCCTTCTCATGACGAGTAGAGGGCACGGAAGAAGGTTGACGAGAATCTTGTAGTTCGTGTTGGCTTTAAGCTAGGACCGGTTCGCTGGGCAATAGTGAAAAACGGGGACACCACTATTGTACTGCAGTAGCAAAACTAGATCGTACCTGCAACCTCATCAGTCATATAGTATGTGTCAGGAACAGGATGGGTACAAAAGTAGAATTCATAACACGGGTTCAAATCCCTATATATGAAAAAACGGCTTGATATGCGGCGTATGTAGTATGGGCTATATACTGTTCCAGAGTCTCGCTTGCATTAGAATAAGTGCATCATTGCATTAGTTAATCTTCCATTAGAGTCTAAGTTATAACATATACTGACACATCAAATATATGTACACGTTTCTCTTTTCATCAATCTATTTGCTTATAGTTGAGAATCGCTGCTAGTCATCAGCCTTAAAGTATCAGTATATGTACTGACGTCCCCACTTCTATAGGTATTGAATTGCAGAAGTACTGGTACAGGATTCAAGAGGACTCAAGGCAAGAGAAGCAGGAGTCGATTTTATTTATGTTTTCCGCTGTAATATATGTTGATTACTATTGTTTCTTTTGTAACAATTGTTGTAATTTATTTATTTGTTGGAAATCATCCAAGTGAAGTACTAAGTGTTGTTCTTTATTCATTGTACTCTGATGTAAATTGTTGAAAGTTGTAACAATTGGGATTGTAAATGTATTATTGTAAACTATTGTAATATATTGCAATTTTGTAATATTCGGACTTGAAATACATTTGTGTTGAATAAAAAGTTTTGAATTTTTCAGTTTTTCTGTTATTGTAGCTAATTGAAGGAAAGATTCTGGCTTATGTCATGATTTCTCAGTATATGAAAATCGAGACGTTACAGGTGGTGCCCCCTCACTGGGCTCCTGCAGTATTCCCTCTCTTGGTGATTACGGTGATCTGCTTGTGCTGTTTTGGATGGTGGACACCTCGAAGGGCCCACGTCCCCATCTTTCCATATCTTCAAGCACCTTTGCCGTCGCTTTGGCCACCAATTCCTCTAGTTCTTTCGCAATCGCCATGCTTTTCTTTTGTTGGCTTTTTTTTAAGCTTCAGCCATTGACCCTCTGCATTTTAATCTTATGGAAGATGTTGGTCTTTTCGCTGCTTGTTTACCACGGCTTATCAAAAAAAGTCCCAAGTGCATGGTCACAGAAATCATTTAAAGGAGATGGATGATTAAAGCATGTCCAATAAATAAAAGGTTCCAAAAGATTCCAAGCCATATAAATCATCTCATCATCTTCTGAAGACTATTGTTGCTGTCTCCTCTGACTCTCCCCCACGTGGGAGTCACATGACAGTCAGTCGCTAGTCTCTTGCAGTTTGCTGTGGAATATGTATATACTATGTTTACACGTTGATAGTTCTGCTTTCGTTCGTGGGGGTTGGCGGTAGGGGAGTTTTATCCCTAGGCGCTCTTTTTCTGCTCGGGGCTTGGCCATCCGTTGTGTTAGCTCCTTTTCTCCGTTACCGCAACTTTGGGCGCCCGCGCAGTGGGACTGCTTCCCCCAGGCATCCTTTCCCCTCTCTCGCGGTTCGGCCTCCAGAGATCCCAAGTGTCCTAGTGCTTGGTCGTAAGCCTCCAATGACGATTGTTGTTGTTTTTGTATGAGGTTGACTGCTGTATTGTTCTGTTTTCTGGGGGCAATGTCGCCTCTTCATTAGTGTATGTATTTATTATCCTTGTTTTGTTGTATTGTTTTACAGCTTGTAAAACCCCTCTCTGTAATTATATTGATTATTAATGCATGGCTGGAGTCCTAGGACTCTATCCGTTTCATCAAAAAAAATGTTTACACGTTGATATGTGTCTACGACATGTCTTCAGAACGGTGCACCTGGTTTGATTATATAAAATAGTTTTAGAGGTATAACGAATTAATTGAAGTAGGAAACATAGCAGCATATCTACCTTTAACTTCAACCATCGCCTTCTTGATCATTAACTTGAACTTAACTACAATGCATATAGTTTGTTAGAAACACTGCATAGTGATTTTTTTAACTTCAACATCCTTTTAGTTGCTTGTAATAGTTATCCAAGGACATGATCATATATGTTTTATAGAGCTTACTCTATTCCATAACCACTATGAGTATGTCTAAATACAATGGTAACCCAAGTGCAGATGTGAAGGTATCTACAATACCAATAATCTAAATATTTGTTTGTCTGAGACTCAGTTTGCAATTGAAATACCAATTATTATTTCTACAAAAATATAATACATGATGTTCTCAAAACTCTAATTCAAGCTAATCATTTCTTTTATCTCCACTTTGTCTCCCCATTGCACATATATAAAAAAAATCAAAATTGATCAATAACAAATTTACTTTAGCTGTCTTTCTTGAGTGGAGAGTTTGCACCCTTCACTGGTAAACTCTAATCATCACAATCCTATATATCCAGACATACACTAAAAGTTCTTATATGTTATGTTATCCATGGTTTCTAATAACCAGGGAAGAAAACACTTCACGATAGTATATTCTCTTATAGTAAAGAAAATAATGTTGTATATTTGCCAAGTTATTTTAGGTTGCTGATTACCTTACCTATCCTGCTATGGTTTGGAAGCCCAAATTGAGGCCACCAAATAATCCATCTCTCAATTGTGTACACCTTCAAAAAAACCAATAAAAAACTCATCAAATAAATCACCAAATTAAAAAATTTTAAACCCAAAAATAAAACAATCATACCTCTTTAAACTTAGATCTCATGCACACACAAAATTCGAGTCAGCAAAAAACTGAGTAATCTCCTGTACACAAAAAATTAAAAATTAGAATGAGAATTCGGTTAATGAGATGAAATTAGAGTTGCCACATCGCATGTAAAGGCCCTCGATTCGGTGGAGTTGAGTCGCCGATACGGAGTCGATTGATATTCCCGCTCAATTTGGTAGACGAGAGTCGCCAATACAGAATCAGGACCGGATCAGATATCGGCGATGACCTCTTGATTGGGGTTCGACACTGGATTTGAATTTTCTTTGAAATTCGTGCTTGAGAGGACGATGGAGGCTTTGTCAATGGAATGGAAGCGAAGGTTTAAGAAAATAGTTTTAGGGATTTGGAGTTAGCAGCCTAAAAACCCTAGGGGAGATAGAGAGAGAAATTGAAGCTCTCTGGTTTAGGGAATAGAGGGAGCAAACTCATCTGAATAGGAGAGAGAGAGGGAGAGAGAGGGAGAAATAATTAAATAAATAAAGGAGTTGTTTTGGGGAGGATTTGAATTTGAGTTTTGGGGGGAAACTTTTGGGGAGAAAAATGTCTTTTGAGAGATTAGATCTGGACCACCGATTTCGTTACTATTGAAGGAAAGCCACTAGATAGCTTTTCTTTGTGTTTTATTATATATACTAGATTTGCCCGTCAGGACGTGCCTACGGCACGTCTTCGGAACGATACAAAACACGAAAAATCATGTAAACAGTAAAACAATAATTATGTAGCTCAAGTTTGAATAGTATGACAATAATTAGTTATAAATAAAAGTCTATATTAAAAAATAATTATAAATGGGGGTACAAAATCTAACTTCTTAAAACTTTAAGAGTGTAAAATAATAAAATTTAATTGTTGAAGAATATTTTTGCTATTAAAAATTCTGAAATTTTACAAAACTGAAATCTTAAGAGTAAAATTTCTAACTAAATAAAAAAAGAATGGGAGAGAGATAGAGAGAGAGAAAGATAGAAATATGAAAAAGTAAAGAGATGAGAGATAGTAATAAAGTAATGAGTTTTTTAGGGGGAGGGGGGGGGGAGAATTGATTTTTGGGTTTGAAATTTTGGAGGAAAAATGTGTTTTGTGAGGTTTGATATGGACCTTTGATTTTGGGGGGATTGATTGTGAGCCACTTGATAGCTTTCTTTGTAATTTATTTTATATATATATATATATATATATATATATATATATATATATATAGGGGAAAAGGAGTATGAGCATTTAGTAAATGAGCAATTGATGAGGTGTCAAACATGTGATTGAAAAATCCTTGAAGGTTTTTGTTGTCCAATGTATCACATGCATGCCACATAATCAATTGCCCTATATGGGGAAAAGGGGCATGAGCAACTTGCTCATTTAGTATATAAGCAATTGATGATGTGGCATACATGTGATTGGAAAATCATTAAAATAGTTAGTTGTCCAATGTATCACATGCATGCCACGTAATCAATTGCTCATTTACTAAATGTGCAAGTTGCTCATATCCTTTTCACCATATATATATATATATATATATATATATATATATATATATATATATATATACACTATATTTGCCCGTGGGCACGTCTTCAGAACGATACAACATATGAAAAGCCTTGTAAATAGTAAATCAACAATTATATAGCTCAAGTTTGAATAGTAAGACAATAATTAGTTGTAAATAAAAGTCCATGTTTTCATTAGTATATGTTGAAAAAAATTTATAAATTGGGGTATAAAATGTAGAACCCCATATTTTCAAATATTATTTTAATTATTTGAAAATGAATTTAAATGATTTTTGGAGATTTAATTAATATTTTCTAAGAAATCTATCTTTCGTACACGTGCAAAACACATGCAAATGACTTTTAGAAGTTTGAAAATTTAAGATTTCTTTATGAAAAATCATTATTTAATATTTAGGATTTATGTAGTATTTTTTCAGATTTGTCTGAAATTAATTGATACTATTTGCAATTTTTGAGAAAAGAAGGACTTATTTGCAAAATTGGCGTTTTCAAGGGTTGAAATGCAAAATCGGTATTCTGGACGTTTTGAGCAGTATTGGCTGAAGTTTAGAAATATATTTTCTATTAGATCCTAATTTAAAGGAGTTTTATTGAATTTACAAGAATAATGGATATATATGAAAGTTGTGTTCTTGAAAGGATTGTTTTGCAAAGTGTGGTAAAACCCTAATAATCATCCGGCATATATAAGGGATTTTTATTCCCAGCCGTCATTGAGAGAATATTCAGATTTTTGAGATTTGTTTGAGGAGCAAGAAGAGACTTTTGGATCTAGCAAGGAGAAGAGCTTTTGTGGATTTTCTTCAAATCAAAGTGAGTGGTTTGTTTTGTTTTGTTTGCTTTGTTTGTTTTGGTTGATGAATGACGTAAGATCTTTTGTTACGCTTGTTTGTGATCGTTATGCTATTGTTTTGTTAGTCTCATTGTATGTATGATATGGATCTTCTATTTTGATATGGATGATGAGAACTCTTGTTGATATTTGGATCATGTATGAGAAATATTAAGATTTGTTGAGGAAATATTGATTTTTATGAGATCATATGGTTGGAAGCATATTAAGATTTGATTATGTTTGTGATCGGATGTTAAAATATCTGGATCTATGGTTATAAACCAGATTTTCGATTATGAGTTGAGGAAGAAGTTTAGTTGAGAAACCCTAATGAAAAGATTAGAAGTTTTAGATCTTGAGAATTTGAGATTTGAGGAATTGATTGATGAATATCGTATCCGTACTGGAGACTATTTAGATTGGTTATTTTGCCTGTGTACGAACTATTGTTTGACAAACAATGGATCGTTAGAAACCTTTAGTTTGATTTGTATTCAGACCTGATTTTTGAAAACTGTAGGCCGACAGTCGACTGGCCTACTGTACAGTCGACTGGTACGACTCTACTGATTATTTCAGTCTTTTGAGAATTGTTCGGGACAGTCGACCTAGACTGTAGTCAGTCGACTGGTCCGCTGTTTGTATAATTGTTCAGTCCTTTCTGGACAGTCGACCTATGAACCTTTCAGTCGACTTAAATACTTAGACTATATTTTTGAGAATTGTTGTGATTTGTCTCGGGGCAGTCGACTGATGACTTTCCCTAGTCGACTGATATTGCCTTAGATTATTTTTGTGAAATTCTGGAGAATCGTCCTCTGGACAATCGACTTACCTCAGCATGAGTCGACTGGCACTGAGGGATCTGTACGTTTGATTTGAGATCTTTGTTCAGTTTTTGATATTTGTTCAGTATTTGATTTTGAGATATTTGTTCAGTATTTGATTTTGAGATATTTGTTCAGTATTTGATTGTGAGATATTCTTTAAAAATATGATTTTGAGATATTCAGTTGAGCCACTCGGTTAGTGGGATTTTGTTCAGATATTTGTTTTTGAGTCTCTAGAGGTACGTGACCCTAGTATACCGGTGTTAAGATATTTGTTGAGTTATTTGTTGAGGCCCATTGAGGCGAATTTTCAGTTATTCAGATTTTTAGTCCGGTGGGGTACACTACTCTAGGAGATTTTGTTCAGTAACCCAAATTTATAAGGACAGGCATTAGTAGTGTCATGACGAATGGGAACATGAGTTATGCACCTCAGTAAGGCTTTAGATGTGAGACTTAATCTCCTGAATTATCCAAGTAGTTAACTTGAGATGTGGGATTTATCTCCTGAATTATCCAGGTAGTTAACCTGAGATGTGAGGTATATCTCCTGAATTATCCAAGTAATTATCTTGAGATGTGGGATTGAACTCCTGAATTATCAAGGTCGAGGCGACGCTTTTGTGGTATTCTTGTGATGATGAGACTGTGTTTAGATGTGGGAAGATCTCCTGAATTATCCAGGGCAATACCTGAGATGTGGGATCTATCTCCTGAATGATCAAGCATGGGCAAATTATCATAGTTTATCTTCATCTCTTAGTAGTCATCGTTGTCAGCATTTGGTCATCATGTTTTCTTGACTCACTTTTCTGCATTTGGATTTCCTGCTTTCCCACACTTGACTTTTGGTTTTGGATATCACTTGTTGTTTATATTTCTTGCTATTTCACACTTTACACCTTTGGTTATTACCTGTTGGATATTTCGATTTAAGTTATTTATGTTGTTGTTTGAATTTTATGCCACTCACACCATTTATGGCTGACCCCTTTAGTTTGGGGGTTAGGGTTCAACTCTAGCCTCACTTGTTGCAGGTTATTGCTTAGAGTTGGAGAATGGATGCTTGAGTTAGCCTTTTGGATAAATGGATTATTAAGTGTTCAGTGTTAAGTTGTAAAGACTTGTTAATTTTGAGTTGTTTAGTCTTCCGCTGTAATATGTAAAGATTTGTTGTAATAAAGGTTGAAAATTCTAGTGGTGTTTGGTTGTGTTTATTGTTATATTGAAGTGGATCACTGGGAATGTGCCACGTATTTTCTAAGCTCTCATATTAGAAATTCGGGGCGCTACAGAGATTGGTATCAGAGCTCTGCTTCAATGGTAATAATAGACATAGTAAGAAAACCAACCTAGGTGTGGACACTAGAGAGTGAGTACCTAGGTGTGGACATCAGAGTGTGAGTATCACATAGAGTTACAATATGATGTTTGGTTTGAAGTTATGGTTTGAGGCATGGTTATGGTTTTTGCCGTAGGGCATTGATATGAGTTTGAATTGTGTGTTACTCTAACTTTACCCTCGTTTTGCAGTATTTAAAATGGTTGCACCCAGAGGTAGAAATGGTGGCAACAATGAGGATGGATCAGGTAGTTCTCGAGGAACGGGGATTGACCTAGAGGCTGAATTCGCCAAGGTGTACCAAACACTGAATACGTTGATGGCATTCAACGTGGCGCAACAGTAGCAGCAGAATCCGCTGCCCAATCATGGAGCTGGACATGGATTGGTGAATGCCGACCCCATCAAGCAGATCGAATCCTTTAAGAGGATGAGGCCGCCAGTCTTTGAGGGGCAAGCTGATCCAACAGCAGCAGATGATTGGATTAGGAAGATGGAGACGATTTTCGAGGTGTCAGAGACTCCGGCAGCTAACAAGGTGAAGTTAGCTTCTATGCAGCTCGAGAAAGTGCTGGTGTTTGGTGGGAATCGCTGAAGAGAAATTTGGGAGATCAGCAGTTGACATTGGAAGCTTTTCTGGAGGAGTTCAGAGATCGCTTCTTTCCTCTGGATGTTCAAGAGAAGAAGGCGACCGAGTTCATGAACCTTCAGCAGGGCAGCATGACTGTTCGGGAGTATGAGACGAAATTTGCTCAACTTTCGAGGTATGCACCAGAGTTGGTCATGGACGAAGCAAAGAAGGCCAAAAAGTTTGAGCAGGGCTTGAGGCCAAACTTGAGGTCAAGGATGGTTCCGTTGGGTATCAGAAGATTTGACAAGCTGGTCAGAAGAGCAGCGATGACTGAGGAGGATATGGATCTATTTCAGAAGAAGCAGGATACATGGAACCGGAACAAGAGGCCAGCATCAGGCCAGAGTGGGAAGGGATTCCCTGCGAAGCAGGCAAAGTTCAGTGGATCGGTGCAGAAGGCGCCTGCAGTTCAGGGAGTGACCTGTTACTACTGCAAGGAGGTAGGACATTACAGGTCATCATGTCCGAAGTTGGCAGAGCATATCTGTTCTCAGTGTGGGCAGGCTGGACATTCCAAGCTCCGTTGTCCAAAATTGAAGGAAGATGGTTCGGGCGGAAGCAAAGTCCCGAAGAGGCAAGGGCGAGTATTTGCATTGACCGAGGAGGATGCGAGAAACTCGGAAGATGTAATACAGGGAGTTGTTTTAATAAATGGAATTAAAGCAAAGGTTTTGTTTGACACTGGTTCATCGCATACATTTGTATCGCCAAGTTTTGCAAAGATCTTAGGTTTGGAACCTAAGTTATTTCCAGGCAGGGTTTTGTCGGTGGCAACGCCGTCAGGTGAAGAGCTAGTAGCGGATCGATATTATGAGGGCTGTGATATCGAGATTGGTGGAAGGATGTTCGGCATCGACTTGATCGAACTACAAGTGTTGGGAGTGGATGTCATCGTAGGTATCGATTGGATGGCTATATACGATGCCACAATTGATTGCAAGCAGAAGGAGGTGTTGGTAAAAGCACCAGGTGGACCTGCAGTAACTTTCCAAGGGAAGAAGAAGATCTCGAAGGTGGCTGCAATGGTATCAAAGATGGCAATCTCGGATGAAGTCAAGGGCATTCCGGTTGTTCGAAATTTTCCTCAGGTGTTCTTGGATGATTTTCCAGGATTACCGCCGCAGAGAGATGTAGAGTTTTGCATCAATGTTCAGCCGGGAAGTGCACCGATTTCCAAGGCTCCATACAGGATGGCACCTGTAGAGCAAGATGAAGTGAAGAAGCAGATTGAGGAGCTTTTGAGCAAGGGGCTTATCAGACCAAGTTCTTCTCCGTGGGGAGCGCCAGTATTGTTGGTCAAGAAGAAGGATTGGTCGATGATGATGTGCATTGACTATCGGGAATTGAATAGGGTGACTATTCAGAACAAGTACCCACTGCCGCGGATTGACGATTTGTTCGACAGGCTTCGTGGAGCAGCGGTGTTTTCGAAGATTGATCTGAGGTCGGGATATCATCAGGTGCGAGTCAAGGAGGAAGATGTGAGTAAGACAGCGTTCAGGACTCGTCATGGACTGTATGAATTTTTGGTGATGCCATTCGGGTTGACGAATGCGCCAGCAGTTTTCATGGATATGATGAATCAGGTGCTGAGACCGTTCATTGATTCCTTCGTAGTGGTCTTCATCGATGATATCTTGGTATATTCGAAGTCGGAAGAAGATCATTCGACGCACTTGACAGCGGTGTTACAGACGTTGCAGGAGCACAGTTTGTATGCCAAATTGTCGAAGTGTGAATTCTGGAAGTCTGAGGTAGCTTTCCTTCGCCATATTCTTTCTAAGGAGGGAGTGGCTACTGACCCTCAGAAAGTGGAAGCAGTGAAGAATTGGCCCAGGCCGACGTCAGTGAAGGAAGTCAGAAGCTTCTTGGGATTAGCTGGGTACTACAGGAGATTTATTCAGGGGTATTCTCAGATTGCAGTTCCGATGACAGATTTGACCCGGAAGAATGTGGCATTTGTGTGGACAGATAAGTGCGAGGAGAGTTTCCTTGAGTTAAAGGAAAGGTTGACTACTGCACCTATATTGGCATTGCCGCAAGCTGGGAAGGATTATGATATCTACAGTGATGCATCTCTCAGAGGTTTGGATTGTGTCTTGATGCAGGAAGGCAAGGTCATTGCTTATGGTTCGAGGCAGTTGCGTCCGCATGAGAAGAATTATCCGACGCATGATCTGGAGCTAGCAGCTATCATATATGCCTTGAAGCTATGGAGGCATTATGTCTATGGTGAGAAGGTCAATATGTACACAGACCACAAGAGCCTGAAGTATATTTATCAGCAGAAGGACTTGAATCTTCGGCAGAGAAGGTGGTTGGAGGTATTGGAAGACATTCGTCCTAAGATCAAGTATCATCCGGGCAAGGCGAATGTAGTGGCTGATGGACTTAGCAGGAAGAGTAGTTTATCGAGATTGATCACTACTCGAAGGGAGTTGGCAGCAGAGATCGATCAGGCAGGTATCGAGGTGGTACTGCGAGGTGTAAGGGCATCTTTGGCTCAGTTGAGGCTGCAGCCGTCTTTGAGAGAGAAGATTGTGGAAGGCCAGAGATCGGACCCAGAGATCCAGAAGATGTTGCAGAAGGATTCAGAAGGCAAGTTATCAGAATTTCGTGTCCAAGATGGAGTTCTTTGGATGGGTGAAAGGTTGTGTGTTCCAGATGATGCAGAGTTGAGAGAGAGTATCTTACAGGAGGCACACAGTACATTGTTATCAGTTCATCCAGGAGGCACGAAGATGTACAGGGACATCAAACCACATTTTTGGTGGTCTGGTATGAAGCGGGATGTAGCAGACTTTGTGGCAAGGTGTCTGACTTGTCAGCAGATCAAGGCAGAGAATCAGAGACCTGGAGGTTTGTTACAGCCATTACCCATTCCGGAGTGGAAGTGGGAGAATATCAGTATGGACTTTATCACAGGTTTGCCGAGGAGTTCGAAGGGCAATGACTCGATTTGGGTTGTTGTGGACCGATTGACTAAGTCGGCACATTTTCTAGCCATGAAGATTACTTGGTCAATGGAGAAATTGGCTGAGTTGTACATTGGGGAGATTGTGAGACTTCATGGAGTTCCGGTATCAATTGTTTCTGACAGAGATCCGAGGTTTACTTCGAGGTTTTGGAAGAGCCTACAAGCAGCTTTAGGCACCAGAACTGACTTCAGTACAGCATTTCATCCGCAGACAGATGGTCAGACGGAGAGGGTGAATCGAGTGCTGGAAGATATGTTGAGAGTTTGTGTTATGGACTTCGGTGGTAGTTGGGAGAGATACTTGGCATTGGTTGAGTTTGCTTATAACAACAGTTACCATGCAAGTATTGGGATGGCACCGTATGAGGCTTTGTACGGGCGGAGGTGCAGGACACCTGTATGTTGGTATGAGGTTGGCGAGAGACAGATGTATGGTCCTGAGATCGTGCAGCAGACGTCAGAGCAGATTGAGCTGATTAGCCAGAGGTTAGTTGAAGCTCAGAGTCGGCAAAAGAGTTATGCTGACACTCGACGAAGAGATTTGGAATTTGAAGTTGGGGATGCAGTTTTCCTCAAGGTTTCTCCGACCAAGGGAGTGATCAGATTCGGTAAGAGAGGCAAGTTGGCGCCGAGGTATATTGGGCCGTACAGGATCGTGGAGAGGATTGGCAAGACAGCATACAGATTGAAACTTCCTGAGGAGTTAGCGCAAGTACATGATGTGTTTCATGTGTCGCTATTAAGAAAGTATGTGGCCGATCAGAATCATCAGTTGGTAGGAGTTCCTGAAGATCTACAGGTGAACTTGAGCTACAAAGAATAGCCTGTTGAGATCGTTGATCGTAGGGAGAAAGTCCTTAGGAGCAAGTTGATACCTATGGTCAAGGTATTGTGGAGGAATCAACAGTTCAAGGAGGCTACTTGGGAGCCCGAGGACCGCATGCTGAAGGAATTTCCTGAATTGTTTGTATGAGTGTATTTCTTGTATGTGATTGGAATTCTCTGGATGATTGTACTATTGACTGATATATGATGTATTCTTTTGTTTAGACTGTGATGTTGTAAGAAATTGTTTGGATTATGTTCTATATATATGTGAAACACTATTTTCTTTTGTTTGGTATGTGTTTGAACTCATTAGTCGTAGTTCTGAGGACAGAACTCTTCTAAGGAGGGAGTGATGTAGAACCCCATATTTTCAAATATTATTTTAATTATTTGAAAATGAATTTAAATGATTTTTGGAGATTTAATTAATATTTTCTAAGAAATCTATCTTTCGTACACGTGCAAATGACTTTTAGAAGTTTGAAAAATTAAGATTTCTTTATGAAAAATCATTATTTAATATTTAGGATTTATGTAGTATTTTTCTAGATTTTTCTGAAATTAATTGATACTATTCGCAATTTTTGAGAAAAGAAGGACTTATTTTCAAAATTGGCGTTTTCAAGGGTTAAAATGCAAAATTGGTATTCTGGACGTTTTGAGCAGTACTGGCTGAATTTAGAAATATATTTTCTATTAGATCCTAATTTAAAGGAGTTTTATTGAATTTACAAGAATAATGGATATATATAAAAGTTGTGTTCTTGAAAGGATTGTTTTGCAAAGTGTGGTAAAACCCTAATAATCATCCGGCATATATAAGGGATTTTTATTCCCATCCGTCATTGAGAGAATATTCAGATTTTTGAGATTTGTTTGAGGAGCAAGAAGAGACTTTTGGATCTAGCAAGGAGAAGAGCTTTTGTGGATTTTCTTCAAATCAAAGTGAGTGGTTTGTTTTGTTTTGTTTGCTTTGTTTGTTTTGGTTGATGAATGACGTAAGATCTTTTGTTACGCTTGTTTGTGATCGTTATGCTATTGTTTTGTTAGTCTCATTGTATGTATGATATGGATCTTCTATTTTGATATGGATGATGAGAACTCTTGTTGATATTTGGATCATGTATGAGAAATATTAAGATTTGTTGAGGAAATATTGATTTTTATGAGATCATATGGTTGGAAGCATATTAAGATTTTATTATGTTTGTGATCGGATGTTAAAATATCTGGATCTATGGTTATAAACCAGATTTTCGATTATGAGTTGAGGAAGAAGTTTAGTTGAGAAACCCTAATGAAAAGATTAGAAGTTTTAGATCTTGAGAATTTGAGATTTGAGGAATTGATTGATGAATATCGTATCCATAATGGAGACTATTAAGATTGGTTATTTTGCCTGTGTACGAACTATTGTTTGACAAACAATGGATCGTTAGAAACCTTTAGTTTGATTTGTATTCAGACCTGATTTTTGAAAACTGTAGGCCGACAGTCGACTGGCCTACTGTATAGTCGACTGGTACGACTCTACTGATTATTTCAGTCTTTTGAGAATTGTTCGGGACAGTCGACCTAGACTGTAGTCAGTCGACTGGTCCGCTGTTTGTATAATTGTTCAGTCCTTTCTGGACAGTCGACCTATGAACCTTTCAGTCGACTTAAATACTTAGACTATATTTTTGAGAATTGTTGTGATTTGTCTCGGGGCAGTCGACTGATGACTTTCCCTAGTCGACTGATATTGCCTTAGATTATTTTTGTGAAATTCTGGAGAATCGTCCTCTGGACAGTCGACTTACCTCAGCATGAGTCGACTGGCACTGAGGGATCTGTACGTTTGATTTGAGATCTTTGTTCAGTTTTTGATATTTGTTCAGTATTTAATTTTGAGATATTTGTTCAGTATTTGATTTTGAGATATTTGTTCAGTATTTGATTGTGAGATATTCTTTAAAAATATGATTTTGAGATATTCAGTTGAGCCACTCGGTTAGTGGGATTTTGTTCAGATATTTGTTTTTGAGTCTCTAGAGGTACGTGACCCTAGTATACCGGTGTTGAGATATTTGTTGAGTTATTTGTTGAGGCCCATTGAGGCGAATTTTCAGTTATTCAGATTTTTAGTCCGGTGGGGTACACTACTCTAGGAGATTTTGTTCAGTAACCCAAATTTATAAGGACAGGCATTAGTAGTGTCATGACGAATGGGAACATGAGTTATGCACCTCAGTAAGGCTTTAGATGTGAGACTTAATCTCCTGAATTATCCAAGTAGTTAACTTGAGATGTGGGATTTATCTCCTGAATTATCCAGGTAGTTAACCTGAGATGTGAGGTATATCTCCTGAATTATCCAAGTAATTATCTTGAGATGTGGGATTGAACTCCTGAATTATCAAGGTCGAGGCGACGCTTTTGTTGTATTCTTGTGATGATGAGACTGTGTTTAGATGTGGGAAGATCTCCTGAATTATCCAGGGCAATACCTGAGATGTGGGATCTATCTCCTGAATGATCAAGCATGGGCAAATTATCATAGTTTATCTTCATCTCTTAGTAGTCATCGTTGTCAGCATTTGGTCATCATGTTTTCTTGACTCACTTTTCTGCATTTGGATTTCCTGCTTTCCCACACTTGACTTTTGGTTTTGGATATCACTTGTTGTTTATATTTCTTGCTATTTCACACTTTACACCTTTGGTTATTACCTGTTGGATATTTCGATTTAAGTTATTTATGTTGTTGTTTGATTTTTATGCCACTCACACCATTAATGGCTGACCCCTTTAGTTTGGGGGTTAAGGTTCAACTCTAGCCTCACTTGTTGCAGGTTATTGCTTAGAGTTGGAGAATGGATGCTTGAGTTAGCCTTTTGGATAAATGGATTATTAAGTGTTCAGTGTTAAGTTGTAAAGACTTGTTAATTTTGAGTTGTTTAGTCTTCCGCTGTTATATGTAAAGATTTGTTGTAATAAAGGTTGAAAATTCTAGTGGTGTTTGGTTGTGTTTATTGTTATATTGAAGTGGATCACTGGGAATGTGCCACGTATTTTCTAAGCTCTCATATTAGAAATTCGGGGCACTACATAAAAAGTCAATGTTTCCATAAATATATATAAATATATATATATATATATATATATATATATATATATATATATATATATATATGGGGAAAAGGGGTATGAGCAACTTGCTCATTTACTAAATAAGCAATTGATGATGTGGCATACATGCGATTGAAAAAGCCTTAAAAGGGTTAGTTGTCCAATGTATCACAAGCATGCCACATAATCAATTGCTCATTTACTAAATAAGCAAGTTGCTCGTATCTCGTTCAATCCCCCTAAAATCAAAGGCCTAGATCAAAACACATTTTCCCCCCAAAAGTTTCCCCCCAAAACTCAAATTCAAATCCCCCAAAACAAAATGACTTCTTTATTTATTTAATTCTCTCTCTCTCTCTCTCTCTCTCTCTCTCTCTCTCTCTGTCTCTCTCTCTCTCTCTATATATATATATATATACTAGATTTGCTCGTGGGCACGTGCCAACGGCACGTCTTCGGAACAATACAACATATGAAAGTCTTGTGAACAGTAAAATAACATTTATGTAGCGCAAGTTTGAATGGTAAAATAATAATTAGTTGTAAATAAAAATCTATGTTTCCTTTAGTATATGTTAAAAATAATTATAAATGGGGGTGTAGGATCCAATTTTTAGAAGTTTAAGTGTGAAAAATGATGAAATTTAACTGTTGATGAGATATTTGTTATTTTCAATTTACATGAGCAATAAAAAATGCATAAAAAATCTGAAAATTTACAAACCTGAAATCTGAAAGTATAAATTTTTGAGTAAATAGAGAGAGAATGAGAGAGAGAGAAAGAGAGAGAGAAATAAATAAGTAAATAAATGAGTTGTTTTGGGGGAATTTGAATTTGAGTTCTGGGGGAAAACTTTTGGGCGGAAAAATATGTTTTGTGAGGTTAGATCTGGACCATTGATTTCAACCCTATTGAATGAGAGACACTTGATAGCTTTCTTTGTATTTTATTATATATATATATATATATATATATATATATATATATATATATATATATATGGGAAACTTTTGGGGGATTTGAATTTGAGTTTTGGGGGAAAACTTTTGGAAGGAAAATGTGTTTTGTGAGGTTAGTCCTAGGCCTTTGATTTTAGGGGGATTGAATGAGATACGAGCAACTTGCTCATTTAGTAAATGAGCAATTGATTATGTGGCATGCTTGTGATACATTGGACAACTAACCCTTTTAAGGCTTTTCCAATCACATGTATGCCACATCATCAATTTCTTATTTAGTAAATGAGCAAGTTGCTCATACCCCTTTTCCCCTATATATATATATATAGGGAAATGCTTAGTTGAAAACGCAAATGTCTGTGAAAACGTGGAAAACAACTTAGGCCGTTGGTTGAAACAACGGCTTAGATTATAATGCATTATAACCTAGGTCGTTGTTTCAACGGCCTAGGCTTGTTTTCACGTTTTCCACAACATTTGCATTTTCAACTGAGCATTTCCCATATATATATATATATATATATATATATATATATATATATATATATATATTTATTTATTTATTTATTTATTTATTTTTGAAGAAAAAGATAGAATATGACAACCATGATTTATTAATAAGATTTTGATAAAATAAAACTCATATAACTCAGCAATTCAGAGTCTAGCAGTACAGAATTAAAATATATGGCCTTTCCCGAACATGGAAGGGTGGGACAATCATAAAGACATACAAAAGGTAACATCAAAAGTACAACCATACAACGAGATCCCTCTAACACACCATGGGGGGTGAGGATCCATCAAAGGTATAGACCAACAGGAGCCTCCCTCAGTCCAGCATAGGACCGATCTCATGCTCATCGTCATCGTACTCCTCAACGTGGAAGGTGGTGGCAATCCTCTCTCTCGGACCTGTCGCTACAGGTGTAGCCCAAAAAAAAATGAGATGCATAATGTGAGTTAAATTATCAAAAATACTATTACTAGTCTCACGAAAGTAATAATTAATTCTATCTAGCCAAAAAATCTAGGTCGTAGTAGCTATTGAGATATATCAGGCTTCTCTCATGATGAGTATCTCAGAAGTGAATTTCGAGCTAGTCCACAATTCCTCTTACTTAATGGGATACTCAGAAGTGCCAAGAGCCCTAAGAACTTCTAAAAGGACTGATTTGCTCCTGTGACAATCCAAAAAATAAATGATCTCTGATTTCGGTATGAGTATTGCCGAACCCACAAGTGGTATCTATATTCGATTGGTGTTTGACCAGGTTTTCTCTAGTCAAAATTGCGTCGTTAGTAAGACTTTCACTTTAAGAGGGCTTTTACTTTCCAGAAAATTGCCGACCATTTCAGTCTACAACCTCTGAAATGAAGGCGGTTATGCAGTGATCGTACCGTGAATATGCCATTTCTCTCAAGTCCCCAGGCTTTTGTAACTGGTCTCTATTGGCATTTCACTCCAGAGTTGGCGATGTGAGTCTGTAGGTTCCTAAGCATGTTTGGGAGTCTTGGTCGAGGGCTTGTTTGAAGGCTGGTTTCCATGAGGTTCTTTTCCAAGTTCCGGCCACAGTGCAATGTGGATGTGATGCTTGTGCATATAAGTCTCGGAATATATCTCTTAGTATGGATCACCACACCATTTATCCCTCCAGAATCTGGTAAGCCTGCCGTTATCGATAAAGGACATTAAAAACATCTATTGTATGAATCATAGGGCTTTGGCTATTCCTTTCCAGAACCAAGAGACAAGTGGACCCACCCTAAAGCCCAAATTATCTGTCCCATTCCCATGAAGATAGGCCAGGATGAAGTCCTACCACCCTTCACCGTTAGGGTGAAAGACTTTCCACCACCACTTCTCCAAGAGTGCAAGAATTATATCATGAAGATCAATAATACCCAGACATCTGTGTATTTTCTTCATGCATGCTTTTTCCCATCTGATGAGGTGGTAGCCCCCCTATCCAAGTTCGTACATTTCCAAAGAAATCCCTTTCGGATGCGGTCAATTCTCTAGATGACCCATCGTGGCATTTCGAAAAAGGATAGATAGTAAGTCGGTAGATTCGAGAGGATTGAGTTGATGAGAATCACTATCCCTCCCATGGACAATGACTTACCTTTCCATCCTGTTAGTCTGCTCTCGACCCGGTCAATGATAAGTAACCAATCTTCCTTCTTA
The DNA here is from genome assembly GCA_017893485.1 of Hemerocallis citrina. Taxonomy (NCBI): domain Eukaryota; kingdom Viridiplantae; phylum Streptophyta; class Magnoliopsida; order Asparagales; family Asphodelaceae; genus Hemerocallis; species Hemerocallis citrina. Next base: position 250,258,410 of record CM030358.1, read on the forward strand.
AGCTTGTCAGGTCTTAGCGGGGGTCTCAAGTATTTAATGGGAAAATTCTCAACAGTGCATTTGAGAATGGATGCATGTTCCACTGCCTCCTCTAAGGGTATGGCAATAGGAATAAGAGCGTTTTTATGGAAATTAATCCTGGTCCCAGACCACGCTTCAAAACTGTATACGATTCCTTTGAAAATGGCTGTCTCCCCGATATCACCATTTTCAAAAAGAAAAGTGTCATCCACATGTTGAATGATTGAATAGCCTGGACGGTTATATCCAGTGGACACAGGAGCGATCCAACTAGCCTATTTCCAATTAACCATCAGAACATCTACAACGATGGTGAAAAGAGGGGTGGGGGGGAGGGGGGGTTGATTGAAAGGTCTCCTTGTCATAGGCCGCGTTTGCAGGAAAATGGTTGTCCCGTTCCACCATTCACCATGATAGCCATCCTGCTAGTGGTGAGATAGTTGCAGATCCATCTGATCCACCTGTCACCAAAGCCATTGCGTGCAAGTGCTTCCAAAAGACAGTCTCATTCCACTTAATCGTACACCTTCTCAAAATCCAGCTTGAGGAGATAGCTCCTAGCATTTGAAATGTGGCATTGATGGATAGTTTCTTCTACCGTAGCTACGCTGTCCAGGATATCTGCCTTTAATGAAACCATATTGTTCATGACTAACAGGTTTATCCATCACCCCTCCCAGTTTATTAGCGAGGATCTTGATGATTATTTTAACCGAGCAATTGAGGAGGCTAATAGGAAGGAAATCCCAACCCATCAGGAGTCTTCCTTTTTGGGATAAGAACGACTTCTTCATAGTTAAGTCTTCCCAACCTTAATCTATGATCGTAGAATTCAGCCAGCAGTTTCAAAAAGTCATCTTTGATTTCCTCCCAAAATGTATGATAGATGAGGATCGGGAAACCATCCGAACCATGTGCTTTATCCCTTCCGAGTTGCGAAACCACCTCTCTAACTTCCTCCTCAGAGAAAGGGGCTTCAATGGCTTGAAGAGCATGACCTATTTCCTCGGAATTAGTGTGCCAAAAGTAGGCTCGAATGGGATTCTGAAGTTGCTTTCCGCCGAAATAAGTTCTTGAGTTCAGTCTGGAAGGCCTGTTTGATATCACTGTCTTCTTGCAACATTCTAGTTTCTGTATAAACCTAGTAAATAAGGTTAAACCTACGTCGGGCACTGGCCATTCGATGGAAGAAGGCAGTATTTGTGTCTCCCTCTTTGAGCCACGAGATTCTAGAGCGTTGTTGCCATTTGATCTCTTCAAGTTTGTATAGATGTCTAATGTCATCTCTTAAGTGCAACAACCTGTTCCGCTCCTTTTGGGTGAGGTCTCTAGACTCTTCAACCTTTTCTAGTTCCTCAATGCCCTTCAAAAGGGCATCGTTTGCCCTCCAAATCGGCGTGAATCTAGTTTGGTTCCATTTTTTGAGTTTTGACCTTAATTTTCTCTTTTTTTCACACCAGATAGCCGATGCTTCTGTCCCTCTAGTTGGGCGGTTCTAGTTTTCTTATAAACCATGTGATGAAAACTCTAGATTTCTAACAATGCCTTTTCGAATCTAAATTTTTTTGATTTCCTAGGTAGCACTTAGCCCGTAGATAGGACAAAAGGGACATGATCAGAGGTTACATGATCATGTCTTTGTTACAAAGTATAAGGGTTCTTTTTAATTTTCTCATTTTTAATATTTCTACTATATAGTTAAGTAAAAAAGGGTTACTGCAGTCCACTACCTTCAAAATTATCAATATACTCCCTAAAACAAATAACCAATCAAAAAATAATTAAATCAAATAAATCTAAAACTAAAATAAGAAACAAATCAGACCCGAAAAAAGAAACAATCATCCTAATTAAATCTCATTCATATTTTTAAAATTGAAAATTTTACTGCCAAAATAGTTTACTATAAAAATAAGAAAAAATAAAATCTGTCTCAAAGGAATAACATGCAACAAATTTAAAAATTTGGGTAAAAGTTTACTAGTAAAATAAGAAACAAATTAAACTTCCTCACAAAGGAAAATACAAAAAACCAGTTTGATTTTCCACACGCAAATTCAAAAATCCATGAATTGTTATAAATAACTATTTCATGTGATGTAGATAAATTAAGAAAATCGCGTACATTATTGTACACGGGTTAAACTAGTGGGGAACAAGGGGTGCTCAGTGGGGGGCTCAAGGTTGAACCCGCCCGGACCCAACCCGAAAAAAATAATGTTTGAAGGGTTAGAAAACCCGTCATATTCAAAGAGTGCGGGTTTTATATTATTTCAAACCCGTCCTAAACCCAGCCAAACCAAACCCACCCAATATGTGCATACAAATTTTATGTGTACCTAAATGTATTTGTGGGACACAATATTTGTTATATTAGTATATGTATATACATAATATTTTAGCATATCATGCATAGCAACTAAGATAATTTAACAAATTGGTAACTTAATTTGGCAAATTGGTTTTGTAGGTTACATAATATAGTATATAATAGTAAATATGGCATATATGTGGTTAAAGAAAAGTAATGAGGTATGTATCATTCCTATTTTAACTTTTTTTTATAAACATAAACCCATATAAATATTTTTTGAGAGAGTGAGAGAGAAATAATAATAATATATTATATAGGGATGGCAACCGGGCTAAGCGGGCCTATCCTGTTCACAGCCCACCTGGCCAGGTACTGTACCGGGCTGGTCCAGTTCCTGTTCGTTTCAAAAACCAGCCCGAGCCTGTCCAGTTCCAATGGGGAAGGGGTCAAGCCTAGACGGGGTCACCAACTTGGTCCCCTCAGCTTAGGGTTGAGGCGAGCCTATTTTTTCCCCTTTCTCTTAACATATAAAATAAATAAAAAACATTTAATACTGAAAAATACCTTAGTAATTATTATGATTGTAAAAATTTAAAATTGTTGTTAATAAATATTTCGTACTAATACAAACTATAAAATGAGAAAATCTAGAAACAAGGTAAGGTGGTAAGCTTGTAAGTGATCTAGAGTTTGAGATAGCATATGGTTCGGTTGAAGAAAAGGCATTGAAAAACTGTCGTGTACCTCAACTTAATCTATACTTAGTATCTCAACACCCTAAACTCTCTAGCTAGCTTCAATGCCATAATCTTCAATCTTCAAAATTCAGGAGTTAGTGAGATTAGGTCTTCATACTCGGAGAGTTCTTAAGATGTGATTTTCATTCCTTAGAGTTCTTGAATTTGGGAGTTCATTTTCAATCTTGGAGAATGTTGCTACCACTTATGCCTTCTTGTATTCCTTGAGTCCTCATTTTCGCTTTCATCCAATATTTGAAGCACATTAGCATTTGCAAAGTCTCCGGTGTCAAGTGATTCATTTTCTCATTCAATATCCTTCCACAAAGAGAAAAGACACTTTCAGATACGACGGTCGACATGGTGAGGGGGGGGGGGGATTAGTAGATGGCAAGAGCCATGTGAGAAAAACTATGATACGAACCTTCATTAGTTTTCAACCATATTAAAACATCATACTCCTTATCAATAGGCAGTGTAGATTGTGCATTATACCATTTAAATTCAATTGGTGCAGCTGTATTATGTTTTATAGATTTAATAAGACTCCATACAATAGATGATGATGATGATGATGATGATGTAAAATCTTTACCTTTGGATGAAGATGATATTGTTGTTGTAGTTGTATTTTGAAGAGTAGATACAAATTTTTAGCATAAGTATCATATAAATTATCTAATATTAACTCAAATTGTACTACATATTCATCATAATTATAATTTAAATCTTTAACCATACAAAAAACTAAACAATCAAACTCATCCTACTATCTAACTTGATACGATGATCCATTACACTTGCAACACAATATAACACTTGTTCGGTCTTGGGGTTTATTTTTTGTTGGGTAAAGTCTTGTACAAGTTCAGTGTGTTTACTTTTCAAGTGGTTCTTAAGTGTGCCCACTTTCCATTTGTAAGGCATTTGACACTTTTTAAATATCTTATTTTTCTTTTGGATTGGACGGAGATGGAACAAATGTAAAATATTGGTGCACATCAGAAGTATTTTCTCTAAATTTTTGGGAAGAAGATGGATTCTCGGTGTTTTGTGTTTCAGTATCTACACAATGAATTTATCATCATTGTGGGGAAGGACGGATTGATCAAAATCAGGAATTTTTGTGGTATTAAACTGTAACCCCTGTTCCTGTATATATGTATTTTTCTGTGTATTATCTGGGTTTGGGTTCTTTATAAAAAAAATCATTTTCTTAAATTCATGTTGTTTCGAGTTATTTTGTATCTCCCGTTAAAATCCATTTCTTTTCATTAATTGTATTTATTGAGATTTTCAAACAATTTTTATATTGTAATACAAACCTATTAATGTTGTTATTATTATTTTTGTTATCAGTATTCTTATTATTACTGTTTTTTTTATTATGATTATTGTTATTATTGTTATTATTGTTATTATTATTATTACCCTTGATTGGTAATTTAAAAATCTATTTCTATTGTTAATTGTACTTGTAGTTATTTCAAATGATTTCCATATTGTAGTACAAAATATATTTTTGTTATATAATCCTACATTTTATTGGTAATTTTATTTTCTTATTGGATTTTAAAACCCTAAAACCTTATACCCAACTCATTCTTATTGGATCTTATTCATACCCATAACCCAAAACCCAATAACATTTCACCTATCCCTACCCGTTACCCATTTCAACCCAAACCCGTCTGCTCCCCTATACCCATCAGTCGTTCACCCCTAAACCCTAATACCCTACCACGCATATATTAATACCCCCTCCCCAGTTCTTAACCCTAGCTGCCTACTCTAAAATCCCTCATCCCTGTCTCTCTCCCTTCTCTTGTCGCGCAGCCAGACCGCAGCACAACCCCCCCCCCCCCGGATTAGTGACCCCTGCTCCCCTCTCCCCGTCACGACGCAACCACGCAACTGCCTCCTCAGTGCCTCCCGCCTTCAGCCGAGACTGCAACAGCGACAGCGCCGCTACCTCTCCCCGTCCTCCATGTGTGCTGTGCCTCTGTAATGCAGTAGTCAGCTGCCAGACCACAACTCCAGTCGCCGACCCCTCCGCTAGTGCTTCCTCCCGAGCAATGCTAGCCAGTCTCTCAGCCACCTCGTGACCCCGTCGCGCCGCCCTGGTCTCCTCTTGTCGCGACTCCTCAGTGGCAGACAGCACCCTGGTGTCCTGTGCACTGTCCCCTCCTCCTGTCGTCGGCAGCAGTGGCCAGCCTCAGCCAGCAGCCACCTTTGCACCCCCGGTGCTCCTCCCCTCGGCGACTGCAGTGCTAGTAGCGCTGCCTCCTACCCGTCTTCTCCCTGTAGCGCTAGCCCCCTGTGTCGCCTCGACTTCCACCTCCGACTATCGTGCCGCACATCGTGACCTCCTGTCGTCGTCACCTTGCCGCCCTGTGCCGGTCGCCCTCTGCCACCAAGCTAGAGCCGCACCTTCATGTTGTTGTTGGTGATCATGGCTTTGGATTTGGGTCGTCCGATCTCCTCTTGATCATCACAATCATGATGATCATCTTCTTGATCCTTTGAATCGTGGCAGTTTGATCGCGATCATCATCATCTTCATCACCATCCATGATTTCAGCCGTTGATCTCGTAATCTCTTGATCTCAGCCATCTTGTCTGATCTGATCTTGATCATTGCTCTTAGATCTAGCCGTTTGATTGTGTTCGTGATCATCTTGTTCGAGATCCGTTCGTTGGTATCGTGTTCATGCCCGGGAATCCATTCCCATTATTCTTATTCTTGCTTCGTCGTTATCGTCGTCTCTCAGGCAAGTAACTTGTATTCTTTTTGTTGTGTAATACAAGTACTAAATACCGCATGTAGTGTAGGTTTGTTCTAGAGAGAATTCTTGTGCAAAACCCCTGTTATATCTTGTCTCTATGTGTTGGTCCGCCCATAGTTGTCTTATTACGCACGACATGAAATAACTTAGGGATAATCAATTCTTGTATATATGCATGTGTTCATGAATTATGAGGTGTTGTATGATCTTGTATGCATGATGTGTTCGTTGTAGTATAACTCGTTGTAGACTTGTCAAATACCTTATTCCATATTGCTTTGACATCTAGCATACCATATTTCCTGTTTGGTTATGATTTGGATGTGTTTCATATGAGCTAGTTGATTTTATGCATGAAGAATAATTTTGTCCTTGTTGTTACCCCGTTTTTGTTCAGTATTTTAGACCCTATTAAGGTCAGTATATGAAAATTATTTGTGAATATGAACTATAGAGAATTCTGTCTGCTTTCCAGAATTTCTGATAGTTCTTAGCTTCGATTTATGAGTTGCAAGTTATTGCTGTTTCACTATAGATGTGTTTAAAATTCCAGATCCAGTTTTATATGAATTCTATATGGTTATTTATTTTTATACTAATTTTAAAGATAATATTTTGATCCAATATTTTGCTGAGTACAACTAGACTTGATTGGAATTAACCCCTAATTTTTGTGGATTTAATCGATGACTTTTATAAATTATTCTATACTTGCAATCAACTACTATACTTGTAGAATTTTCATGCTGTTCAGTAAAGAACCTTAATTTAGACCTGATTCTATTTGTTATTTATAAAAAATTTGTGAATATGAATTGTAGCCTAATGTATCTATTTTATCACCCTTTAAACGGATCTGGATTTCAATTTATATTTTGTAAGATATTGTTGTTTTAGTACTGCTGTGTTCATGATTCCAGATTTACAAAACTGCTGTAACTTGCTGCTTTCTGATTTTATTTGACTATTCTATCTATGTTGGAAAATTATGAAACTTTATTTTCTGATACTAGACATAGTAGGGAATATCCTAGATTTTTCTTGGATTTAATCAGTAATTTTTGATGCCATTTTCTTGTTTATGAATACAAACTTCTGATTTCGGGCTGAACATGTTTTCTGGATACAAATCTGTTTTGAGACTTGTTTTTATGAATTACGATATGACTTATACATATTTGCTGGATTCGGCCGAGAGTCTATTTTCCATATTTTTTTACGGATCCAGGTTTGCACATTTTTAGCAACAGGAATTCCAGATTTAGTGCAGTACTGTCTTACTGTCCTGAACTATAATTTTCATTGTTTTAATCTTTTATGTGTTGTCTATCACCTGTGCATGTTTATCTTTCAACCTGAACCTATTACTTATTTATACCATATTATTCTTGCTCTGTTTTGTGCATGTATATGTCTGTTTAATAATAATAACAAGTAATCAAGCCGAGGTTAAGGGAAAGACCTTAGTAGTAGACAATATAGGTATGTGTACTCAGAAGGGGGCTCATGTTTCCCATTTTATATTTGATTCATATTGATACATGAACCTATTGCACTTTATATTTGATTCATGAATCTGTGGATTCGTGAACCTGTTGTATTTTATGTTTTGATGCATGAACCTGTTGGTACGTGTATCTGTTACCTGTTGATTCATGAACCTATTGATGCATGAATCGGTTGATTCGTGTACCTGTCTGATTCATGAATCTGTTCCTGATACCTGCTACCTGACGCCTGAGTACACGGCCCTATAGAAACCGACCACTAGATTTAAACGTAATTTTCATGTATGTAGCAACCATGTGGTAAAAACCTGAGATGCATGAAGTGCTACCTAGATAGTAACAAATACAAGACTTGACATGACATAATACCTGTTACATGATTACCTGTACATGCTACTTGATACCTGTTACATGATTACCTGTACAAGTTACATGTTCACCTGTTTACCTGCTTGCATGATACTTGACACCTGATACATGTTACCTGTACCTGTTAGTATATCACGTTACTTGATTTTGTTTTCTGATTCATGTTAGTTATCCTGTTTTGTTGACATGCCTATACCATGCTATGTTGTTCCCTCTATTACTCTACACTTGTTTATCTTTTCCTGTATTTGTGCATGTACTACATGCGGCTCGTAACTTGCATTGAAGGGAGTTTTGTTTCTCTTTCTTTTTCCTGTAATTTATTTAAATTGCAGATCATGGTGACCAGTTGCCTGATGGAGTAGGTGATCCGAGATTTTAGATGCTGGAGTTTTTGCTATTATTATTTCATGTTGCTTATTTAAATTAATGTATCTGTTACTTGGATTATTTTGTATTGGGCATTGTGTCACAGACTTGTTGTAGCGCCCCGAATTTTCAATATGATATCTCAGAAATACGTGGCACAATTCCCAGCATCAACTTCAATTATAATAGTAAACATAGCCAAAAATTACAGATAAATTTTTCTTTCAACCTTCATTACATTAGTTCATTACAAAATACAGCGGAAAAACAAACACCTTGAATTACAGTCTTTTCATTACAACACCTTCTTTACAATTTTACATAAGTCATAACTTCATTCTAACCCAAGCATCCAAATCCAAAGCTACAAGCAACTGCATGTAAAAACATGAGGCTAGAGATAACCCTAACCCCCAAAACTACAGGGGTCAGTCATAACGGTGTGAGTGACATAAAAAACAAAAGCAACATAAGTAGAACATAAAACAAGGAATCATAAACAACATGTAGTAAAGACAAGAATAAATGAATTAAGAACTAACAATGAAACATGAAAAATATCAAGTGTAGCTAGACTAAGTGTCAAGCGTAGAAAACAGGAAAACACATGTATAAACCAAATCAAGAAAACACAATACTATATGCTGACTCTCTAATGCGTACTTGTCGGATTCTATGCATCCCACTCTACATAGGTCCGGTGCAAGCCCTTAACATCTCCACTTTATAGGGTTTAGTCCCTCGCCATGCAACTAATCCTACCACGATGACTACTACGAGATATAGGTAAACTGTGAGTATTAGCCCATGCCCCGATAATTTCGGAGGTCAAACTCTATCCATAGATAATTTCGTAGACTATTTCACTCACACTTGGGAATTTTCGAGAATACTCCACACCGCAAGCTATGGCACCTCATCACACGAATACCACATGAGTGTCGCCTCGACCCCGATAATTTCGGAGATCAATCCCACACCACATGTAATTCCGGAGACTATTTCACTCACACTTGGATAATTCCGAGAATTATCTCACACTGCAAGCCATACTGAGGTCCATAACCCATGTTCTCATTCATCATATCACCACTGGTGCATGTCCTTATCTTTTTAAGTTAATTAATTTAATTACGAACCACCTAGAGATGGTGTACCCTACCAGACTTAACTCAACAACTGATCAACAATATGCCTCAACAGGACCAAAACACAATAACTCAACTGCCGGCATACTAGGGTCCCACACAACCTCTAGAGACTCACACTCAACTATCCAAACCCAACAATAAAACATCTTGAAAACATATGTTCTGTAGAAAGATAATATTTAGAATAGTAAGTTATAGATCCCAAAAATATTTAAAGAATCAATCGTTTAAAGAACATCAGAATAACTTAGGGAATATCAGTAACAGTCGACTGTAAACCGGAGTCGGTCGACTGTCCAGAGCGAAAAACCAGTACTTCAAGAAAATAATTCTAAGTAATGGCAGTCGACTGTAAAAGTCATCGGTCGACTGTCCAGAGCGAAAATCTAACATTTTTAAGAAAAATAATTCTAAGTAATGACGGTCGACTGTCTATAGCAAAAATTCAAAACTTCGAGAAAACGTCAAAACAGAGCAGAGTCAGTCGACTGTAAAAATGGGCCAGTCGACTGTTCCGCGTGAAATCTTAAAACTTCAAGAAAATACAGCAGTCAGGTAGTAACGGTCGACTGTATAAATTTATCGCTCGACTATCGACCTGTAGACTGCAGTTTTAGTTGTGCACATTTCAACCGATACGGAGTTTTACTTTATAAAAATAAATTCTGCGAAAAGCATATTTCTGATATGATCAAATACGACTTGTAGGGCATATAAGAGTCCATAAAAACAATAAAAACCACTTTGAATTAATAAAAAACACAATTTGTTGATTTACTCTAATTTGAACACGAATTTGTGCACATATCCAAAAATAGAGTTTTTAAGAATCGATCATACTTCAAATTAACTTCATATTATGTTCCAAACCATATCAATACAGAAATAAGTTTAGATATAGTCAAATCCTCCGAAAACACACAAAGACTCAATTTCTTTAAAAGCAATGGATTACAATATTCATGTAAAATGTTCGTGCATGTTCGTACACCAAAGAAACTTCACAAATCCATCAATTAGAAATGAAAAAATATTCAGATTTAATCTTAGTATTTGAGAAATCCAAATTCAAGTAAAATATTTCACAAAATCACAAATCTCCAAATTTATCATATTGCATCAAACTCAATTCAATTATCACAAATCTAATTCTCAAGACATGGTCTCTTAATTCATTAGTCCTTCTCAAAATTTCCTCAACTCAATCACCATCTTTAACTCATGAACATAAACAAATTTAACATTACCATAATCAAGATGCACTCATCCAACCTCATAAATAGTCAAAATCTCTTCTTTAATCAGTTCAGGCATAACATTCCCCATACTCAATCAAATCAACATTAACCCAAAAGAAATAGCTTACTCATGATTTATATTAGGTTATTTAACATTCTCAAATTATCCACATGCAAATTCTACTCATAAATAACTTAGGGTTTCATAAAAGATCCAATTTTAATACATCAATTCATCCAATCCATAATATATATATTCATACCAAACCCTAGCATACTTTCTAATAGATGAAACACCACATAAAACATTCAAAGAACAAAACAAAACAATTATATCACTCACCTTGTTGAAAGAATCGAACGAAGATGAATGGAAAGTAAGAAAAGCCCATCCTTAACAAGAAATCCAAGATCTTTTCTTTAGAACTCCAAAATAATAGGAAATAAGAAATTCACTGTGTGGTGCAGCAAGATGATGGCAGCACTACACCCTAAATAGGCCGGGATTAAAGATTCTAGGATTTTTGAATACATTTGTAAAATACTCCCTTTCAAATATACCTTTACATAAATAGATCCTCATACTAGGAAATTAGTAAAAAACAATTTAATTGGGTTCAAAAATCAAAAGATCCTCCACTAGCATCAGCCGGCACCGTAGGGAAAACCCAGAAAACAATTTTACAATTTCATCCCTTCAAATAGCAATTTTGCAAAAAGATCCTCTTTTATCAAAACTTGTAAAATATATCAAATGTGTTGAAACGAAAGGTAAACTTTTTACTCTCGAATTGACTAGGCATTATTTCCAGCCCAAAAAATCTGAAAACCTGGAGTTTCAACCCCCATTTGGTAATTTTGCACAAAAGTCCTTCTTTTTAAAATATTTACAAATGAGTCCAACCATTGTCAGAAAAATCTAAAAAAATCACAAATAATCTCAAATAATAAATAATGAATTTCCCCAAAAATAATCTTGGCTTTTGAACCTCCCGAGAAAATATTTTCACGTATTTTGCACGTGTAAGAAGATAAATTTTTAGATAAATATTTATTAAATCACAAAAAACTATTTTAACTCATTTAATATTCTCAAAACAATATTTTAAAAATACGGGGTACTACACTTGTGTTTTGTTCCAGACAAGATTATTTGAAATTCATTATTTTTGTTTCTTGTTTTAAGTAATCTTGTTGACTATATTGATTCGGTTATGCATGCGTAGTTGACTATTCTTCTTGTATCTCTCTTGTTTATACTTGTGCTTGTTGTAAGGATTCTGATGGATGATGAAAATTATTCGCTGGACTTAGTCACGTATCCATATTTTGTATTCTCTTTTTGGAAAGCGGGGCAAGACATAAACTCTCTAACATCATCGGTATCTAATGTAAACATAGCGAGATGTATTGGTAGACTCTTGTGCATTTTGACTACGTGATGATACCATAATTGTATGAAAATATATAAAATTAATATTAAATAAGTAACAAATTAACAAGTAACAAATATTGAACGATAAAAAAAGTACCGTGCTAGAAGAATTCTCAAAGTTGTGTTGTGAATACTTCTTGAATGTTGATTGATTCTAAAAGAATTTCAAGATTGCACTTCTTCACTTCTTCAAACTTTGAGATTCTACAAATTGCAAAAATAAATTGATAAAGTTAGGAGAATTGATTTGATGTTTTGGTGTGAAGAAAATGGTTGAAAGGCTTCTATATTTATAGAGTTTCAATTTTTTTTTTGTTTCTTAATTTACCATAAAAAACTAGTCGTTTATAGCCGCTGTGAAGGGTAAAAAGAACATTCGCTAAACCTAAATATAAAAGAAAAAAAGAAGAAAAATAAACCAACTACTGGCCCACTGGGCTGGACCGCCCGGTTACGGTATGCGCCATGTCTGGTTTACAATCCGGCGAGTGGTTCAGTTCACCCCTTGACGCTAGCCTAAACATCCAAAACTAGACTGACCCACCTAATTTAAGCGAGTTAGCCCAGGACTAGACTGCTACAAGAGCGGTTAGGTCCGTTCCTTACTATAAATGGGTCGGGCCGAGCGGGTTTCGGGCCGAACTGGCCTGGTTGCCATCCCTAAAATCATACATAAACCTGATAAACCCTCCCGGCCCACCTGATACCCAACCTGAATCTTGATGGGAGGGTCATAATCCCTTATAAAACCCGCCCGTAATTTTGGGTTAGGGTTCAAAATATCGCAAAAACCCGCCCACTACAACAAAATTACCCTACAGTGGCGTTTTTACTCCGGCGCTTTCGAGAAACGCCGGGGAAGAAAGGAAATTATTAATTGGAAAATAAAAATACCTTTATTTCCCCGGCGCTTCCTACAGAACGCCAGTGTAGTCATATATTCCCCGGCGTTTGGTAAGAAACACCGGGTATACTCTATACTGCATTTGGCTATACTCGACCCGGCCCGCAAACACCCCTACAGGGAACCAACTGCATTTGGCTAGAACTGATCTTTCTTTAGATACACGGAGTAAAAAAAATTGACACTGCAATATATGTATTCAGAGTTGAGGTTATCTATACTTATTTTGGTATTTGAGTTGTTTGTACTCTGCCCAGTTTTATGGGTATATTTCGCTACATTTTATTAATGAAACATAATTGCTATACTTCACATTTTCTTGCAGAAAGTTACATATGTACTGAGAATTATCATAAGTGGTTATTAAACACATAATTCATATTTTTTTTAAAATTTATGAAGAGGAACTTAAGTGCAATTGGTGAAGAAAATTGGGAGAAAATTGGGAGACTTATATTGGAAGATTCATATTCTGAATACTCATAATTCAAACACTTATGATATTCATTTAGTAGAGAGATTTAATAAGAAATATGCAATATGCTAGTTCAAAAGGGCTTATGTGCAAATTAATGTGTACAAAGATTCATGCGTAAATTAATAGAATTTTTTTAAAAATAATTACCAAAATGACCAAAATGACCCACTTTCAAAAATATGTGAAATATTTACCAAACTCAATTTTGGACACCAGCATAAAACATTATTAAAAATAATAACATATGTTATTTTAGTACCATTGTTGCCAATAGCGGCAGCTATAAAAAAAAAAAAATTAGATGCCGCTGTTGGCACTAACTATTGCCAATAGGTACATTTCGCATTCAATTATGAACTCTCTTACTTGAGAAAAATTTTTAAGTGCGTAAACGTTTTATAACTGATGCCGCTATTCCCAATAACGACAACATTAAGCTAATGCCCCTATTGGCAATAGCGACACCAGTACAATAATATATTCACATAAATAGTGTCCCCCTCTATCTGTTCCCTTTTCACTTTATCTATCTCTCCCCCCCACTCCCGAACCCAAAACCTTAAAATCCTATAGCACAAATCAGACTTCTGTTTAATCTCAAATATCATCTCTCCCACCTCCCTCTCCTCCCACTCCAAAATCCAACTCCCTCAATCTGAAAAATCACCAACATTGACTCCGGTCATCTCATACATCATCCACGACGTATTCTCTACAGTCCAACTTACGGTTTACTTTGAAGGCATTCCATTAACCATATATTGTGTAGTTTGTATAATTATACTTGTGAGTAGTTAATGACTTGAATAATCGTCCCTTTATGTATATGTATGGATTATAATATACCTGTTGGGTTATATTTTAGGGGTGAAATAATTCAATATCCAAAGATAGGATATTGTTATAGCAATGTTGAACCGGCCATTATTTGGGCTCCCTGTAACTTTATATACCCACAACTAGTAGACAAGATATTGAAGTTGCTAATTGGGATATGGATGAATGAAGTCTCAAAATCAAAGCTCGTTATGCTGTCAAAAATGAGAAGGACAATATTTCATGGCGGTGCCTGTACATAATGATAATTTACTAAGGTCCATGATTGTTAGGACACTTGATCCAAATGATAGTTGGACTGCAGTGGAGTTATATATTGAGCGAATTAAGCTTTCAAATGCTTGACCACTAGTTATTCCGTGTCCATGCCCCTGGATGAGTTCCAAACCAGCTGCCCAGTCAGATGCAAGAATGCCACATCCACAAAAAGACACGAGTACAATTCCAACACCACCAATTACCACAGTATATGAGACAGTACATCTTTACACCTTGATATGAGATATTGTTGACAACATCAGCGTTATTCAAGACTTTGATAACGCTATCGTTAATAACGAATTATTAGAAGAGGAAGAAGATGAGGGAGAAAAGGAGGACGGAGGAGAAGATCAGGTTAATTATGTTATTGTTAATGTTAACAATGTGTTCCCTTGATTCAATCCATGACTTCACCTGTACATGAGGTTCAATCGGTTGACTGGCTTAACAATGCGACCATACATGAAAATCCACTCTTCCGTCGGCTCATCGAACACAAATGAACTATATATCGGTCAAATATTTCCAACTAAAGATAGTATCCAACATCCAGTTAAGATGTACTCCGTAAATAACCATTGGAAATTTGTGAGGCTGAAATTGAACCCAAGTTTATACATCATGAAATGTAAAATGACACTAATCAAACTTACATCTGATGAGATTGCGCAAAATTCGAAGCTCGTAAATGAGGGAGGTTGTCCATGACGATTATGTAAAATTGTTCCAAAAGGGAAAATATATTTGGTGGTGAAGAAACTCAAGATCCGCATACATGTGTGAATCCCACGTTGAATCAAGATCATAGTAAAGTTGATTATAAACTTGTGTCAATGATGATATTCAATGTTGTGAAGGAAAAACTAGGAGTAACACCATGAGCTATAATTGAGATATTCAAGCTTCAATTGCAAGGTTTCATACAAGAAAGCATGGAAGGATAAATATAAAGCTATTGAGTAGTTGTTTGGTTCCTTTCAAGAAGCGTATACTAGATTGCCTTCTTTTTTCACAGCAATTCAAGCCTCAAATCCAGGAACGGCCGTTCATTGGGCTAAGGTTGTGTCTGGTCCTACCGAGGAAATATTCAAGGGAGTGTTTTGGGCATTCAGAACCTCGATTGAGGGGTTTAAGGCATGCAGACCTGTTATTAGTGTTGACGGAATATATTTGTATAGAAAATAAAAAGGTTGTTTGTTGATAGTTGTTTCACCCGAAGAAAATGGTAGGTTGTTTCCATTTATATTTGCAATAGTGGATGGAAAGAGCATAGATACATGGACAAGGTTCATGAACTGTATTCGATGCTTTGTCACAGAACATGCAGGGCTATGTGTTATTTATGATCATCATGCAGGTATCTTGTCTGCTATGGACAATGAGTATGGAATATAGAAATAGCCACTTGCATATCATCGTTATTATATGCGATATTTTGCTACAAATTTTCAATGCAAATTTGGTAGCATGTTTTTTTTTTATGAATAAGCTCAAGGTGATCGCATGTCAAAATCAGCCGAAGAAGTTTGATACAAAAATAACAGAGCTTGAATCCGCTAATCTCGAGGGGGTTAATTGGTTGAAAGATAAACTGAGTGAGAAGTGGGCACTTTATGCAGATGGAGGTCCTCGATAAGGTATAATGACTACGAATTTATCAGAAGTGTTTAATTCATATTTAAAAGGTGTCCATAGTTTGCCCGTCACGGCAATTGTGGAGATGATATTCTTTCGTCTCAATTTATACTTTACTGACCATTGTGAATCGACAAATACGATTATTAGTGAAGGACAGTTATCGACATCATGGTTGTCAAGAAATTATCGACCTACGCCGCCGTGAGAAAGAAAATTTGCACTAATCTATAATGTTTCGTAACAACCCTTGCGTGTTTGGAGTAAAAATAGGTATTAGAATGGCCAAAGGAAAACAAAATGGTGGGCATTGCCTCACTGTTGATTTGGGTAGTCTTACGTGTACATGTGGAAAATTCCAACTCTACCACATTTCCTGTTCTCGTGTCTTGGAGGCCTGTGCATAACGTGCTATTGATTACCAACCTTATATTGATCCATTTTATTCTACGAGTTCATTAGCACTTACATGGGAACCCACCTTCTACCCTATCCAAGATGAATCTTATTGGCCGTCACCAAGTGCACCAAAATTCATAGCTGCTGCGAGTCTTCGAAGGGCAAAAGGTCACCCTAGGAGTACATGTATTTGCAATGATATAGATGCCCGAGAAGGTTCGGGCATGGGTAAAAATGTTCTAAATGTAGATTAACTAGACGCAACCGGTGTAGTTGTAAGAGTAATGACAATGTAGGTCAATCTGAAAGTTGTCATTCTTGAAAAGTTCATTATTTTCATGTTCTTAAAAATGTAATTTATGGTTTTGGTGGATCACTTTTCATATTTTTATGGTCAAATCTAGAAAGTGTACTATTGTTCTTGTTTATGTGTACATGTTATTATTATAATATGCTTGTGTGGATGTGTTTCTGTTGTTGGTGCTAGAAATTTGAGAACAATGTGTGAATGTGATGCACGTGTTATAGGTGTGATATTTTTTTGTTGCTTCATAGTTGAATTTTTTAAGAGTCTCTACTAACTGATGCCACTATCGGGGGTAACGGCATCAGTTACCTGTAATGTTATTCCTAATAGCGGTATAAAATGATAAAATAGAGGTAAATTTAAAGGATGATTTTTTTAAAAAAAATTGATTTCTTCTTTGAATTTTTACCGCTATTTCCAATAACGGCAACATGTATAATGATGTCGTTATTAGGAATAATGACTGTTTAGGCAAAGAGTTCCAAAGAGTGAGGGTTTGTTCCAAAAATTAGCATAGGCTGAGGCCGTTAGTTCACTTAACGACATCATTATACCTGTTGTCGTTATTTTCAATCGGCAACAGTTATAATAAAAACTATCTATTATGAATAAAAATTTGATCAAGCTTTTTGAACTATTGCCGTTATTTACAATAACGGATAAATGTATAATGATGTCGTTATTGAGAATAACGACTGTTCAGACAGAGTTCCAGAGAGTGGAGGTTTGTTCCAAAAATTGTCATAGCCCGATGTCGTTAGTTTCATTAACGGCATCATTATACCTGTTTCCGTTATTTTAAATAGAGGCAACGGTTATAATGAAAATTGTCTAGCATTAATAAGAATGAGAATAATATTTTAACTGATGTCGCTATTAGGAATAACGTTTTAAGTAACTAATGTCGTTATCCCCAATAGCGGCATCAATTAGTTGAACTTTTCAACAAAACAAACTAGAGAACAACAACCTATGTATCAGACCTGTACAATTTCAATATCCAAAAATTGCATTCACATCAACAAATTTCTCACCAATCAACCGCAACCATATATATCTAACATTCACGTCAACAAATTGTAATAATGAAAACAACACATAATCAACAAAAAAACAATAGTGGTAAGGAATCATGCAGAAGATAAAGTTCACAAGTAAACAAACAAGAGTCGAACAAAACAAAAGTGCACATGACAAAGTTCCAGTTTGAGCCAATCAACAACAACACAATGTGTACATAGACTAACTAGGTGTGTAGTGTTACAGCTTACTCCTCTTCCGTTGTGGGACTTTGCATGTACGTTCTACTTGTGTCAACTGTGACCCTAGTATCTCGGGGAGTGGCACCTTTTCATGCTCGGCTTCCTCCCCTAAAATCTCGTGTGGCCGTGCACATTGCTGCGGTTGAAGTTGAGCACCTTCCCTCGGTTGGGTTACACTCTTCTGCCACTGCCCATGTGTCCGTTGGAGTTGAGCTTGTCGTGGTGATGGAGGTTGAGCTGTCTTGGTGGTGGTGGTGGAGGTTGAGCTTTTGGTGGTGGTGGAGCTAGAAGAGCGTTGAGTTATTGTCCGTCTCCTACTTCTTCAAGCAAAAACCAACAAATCCCTTAACGGCCTTGGAAGCATTACTCTTCAACACACGAGTGCATTTCCGCGCAATATCCCATGAATTATTAATCTACAACAACATTTAAATATACTCATATTAAACAAAATTATCCGACACACATTTAAATAAAATATCTGCAAAACTTGTTAACTTTTGAATCTTAACAAATGAGTTACTAACCAAGAGTCGATACGACGATGCCTTGGGATGATACATCAGTTGTGAACTAGAATGTGCCGGTTATGGTTCAACCTCGTGTCTCGAGATCGATATTGTATCCCCACTGGTTTGGTAGTTTACGGAGATACATATAAACTATTGGTGTATGCCCCAAAGGCCAGTTGTGTATTGACATTACTAGTTTACATTGTATTATGATATTTATTTCATATATGAGGCATTTCATTTATTGTATTGTTTATTGTGATTACTAAACATAATAAAGTCCTTAGAATAGTAGGTTCAATACCATGGGATATCAAGTGCATGACTTGATTGTCAGATCCTATTGGTTGTAATCCGAACACTATTCTTAAATGTCCCTAGTGCTATTCTTAAATGTCCCTAGTAGATTATTGTGAATTAGGACAACAATAATGCATAGAAACTAGTATGTGGAAAGACTGATGACCATATCTCATGGGTCATGAATATGAGATATGAAGTCTTCACATGGGTACATATTAGAGTAATAATGTACTGGACTGACCCACCATGAGAACGCTGCATGGATCGTTACGTGAGTGTCATAAGCGGTTCTCACATGAACATGGTGTACGTAGCCCTTTGGCTTGAAGTCACTGCGGTTTCCTACATGAGAAGTTATATATTTTAATGTTGTCAAACATTTCCTGTAATAAGGTGATTATAAAGTCGACTATTGGATATACTACAGATCATGCAAAGGAATATGAGTGACTTATATAGGATTTGTCCATTTCACATAACATGAGCGATATCTACGGGTCCTTTGATTACGTGAGACTGCAAAATGCATGGTCGTGCTCAAATGAGTTAGTATGAGATATTGATCTCATTTGTTTTCGTAAGTCTACTCACACATCAAGAAACCAAAAATTAAACTATACAAGGGGAGCACACTCTATGCCTTGTGGTCAATTAAGATATCTGGACAAAGGGACTAGACTAAATAGTAACATTGGTCACAGATAGGTTATGTCAAATCACTAACATTCCCGTTACTTAAGTAGCAGTGATGTATTGCTAGATACCGATCACTATTTGTAATACTTGGCTATGATTTTAGTATTACTGTCAATGTAATGGGTGTTAAGTTTCGATGACAATCACAGATTAAAAACACAGCGAAAAAATCGCAACAAAACCTAGCCATGGATCCAAGCGAAAAACCATAAATCATGTTTAGGAATTATACCTTAAAGATGGATATGGTGTCTCCAAGCTATGTCAATCATAGCACTGCAAAGGCTGCGATGCCTATACTGTATCCACATGAATGGATCAAATCAGTCTCACCCTCACGCCGTGGTACTAGCTGTGGGAAAGGGGATATCCTTCACGATCTCTTTCTCAGACAGTTTCTGTGACGGTTAGGGTTTTCTCATGCGTCTTTTTCACAGAAATATATCATATAAATAGTTGCAGAGAGTGGTGAGGCGGTTGGGCTCACAATCTGACCCTGGGTCAGGTTCGTGTGTGGGCCTTCTAACTTTAATTGCCTATTTAATCTAATTAATTACCAAATCATGTCAGGAATCCAAGTCTTACTAGGATTCCCAATTAAATTCATCTCATGAATTCAAATCCCAATTTCGATCCATTCTAAGTGTGTGACGCTTTGGTTCCCATTACGTTGATAGTAATAACAAAATCTTATTCTACTGTTAAAAATAGTGATTGGTTGTTAGGTTTCGATGGTAATCTCAGATTAAAAACACAGCGGAAAAATTACAAAGAAATATCAAAACCTAGCCATGGATCCATGCAAAAACCATAAATCGTGTTTAGGAGTTATACCTGAAGATGGATCTGCTGTCTCCACAGTATGACAATCACAGCACTACAATATTATAGTGCCTCTACGGTATCCACACGAACGGTTCAAATCATGCTTTCCCTCACGTCGTGGTGCTAGCGGTAGGAAGGGATGTTCCTCACGATCTCTCTCTCACAATTTCTGTGACGGCTAGCGTTTTCTCATGTATTTCTTTTCCACAAATATGTATCATATATATAGCTGCTGAAAATCAACCATAATAGAGTAATGAGGTTGTTGGACTCACAATTTGAACTAGTTCAAATTCGTGTGTGGGCTTTTGATCTTTAATCATCCTATTTAATCTAATTGAATGTCCAACAAATGTCAGGAGTCCAAGCCTTACTTAGATCCCCAATTAAATTCATCTTATGAATTTAAATCTCAATTTCGATCTAGTCTAAGTGTGTGACCCTATAGGTTTCTGTTACGTTGACAGTAATACTAAAATCATATTCTAGTATTACAAACAGTGAGCGGTATCTAGCAATACATCATTACTACTCAAGTAACGAGAATGTCAGTGATTAGATATAACCTATCCGTGACGAATGTTATCATGTAGTATAGTCCCTTTATCCAGATATCTTAATTGACCACAAGGCATAGAGCGTGTCACCCTTGTATAGTTCAATCTTCGATTTCTTGTTGTCCGAGTAGACTTACAAAAACTAATGAACTCAGTATCTCATATTGACTCATTTGAGCATGGCCATGGATCATGCAGTCTCACTCAAACAAGGGGCCCATAGATATCGCTCCTGTTATGTAAGAGAGACAAATCCTGTCTAAGTCACTCACATCCCTCCGCATGATTTGTAGTATATCCAATAGTCTACTTTATAATCACTTTATTACATGCAACGTTTAACGACATTAAAATATATAACTTCTCATGGAGGGAACCGGAGTGACTTCAAGTCAAAGGACTACATAAACCATGGTCACTGTGAGGACCGCTTATGACACTCATGTAATGATCCATGTAGCGTTCTCATGGTGGGTCAGTCCAGTACATTATTACTCTAATATGTACCACTATGAAGACTTGATATCTCATATCCATGATCCGTGAGATATGGCCATCAATCTACGCATATACTAGTCTCTATACTTTATTGTTGTCATAATTCACAATAATACTTGACTAGGGACATTTAAGAATAGTGTTCTTATTACAACCAATAGGATCTCACAATCAAGTCATGCACTTGATATCCCATGGTATTGAACCTACTATTCTAAGGACCTTCTTATGTTTATTTAATCACAATAAACAACAAAATAAATAAAAAAGCCTCATATATGAAATAAATATCATGATACAATGTAAACTAGTAATGTCAATACACAACTGGCATCTAGGGCATACACCAACATCAGTATCTAGCAATACATCACTGTTAATTAAGTAAGAGAATACCAGTGATTTGATATAACTTATCCGTGACCAATGTTACCATGTAGTCTAGTCCTTTTGTCCAGATATCTTAATTGACCACAAGACATAGAGCGTGTCACCCTTGTATAGTTCAATCTTTGGTTTCTTGATGTCTGAGTAGACTTACTAAAACAAATGAGCTCAATATCTCATATTGACTCATTTGGGCACAACCATGCATTTTGTAGTCTCACTCAATCCATGGACTCGTAGATATCGCTCATGTTATTTAAGAGGGACAAATCCGATCTCAGTCACTTACATCCCTCTGCATGATTTATAGTATATACAATAGTCGACTTTATAATCACCTTATTACAGGCAACGTTGAACTTAACTTCTCATGTAAGGAACTGTTGGTGTATGTTTTAGAGGACAGTTGTGTATTGACATTACTAATTTATATTGTATCATGATATTTATTTCATATATGAGGCATTTTATTTATTGTATTGTTCATTGTGAATAAATGAATATAATAAAGTCCTTAGTAGGTTCAATACCATGGGATATCAAGTGCATGACTCGATTGTGAAATCCTATTGGTTGTAATCAGAGCACTATTCTTAAATGTCCCCTAGTCAAGTATTAGTGTGAATTAGGACAACAATAATGCATAGAGACTAGTATGTGCGTAGACTGATGACCATATCTCACGGGTCATGGATATGAGATAACAAGTCTTCACATTGGTACATATTTAAGTAATAATGTACTGGACTGATCCACCATGAGAACGTTGCATGGATCATTACGTGAGTGTCATAAGCAGTTCTCATAGTGACCATGGTGATGAAGTCCTTCGACTTGAAGTCGCTACAGTTCCCTACATGACAAGTTATATGTTTTAATGTCGTCAAACGTTACCTATAATAATGTGATTATAAAATTGACTATTGGATATACTACAAATCATGCAGATGGATATGAGTGACTTAGATAGGATTTGTCCCTCTTACATAACAGGAGCGATATCTATCGGCCCCTTGATTGAGTGAGACTGCAAAATGTATGGCCATTCTCAAATGAGACAATATGAGATACTGAGCTCATTTGTTTTAGTAAGTCTACTCAGACATTAAGAAACCAAAGATTGAACTATAGAAGGGTGACACGCTCTATGCCTTGTGGTCAATTAAGATATCTGGACAAAGGGACTAGACTACATGGTGCCTTGTGGTCAATTAAGATATCTGGACAAAGGGACTAAAGTACATGGTAATATTGGTCATGAATAGGTTCCCTTTACCTTTTGTAATATTGGAATATGATTTTAGTATTACTGTCAACGTAACAAAAACCTACAGGGTCACACACTTAGAATGGATCGAAATTGGGATTTAAATTCATAAGATGAATTTAATTGGGGATCCAAGTAAGACTTGAAATTCTGATATTGGTTGGACATTTAATCAGATTAAATGGGCTGACTAAAGTTTAAAGGACCACACAACAATCTGAACCTGGTCAGATTGTGAGTCCAGCAGCCTCAATACTCTCTTAGGGTTGATTTCCTGCAGCTATATATATGATATGTATCTGTGGAAAAAAAAGGTTACATGAGAAAACCCTAGCCGTCAAAGAAATTGTTAGAGAGAGAGATCGTGAGGAACATCCCTTCCTGTAGCTAGCACTGCAGTGTGAGGGAAAGCTTGATTTGATCCATTCATGTGGAAACCGTAGAGGTACCGCAATATTGTAGTACTATGATCGGCATACTGTGGAAACAGCAGATCCATCTTTAAAGTATAACTCCTAAACACAATTTATGGTTTTTGCATGGATCCATGGCTAGGTTTCAATATTTCTTTATCATTTTTCCGCTGTGCATTTATGAGATTACCATCGAAATCTAACAGGAACCGTAGTGATTTCAAGTCAAAGGACTAAGTAAATCATGGTCACTGTGAGAACCACTTATGATGCTCACGTAAAGATCCATGCAGTGTTCTCATTGTGGGTCAATCCAGTAATTATTACTCTAATATGTATCCATGTGAAGACTTGATATCTCATATCTATGACCCGTGAGATATGGTCATCAGTCTATGCACATATTAGTCTTTATGTATTTTTGTTATCTAATTCATAATAATAATTGACTATGGACATTTAAGAATAGTATTCTGATTTCAACCAATAGAATCTCACAATCAAGTCATGCAGTTGATGTCCCATTGTATTGAACCGACTATTCTAAGGACTTTATTATAGTCATTTAATCACAATAAACAACACAATAAATAAAATGTCTCATATATGAAATAAATGTCATGATACAATGTAAACTAGTAATGTCAATACATAACTGGCCTTTAGGGCATACACCAACAATGGGAACCTACAGGGTCACACACTTTGAATTGATTAAAATTTAAATTAAAATTCATAAGATAAATTTAATTAGGGATCCAAGAAAGACTTGGACTCCTAACATTGGTTGGATATTTAATTAGATTAAATGGACCAACTAAAGTTCAAAGGTCCACACACAAATCTGACCCAGGTTAGATTGTGAACCCGACAACCTCATTACTCTCTCAGGGTTGGTTTTCTGCACCTATATATATATGATATATATCTATGAAAAAGATACACATGAAAAATCCTAGTCGTCACATAGAGTGAAAGAGAAAGAGAGAGATTGTGAGGAGGAACATCCCCTTCCCGCAGTTAGCACTGCTGTATGAGGGAGAGCCATTTTTCGTTCCATTCGTATGGCTACCGTAGAGGCACCACAATATTGTAGTGCTATGATCGGCATACTGTGGAGACTGCAGATCCATCTTTAAGGTATAACTCCTAAACACGATTTATGATTTTGGCATGGATTCATGGTTAGGTTTCGATACTTTTGTAATTTTTCCATTATGTATTTAATCTGTGATTGCATTCGAAACCTAACATACATGTGTAACACGATGGTACCACGTCATGTATGCTTCTTGCTCCGACCCATCGTATGATATGAGACGGTCAATCACCAAATCATATTTTCGCTCATTCCACATGGCCGCATGAGATCGATTGTGATCGACCCAATCAATATTCGACATTCAACCCTTACCTGTGATGTTGTGTAGTCTTCGGTCATACATGCAATTTTCAGGGATTCTTTGTTGCGTGCTGAATTGTCGAAAAACTCTATCCAGATAATAGAACTACTCAATATTGAAGTTCACAAGTAGAGCTCTTGTCAACCATAGACCCATGTTAGCCTTGCACGGGTGGTAGTCTTTCCAATCAATTGGGGGTGTATGAATCCTAGTTGACATACCTTCCCGCAGCTGATCAAGCTCATCTCTGTAGTATGTCAACACTCCACGTGTGTTATCTCTCAACGTGTGGCCATCGGCCCAGTAAATCCTTAGAGGACCCTCATCACGGGGTTCTCTTCAACTACCCTCCAATTCTGTGAAAGAACCGTTATCCGGGGACGGTCGAGGCGTATACATTCCCAACACCAAATCTATAACAACCCCATCGGCCCTATCATCTGTGTGGACCCCATCGCATAGTTACACAATGTAACACCTCGAATTTGTAAAATACCAAAAATACCTGTTTTTATATATTTGGAGTGGTGAAAATTATTTTTGATATATTTTATTTAAATATGGATATTGGTATGGATATTTGTGTTAGATGGGTGTTATTGATATATTGGGGGTTATGAGTTGAGTTTTATGTGAAGAAATATTGTTTACTTTATTTTCTATTGTTGGAGGATTATTATGAGACAATTTTATGTATTTTACATTGTTAGTATTTTCAAAGTGTAAAAGTTGGGGGCTCATTTGAAATATTTTTGAGATGGGAGGCTTATATGTAATACTCTTATTTATTTATTTATTTATTTAATAAACCCCCCCCCCCCCCCCCTTTCTTCTTCCTCCTCCTTCTTTCTTTTCTTTTCTTGATCCCGACCAAACACCCAAGCCGACCCACTTCGGCGATTCCTCCCCACCCCAAATCCACCCCATTTCTCCGTGGTTTTCAAATTAAATCGAGGGATAGACTAATTGGAGGGTGCTCTATATCGTGGTAGCATTGGATTTTCGAAAGGATTTTGGAAAAGTAAATCCTAAATTATTTTATTGTATAAAATTGAGTGTGGTTAACTTATTTTGTGTAGAAATATTATGGCAGGGAGATTTGGAGATGTTAGGGGTAGTGGAGGCGAGAAATTAGCATATTATTAGAGAGTTTGCAAGTTGTTAATAAATTAGAGTTTTGGGTTTGTAAAAGAGAATTATATATGTATGAATTATTTCTCGTATAGTAATGGAAAGTATAGTTAGGCTATTAAAATATTTTGGGGGTGATTCTAGTTATTGTTTAGGGGATAAAAACCCCGTAGGAATTTGTCTATTACGTGCAACGCACGTGTGCATCCCAGACGTTCGATAAAACACCTGAGTGATATTAGAATTAGTGTTGTTATTTTCTGTGGTTGATTTGGATATTTTGAGCCTTAATTGCTTTGAAACTTGATAGTAGGAAATGTTAACGGCTTCGGGTGCGGGATGGAGAAGTGATGCTTCGAGTCTTCCCGGGCTGTTAGGTGAGTATGAACGTATTTATGTATCTGTTGTTTTAAGAAAATTTTAGTATAATCTGAATGATTGGTATGAATTCCGGAATAAGGTGTATGTGTAAATGGGAATTAGTGCTCGGTGTTGGTGTGCAATATGACGATTAAATACTCATCTCTCGTGTATTGATATAAATTTATAGATGAAGGATTAGTTATATATATGGGGATGAGTTATATGTATATAAGGATGTCAGTTTATAGTGAATTGATGTGATTTTGAATATTCAGTGTGATGGTAATGTGTTGTGTATATATATATATATGTATATGGTGTTGTGATGTGTTAATCTACTGGGCGGATGCAAACATGTGAGAATGAAATAATAAATAGTACGGTATATTCATGATGTGTGAGGTAATGATAAAATAAATAATACAGTACAGTTGTGGTGTTCCATCATATGATGTGATGATTTTATATGTTAATTACAGTGATATTTCTTATATGTGATGCATTGAAAGGGTAAGTGGGATGGTGATCATTGTTTATGTGTTAGTAAGTTCACATAAAAGATGAGATGCTATGATGATAAAGGGTAATGATAATATGAAAAGAAAATGTTAATAACAATAATTTCGGTTGACTAGAATTGATACCCCAGGATAGACCTGGGAGAGCAGATACCTCCGGACAGACCGGAGAGAGATATGATACCTCAGGGTGACCTGAGAGAGTTAATACCCCAGGATAGACCTGGGAGAGTAGATATCTCCGCATAGACCGGAGAGAGAGATGATACCTCAGGGTAGAGCTGAGAGAGAGTTGATACCCCAGGATAGACTTGGGAGAGTAGATACCTCCGCATAGATCGGAGAGAGAGATGATACCTCAGGGTAGACCTGAGAGATAGTTGATACCCCGGGATAGACCTGGGAGAGTAGATACCTCCGCATAGATCGGAGAGAGAGATGATATCTCAGGATAGACCTGAGAGAGAGTTGATACCCCAGGATAGACCTGGGAGAGTAGATACCTCCGCATAGACCGGAGAGAGAGATGATATCTCAGGATAGACCTGAGAGAGAGTTGATACCCCAGGATAGACCTGGGAGAGTAGATACCTCCGCATAGACCGGAGAGAGAGATGATTCCTCACGGTAAACCTGAGAGAGAATTGATACCCCAGGATAGACCTGGGAGAGTAGATACCTCTGCATAGACTGGAGAGAGAGATGATACCTCAGGGTAGACCTGAGAGAGAATTGATACCCAGGATAGACCTGGGAGAGCAGATACCTCCGAATAGACCGGAGAGAGAGTTGATACCTCAGGATAGACCTGAGAGAGAATTGATACTCTAGGATAGACTTGGGGTAACAGGAATATGATATGAAATGTGAATGAGAAAGAGAAGAAAGTACCTGGTGTAAAATAAAATGAAATGGTGAAGTAAGTGTATGGGTGGAAATGAATAAGTAAATTAATAATTGAGCTATTAGCTTAAGGTATGATGCGTTATCACCCATGTTCTACTTGGGGTGCAGTGATTATTATTACCCAAGCTATCAGCTTTAGGGTGTGGTGTATATTACCCAAACTATGTTTGTGGTGTAGTATATTATCTAAAAAGAATGAAAGTTAAAGTGAATTGTATTATTAGATGGAAAGTGAAAAGTAGAATACATTGTATTATGAAATGAAAATGAGAAAGTAAAGATGGTGTATGATATGGAATAAATATGAGAAAGCAAAGAAAACATGTGGTGTGAAAGGAAAAGAGGCATGAGTGAGTAAAAGAAGCTTACGATGCGAAATATGATATGGGAATGAAAAAGAAAAGAAAGTATTCGTGTATTGTGTGAATGAAATATGGAAGTAAAGAAAATATCCTATACATTATATGACTGGAAGTGAGGCAGATGTAAAATGAGAATAGCTATAAAAATGGTTAATATAGAGAAACATGTTGTGTTATGAGTTTGTTGTACCTTGGAATTGTGTCGAGGAACTACTCGCCCACTATTTTCTTGGAGATGGTGGGAACTACCTGCCTTGGCACAACTTCCAGGATGGGTTGATGGGTTGTTGATATGATAGATGTGTTGTGGGATGAAGTTAAGAGTAAAATAAATTGTAAGATGAAAAGAAAAGTAAAGCGAATTAATAACTGAGCTATTGGCTTGAGATGTGGTGAGTTATTACCCAAGATCTACTTGGGATACCGTGATTAGTCCCCACGCTATCGGCTTCGGGGTGCAATATGTTATTACATAAACTATGTTTGGGATGTGGAGTATAAATTTATGAGAATGAAAATGAAGTTAATTGTAACATGAGATGTAAGTGAAAATGATAGTATGATTTATTACCAACAAGAATGAGAAGTAACCAAAGTTGTATGAAGGAATGAGAATGCATATGAATAAGATGTGATGGAAATAGGCGCATGTGATGATGTGCAATAAGATGAGTACCTGTAACGAGATGTTATGCAGATATACATGATGTTATTGATTGTATGAATGTGATGTATGTAATGTGAGAATGAAAGTTGTTGTGTTACGAAATATTATGATAAGTGTTATAATAAATGACTGAATGTTGTTGATTCTTGATTTTGATGATCACAACACACTGCACATGTATCTATGCTATACTTTATAATTGCAGGTGCTATACACAAAAGACTCATTACTATACAGCTGAACAAATGAACAAGCACAAAGCTCCAGATAAAGACAATGGTTAAAGCTTCACTCAAGACTCAAGACTCGAGCCAAGACTCATGCTTAAAGTGTCATTTAATATTATGTCTTGTAAACAAATGTAATCTTGTTTTAATTGAGTCTTAGTATGATGTAAAGCCTTGTCACACACACACACATTCACTCTTTTACAACTGTGTGTTTTTCAAAACATCAAAAAGGGTCAAAACAGTTTGAAATAGTTTAACTGTTGAGTACCAGTCGACCGATACTCATACCAGTCGACTGTCGGTACAAAACTGACTAAACTTATTCAAACTCTGACCAGACGACTCATTATGGCAATCCAGTCGACTGTTCGAGTGCATTTGACTGTTTTCTGTTTTTAAAATCGTTTTTCAAATTCAAAAGCTGTTTAGATCCGTTGGTTGACAGTTGGAATAACTGCCTCCCAACGTCCAGTAACTCTAACTCTATAAATAGAGTTCAGAGTTCACTGTTAAAAGATCTAAAATTTCCGAGCATTCATTGTTGAGATTTTAAGTGTTATTTTTCCAAGAGACAAAGCTTTCAAATCTCTAAGTCCTGGTTCTCTACATTCAGTCCAGTATAACATCTGATTTCGTTCTGGACTGGATATAGAAGTCAACCTCTTTTAGCCACGTACTACATCATTAATCACATACAAGGCTATAGGTTGATTGTAAACATTTTATTGTTTTCTTTTTCTCTCGGTTGGAGAGTTAGACTCTAGGGTGTAGAGTCAGTGGTTTCACTCTTGGTGGAAGAGTGGGTTGCTTTCTCTGGTTGAGAGAAAGGACTACGGGTTAGACAAGGTTGTTGTCTGAACGTCGTAGGGTATTTTTGTAAACTTTTTCAAGAATAGTGGAAATCTCAAGTGGGTTGCTTGGGGACTGGATGTAGGTCGGAAGGACCGAACCAGGATACATCGTGTGTACCCTGTGGTTGTATCTCTTGAACTTGCATTTACATTTTTCTGTTTGTTTTTATTACTGTGAAACTTGTCTGGACAGTCGACTGACTCCTTGATAAGTCGACTGGTCAGACTTGTACTATGTAAGTTTATTGTTTAAACAAGTCGACTGTTTCTGCGTTAAGTCGACTTCACAGATTGGTTTGAATTATCTCTTATTGGGTTAACTCAGTCGACTGGTTCACTTCTAAGTCAACTGCACCGAAGAAAAATTCTTATTCTGCAATTTTATTTTTAATAAACACTATTCACCCCCCCTCTAGTGTTTGTTGCCCTGCCTACAGGATCCAACAAATGTGGTATTATAAGATTGACTGCATGTGGAGTATAATGCCCTGAATGCGAAAGGATGTAACGAATTACGGTAAAACAATTCTATGTGATAAAAATACAATAATTTATAATGGGAATAAAAGTTAATGTGTTACGTGATGTGTTGTAAATTATGGTTAAGTGTGATATCACGAAATTGGATGAACCTGCTGTTATAGATTGAACCAATGTGGTATTATGAGACGGAATAATGTGATGATACGTGGGGTGAATGTGTTATTATGAGACTAAACATGGGGAAGGTTATGCGATTAAAATGAATGCATGTGAGGATATACGATGAAAATGAATAAGATGATTTAAAGTGGAATGAATGTGAAGTAATGTTACGAGATAAGTAGGAAAGAATATGAGTCGTGTGTATAAATGAAAAGGAATGGTAAATGAAATACGTGGTTGAATAGTATGAAGAAAATGTGGTAGTGACATTAAGTGATTGTTTATGTAAATAAAGAATCGGTGATGTGAAGAAATTATCTACATGAGGTGATAGGATGTGGGGTATTTGAGATTACCATAAAGGAATTATGTGTGAGAAATTGATGTGAATAGTTCGGGAAATTGTGGTATGGAAAGGAGAACAAGAAATAAAGAAAGTGTGTAGGGGTGGTATAAGATTATGTGAGTGTAAAATAAGGTTATATGTGAGATTAGCATGATGCATAGAGTGAAGTTATGGATTTATATAGATGGATACAGGGTTACAGAATACTTTGATATTCGTATGTATGACGTTTTATGTGCGGATTTCAGGTTGAATCTTCTTATCTTGATATTCGTAAGTTTAAGTTATTTTCTTTATATAAATTAATTAATTTATTAGTTTAGTAAATTATACTCACACCAAAAATGGCTAACCCCTTAGTGTTTGGGGGGGTTAAGGAAGTCCCAGGACTACCCTAGATCTCCTACTGTTGCAGGTCCTCAGCAGTGCAGAGGTGAGACGTAGATTTTATAGAGTGAAGTTATTTACTTTAAATTTTATGTATAAGTTCAGTTATGTGAATAGTGGAATGTATGGTTTAAATTGTAATTTGAATGTATAAGCATGTAGATGATGATGATGAGTATAGTACGAAGTGGTATGATATGTTTGTGACCCGTACCCACCTCGTTGTGGTGTACGGGCTCCGTGGTAGGTTTTACAAAGGTTTTTCTAAAATTTTTACCTCATTTTCAAAGAAATTTATGGCTTTTATTTGATATTTGATATTCTAGTATGAGTTTGGCCCCCAGAGCATGATATTATATTGCCTGTGTGATTATGCTCATTTTGGCCTGGGGAGTCCATGATATTATTGCGTGTGATGTGAGCTACGAAATTTAGAGCAGCATTCCGTAAGTTTTTTGTGTTTCGGGGCAGAAATTTCAGGGAAAACTCTGCCAAAATTTTATTTGAAATATACTTATCTTAGTTTATGTTTAAAGTGATATAGAAATTGAAAGAATTGATTTTGAAAAAATAAATAAATAAATAAAAATTTGGGGCGTTACACACAATGCACGATTAAGGGAAGCCAACGCCGCACTTTCCCAACTATAACATTCGACTCTGTGTAGATCGACTATCAATGGTAGGTACATTAGGTGGACGACATCACCGAAAGAATTTGAAAAGATAACACCCCCGAACATACTCATGAGGTACACCCGAGTGTAACAATGAAGCTAGAAGTCGGTTGGGTTGTCTCCCAATCTATTGTTGAACTCTGAATATAGCCATGAACGTTGGATTGATTTTCCGACGAACACACCTTTGTCGTCCTCATCAATGTTTTCCCCAAGCTACTCTAACTAATGCAACTTTATTGAACTTTAGGTTTCCGGTCACGGCAACCCCATCTATTGGAAGTCCTGATATAACCGCTTCATCCTGGAGTGTCAACGTCATCTCTCCAACCGGTAGTTGGAACATGTGTCTCCAGCCTCCATCTCTCCACAAGAGCTATAAGTGATGAACAATTGCATTTTATAGTCCCTAACATAGACATTCCATGGAAACCGAAATTGACCAAATAGTTGCATATACGGGGGTGCATAGGTAATGTTGTGTGTAGCCAGAAACTCGTAGCCTTCGTCTCTCCCTTCCACACCGGCTGTGACATGTGCTCTTCTTATAGGTACAATAGGGTTGGGTCTAAGGACTTGGACCTCCATGTGCAGCGGAAGACGATGCACCTACTGCACACGAAGAAGATGGTTGGCCGACATCCTACACAAACGTATATAAATTCTTATTATTATAGAAACAATATTAGACATTAAGATTTAGGGGTAGAAATAATAAGTGCTTCTTACTTGTGATTGTGGTTGGCCTCTACCATTGCCCGACGGCTGAGACAATCCACTCGATCAGACCATTTCTCTGATAATATTAATAAAGCATTTCTCATGATTAAAATTCAAGTATTGGGAATACACTACTCGTTTCAATACACTACGCATATCAATATCGACAACATCACAATACACTATATATATCCATTCATACATACACATAAATCTTCTAAAATTGAAAAATAGACCAATTCTCATATATAAAATATTCGACTGTTGACTACTCGTAGCAATACACTACTCATATCAATATCCTACTCATATCAATTTTGACAACTTCTTAATTGTAGCGCCCCAAATCCCCATACTGGAAATCTGAGACCCTGCTCCAGGAGTCGAACTTCAAAATAGTCACAATCATAGAAAAGTACAGGAAAATTAAAACTTTTATTCCATATAATTATTACATTTACAAGTGTTACAATATCCAAATAAAAATTACAAGATTTACAAATAATATAATAACACTTGAATATGTCCCTTGGATGCTTGGACCAACTCGAGCTCTGCTGTACTTGTGAATCGGCTCCGGATACCTACAAGGTGGGAAATGCCAGTACTTTGACTGACGCAATGCCGATAATAACAACGATCTCCAAGCTAACTATCACAACCATAATTTATGCAAAAGAGAAAAGTGATGTGAAAACTAGGGGTTAATGGATTCGGGTTATAGTGTTGTTGTATGCCATGATTCTACAACTAGATGCATCAATCACATGCCTACTTCTAATGCAAGCAAGACTTTGGAGAATGCATGCATCCCATACTACATATGCCCCCAAATCTAGCCGTCTTTCTCCAAATTTTAAGGATTTGAACCCTCGCCATGCATCTTACTCTTGTACTCAACCTGTTCCTAATAGATTTCCATGTCAGAGGAGGTTGCAGTCACTCGGTCTAGTCCCGTACTGTAGTTCCTAAAGTGGTGGTTGCGTTTGCCACTTAGTACTCGTGCATGGACCTCACTCAAAAAGCCGTGTCAAGCCTTCTGGTACAAAACCATGTACCCAAATGACGTCGATGATTCACATATAGAAAAAAACCCACGCGCATAGGAACATGACAGCCTCGAGGGTCAAATCCCCCTATCCGACAGAAGCTCCTCTCCCATTCCTTACCCCGGCTCTTTGGAAATTAACAGATCGAGATACAAGACCCGCAAACTCAAAACCTAAGAACCAAATCTGTATCCCTACAACAGGAAAAGTACAACACCCGACTATGGTCTGCTAGTACTAATGAAATGTACATACCCCTAACACCATTCTAATCCAAGACTCACCCTAACCATTCAGGTGACATAAAGGGTTCCTCCCACAATCCTGCCTATCGACTCGCGGCCCCGGCGACACAATGTCCTGCTCGCCACTTCCCCTAGCTTGGAATTCTTTCTTCACCA
Source organism: Hemerocallis citrina (assembly GCA_017893485.1). Lineage (NCBI taxonomy): Eukaryota > Viridiplantae > Streptophyta > Magnoliopsida > Asparagales > Asphodelaceae > Hemerocallis > Hemerocallis citrina. The sequence continues at coordinate 250,292,535 of CM030358.1, forward strand.
TGGCCCGCGTTCATCCTTAACCAGCATGAATACAACTCGATGGCACCAACTTGGACGTCCAATGCCTCGGAGAAAGTTCACATCTAGGGTCGATAGACGTAGTGTATCACCCTACCCTTGTGACTAACTCGAGTCACAACATCCACAATAGGAGTCAAACACCAATAAGACCAGCAATAGACCTCATTCATCCCCAAATAACGAGTCATCAACTCTTAGGTACATAAGGGGAAAGGTTCTCCCAACACTTAGTCAGAACCATGACTAAACAAACTAGGGTGTTTCTGCCTGAAACTTAAAAAGGTCATAACTCCCACAATACAACTCAGATTTGGGTGTTCTAGCCCAATCTGGAAAGGTAATGTAACACCCCGTAATTTTCAATAAGAGTATATATATATATATATATATATATATGTATGTATGTATGTATGTATGTATGTATGTATGTATGTATAAATTGGTTGTTTTTATAAATGGCATGGTTTTTAATTTAATGGAAAAAGAATAGTATGGGGGCACCCGTGAAAGAGACAGCAAGCATATGCTGCTGCTGCTTCTTGTGGGGCGTCAATTGCTGATGACATGGCTTCACAAGATGGGGGCCCACCTGTTGTTGTGTAAGTTCTCAGGAGAGAGAGAATGGGAGAAAGTGAGTAATTTAGTCCCATATCGGGATTGCACATGAATAAAATAATATTAAAATAATAATGCCTATGATCAAGAGTCACCAATTCGGTTAACCACCTTTTGAGAGGTAGCCTGTGGTGGGCAGTTGTACTACATAGTATCTAATTTGTCTTCTAAATTGTATAAATTGTCTGAGCTAGGGGCAGGGGCGTTACAAATGGTATCACGCTGATTTCTGAAAGGGGAGGGGGGTGTAACACCCCGTAATTTTCAAAAAGAGTATAAATATATATATGTATGTTGAAAGTATAATTTGGATGTTTGTATAAATGGCATGGTTTGTAATTTAATGGAAAAAGAATAGTAGGGGGGGCACCCGTGAAAGAGACAGCAAGCATATGCTGCTGCTGCTTCTTGTGGGGCGTCAATTGCTGATGACGTGGCTTCACAAGATGGGGGCCCACCTGTTGCTGTGTAAGTTCTCAGGAGAGAGAGAACGGGAGAAGGTGAGTAATTTAGTCCCATATCGGGATTGCACATGAATAAAATAATATTAAAATAATAATGCCTTTGATCAAGAGTCACCAATTCGGTTAACCACCTTTTGATAGGCAGCCTGTGGTGGGCAGTTGTACTACATAGTATCTAATTTGTCTTCTAAATTGTATAAATTGTCTGAGCTAGGGAAAGGGGCGTTACAGGTAAACACCTAGGCTACAACTCTCTAGTTGATCATCACCTCAGATTCAGTCATCTAATCCCTCAAAATAACCTCACAAACCTCAGCCTGTGTACCGATAGCATAAAACTCTACCTGCTCATCGGAATGATACAAATCTAGGTTTTGTGAAAAGGTGTGAATGTCCTCTACAACTTTATAGTTGATCACCAATCTCAATTGTTTCATTTGATTACCCTAAAACAGTCATTTTTCTCAGGTATACAGAACCACACACAAAGCATTACTCAAACAGAGCCTTCAGGTCAAAATTTGGTTTCTGTCCAATATTGCAAAAATCATATTTATTATTCTACTCACAGAAATTTCTTGAAATATGGCTTTTTGGAAAGCTCTAGATGTCTACAACAATTTCCTAATTGAACCCTTCCTCAAGTTCTGCCCTTACAGAGCCATATGGGTACCATTTTATCAGAGTGTCAATACTGACTAGGTTCTGCACAGTACATGCGAAAATATTAATCATAAATCACATGCTTATCAAATGGTCATCAAATTTGCATTTCCAGAAACTAGACATCATCATGTGTAACATGAAAAAAGGTTCACATCCAAATTTCAAGCATTCAATGAGTTCATTCAATGAGTTCTACATGTTATAAACATGCATAAAAGTTTTGTTGTTCTTGAGTCACTGTCTTGACTACTTTTTGATTAATTAATTTTTAACATGAATAAAACTTTTTCAAATAATTTTATTATTTTTATGTAGAGTCCAGATGCATGCAAGGTAACATGGTAAAAAATTCAGAAGTAGATCATGAGCCAATTAATTCTAAGAATTCCCACAAGTTTAGTTGTTACAATAGATAGACCCAGTATCTGCATTACGACTCAGTCCTCAAAAATGATTTTATTAAAATAGCAAATAACAACAGAAAAATTCTAAATAAATCATGTAGCTTCTAGACATCCATGAGATCATTCTGTGAAAATTTCTAGATCAAATGCCAATTATTTTGTTATCTGAAAATTCGGGAACTTAGCATGCAGATCATGTTTTCTGTTTTCATTTCCAAATTCTAACAATCTACTCCTAATCAATCATTGTCATAGCTATTACTACTTGATTCATTCAAGAAAAATCAAATAAGAGAGACAAGACTAAAGTTCAGAGAGCTCCCCACCCTTGATTGGCTTGAGAAGATGAGATTTGTCTTGGGCTTCCTCCTCCAAATCCTTCTCCAAGAGTTTTAGAACACTCCTTTAATTTGACTTCTTTCGCTTTCTCCTTCTTTTTTTTTTTTTGAAATTTCAGAGCTCAAGAGGGTGAGAAGGAGGGGTTTTTAACAAGAGAGTAGGAGGGGGGGGGGGACAATAGGGGGGTAAGGGGTGATGTGGCAAGTGGTTTTTTCCAAAAACAAGGGTTTTTAGCCCATTGTTTTGGAGATAAAGCTTGGCTGAAAATTTTGGCCTTTGATCAAGTTCTAGATGAGAGATGAGAGGTTAGATTTGAGTGCATGTAAGGAATATCCATTATAGTACCATACAATTACATATTTGCATATGCATCGCACTCAAAATTAGTGTATGTACTAGTATCGGTCCTTCTCATTCTCGTACACCTTCAAGAACACAACCACCCACACAAAACGGCCCGCAAACATAAACGCACTCCATCATTCATACATATATAATCAAGCAAACACTGCAATGTATATATATATATACAAACATTTCTATATATACATAATATTATCTTACCTGGGGTTTTACATCAATACACATAAAAATATAGCAATTCTGGTAAAAATTATTTTTCATGCATTGGGAATACATTACTTGTATCATACTACTACTCATATCAATCTCCACAACATCTCAATATACTATGTATATACATACATTCTTACATATAAATCTCAATACACAGAAACTATTTTTAAACAAATTAAGGATTTTGGATTACCTAGCACAATATAGAGTTTAAAGACATAGATGTTGTCGGTGCTGAGTGGGGAAGTTGCAAGATAAGCTTTGATATTTGCTCGGCAATTTCGGATTCACGATGAGCTGTAGAAGTTCGGCGCCGAGATCCAAGTGGACGGACATAGAAAGGAATCAGAGGGGATGAGAATTAGAGTTTATGGATTAGTATTTTGTGAATATTTTGGGGATATGGAAGAGGACGGATTGAATTAGAAAAGTCGGATTTGTGCTATAGGGTTTTAGGGTTTTGGGTTCGGGAGTGGAGGGAGAGAGAGATAAAGTGATAGGGGAAGGAGAAGCTGGAACCAATATTTATATGAATATATCATCAGTAATAAGATGTTTCCACACTTACAATTTTTTTCAAGTCAGAAAGCTCCTAATTGAATGCGAAATGTCCATTAGTGCCATTAGCCGCATATGAAGATAAAAAAGTTTACATGTACCGCTATTAGCAACAACGACATTAAAATAACATATGTCGTTATTGCCAATAGCGTTTTATGCTGACGTGTCCAAAAGTGAGTTTGTTTAAATTAAATATTTTCGGAAGTGGATCAGTTTGGTAATTTGTTTTTGGAAAAGTGGGTCAGTACAAAAAAAAATCAATTTAATATATACAGAGATCCATTCCTATTGAGGAAAACCAATTTGTTCCTCATTTTGAGAGAAGACTATTATATTTCTCCTTTTTCAAATTGATCAGAGACAATAAGATAGTGTCATACGGATGTTGGTGGCTAAAAGAGAAGATCGTGAAGGCTAGGAGCATAGCCAATGTTCATAAAAGGGACGGGAATTTCAAGATAACTTCCTGTAAACCTGCTGAAGTGTTCAGGGGCAGGGCATTGGAAAAGTACGTGGTTTTGAGATTCTGTGCTATTTGAACAGCAAGGGCAGCTGGAGTGAATTGTTATCCATCTTATCTGCAAGAGTTCCGAAGAAGAAATTTTGAACATGATAAACTTCCAAAGAAAATTACGCACCCAAGGTGAAATCCATAATTTTCTTATAACTAGAAAAACCCTCGAGTTTGCGACACTTGTTGTGGGAGATAGAAAATTGTATGCTGCATCTACCTGCGTGTCTTATAGTTAGTATTGTTAAGGATATTTAGGTGGAACTAGGATTTATGCGTAAACGGCTATAGTTTTGCTTAAAGAATTATACTCTAGATATTCATGAGATCTAGGCGCTATATACATAACCAATACCAACTTTATGGGTTTATGGGCCATAACAGGTTATAATCAATAAGTCCACGGTTCTGATATTCATGACAAAATGTGTACAACTTGTGTCCCTACACAACATAAATAACATAATTATCTTGGAATGTATACATTTGATGCTTGTAACATCAACAAGTCTTCCATGTGGGATTTGGTTAGTATGTTTTATCATATAGTGAACACTGAAGAACCTACCAGTCAGGGAGTGTTTGTAACGTCCTGACCCATTTCCTATAAATATTTATACAGCTGACCCCTTTTCCAAAATATTTACCCAACTGGACCCTTTTCAAAAAATATTTATCCAACTGACTCAGTTTATTATAAAAACCTAAAAACAAATTTCCTATATAACCCTATTTTAGAAATTATAATCTATAATATTCCTCAAACTTTATAAAAACTGTATACTTCACAAAAAATAAAGACACTAAGATTGAAAACCTTTCAAAATTTAAAATAAGACACATAGATAAAAAAATTGATAGAAACAAAGCATATAACTGATAAGAAAATATCAGAATATTTATAAATAACAGGTAGAGTAATAGAAAAACTACCTAAGGAAATATAAAAAGTAATAGTATTAGATTTTAGAAATGAAAAAGCAAGTTGGTATTACCAACACCTACTATCACACAAAATATTAAACTATAAGAATTAAGTTGGTATAGATAATATTCCAAAAGTAGAAATATCAATACATAAATTAAATTCAAAAACAGAATTAAAAATATATATGATAAACATTCAAGAATTAGAAGAAAATTATAATGGCCCAGAAATCGTAAGAGATATAAGAAAAGACTTAAAAATTATCAATAACAACATCAAAGAACTAAATAGATATATAACATATGAGATGAGGAAGAATTAGGCATAACAGAAGTATGTATGAAGAAGTTAGAAACTATAACAAAACTTAATATAAATTTTAGAAATAGAACGTTAATGGCAAATCTCAATTCAGAGAAAGTAGAAGATGCCTTAAAGAATATAGATTTAAAAAACGAGGAAATAAAAATGCATCAAGAAAAAGACAAAGATTATAACAAAATCTACAGAAAATACAACTAATATGTACGAATACTTAAGACCACCACCTAATAAAAGACCTTATCACATACCTTACAAATTGCAAAGTAAAGAAGGAACTACTTTAAGAAAAGAAAAAGAAAAGGAATCCCAAAATATGAACCCACAGAACACTATGAAAAATGGATAACAAGAAATGGAGAATGGCTAGATCTAGATTGTGTAAAAGATGTAGATACAACAATAGAAGAATGGGTGAAGGCATCCTTAATTGTTGAATTTAGGAAAAACCTCTCAGAAAATATATTTGAGAAATTTATAGAAGCAACCTTTATAGGAGTAGTAGCAAAATTGTAGAATAGACTAACAGAAGAATAAAGAATTAATATCAGAAAATCAAGACCAATTGATGATAAAAGAATGGAAAAAAAATTCAGCAAAAAGAACCTTAGCCTAAAAAAATGATAAATTACGAAATAGCATTAGGAACAAAATAGTGTTTACAAAAAAACAGAAAGACATAGTATATATAAAAGAAACTAAGCAAGATGGAGAATAAGCAATTTAAAAATATGCGACATGTGTTATTTTGACAACTATGCTTGCGAATTTTGAGAATATTTCCAAGATAATTATTATACAAAAGAAGAAAAGAGTCAAATCTTAGAATCATTTTTCTTAAAACTACCAGATCCATGGAGTATAAACATATATAGTGCATACATAAATGAGAAAGTAAAACCAAAGACGGTTACATTTGGATATAGAACAATTATAGGAATAAAGTGTGTCAAGAAGCTAATTCAACTATAAAATACTATATAACATATGAACAAAAAAATTGTAGTGAAGAACCAAAACCAAATCAGTGTTGATGTAGCAATAGCCAAAATTATATAAAAAGACGTAAAAATAAAATGCAAAAATATAAACCAAAATACAGAAAACCTTTTAAGAGTTTCAAAAACCCTATAAAAAATACTTCAGAGAAATAAATAGAAATAAACAATATCCAAAAAAACCCAAAGAAATGTAATTGTTATATATGCAGAGAAGTATGACATATATCACCAAACTGTTCTAAAAGAATCAGAAAAGAAAATGTTAAATACGTAAAATAAATTGAAGAAATGTATAACATAAACTATGAATGCATAGAATATGAAGAAGAATTGTCAGAAATAAGCGAAGATGAAGAAATAATGGTAACAGAAGAATATAGTGGAAGTAGTGATGATGAATTAGAAGAATATAAAATAAATGTGATAACAGAAATAACATAAATAAGAGAACCATTAAAAAGAGAAGAAAACAATGATAAATAAGAGAAAGAATGAGTTTTGAAATACAAAAATACGATAAAATAAGAGCAACCAAACTAGACATAAAGAAAATATTTAAACTTCCAATATTTGAAGAAAATGAATACTATAATAATAGCCAGAAATACTGAAAAACCTATAGTCATTGAATAAGCACTACAAAACGCACAGGCTTTACCGGCGTTTTTTTGCACATTTACCGGCATTTATAAACCCCACTGTAGATACCACCGGCGTTTTATAAATCGCCGGTACAAGTGTCGCTGAATCGCGTGTCGTTGTAGCTTAGGGACATTCACCGGCATTTTTTACGACCGCCGGACTACACCGGCGGTTGCAAAAACGCCGGGTAATGTGTGTTTTCGTTTGGTAGTGCTGTTTTTGGCAATTACCTACACCGGCGTTCTTAAACCGCCGGTAAAGGCTATCAAATTTTTTGCTGAAAGCTACACCGGCGCTTGTAAAAACGCCGGTGTAGCTATATTTTTTTTTAAAAAAAATTAATTTAAAATAAAAATAATTAAAGAAAAAAAAAAGAAAAATTGCGCACTCTTGCAATCAAATTGAACACAAAATCAAGATGTTACCCACATTTTCATTTTCTTTAATAGTAAAAGAAAATGAAAATTTCCAGTATCTAAGCATGTTTGTCTATTAATTCTTCATCCCAACTAAATCATGATGTTTCCGGCTCAAAGAGAAACCTGCACACATGTTTGTTCAGCCCAATTCTTGTACAGATTTGGATTTTGGTATACAGCATCCTTAGATGACAGTTAATCCATTTTGGTAAAAAAAGCATACTAAGATGACAATCAGATGGCTAATATCCAGCATCTTTAACAGTGAAAGAAAATGAAATTTTCCAGTATCTAAGCATGTTTGTCTATTAATTCTTCATCCCAACCAAATCATGATGTTTCCAGCTCAAAGAGAAACTTGCACACAGGTCTGTTCAGCCCAATTCTTGTACAGATTTGGATTTTGGTATACAGCATCCTTAGATGACAGTTAACCCATTTTGGTAAAAAAGCATGCTAAGATGACAGACAGATGGCTAATATCCAGCATCTTTAACAGTAAAAGAAAATGAAAATTTCCAGTATCTAAGCATGTTTGTCTATTAATTCTTCATCCCAACTAAATCATGATGTTTCCGGCTCAAAGAGAAACCTGCACACAGGTTTGTTCAGCCCAATTCTTGTACAGATTTTGATTTTGGTATACAACATCCTTAGATGACAGTTAACCCATTTTGGTAAAAAAGCATTCTAAGATGACAATCAGATGGCTAATATCCAGCATCTTTAACAGTAAAAGAAAATGAGAATTTCCAGTATTTAAGCATGTTTGTCTATTAATTCTTCATCCCAACTAAATCATGATGTTTCCGGCTCAAAGAGAAACCTGCACACAGGTTTGTTTAGCCCAATTCTTGTACAGATTTGGATTTTGGTATACAGCATCCTTAGATGACAGTTAACCCATTTTGGTAAAAAAGCATGCTAAGATGACAATCAGATGGCTAATATCCAGCATCTTCAACAGTAAAAGAAATGAAAATTTTCAGTATCTAAGCATGTTTGTCTATTAATTCTTCATCCCAACTTTGCCAATGATGTGTCCGGCTCAAAGAGAAACCTGCACATAGGTTTGTTCAACCCAATTCTTGTATAGATTTGGGAATTCTGAAGATTTTAGATCCAGGATGACAAATTTTGATTGGGCTTTGATTGGAGATTCTAGTCATAGATCAATTCTTTGGAGACAATGCCATTTGGAAGTATGCGGGTACATGTTTGTTGGATCACCAAAACTCCTATTTTTATTGAAGAAAAATAAGAATAGGCTTATATCAAGTGTCGTTTTAAGGAAGTGTCGTTTTAAGGAAGTGTCATCGTGGAAGGAAACCAAATATAGAAGCCAGAAAGAGGAATGGTAGAGAATGAGGATACACCAGGCTAACATAGCATCATTTTCCTCATCTCTCTCTCATCCCTTCTTTCTCTTCAGCAAATGCACACAAAGAGACATCAGCAATAACAGCAAGAGCGACAAGAACAACAATAATAATAAATTATTATGAACGAGATGTCTCTATATGGGTTTCCAGATCTCCACTCCAACTCGTCTCTTTCTAATCACAGCCCAATTAAGAACATAGACGACAGTCACTAAACAATCCAATCACAGCCCAATCAAAATTTGTGATCCTGGATCTAAAAACTTCAGAATTCCCAAATCTGTACAAGAATTAGTCAGAACAAACCTTGTGCAGGTTTCTTTTGGAGCCAGAAACATCATCGGCAAAGTTGGGATGAAGAATTAATAGACAAACATGCTTAGATACTAGAAATTTTCATTTCTTTTACTGTTGAAGATGCTGGATATTGGCCATCTGATTGTCATCTTAGCATGTTTTTTTACCAAAATGGGTTAACTGTCATCTAAGGATGTTGTATACCAAAATCCAAATATACAATACATGAAGGCAATTTAATTTTCGTGCTACAACTATATGTGAAATGTAGCACAAGTGAAATTTTGTACTCAGGCAACTTGGCTCCAAATTATCCCTATTCACAACCCAGCTCAGAAATTATCGCATTCTTCTCTTTCAAACCCAAATTGTTCCATGGTCATACCTAGTAATACCAATCTCAAGAACCAATCTCAAGAATCTTAAGAACCAATCTCAAGTAGCAAGCTAAATTAGAGAGTTGGGAAAAATTGTAGAACCAATCTCAAGAACATACCAACTACATCATACCTAGGGTTTGTGTAGAAATTTCAGAAACCAAAATTTTAAAAATAAAACGATTCAGAAATTTCAAGAACAAATCTAAGGTTTGTGTCAATTGAAGGAGCGACGGCAGGGGAGGGGGGCGACGAGGGGGGGAAAGGGCGACGACCGGGGAGGGGGCAGCGATGGGGCAAGGGTGGTGACGATGCGAGTGAGAGAGAGAGAGGGTTGGGGAGGCTTGCAGCGACGACGAGAGTGAGAGAGTGGACGATGGAGGATGACGGAGCACGGGGACGACGACGGAGGGCACAGCGATGGCGGCCAAGGCAGAGGCGAGAGAGCGCGAGGGAGAGGGGAAAAAATTTGGGTTTTTTTTGAATGGTATAGGGTTTGGGGGAAATTTATTCCAAACCCTATACTGGCATTTTTAGTTAAACGTCGGTGAATATGACCTTCACCGGCGTTTTAATATAAAACGCCGGTGAATACCATAATTCCCCGGCGTTTTATAGAGGCCACCGGCGTATAACCATCCAATTTGATGCCCCATTCCTGGTCTCTTCCTACCCCGGCGTTTCTGGCAAAACGCCGGGGAATATACGCCGGTAAATCCATCGTGTGTTGTAGTGAAGCTCAAGGAAAAACAATAATTTCATTGATGAAAGAATAATAAGACAAGAAATGAAAAAAATAAGTGAGAAAATCAGGAAGACATTAAGATGCATACATTTAGGAGAAGTACAAATAATAATAAAAGCTTATTTCAAGGAAGAAATAAATACACTCTTAGAAATATACTTAATGGATGATAGAATAATATCAAGCACACAAGTTGCCCTATTAGTAATAATACCAAGAAATCTAATGTACCAAAAAATAAAATTTACAATAAAACTTAATTTCTCTATAAGTATGGCAGAAGAAAATAAGGACAAAAGTTTAGTCACGTATCACAAATTATCAGGAATAGAAATGATAGAGAAGAGTAAGGTTATGAGTATACAAATAAGAAATATTTATGCTTTTACAAGTAAGCATGAAGTAAAAAATAGAAATACGGATAACTTTAAAATAGAACCACTATTCTGTGAAATTATAAGATACAAACTAGGTAGAGAAAACTCTGAAATGACCATACCAAACTATATAGAATTTGATTTCAACAAAGCAAAAGATATAGCCAAAGGAAAAGCACCACAAATAATGTTTGGAAAAAGATCACTATCAATAAGTAACAAACAACAGGCGTTGAAACTAGAACCAATAATAAATACATCATACAACCAAAATTATAATCAATTTAAGATAGAAATAGAATATTATGAGATTGGTTAATGGAACAAACAAATAACTCTTGTAGATACAGGAGCCACTAATTCACATATTAAACAAACAAATATAAAAATAACGGAATCAATACCATTGGAAAACCCCATATTACTATTTAGACTACTATAACAATAGACATCCAACTATCCATAAAATAGTATTACCACTAAAAATAAACAATCGAAATGAAATACTATTGCATCTACATATAGACCCAGAGCACAATGTTAATGATATATTATTAGGAACTGACTTCCTTACATCAGTCCAACCATACTCAATACAAGAAGGAAAAATAATAATAATAATAAATAACGAAAGTATAGTAATAAATAGAATATTTCCTAAATGAATCTATTCAGAGCAACAAAAAATACATTATACATACTAACAGAATTTGTTTATGCAGGATACAAATCAATAAACTATCATAGTCTAATAGATACTGGAGCAGGTACAAGCTTGTGCCGTAAAAATATACTACCAAAATGAAAACAAGATGGAAATAATTAAAAAGCTATAAGTGGACAATAATACTTTACAAGTATCAAGAAAATGTTATGATACATGTAACCCCTGTTTCCGAGTATACGGATTTCATTTTTTTCTTTTTCTCTTCCGTATTCTTGTATTTCAATTTCCTTATAAAATATTTTTGTTCGTTTAAATTCATTTTTTTATGCATCTCCTATTTGATTGAACCCAAGCCCGCATATGAATTCTTCTACTCTCTTAAACCCAAGCCTGCAGACCCTCTCTCTCTCCTCGCCATCAACTCTCCACCTCCTGCGCGTCACTCTACAGCCCCAACGACCACCACTCGACGTTGTTGCCCGATTGCCTCTTCCTCTCTTTCTTCGACTGCATCCCCGACGCTCCTCAACCACCACAGTGCCACCTCCAGTCACCATAATGGCACCCTGCCTCCTCCACCGCACCATCCTCTTCCACACCGACTCTCTCTCGTGCGCGACTTGCTGCACCAAATCTCGATAGTCCCGAGCTCCCTCGGTGCCACCCGCTGCTATTGCCTGACCTTGCCTTCACCATCTCCTAACTACACCCGCATCAACCTGACGTTTGCACACCCGAGCACACCCACTACCTGATGCATCCTCCCGACTGCCCCTTGCTCGCCGCCTCCATTGCAGCCCTGAATGAAGCTGAACTCCACTTGTTTGCTGCCTTCGACCTCAAACAGCAACCTAAAGCTCCTTGTTGTTGTTGCTTCTCACCGCACTCCAAACCGACCAATCTTGCTTTGTTATTACTAACTGAGGCTCGATGCTTCTGTTTTATTATTGCCTTGCTGCTCACCGTCGTTGCTGTGTGTTAGTTTCGTCACTGCCTAGTTGCTCGTTGTTGCTTCTTTTGTCTCTTTTGTGTTGTTATGTTCATTATCGTTGTAGCCATTCATTGTCGTTCTCACTATCGTTTCTTGTTGCCGTGCTTTATATTGTTGGGTGTTGCTGTGTTGCGGTTGTTGTTACTCCCGCCGCTGCCGTCGGGATTCTCTTCATTCCGTGGATTTCATATTCGAAATTGTCATCATAAATGGCAAGCGTCTCTTGAACTCAATTTATCGTTTGGGTTCAAGAAAACATTTATTGAAATCCGGCAAGTAGTTATTGAATTGAATATTGTATCTAATTGAATTCTACTATTGGTTCATTATTTTCCTTATCGTACCATGTTATTGATTTGAGTCTTGACTGTTAATTCATCATGTTATCAAATACTTGATTGTTCTGCCCTGTCATCTTCTCAAACATGTAATGATGTTTCGACCCATTTTCTGACACTAAAATTTAGAACTTTGTACATAGAAATTGTAGCACACTGAGTCTAGAATCTAAAACATCTTACGGATTATCAATCCGGTTTATAGATTGTAAGTTATTGACTTTTTAGTACTGTAATGTTGTAATTTCCAGAACAGAAATTGTATACGAAACCAGTAAAGAATGAATTTGTATGCATAGCTACTATAACTATAATGTTTCTTGTGAATATGCATTGGAATCGGCAGGGAGTCTAGTTTCTGGAACCCCTGACAGAATTGGATTGGCAATCTCGTAGTAGCCAAAAAGTGAATTTGAGTGCCAGAGGTGTTGCTGTCCAAAAACATGCTTTTTTATTTTTTGTTGATAACCCTGTTATTTTCCATATTTAGTGAATTGAACTATATATATTTCATGTATTGCATACCTTGATATCTTCTTGATATTGTTTTAATACTACCGTTCTCATCGATTGTACTCATTGCATGTTCATGAGTAATTACTATAAAATAATAACAAGCTGGGTTATTAAGGGTCAACTTAGTCGTGAACAATATAGGAGACTGTACTCGGAGGAGGGGCCGATGCAGGGCCAGCCTTGTCCCAAGGCGGGCTAGGCGACCACCCAGCCCAATTCTGATGAGAAGCACAAAATTTTGTAAGTATAATAGATTTGTAACACTTTAACTAATTAATATTTGAACTAGAAATGCAAAAGGTTTTCTAGCTTAGTTGGTTATAGCAGCTGTTTAGTAAATGGGAGGGTCTTGCGTTCAACTCTCAACAAGAGCAATTTTTTTTAATTTTTATATTCTTGTTTACTAATTAATGGTTATTTATTTTTTATTTTTTTTATTTTTTTATTTTTACCTTTTAATTCATGTTTGCTAATTAATTGTTTCCGATTTTAAATTTTAAAATTTTAAATTCATATTTGCTAATTAATGATTCAGTAAGTGTTCTTAGTTATATACTACATTCTGAATCAAGCTTTAATTAAATTAGCAAAAACTTAGTGAGTAAAATGTTGCAGACTAAATATATGCTTCTTGATGTTGTAATTAAAAACCTGGAAGTGTTGGTTTACATTTTTTTAAAAAAAATATAGAGAAAATTGGTTTACTTTTCCTATGATTGAAGCTAAAGAAATTGCATCTGAAATGGAAATTGAGCTCTTATTTCCTTTAAAACGTAGGTCTTTTAGAAAGAGACTTTTTTATGAGATTCTTGATACAGATAGAGAATAACAATGTGCTCAATAAAATTTTACAACTGATTATTTTCTTATTTTAGTTGATATGACTTTCTCAATTGAAAAGTAGATTTGAACAAATACAAATTTTTGAATCTATATTTGGCTTCTTATTTGATGCATTACGGTTAGTTTCATTAGATGATGAAATGAAAAATTGTTGTATGCAACTTGAAATTCCTTTGAAACATAGTGAAATGTCTAATATTGATGTGAATTATTTACTTTCAAAATTACAAATATTGCAAGAAATGCTACGAAATGAAGCTTATGAAACAAATAAATCATGGCATTCCATTAAAATTATGGAGTTTGCAACAACAAAAAAATATGTTTCCAAATATTTTGGTTACTTATAGGATTTTATTGACTGTACGTGTGTGTAACACCTCGCAAAATTGAAAATGACAATTTTGCCTTCGTGTATTACGCACGTGTATTTTGTACCATTACTGTTGATATCCGTAATGTGTTTCACTACGTATTTTGGATTCCGACTATTTATGCATTTCCCGTATTCTTAAATTCCTATTTGATTCAACTCAAATATTAAATTCCAATCTCTGTGTTTTTACATACTTTATACGTGTTATCAATGCACGTATCGATTACGTATTTTTCCACCACTACGTGTAATATTTTCTATGTGTTTCAATTATTTATTTTATGTATTCGAATTCGTTTTATAAATAAAAATTTATTTTTCTCTCGTTTTTATTTAAATATTTTTATACGTGTAATGTACGTGTTTTCTATGTACGTAGTGATTACGTCGTGGAATATATATAAATTAATAAATATATTTTTCTTATGTTGTATTTTGATTATATTTAAATATTTTTCCTTTGATAAATTCGATTTCGTATTTTGATATTTTAAGTACGACGCACGTGTTAGTTGCATTGTATTTCAAAATAAAATTTCATGAAATTTTTGTGTGTATCTATTTTTATCCATGCACGAAAATTATAATTTTTAATTAAACTAATTTTACATACATACATACATACATACATACATACATACATATATATATATATATATATATATAAATTAATTTTTGTGTGTATCTATTTTTATCCATGCACGAAAATTATAATTTTTAATTAAACTAATTTTACATACATACATATATATATATATATAGGGCCATCTTTCGTTGCAAACGCAAATGTCATGCAAACGCGTGCAAACGCCTTAACCTGTCATCACCAATGACGGGTTAAGGCATTTGCACGTTTGCAAACGCTACAGTAGCGTTTGCAATGGAAGAAGGCCCATATATAACCACTTAGGCCGTTGTTGAAAACAACAGCCTAGGTTATAATGCATTATAACCTAGGTCGTTGTTTCCAACAACGGCCTAGGTGGTTTTCACGTGTTTTCACAATATTTGCATTTTCAATGGAACATTTTCCTATATATATAACTTATGTTTTAATTTAAAAATAAAAATAATTTATTTTGTAGTGTACACAAAGCACGTGCACGTGCACACATGCAATGTGCACACTCAAGATTGGCAGCTGGCATGTATTTGGTGATGGAGGGAAAAAATGAAGTTTTGAATTTATGAGTGGAGTTAATGGGTGTAGTGGGCAATTAGTTATTATAACCACTCAATTAAAATCTTATATAATACCCCCTAATACCATTCACATTCTCCTCATCCTCTCCTTCCTTCTTTATGCTCTGCCGAAATCAAAAATCCCAACCCAGCATCCCCTCAATCAGCAAGTTCCTTTGCCTTCTCCACTAATTCCACCATACAATGTGTGTGTGTGTGTGTGTGTGTGTGTGTGTGTGTGTGTGTGTGTGTGTGTGTGTGTGTGTGTGTATATATATATATATATATATATATATATATATGAAGATGGTGAGGTGTTCCCTGTGCTTCATGCCTCTGCCGAAACCAATCAATTCAGCAATCCACTTTTGCTTTCTCCACCTACTCACCCACATACATAATATCTCCTATTTCCTATGTACACACATATATAAACATGTATATATGTAGATATATATACATATATAGGTATATGAATGTGAGATGAGTGCTTCATGTGCTCTGGATGTTGCTCTGCCGAAATGAAGGAGATGCATTCATTGTTGCTCTGGCCGAAATGGAGTTTAGGCTTTTCTTTGTGCACGGATTTCGAGGTGGCGAAGTGGAGTTCTCTTGAAGCTTTTGAAGGAGTTTTTGCAAATTGGAGCTTCTCTTGGAGTTTATTTCTAGGAATTTTTGCTTCTACTACTCTTCATTGGGTGGGTGTTTCTAAAATCCTTTCTAATTTAGGAGTAAAATTGCATGCTAGTTGAGGTAGAATTTAATTGTTAAATTTTGATTGGTATGGTAAAGTAGATTGCATGATCTCATTTTAATTGTCATGATATGTTGAATTAATATTGTGATTTATATAAATGGCTAGAACTCGTGTTGAAATATAAAGAAAAATATTCATTGTTGGAAAGAAAAATTATGCATGGTAGAATATTTTTCCAATGGTCAAAATAATCTAACATGTGTGAAAATTGTTTTATGATACGATTATAGTAAAGAAATAGTCTCATTAGTTTATTTTATGAGTATAGAAGTTTTGATGGAGAACAACATTTTATTTGAAAATTGATGATGTATGTTTTCCAATACAATTTGGGGAGAAACTTTTGTTATATTGTCAAAAAAGAGAATTTTATAAAGTTTAAATAAATATACTATACTGCATTTTGATATAACACAATCTGGAAAAAGACCTACATTTTGAGTGAGTATAAGTCAATTGAAAAATCGAGTTATTTAAAGGAAAAATTGAATATAGTGTGATTTACCCAAAAAGAATTTAACTCAATTCATTTCAGTTAGTCACTCAAGACCAATTGGTCTTCGGGTGCGATTTGGGTCTGTTACTGTAGCTCAGCGGAGCATTTGGTCTTAGGTTCGAGTCACTCAAGAGACTCTGTTTTTTTTTTTTTCCAAAATTCGATTTTAATTCAAAACCGAGAACCAAACCTTAAGTGTAAATAAAGTTTCCCTTATATCAGTTAGCCACTCTGGCCAGTTGGTCTTCGGGTGTGGATTGGGTTAGTTACTGTTCATGGGCGGAAGTTGTTGGGTCTGGGTTTGAATCTGACCATGCCCTTTTATTTTCCTTTTTTTGATTTTTTTTGTATTATTGAGTTTTTTTAAGTGAAATAAAAATTGGAAAAAAATACTAATATTCTTCTAAAATTATTTAGACTTTATATAAATTATTTCTACAACATTTTGATATATTTTCTGAGAATTTTGAAAGGATTTTACAATAAATAGTGTTGAAGAACTCAAATTTATTCGATTAAAATAATTAGAAGTGATTTTTATATTGAAAATGTGACTATTGTTTATTTTAAGAAAGATGAAAATTTGGAATGCACTTAGATTCTTGTTAATAAGATTTTATGATTATTAACACTTGATTAAGATTATTTGAATTGCACACAATGTTATGAATGATTAAATTGATAAAAGAAGTCGAAATGAGATACTTCATGTTATGAGATTATAAAAGAAATGTTTTTCTTTTAAGAGTTTATGAATAAAGGAATTGAAATATTATTTTGAGATTGAATGTAACATGTGGTTGATCTCGAATCTAGAGGCTATGCGAGACCCTAGTCACTGGCAGTTTTTATTAATGAATTTGAGAGCTAACCAGTGTGGGTTGAGCCTCTCTTGAGAAGTAGCGAGTTGGGCTGACTGTCTCTTTTGTATTGGTATAAGTCCGTTAGGGTAAGCTAGCTCTAGGTTGTGATGATTTTCTTTTAAAACAAACTAAAATTGTAAGGACTACACTATAGTGGAGATGTGATGAAAGTAAGAGAAAAATACAAGTATGAGGGCCTCGGATCTACGATGTGAGAGTGTTCACAGGATATTGGGACTGTGGTGACGATTGTGGGGTGATTGGTGACTACGTACTGCCATCGTTCCATGGCGGAGGTGAATTGTCCATAGGATGTCTGCATGATGCGTCATGTCATGACATGGGATTCTCTCCAGGATGTCTGGACATGGGCTCATAACTCACAGAGCATCTAAGATACTTGTCGTAGTTACCGTAGTAGTTAAACTCATAACGAGAGATCCAACCCTACAAGATAAAGAACGATTAAGGGCTTTCCCTCGGACCTATGTGATGCATAGAATCCGAGCAAGTGCGCATTAGTGTCATTTAATATAAATAACTGCATTAAGGATTAAGTGCACAGCACCCACGACATCAATAGGATAGTCCCTTTTTAGCTTTGTTTGTGATCAAGTTTGTGTTTGTTAAATAATTTAAGAATCGTTATACTTTCGGCATAGCGAGGATGGCCGAGTATAATATGTCGTCGGTTGTAAACAACTGACGTGCCCACAGTTTTATATGCAGGACTTGGAATTTACAAGAAGATATAAAAATGAATTTGTTGCCGATGATTACTTAAATGCTAAAGTTGTTACAATTATACATTTATCATTGTTGTATTCCATTTACTTTCCACTGCGTTGATGTAAAAGACTCTGATGTAAATAAAGTTTTAAATTCCTTATAAAATTGTACGAAGTGAAGTGTAAAAATCCTGTAGAACTTCGAATTCAAACTTATTTGGAATTCTGGGTGTTACAGTGTGACTGTGGCATTTGCGGAAAGAGGCTTTTTAAAATTAAAATTATTAAAATATTATTTGCGAATAACTATGATTCAAGATTGGTTAAATGAATTAGCAAGTTTAAGTATTAAAAAGAATATGTTGAAAAATATTGAGGTTGAACATATAATTGATGATTTTGCTTTTAAAAATGCAAGAATAAATCATTTTAGATCAAATGTAATTGATTTGATTATTTATTTATTTTTTAAAATGCAAGAATTGTTGTCACTATGCTTAATGAAAAATATGAAGTATTTGGTGTCATAAAGCAAAACAAGGTAATATTTATTTTTCGGGGTATTGATTTTATGTCCCCCGCCATTATATCATATTTTATTAATATATATAAAAAATACATGCATATATATAAATGGCACAATTTTATTTTTCGCCCCAGGCCTTAAATACCTCAGGACCCGCCTTGGGTCCATGTTTCCCTATACTGATTATTGTTATCGGTTATTGTTTTATCGATTGATTACGGACTACTGCTACGAAATCCCAATTGTATCATGGACCGATTATTGTTATTGATTATTGATTATGGATTATTGATTATTGATTAATTATTATGGATTATTGTTGCCGGGTACATGATCTGTAGAATTTACCACTATAGTCTAAATGTTCACATAATTGTATGCACCCGAACCTGTGGTATGGGAAGCAGGATTGTGTGCATTAGATAGGTTAATAAAAAACTGATAGACCTAAAGATTGACACTAAACATGGACTATTGATTTATTGATTATTGATTATTGATTATTGTTTATCAACTATTATTTATTGATTATTGACTATCGACTATTGGTCCCATTGACTATTTTTTATCAAAAACTGTTTATCGATCATTGATTATCGACCAATGCATCATTGATTATCGAATATTGTACTATTATTGACTATTGTTTATCGATTATTATTTTACTGATTATTAACTATTATTTATCGACCATTGTACCGTTGATTATCGACTTTTGATCTTATTATCGTCTATCAATTATTGACCTCTGAGATCGTTCTAGTTTCTTCTTTATTGTTATATTGTACTGTATTGTTTCACTGCTTGCTCCTACTTTTTCCCGAAGCTTGCTCTAATAGGTACTATCCATCTCTCTTTTGAGTTATTATTTATACTGTAACGCCCCGATTTTCGTAGCCGGGAAATCGTGATATAAGCCAGATTCTTTTCCTTCAATTAGCCACAATACACAAAAAATGGAAAATTTTAAAATTTTTTATTCAACACAAATATATTACAAGTTTGAATGTTATAAAACTTTAATATATTACATCAGTGTTACATTAATGTCTTATATGCCCAATTGTTACAACTTTCAATAAATTTACGTGAGAGTACAATGAATAATGAATAACACTTGGTACTTCATTTGGAAGATTCTCAATATAAAATAAATTACAACAGATATTATAATTGAAATAAAAATCAACACTGTGCTTCTCTTGCCTTGAGTCCTCCTGAATCTTATACCTGTGGTTCTGCAATCCAGTACCTATTTGAATGGGGACGTCAGTACATATACTGATGCTAAATGCTGATTACAAGGAGCTGAAACTCAATTTAAACAAACAGATTGATGAAAAGAGAAACGTGTATATATAATTGATGTGTCAGTGTATGCTATGACTTAGACTCTAATGCAAGATTAACTAATGCAAGAATGCACTTAATCTAATGCAAGCAATACTCTGGACAGTATGTAGCCCATAAATACATACGCCCATATCAAGCAATTTCTTTGTATTTAGGGATTTGAACCAACGCCATGAATTCTACTCTTGTACTCAACATGTTCCTGAAGATACAGCGTGACTGATGAGGTTGCTCTGAAATGGTCTAATCCTGCCATTCGCAGTCATATAGTGGTGTCTCTGTTTGTCACTATTGCTCGTCATACCAGACCTCACTCAAAAATCAGACGAACACCCAGAGTTTACTACAACACAGGTTAGCTCGAAGCATCCCCTGTGGCCCCTTAGCTCATAGACCGTAGTTTAATGCCTGTTCTCTTATCCTTGACATAGAACATGACGGAATTCTGAGGTCCATCCCCTAGTTCGGACAGGAAAACCTCTCGTTCTTATCATGGCACTTCAGAAATTAACAGACGAGATACGGATCCCGTGCTCCCAACTTGTAAGAAGGCAAAGACCTTATCCCTTTGACAGAAAGGGTACAACCGATAACACTACCTAGTGTTGGCCTATAGGACATATCAGACCATAAGGTATCACCCCTAATACCAACTCTTTCCCTTCGGCAAAGTAATAGATAAAAAGGTTATGTAACAATAGTTACCAGTTACTACCCTAACAATGTTACTAACCCTAAACAATCCGAGAGATGACAACAGTACTAACACAACATGCTAGGTCTTAAGTTAGACTTCGCAAGATAACTTTGCTAGGTGCTCAACCTTGACTTACCAGGATCACCAAGGATCCTTTTCACAGCCTATCGATCCAAGACTCCGGCAATACGAATTTATTCGCATGCTACTACCCTGAACTTGGATTCCTTCTACGCCTCCGGTCTGTGATAAACCTACACCGGTTAAGATCTGACGGTGCACGAGGGGTGACTCATCCACAGTCCCTGATGGGTAAAATAAATACACGCCTTGATAGTCGATGACTCCTAGGGCAATGATATCACCCTAAACGAGCACAACAAGCTGCGTACTAGCTAATAAGCTATATACGAGCTAACAAATCATATACAAGCTAAACGAGCTACGTATGAAACAACGACCGACATACGAGCCGGGTGAGCTGCATATGAGACAACAACATACATACGAGCCAAATGAGCAACGTTTGAATCAATCAAACTACATACTAGCCAAGTGAGCTACGTATGAGCAAAACAACTTACATACGAGCCAACTAGCTACCTATGAGCCAAACGAATTACATACGAGCCAACTAGCTATGTATGCGACCACAAACTGCTAATAATTAGCAAGAACCATTCTCCAACATGAAACATGCTATTACATGAATTATAAGCACATGGAAATACATAGAAATCCTAAATACATGCGTGAATAGATAAAAACAACCAAACATTTCAAACAGCGAATCAATTCAAAAGTCAGGCCGCTGCTGAAATATTGTAAAATTCACAACAAATGCTACGCTAACCAGAATCTAACAAATTTAGACTCTATGGAAAGGTAGAAACCTCTACTATAATTTTCTAGTTGAAAACTTCCTCAAATTCAACCAACAAAAGGCTAGAAAACATCTAATCATTCCAAATAGAAACCCAGCCAAAGAAGCTACTGCTGAACATTATAAAATTCATAACAAATGCTACACTTATCGGAATCTAACAAAACTAGACTTTTTAGAAAGGTGAGAATCTCTACTGCAATTCTCTAGTTGATAAATTTCTCAAATTCAGTCAACAAAGGGTTGGAAAATCCCTAAACATCTCAACAGTGAGCTCAGCCAAAAGGCAGGCTACTGCTGAATCTATAAAAATTCATTAAACTTGCTACGCTTATCGGAATCTAACAAAATAAAATTTTTTAGAAAGGTAAGAACATCTACTACAACTCTCTAGTTGACAACCTTCTCAGATTCAGTCAACAAGAGGTAGACAAACTCCGAAGAAACTGTGAGCTCAGCCAAAAAGGCCAGCTGCTGTTGAACTTGTAAAAATCATAACCGATGTTGTACTTATCGGAATCTGACAAAATTAGACTTTCTATAACCGTATAAACTTATACTAAAATTCTCTAGTTAACAACTTTCTCAAAATCCTTATAGAACTCAAGTTTCCTGATTTTTAACACATGCTTGAAATCGAATAAAGATAGCAAGTTGCTGCAACTTGTAAAATTCATAACTCATGATATGCTTATCAGAATCAAACAAAATAAGAATTTTTGGAAAGCTAAGAATATCTAATACAATTCTCTAGTAGAAAACTTTCTCAAATTCCTTATAGAACTTAAGTTTCTTGATTTTTAACACAAGCTTGAAATCAACCAAAAACAGAAAATTGCTGAAACTTGTAATATTCATAATTCATGCTATGCTCATCGGAATTAAACAAAATAAGACTTTTTGGAAATGAAGCAAAGGTGAAGGGAAGGGGGATTTATAGGGGGAAATCAGAAGGGGTAAGTGTATGAGACGGTAAGGGGGTGAAACTAGGATTTGGCCTTGCTTGACTTACGGTATTGGCCGGCCAAAATTAAGGGGGAGGGGTGAGGGGGTGAGTGTATGAGTTGGGTTAACTTAGCCATGAAGCAAACAACACCTATTAATACTAATTGTATTTCAAATAATCATATAATCTATGTTTATCCCTCCCAATTAAATCCTAGCCATTGATTCTATGATCAATCATGATAAAAATATATTTTTTTTGCCCAAAAACACATACTACATGATTTCGTACAAACGTATGAAATCGACACAATACATATACGTACATACATCTATATATACAGATAATTTTTATTCATCAAACCTTACAATATGTACAAAAATAATTTAATTCTGAGAATAAAATTAATAATAATAATAAATATTTTTATTATCGGCTCGGGAAGATTTTAGTACCAAATTGATACAATACAGATATATACAGACTAGTATATATATAGATAATGTTTATTAATTAAACCGGGTAATATCCACCAAAAATATTTCAATTACGAAATAATAATAAAAATAATAATTTTTAATATCAGACCGGAATATAACAGATATTTTCTCAAAAAATGCATATTTCAGGATTTTGTACAAGTGCACAAAATTGATACGATACATATATATACGTACTAGTGTATATATAGATAACTTTTATTAGTTAAAACTAAGTAATTTCCATAAGAAATATTTTAATTTTAAAAATAAAATAATAATAATAATATAATCTTCGACCGGGATATTAATGTACAGGTACAGATGATGGGATAGTGAAGGATCTTGACAAACTATTATTGCATTGTGTATTCTCGGGTATTCTGTAAGTTCTTGTATCTCAGACATTGGTTATTGATTATATTCTGGTTTATGTGATTATTATTATTCTATTGTTGAGCTTACTGGTATTGTACAACTTATGGATAATATGAGTTGGCATACTTATATGATTCGCTGGGTCTCAGTTACGTGCCCGTGTTTCGGTATAACGGGAAACGGGGCGTGACAGGGCGTGACAATATAAGTACGAAGTTACATCCTAAAAATATCAATAATATACAAATTTGATGATATGAATAATGATGTATTATTTCGAAATGAATATCTGCAACAGTATTATCCTATGACTATCTCACACAAAATAGTTATATTTATAGCACTTTGTAAACACTAAGCGATAGCAATTAGACGAACACAATTTTTTTTCTAGGATAGATATACCACATATCAGAGTTTCTTCAGCTCAGCGTGGTGAATATCAATATTTACCAAATGAAACTAGAATACAGCAAGTCCAAGAAACAATTGCACAAGAAATTTTACAAAAATAATGAGAAGATCTATGTGGAGAAAATCCACTAGAAAAATGGCACTTAAGTAAACCTACAGCTCATACAGAGCAAATAGATAAAGACAAGGTAATAAAAGTTAAACTTGTAAGGCATACTCCAACAGATTTATAAGAATTCAAAATACATTTAAAAGAACTAATGGAAAATAATTACATAAGAAAATCACTAAATCCACATTCATCACCAGCATTCATAGTAAGGAAACACTTAGAAAAAAAGAAGTAAATGTAGAATGATAGTAAATTATAAGGAACTAAATAAAAATACTAAAAGATTTGGATATTTGTAACCCGATATGCAGATACTACTAAACACAGTAAGAACAAGAAACAAATACTCAAAATTCGATTGCAAATCAGAGTTTTACCATGTAAAATTAACAGAAGAATCAAAGCAATTAACAACATTCAGCACATCACAAGGATTTTATGAATGGAACGTATTCCCCTTCGGATATAAAAATAGTCCAAGAGTATTTGAAGAATAAATGGATAAGATATTTGAAAAGTACAATAGTTTTATACTAGTATATGTAGATAATATTCTAATAGGATCCGAAAAGAAGAACAACACAAAGAACATTTACTAAGATTCATAGAAATAGTAAAAAATACAGGAATTATATTATCAAAATAGAAAATGGAGTTATTTAAAATAGAGATTGATTTCTTAGGAACAAAATTATCGCATGAAGGAATAGAATTACAACCACATCTAGCAAAAAAAATAAAGACATTTCCATATATTTTAAAAGAAAAAAGAGAAGTACAAGCCATAATTGGACTACTAAATCAAACAAAATGATATATACCACATTTATCAGCAAAAATAAATTGGTTGCAATAAAAACCGAAAAAAATCGAGAAAAAATGGGAATATACCACAGAGGATGAAGAAAAATTAAAAATATTGAAACAACAAACTTCAGAATTAAATTAACCATGATTACATGTTAAAGAATGTACATGGATAATAGAAACAGATGCAAGCGAAGATAATTGGGGAGAAATATTAAAATTTATAGAAAAAGATCAAAAAGAAG
Organism: Hemerocallis citrina; assembly: GCA_017893485.1. NCBI lineage: Eukaryota > Viridiplantae > Streptophyta > Magnoliopsida > Asparagales > Asphodelaceae > Hemerocallis > Hemerocallis citrina. The sequence continues at coordinate 250,317,778 of CM030358.1, forward strand.
AAAGACTTGCCATATACACAAGTGGATCATTTACACAAACACAATAGAATTATCACATAAATGAAAAAGAATTATTAGCAATCTTAAAAGCGATAAAAAGGTTTGAGTTATTCATAATACATACAAAATTCACAGTAAGAACAGATAATATCAAAGCAAAAACTCTGATTAACAAAATTATAGATCCAACTATAGAAAATAAAATATTAATAAGATGGCAGATGGAACTAGCACATTATGATTTTACAACAGAAAATATAAAAGGAAATGATAACATTCTAGCGAACTTTCTATCAAGAAACTGACAATTTTGCTTTTACAGGATGGAAAATAGAGTCCAACTAATAGAACAGGATATAGTTTTCCACAAGGAAACTGTGGAGCAAATAAAAGGAGCATTTAATCAATTACAATTACCAATATGCGGACTCCAAATTATGTTCTTGTAACGTCATAAATTTCCATAATAGAAATAAGAGACAAATTCAGAATCTTTACTTCAATGTAATCCAAACACAATATAAATTACAGGGAATTTTAAAACTTTCTTTACTAAAGTCCATATTACAATGCACAGCGGAAATTTAAACACATTTAATACAATTCATTCCAACATTTAAACTCCACTCTTCTCAAAGTCCAAGCTTCAACCCTTGCTCAAGCCACTCACTTTGCAATCCTGCAAAACTGTTAAAACTGTGGGTACGTCAGTTGAATGCAACAGACGCAATGCTAATAAAAGCAGCGACTCTCCAACGACTCACCATACACTTATTGCATAAATAAAACAATAATAAAAGAATCATAAATCAACAATTAATACTGAAACTGAAGGTATAAATGTGTGTTAGGGAAAGATCGGAAGTGCATAAATAAAAGTTCAAGGAAAACACAAGTGCCTACGAAGCTTACCAATGCATATTCGGATCTATGCCGCCCATATAATATAGGTCCGAGGGTAAGCACTTAGCATTCACCACATTTCAGGGTTCGATCCCACGCTAAGCAATCTACATCCATGATTACTACGAGATTTAGACATTCTGCACGTATTGGTTCTTGCCCCAGAATACTGGAGGTCAGACACTAACCACAGAACATCCTAGAGGAACTCACCTCTCATCGGGAACCCTTTTAGAGAATACCTCACTCCACATGTCATCCTAGAACCCTCATTACACAAATATCCCATGAGTGTCGCTCTCGTCTCGGAATACTGGAGATCAATCCCGCTTTGCAGAACATCCTGGGGCCTCACCCATCCCTCATCCAGGAATACTGGGGATTATCTCACGTCACGGATCATCCTGGAGCCCCAACTCATGTTTTCTTTTGTTTCATCATATCTCTAACTAGTGCATGTCCTTATGTTTAAAAAAAAGTGCCTTCAGCCACCTAGAGCTAGCTCCACCCTACCAGACTTAACTCCACAAAACTAGAAACACTAGCCCCCCTGGGTAATTCCTACAATCAAATAACTCACTGCCGGTAATCCAGGGTCCTGTTCAGCCTTTAGTGCTCACCACAAAAATTCTTCAATCACATATTTCTAGGGTTCTCACAATAACCCTAAGTTTCAATATGAACAACCACTTGGTTCAAATTATCAAATATTATTTCTTTTATTCATTTATAGAAACACCACTTTTCCACAACCTCTCAATCATAACTCTACATCTCATTTATGATCATCTCATATCAAATATAAATATTCATTTATCCACAATCACTCTATCATATCGCATTCCTCATTTAATAAGCAATTTACTTCCATTAAGACCCCTTCATTTATAGAAACAAAACATTTTTTTCCAAACATCTTTATCTCCCAATTAAAATACTCCTTTCCATATATGAAAACACCATCAAATTTGTGGAATTTAATCGATTCAAAACTGAACATTATTTTTTTAGAATATTGGAGATCAATCCCACTCTGCAGAACATCCTGGGGCCTCACTCATCTCTCGTACCGGAATACTGGGGATTAGATCACTCTGTGGATCATCCTGGACCCACAACTGACATTTGCTTTTGTTTCATCATATCTCCAACTAGTGACTTCCCTTATGTTTAAATAGAAGTATCCTAAGCCACCTAGAGCTAGCTCCACCCTACCGGACTTAACTCCACAAAACTAGGTACACTAGCCCTCTGGTTAATTCCTACAATCAAATAATTCACCGTTGGTAATCCAAAGTCATGCTCAGCCTCTAATGCTCATCACATAAATTCCTCAATCACAACTTTCTAGGGTTCTCACAATAACCCTAAGTTTCAATATGAACCACCACTTGGTTCGAATTATCAAAATATTCTTTCTTTTATTCATTTCTGGAAACACCACTTTTTCCCAAGTTCTCAATCATAACTCTACATCTCATTTAGGTTCATCTCATATCAAATATAAACATTCATTTATCCACAATCACTCTATCATATTTCATTCCTCATTTAATAAGCTAATCACTTTCATAAAGACACCCCTTCATTTATAGAAACAAAACAATTTTTTCCAAACATCTTTATCTTTCATTTAGAATACTCCTTTCCATATTTAAAAACACAATCAAATTTATGGAATTTAATTGATTCAAAACTGAACTTAATCATCTTTATACTCTGGGATTTATCCTTTAAAATCTAAAATTTCCTAGTTTCAAAATCAGAATGTCTCCTCTTTAAAACCGAAAATAACTCTTTAAAATCTAAAACTTTTACCTTTCAAAACTGAACTTTTAATCTCTCAAAACTGAAAATCATAATCATTTAACATATAGATTTGCAACACTCGAAATTGCATCTCAAACATACAAAATCTGAAACTTATTTTCTCAGTAATCTGAAATTTATCTAACCACGTATAAAGTTCAATTAATCTATAACCAAAAATAGACTTAACCCCAAAAGAATTAACCATAAAAGAATTAACCATCTTTTACAAATACTCAATAAACCAAACAACAAACAAAACACAGCCCTGGGACCAGCACAGAGCCCCAACTACACCCATCGACCAGAAAGCCAACTGCTTTCGGCAACAAATAGTGAGACAGAAACCCTTATGTTTCGGGGTTGTGCACTGTACAAACCCGAAACCCTAGTTCTCTTTTAACTCACAATTTCTCCTCCATATGCAATTCGATTTACATAAAACTTCTAGGATTCAATCAATAAATTTTACTCAAATAAAAACACTAATTAACTCCAAAAATTCACATCTTATTTATCAATCAAACATGAATTTCTAGATCAATATCAAGTTCTAATTAACAACAACAACATGCATGATCGTTTAATCAACTCTATGGGTTGAAAATTCAATCTTTCATGCCCTATTATTGTCCATCAATCAAGCATACAATAAACATGATCATCACATATTAAAATTTTGATTTTTTATGCATGGAGATCAATTCAACTTCACTTAACATTCGTCATAACAATCAACACATTATAGAGTTATGATTGCATACTTAAATAATCATAGATCTACACAAAACATACTAGCATAATATTTTAATCAATCAAGAATAAAGAAATACATTAAGAGAGTCGAAGAGATCGCCCACCTCTTTGTAGAAATTGAACACAAAAGCTAAGAAAGTCCCTTTCCTCCTTAAGAAATTGATCTCCTTTCTTCAAGCCACCAAAATCACCAAGAAAATGCAAATAAAAATGTAGGCCGAAACCTTACTGCCTATATATGTGGCGGGGATTTTGGTCTTGGGTTTCTTGAGGAGATTTTGCAAATAAGTCCCCAAGAATTGCATATTTTGCAATAGTTAATTGTATAGCAAAGCAATTCGATATTTTACATATGTTACTCAATCAATAAAATATTTGAAATCATCCCTTGATATTCTACACTTGGCCTGCCCCAATCAGTAAAAACAATTTTATTTTTAGATTTTTGGGCTATATTCATGGCCATAATCAATTCATTTATAAATATCCATTTTGTCAATAAAAATTCCAAAATTAATTCTCTTCATTCAAAATAAATTTTAAAAAATAAAATAAAGCAATTAAATGAGAGAATAATTATTGACAACTAAATTTTTAAGAATTTAGAATTGTATAATATTGCACGTGTTTTTCATGTGCAAAAACAGTAATTAAGGAAAATAGTCAAAATAGTCCAATAAATTAAATTAAAATTATTTAATAATTCAAAATTATACATTTAAATATCAGGAGTGTTACATTACTCCCTCCTTAGAAGAGTTCTATTCTCAGAACTACTGCAAGCAGGGGAAAACAACACAATCACAACACAAAACCTTCACAGATAGTTCCAAAAAATCACTCTTCATACGGTCCTGATTCCACCACAGTACTTCGACCTTCGGTATAACATTATCCCGTAACACTTTCTCCTGACGATCCATGATTCCCACCGGCAATTCTTTCTGCGTCATAATTAAACAAGAGAGACTAATTTTCCAACTGAGTGCATCAGCCACCACAATCACTCTTCCTGGGTGATACTTGATCTCAGGACAAATGTACTCCAACACTTCCATCCACCGCCCCTGATGTAGATTTAATTCTCTCTGCTGATAGACGTACTTCAAACACTTATGGTCGGTATGCATATTAACTCTTTCTCCATAAACATAGCGCCTCCACTGCTTCAAGGCAAAGATAATTGCTGCAAGATCCAAAATATGCATCGGAGAGTTCTTCTCATGCGGATGCAACTGCCTAGATCCAAAGGCAATGGCCTTCCCTTATTGCATCAAAACACACCCCAGACCTATGTGAGATGCATCACTATAGATATCGTAATCTACACCCGCTCTCGAAAACACTATTATAGGTGCTGACATCAATCCCTCCTTCAGCTCTTGGAAACTAGCTTCTCACCACTCCATCCATGTTAAATTCACACCTTTCTTGGTCTATTCCGTCAACAGAACTGCTATCTGCATGTAACCTTGAATGAAATGCTGATAGTACTCTGTTAATCCCATGGGACTCCAGATCTGCTTTACAGTCGTCAGTTTAAGCCAACTCTTCACTTCTTCAATTTCTTAAGGATCGGTAGCCACTCCATCCTTAGAAAGGATGTGCTAGGAAATAAGTCATCGATGAACACCATGATGAATGAGTCTGTGATAGTGTCGCCACCACCTTTGTGCTCCCTTTTCTTTCATTGAAAAGTCACCGCAGTTCCTCCCGGTGCCATCACCACAACCTCCTTACTCTTGCACTCAATTGTAGCATCGTAGATCGTCATCCAGTCAATGCCCACAATAACATCGGCACCCAAGACATCCAGCTCGATGAGAGCTGTAACACCCCGAATTCCATTTACAAGTAATTCGTAGCTCAACATGATCTTTTACTTCAATTCGTACAATTTTACAATGAAATTAAAACTTTTTATTATACAACAATATTTGTTACAGAATACACAGTAGAATTAAATGATTACAACATGATATATACAACTCTCACATCAATATCATAAATCCTGAAAATACAACTCCTTCTGCCGACTCGGTAACAAGAAAGCTTGGAAGGATTCTGCTCTTTCTCTCTAAATTGAAAAAAAAATGAGGGAGCGGTTGATAGTGAAAAGTGACCTGACCAGCTTTACTCAAGTTAGTGCAGCCCTACTTTGAAAATGGCTTGAGGTACCGCCGCCGGACGATTTCATCACAAGCAAACATATAATTTCATTTTTCCGCAATTCATCTTCATGTCCCCACCAATCCAAGTTCTGCACTGAAAAATCTGTGGGCACGTCAAATGCTTACAACCGATGTAATGTTATAAACAGTGATCCTCTCTATGCTGTATTATAACGAAATCTCTTACTTTAGCAATCACAAACTTGAATGCATAATAAAGTGTAAAAGAGTGACTATCTTAAACATGTCAGTGTATGATATGACTTAATGCCTAATGCAGATACTAGGCGACAATGACACTAGTGCATACTTGTTCGGATTCTATGCATCTCATACTATATAGGTCCGAGGGCAAGCACCTACATACTCCACATTAAAGGGTTTAATGCTTCGCCATGAAAAACTACTCAGTAACATAATCAAGGTTTAAACACTCCACGAGTGCGGATTCCAGCTCGAACCCGAGACCTTCCCAACCCCATGCCACGTGGTGGCGCAAGGCGCAAGCACGCCCTCATTAGCCACTCAAGCCAAGCATCACTTCTGATATTGTTTGTATTAAATTATTTATATTTTCATGCTCTGTTTTAATCTCAATTTTCAACTATCAAAAAATTTCGATATCTAATCTTTTCTCCAAAATAATACTATCAAAATACATTTCCGAACTCCAAGAATTATTTATTTACTGATTTTAATCATATTAGTATAAAATGGATCACAAGTTGATAATTATTTTGAAATATAATATTCATATTTTGCAATTTGAAGAAATACCACTTTTATCATGAAGGTGTATATTTCTTTATTATAGCAAATATCATCCTCATAGATTATTTTTTTTAATAATATCTCTTAATACCCTCACAATTTCTTGCATACAAATTACAAGTTTGTTTACACATGCACAAATCAAATGATCTAATCATGGCATGATATTTGTATATAACCATTTCAACATACTGATGAAATAAACTTTTAATTCGACAAACTCATTATATCATGATGAATTTCTCTTTTAGCATGCAAAAATTTTCATATTTCAATTCTACCAAAAGTTCTAAAATAGAAACATCACATGCATCACAAAGATCAACTAGAACTCTATCTAAATATCAATTTCAAATATCAATAAATTTCCGACACATGCAATCTATTTTACTTTAGAAAGCAGGAAAGAACACCCACCTATTAGATACTGTGCTAGTAGTAATCTCCCTTCATAAGAGCACAAAAATCCTACAAAAGCAATGCAAACTCCCAACAAAACCCCCAAAGCTAGCAAGCATTTCGGCAGCAGCACATCACCATATATATATATATATATATATATATATATATATATATATATATATATATATATATATATATATAATAAAACACAAAGAAAGCTATCAAGTGGCTCACATTCAATCCCCTCAAAATCAAAGGCCCAGATGTAACCTCACAAAACACATTTTTCCTCCCAAAATTTTAAATCCCAAAACCAAAATTTTCCCCCAAAACTAAAAAAACTCATTACATTATTACTATCTCTCTCTTCTCTCTTCTCTCTTCTCTCTTCACTTTTTCATATTTCTCTCTTTCTCTCTCTCCCTATCTCTCTCTCCCATTCTTTTTTTATTTACTTGAAAATTTAGATTTTAAGATTTCAGATTTGTAAATTTTTAGAATTTTTATGTTTTTTTACTGCACATATTATACTGAAAATATCAAATATCTCTTCAACAGTTAAATTTCATCATTTTCACACTTAAAGCTCTAAGAAGTTAGATTTTACACCCCATTTATAATTATTTTTTTAACATATACTAATGGAAACATGGATTTTATTTACAACTAATTATTGTCATACTATTCAAACTTGAGCTACATAATTGTTGTTTTACTGTTTAAAGGGCTCTTCGTGTTTTGTATCGTTTCGAAGATGTGCCGTAGGCACGTGCCCACGGGCAAATCTAGTATATATATATATATGAAGTGATGGTGGTTTTTGGAATTGACAAAGAAGAGAAGAAGAAAAAAGGAGAAGAGAGTGAAGGCCTGGGAAGTGGGATTGGGTCATTTTATAAGGGATTAAGTTTTAATTAACCCACTATTGAAATTAACTACCCACTCAAAAAATCATTACCACAAACCCCCACCCCTTCCAATTCTTGGCCGGCCAACCCTTTGGTTTTCCCACATGTGCATACTTGTGCACGTGCACTCTACTTGCACACACTCACACAATTTATAATTTATTTTGATTGAATGAAAATAGGTATTCTACATGACAAGTGCGTGTAGGTTTCATTGAAATAATTTTTGTGGGCTTTAAAAGAAATTTTAGGCCCATGGGCTTTAATAAAAATTAAATAATAGCTTTGTAACAAATAAAATGAGAATAAAAAATGTACAAGACCTTTAGAAAAATTTAGAAATAAAAATGCACATAAAAATATTTAAAATATGAACTAGATTTGATTAACGGGGAAATGTTTATAAATACTCGGAATATAACATACGAAAAATATTTATTTTGATAACGTTAATGATATTTCGCGTAACGGTGAAATTTACGTAATCGACATGTGTAGTGAAAGTACGTGCAATGTACGTGATACACAAAGATTAAAATAAATGTTAGAGTTGGCTAAAAATAGGATAAAATGAATTTTGAGATAACGGAAAACATGTAAATAGTCGGAATATAAAATACGTATGACATTTATATAAAAATACGTTACGAATATTATTCGTAATAGTACAAAATACGTGTGCTTAACACCCGTAGGCAAAATTGTCATAACTCAATTTTGTGAGGTGTTACACTCTCCCACCCTTAGAACAGTTTTGTCCTTGGAACGTACTAGGGTAAAAGTTGTATTTTGTACACTCCAAAAAAAAATATCATTATTGTATATAGAAAACTGCAAATATTCAGAAAATAAATGAAGCATAAAAATATGTATTGTGAAAAAACAAAGTAAACTTATATAGAAAAACTATGAGTGTCAAAAATTTATAAGAACTGAACAAGAAAACTAGAAAAATAGCATAAGAAAATGAATGTGACCATAAAAGATAGTATCGATTGAAAGAAAATAATATTAAGTAAAATATTAGATAAAAGGAAAGTATAAATTATTTCGTTATTTTTGAAATAGTTTGAAAAACAAAGCAATTGGGAAGAATAAAAAGAAGTATAGTCAATAGATATTTTAATAAATTATTAATAGGCTTAGTAATCAAAATTTTATCAAAAAAATAAGTAGTAGAATGATTAAAATTGCAAACTGAACTAGTACCATATATTACAAGATAAAAATCGAACAAGTAATTCAAGAGAAAAAGGTTTTGGAAAAATATATGAGCATGAAATTTAGTTAAAAGTATAGACAATATAAAATAATTCTATATTACAAGTTAATATCATAAAATAATTTGTAAAGTAAATACAATAATTATATATACGTTTTAAAATATAAACAAAAGTCGGGGTTATTAAAGTAGAAAAAATCTATTTTTGTTGTGGGTTCGCCTCGTTGGTGTCCAACTGCAGGCTTGTCAAGTTGCAGAATTGCCTCTACGACATCTGATTGCAGTTTGCCTTCTGAACATTCGGTTGTAGACTTTGCCTCCCCGATATCCATTTCCAGTTTGCCTCCATTGATGTCTAGTTGAAGATTTACCCTCTCAATATCAGGTTGCACCAAAACGGGAGATGGGAAGATGTAATCTCCCATATGTAGTTGGATATTGGGTGTTTAATAAAGTATGAAAATAGAAGTTACGTTTTTGAAATTGGTGATATGAAAATAGAAGTAAAAGTTGAGATAGTAAGAATAGAAAATTACAACGATAAAATACTCAAATAAAAGCATAGATTTTAATTATTGAATATAAGCTATATCATAAAAGTAGTAGGAAGAGAATTTATAATTTGTGGAAGTATGCCACATCTACATAAGTAAAACATTAAAAAAAAATATATACCGAAATGAATAAGACGAGGTAAAATAATGGAAAAATATAGTATCGTGAAATCAAAGTATTTGTAAAGTGGATGTAAACGTACAAAAATCAAAAATCAAAATCTAATAGAAATAATAACAAAGAAAAATGATAGTCTTAAAAATAATTAAATAAGTAATAGTTCAAAACTTAATAAAATACGTCAGAGTAATAGCGAAAATAAATAGGTAACGTAAAAGCGCATAAAAGAAACATCAAGAAAGAAAACGAGTAAGTCAACTTAAAAAATTAAGATTAAGGGTTGTAATACCAAATTGAAGCAATAGTATAAGATAATAATTTTTTTTCTCTTTTTTTTGGAATGAAAAAATATTACGATGAAAATCCATGAATTTTTTTTAAAAAAAGGGAAGTGTGTCCACGTGTAAGGTATCATGAATGTAGGTTCAAACCCATCACGCTTCCGTGCGCCACTTTGAACCAAGGGAAAATATGCTCGCATACAATCTCACATCAATTGTATACAAGGAGAGCATCATGAATGCAAGTTCATTAACTTCATCGTTCATGACTCCAGGCATCCAATAGGGAAAGGAAGGAAAAAATATCAGTGTATAGAGCAACACAAATATAAATCATCTTACATTTAAATCTCTATAAACTGAACTCACGATTCTAATGTCCATCCTAATGTGTCGTCCTTGTAATTTTATACTACTTATTAAAGTCAACTCTGATACCACTCTGTAACGCCCCGAATTCTATTTACATGTAATTCGTAGCTCAACAGGATCTTTTACTTCAATTCGTACAATTTTATAAGGAAATTAAAACTTTTATTATACAACAATGTTTGTTACAGAATACACAGCGGAAATTAAATGATTACAATATGATATATACAACTCTAACATCAATATCATAAATCCTGAAAATAATCTTTAGCATCTATTCATCTTCATGTCCCTGCCAATCCAAGTCCTGCACTAAAAATTTGTGGGCACGTCAGTTGCTTACAACCGACACAATGTTATAAACAGTGATCCTCTCTATGTTGTGTTATAACGAAATTTCTTACTTTAGCAAACACAAACTTGAATGCACAATAAAATGAAAAATAGTGACTATCCTAAACATATCAGTGTATGATATGACTTAATGCCTAATGCAGATGTTATACTACTGTAGAACCCCATATTTTTAAATATTATTTTAATTATTTGAAAATGAATTTAAATGATTTTTTGGGGATTTAATTAATATTTTCTAAGAAATCTATCTTTTGTACACATGCAAAACACGTGCAAATGACTTTTTAGAAGTTTGAAAAATTAAGATTTCTTTATGAAAAATAATTATTTATTATTTGGGATTTATGTAGTATTTTTCTAGATTTTTCTGAAATTAATTAGTACTATTTGCAATTTTTGAGAAAAGAAGGACTTATTTGCAAAATTGGCATTTTCAAGGGTTGAAATGCAAAATTGGCATTCTGGACGTTTTTGAGCAGTATTGGCTGAAGTTTAAAAGTATATTTTCTATTAGATCCTAATTTAAAGGAGTTTTATAGAATTTACAGGACTAATGTATATATATACAAGTTGTATTTTGGGAAGGATTGTTTTGCAAAGTGTGAGTAAAACCCTAATATTTTATCCGGCATATATAAGGGATTTCTTTCCTCCAGCCTTCATTTACAATATACAAATTTTTGAGAATTGTTTTGAGGAGCAAGAAGAGGATTTTGGATCTAGCAAGAAGGAGAGCACTTTTGTGGATATCTCTTCAAAACAAGGTGAGTGGTTTGTTTTTGTTTTGCTTGTTTGTTTTGTTGTTTGATTGATGAATGACATGAGATGCTTTGAGATCGGTATGATGTTGCTTTGTTTGTCTCATTGTATGCATAATATGGATCTTTTATTTGATATGGATGATGAGAACACTTGTCGATATTTGGACCATGTATGAGAAACTATCAAGATTTGTTGAGGAAATATTGATCTATGGAATCGTAATATTGGAAGGCATGATAAGAATTAATTATATTGTGATCGAATGATAAACATCTAGATCTTATGAATTTTAGATCAGATTTGATTAAGAGTTGAGGAAGAAGTTTTGTTGAGAAACCCTAATAGAAGATTTGTGGTTTAGATCTTGAGAAGTTGAGATATGAGATATTGATTGATGAGTAATGTATTCGTATTGGTGATTATTTGAGAGTTATCTTTGGTTTGTGTATGAACTACTGTTTGATAAACAATGAACCATGATTCTTTAGAAATCTTCAGATTGATTTTATATCCAGACTTATTTTTGAAAACTGTAGGTCGACAGTCGACTGGCCTACTGTACAGTCGACTGGTACGACACTACTGATTATCTTCAGTCTTTTGAGAATTGTTCGGGACAGTCGACCTAGGCTATTGTCAGTCGACTGGTCTTCTGATTGTATTTTTTTGTTTAGTCCTTTCTGGACAGTCGACCTATGAACCTTTAGTCGACCTATATACTTAGACTATATTCTTGAGAATTATTGTAATTTGTTTCGGAGCAGTCGACTGATGACTTCTCCTAGTCGACTGATATTGCCATAGATTATTTTGTGAAATCCGAAGAATTGTCCTCTGGACAGTCGACTTATCTCAGCATGAGTCGACTGGTATTGAGGAATCTGTGTGTTTGATTTGAGACATTTTGTTTAGTAATTGATTTTGAGATCATTGTCCAGTTTTGATATTTGTTCAGTATTTGATTTTGAGATGTTTGTTCAGTATATGATTTTGAGATGTTCAGTTAAGAACATGATTTTGAGATATTCAGTTGAGCCACTTGTTTAGTGGGAATTTGTTTAGATATTTGTTTTGAGTCTCTAGAGGTACGTGACCCTAGTATACCGGTGTTGAGTTATTTGTTGAGGCCCATTGAGGCGAATTTTCAGTTAATCATATTTTTAGTCCGGTAGGGTACACTACTCTAGGAGATTTTGTTCAGTAACCCAAATTTATAAGGACAGGCATTAGCAGTGTCATGACGAATGGGAACATGAGTTATGCACCTCAGTAAGGCTTTAGATGTGAGATTTAATCTCCTGAATTATCCAAGTAGTTAACTTGAAATGTGAGATTTATCTCCTAAATTATCCAGGTAGTTAACCTGAGATGTGAGGTATATCTCCTGAATTATCCAAGTAATTATCTTGAGATGTGGGATTGAACTCCTGAATTATCAAGGTCGAGGCGACGCTTTTGTGGTATTCTTGTGATGATGAGACTGTGTTTAGATGTGGGAAGATCTCCTGAATTATCCAGGGAAAATACCTGAGGTGTGGGATCTATCTCCTGAATGATCAAGCATGGGCAAATTATCATAGTTTATCTTCATCTCTTAGTAGTCATCGTTGTCAGCATTTGGTCATCATGTTTTCTTGACTCACGTTTCTGCATTTGGATTTCCTCCCACACTTGACTTTTGGGTTTTGGATATCACTTGTTGTTACATTTCTTGCTATTTCACACTTTACACCTTTGGTTACTATTGGTTGGATACTATGTTTTAAGTTCATTTATGTTATTGTTTGATTTTTATGCCACTCACACCATTTATGGCTGACCCCTTTAGTTTGGGGGTTAGGGTTCAACTCTAGCCTCACTTGTTGCAGGTTATTGCTTAGAGTTGGAGAATGGATGCTTGAGTTAGCTTTTTGGATAAATGGATTATTTAGTGTTCAGTGTTGAGTTGTAAAGTCATGTTGAGCTAATTTTGAGTTGTTTAGTCTTCCGCTGTGATATGTAAAAGTTTGATTGTAATAAATGTTGAAATTTCTAGTGGTGTTTGGTTGTGTTTATTGTTATATTGAAGTGGATCACTGGGAATGTGTCACGTATTTTCTAAGCTCTCATATTAGAAATTCGGGGCGCTACAACTACAATGACACTAATGCATACTTATTCGAATTCTATGCATCCCATAGTACATAGGTCCGAGAGTAAGCACCTACGTACTCCACATTAAAGGGTTTAATCCATCGCCATGAAAAACTACTCGGTAACAAAATAAGGGTTTAGACACTCCACGAGTACGAATTCCAGCCCTGGTGTCCACCATCAAGCTTATACGGAAATTCTCGTCGTGCGAACATCCCGCAAGTGCCGCTCTAGCCCCAGAATATATTGTAGATCTGCCTCCTACCCATCCGACTAATCATGATCCCGGAATCCACCGCCCGATTAATCATAATCTCGGATTTAATTGAGGCTCGTCTCACTCCACAAGCAGCCACAGTCCCAGAATCCACCGCCCGACTGGGTATATAGTCCCGGAATCCACCACCCGACTATATAGATGCACCCTACTTACGTTTGCCCAAGTTTTATTACATCTCCCCTTAGTGCCTATTCTTAAGTTTCAACATGAATAAATTACCACCGAAAGTTAGTTTACCCTTCTACCGGTCTTACACAAAAATACTGAGAATGACAGCCCTTATTGGCCGCTTCTCAAATCGATTATTCATTTTCAACACTTGCCGGAACCTGGGTCTCACTAAGCCTTTCGAATCAATATTTTTTCATTTTTAGCATTATGGGGTCAATGATGCCCTTATACTTCATATTCTCATCTTCCTTTATTCATGTCTTATTCAATCTTTAATTTATTCTTATTCACCAACTATGAAGTAAACATTTCTTGATTGATCACACAACCAACAATTTACTTAGTAAATTACAAGTCCCTTTTTCACATTCATTTATTCTTCAAGTATATTTGTCAAAATACAAGTTCTTTGAAATTTAAAAACACCAACTCTTTACAATTAACCTCTAGAATTTCTTATTTCCTTCTCTAGATTACACTTGATTTAATTCTTTAAAAAAAATCTTTACTTACATATAATCCCTTCCCAATATTGAATCTAACTTTATTCAATTTAGGACTTTAAAGTTCTCAAAATATCTCTTTAAATAATTTCCAAGAGTTCTCCTAATATTATATAATATTTATAAGAAGATTTCTCTTTGATTCATTTTATACCAATTCATAACATCTTTATTCATATATATAATTTTCTTGAGTTCAATTTTCTCCTAATACATGAAATATGATCTTTATTTATCCCAAAATATAACTTAAAATAGTGAGAAAATACTCTCAATTAATCTCTTAATATTTTAAAATATTTATACAAATTTTCTGAGTTTTTAAAACTAAAAAAAACAACCAAAATAATTTTAAAAAATGCACTTCTGTGCATTGGAGAACTCGAACCCGAGACCTCCCCAACCCCGCGCCAAGTGGTGGCACCAGGCGCAAGCACGCCCCTGCTAGCCACTCAAGCCAAGCATCACTTTTGATATAGTTTGTTAAATTCTTTATATTTTTATGCCCTGTTTTAATCTCGATTTCAACTTTCAAACATTTTTCGATTTCTAATCTATTCTCCAAAATAATACTATCAAAATACATTTCTGAACTCCCAGAATTATTTCTTTAGTGATTTTAATCATATTAGTATAAAATGGATCACAAGTCAATAATTATTTTGAAATATAATATTCATATTTTGCAATTTGAAGAAATACCACTATTATCATGAAGGTGTATATTTCTTTATTATAGAAAATATCTTCCTCATTGATTTTTTTTAACATATAATTTCTCTTAATACTCTCACAATTTATTGCATACAAATTACAAGTTTGTTTACACATATGCACAAATCAAATGATCTAATCATGGCATGATATTTGTATATAACCATTTCAACATACTAATGAAATAAACTTTTAATTCGACAACTTCATTATATCATGATGAATTTCTCTTTTAGCATGCGAAAATTTTCATATTTCAATTCTACCAAAAGTTCTAAAATAGCAACATCACATGCATCACAAAGATCAACTAGAACTCATTCTAAATATCAATAAATTTCCTACACATGCAATATGTTTTCACTTTAGAAAGCAAGAAATAACACTCACCTATTAGATAGTGTCCAAGTAGTAATCTCCCTTCAAAGGAGCACCAAAAATCCACAAAAGCAAACCAAAATCCCAACGAAACCCCCAAAGCCAGCAAGCATTTCGGCAGCAGCACATCACCATATATATATATATATATATATATATATGAAGTGCTGGTGGTTTTTGGAATTGACAGAGAAGAGAAGAAGAGAAAAGGAGAAGAGAGTGAAGGCCTGGGAAGTGGGATTGAGTAGTTTTATAAGGGACTAAGTTTTATTAACCCATTAATGAAATTAATTACCCACTCAAAAAATCAATACCACAAACCCCTACCCCTTCCAATTCATGGCCGGCCAACCCTTTGGTTTTCCCACGTGTGCATACTTGTGCACGTGCACCCTACGTGCACACACTCACACAATTTATAAAAAAATTTATTGAATGAAAATAGGTATTCTACATGACAAGTGTGTGTAGGTTTCATTGAAATAATTTTTGTGGGCTTTAAAAGAAATTTTAGGCCCATGGGTTTTTAATAAAAATTAAATACCTTTGTAACAAATAAAATGAGAATAAAAAATTTACAAGACCTCTAGAAAAATTTAGAAATAAAAAAGCATATAAAAATATTTAAAATATGAAATAGATTTGATTAACGGGGAAATGTTTATAAATACTCGGAATATAACATACGAAAAATATTTATTTTGATAACGTTACAGATATTTCGCGTAAAAGATTAAAATAAATGTTCGAGTTGGCTAAAAATAGGATAAAATAAATTTTGAGATAACAGAAAACATGTAAATAGTCGGAATAAAAAATACGTATGGCATTTATATAAAAGTACATTACGTATATTATTTGTAACAGTAAAAAATATGTGTGCTTAACACCCGTGGGCAAAATTGTCATAACTCAATTTTGCGGGGTGTTACAAGACCAATCCCAAAAATTCTTCCTACAATCTCGATATTGCCCCTGCATAATATCGATCAGTAGTCAGTGTCTCACCCAACGGCATTGCTACTGACAGAACTCAATCTGGAAAACCTTAGGTTCAACACCTAGCACTTTAGCAAATTAGTGCGACACAAAAGTATGCGAAGACCCAGTATCATACAAAACTTTGACTTTTATTCCATTCGACAAAACATGTCTTGTTACATGAGAAATTATAATATTCAATACTCCACATTATTCTCATACAAAGTTTTATTCAATACTCTTCAGCCATAATCTAAAACTTTTGCATACCCATAATCATATCTTCAGAGTTTTCAGCATTCTCCTCTGTTAATGCGAATACTCTCTCCTGCCCTTGCTGCTGGTTCCCACCACTGCCACCTGCTTCAGCTGCGGATAGTTCGGCCTAATGTGCCCCTCCTTGCCGCATGGAAAACAAGTCTGAGTTCTTGCTATCTTAGGACACAAAGACTTGTGGTGGCCGGTCTCTCCACAGTTATAACATTTCACCCATTGTGCTGAAGCTCCTCCTTTGCCGGTCCCACCGAATTTGCCCCTCTTCTCTGGGAACTTCCTTTGGCCTCGATTTGTAGCTGCTGGCCTCTTGTTCTTGTCCCAGGTTTCCTTCCTCAACTGGAACTGCTCCATATTTGCTTCTGTCATTGTTGCTCTTCTGACGAGCTTGTCGAACTTTCTGATCCCCAGCGGTATCATCTGGGATCTTATGTTCAACCTCAAGCCTTGATCGAACTTCCACGCTTTTCTAGCTTCATCGACAATGAGCTCAGGAGCGTACATTGAAAACTTAGTGAATTTAGTCTCATGTTCCCACATCGACATGCTGTCCTGATGCAGGTTCATGAACTCCATTGCTTTCTTCTCCTGTATGTCAAAGGGAAATTTGTGCTCCCTAAACTCTTCTAAGAAGGCCTCCTAAGTTACCGGCTCTTCGCTGAAAATTCCATTTACAGACTACCACCATATACCGGCGTCCTTCTCCAACTGCATCATGGCTAAATTCACCTTGCTAGCTGCAGGAGTCTCCAACACTTCAAAGACAGTCTCCATCTGTCTAATCCAGTCGTCTACCTCGATACGGTCGGCCTGTCCTTCGAACACAGGCAGCTTCATCCTTTTAAAAGACCCCTCCTATTTAACGGGATCCGCATTGGGATTTGTTGGCTCCGCTCCAAGATTCCGACCCATTCCAGTTGTCATGAAGGCATTTAGAGTCTGATAGACTAGCAATCTTGGTTTCCAAATCGAGCCTACCTACATTGGAACTTTCAATTCTGTCACCATTGCTTCTAGTTCGTGGACATGCCATTGCTCTGAGTCTATAAAACACACCATTTTGTTAGAGGAAACAATCTCATAAGAATCCACATTAATGCTAAGAACATAAAATTTTATTTAATTGCCAAATTTTCATATACCAAAGTAATAAATAAATTGATTGATTCAACGTAGTTCATACATTGCTGAAAAATAACTAAACATCTTTAATTAAATCTCGAAAACTCAAATAATAACATTTGTAATAGTGATCAATCATTGCGGCTCCTCTTGGTCTCTCGGAGTTCATCTTGTAATGCCTCGAATCCACTTTCCAACAATTTGCAACGCTTCATAAGATTTCTCTGTTACCGCTAAATCTGGTGTGGGGGCAAACAGATGAATTTGTGGATTCTTAGAAAACTTAAATAGTAAACCTGAAACCTGTTCTGCCGGAGTTTGGCCGTTGACTTTCGCCGTTCACCTGCAAAAAGTGCAAGACACCGGGGTTGATCCCGGCGACGCACCCTCCGACGCTCAAGTCAATAACCAGAAAAGATTATGAGAGAGCGTAAATTGGCAAAAGATTGATTACCTCTTAATGGTGGTGGATGGGGGGTATTTATAGCCGCCTTTGGGATCAAATTAGGGATGTAATCCCTAATTTCCCAGTGAAATGATAGATGTGAATCAGGGCCGTTGATTGAGTGCAATCAGAAATCCTAATTCTATCCTGATGGACTGGGTTTCTTGCTGGTTGGAACCCGCACCCAGCAGAGATGGATCCGTTCGCGGGTTGATGGGTCTTAAAGGGGAAGACCCAGTACCCGCTTCAAACCCGTTTGTAGGTGAAGTTACCGTTTACCCCTGAGCTTTAAGATTCACGCCTAATTTGGATGGTTCTGATTTAACCCGATTTTTAGCCATATCACGAGCCCCCCACTCCCGAAGACTGAGTTTTATCAGCCTTTGAGGAGTAGTTTTACAGTTTTTATGGCTTGCGGAGTTGTATCGGAGCCCAAATAGGAGGAGACGAATCCTAGTGTGGGGGATTATGGCAATTGTTGAGGTAGGTGTGTGCTCAAGGTTATTCTCGAGCTCTCTTGGGCATCTGGTGATTTTTCTCAATTTTGCGAAGTGGTGATTTGTTGTTCGGGGGTCTTAATTAACCATTCTAAGCAATAATTATTTACCCGGGGGCTCAAAAGTATTTCCCCAAATTTATAATTATTTTTTAGAATTTTTAATTAATTTTTCTGAATTTTAAATCATTTTTTTCGCAATATTCAGGTAGACGACTCGCTATTATTCACGACGTGGTCGGATCTGATCCCTTCGTCAGTATTGGGCGCGATTTTTCAGGAGATCTAGCGCTTGTGCTTGCTTGGAGGAGTGATTTCCTCTGTTTCTTATCTCGGGTGCTTCGAAGCTGCTGCTGACCCCCCTCGTACGCCTGCCAAGGAAGAGGCCGAGGTCTGTGAAGGTTCGGCACCATCCGCCGAGGTGCGTAGATACCTCGGGAGCTTGTGCCGAGGTCCCATTTTTCTCATAATTGGGTCGGTGGCAGGAGCGCTCGGCAACTCGTGCCGAGGTCCAATTTTCCCTATAATTGAGTCGGTGGCAAGAACGCTCGGCAGCGTGTGCCGAGGTCCAATTTTTCCATGTAACATGGTCGGTGGCAAAAACGCTCGGCAGCGTGTGCCGAGGTCCAATTTTTCCATGTAACATGGTCGGTGGCAAGAGAGCTCGACAGCGTGTGCCGAGATCCATTTTTTCCATGTAACATGGTCGGTGGCAAGAACGCTCGGTAGCGTGTGCCGAGGTCCAATTTTTCCATGTAACATGGTCGGTGGCAAGAACGCTCGCCAGCGTGTGCCAAGGTCCAATTTTTCCATGTAACATGGTTGGTGGCAAGAGAGCTCGGCAGCGTGTGCCGAGGTCCATTTTTTCCATGTAACATGGTCGGTGGCAAGAACGCTCGGCAGCGTGTGCTGAGATCCAATTTTTCCATGTAACATGGTCGGTGGCAAGAGAGCTCGGCAGCGTCTGCCGAGGTCCATTTTTCCATGTAACATGGTCGGTGGCAAGAACGCTCGGCAGCGTGTGCCGAGGTCCAATTTTTCCATGTAACATAGCCGGTGGCAAGAACGCTCGGCAGCGCGTGCCGAGGTCCAATTTTTCCACGTAACATGGTCGGTGGCAAGAACGTTCGGCGGCGTGTGCCGAGGTCCTGAGGGGCGATTTTGGAAACATAGGAAATGTCAGGCTGAGTTGGCGGCTGATGAACTTTTGACAGATGTGACAGTCATTTAATGTGATGGTTGCTGATCTTCTGACGACTCTGACAGATGCGCCAGTCATTAATGCGACAGTTCAGCTAGGCACGGTAAATAATGTGACTGTTCAAGTCGTTTTGTCGTCTTGTGTAAATGGGCTGGCTTTTGGGGGCCCATTATGTAACGCCCCGAATTCCAAAATACACTGAATTCGAGATTCCACAGGATCTTTACACTTCATTTAGTACAATTTTACAAGGAATTTAAAACTTTTCACTTTACATCAGAGTTATATGAAAAACTTTACTCTTTACATTGCACAGCGGAAGAAAATTTACAACATTTAAATGAATGTACATCAACATTGAATAATCTTTAAGCATATGTTCCTCTTTAATCTTTATCATGTCATTTATCCTGCATATAAAACTATGGGTACGTCAGTTTATTCAACCGACGAACATTATACACGGCCATCCTCTCTATGCCGGAAATAGTATAACTAATTTTCCATATTTAACAAACACAAACTTGTCACATATCAAACTAAAGGGAATACCCTAATGATGTCGTGTTGTGATTGTGCACTTAGTCCTTAATGCAGTTGTTTATATTACATGACACTAATGCGCACTTGTTCGGATTCTATGCATCCCATACTACATAGGTCCGAGGGCAAGCCCTTATTCGTTCTTCATCTTGTAGGGTTCAATCCCTCGTCATGTCTTGATCTACTACTGTAACTACGGTAAGTATCCTAGATGTTTTCTGACATACGAACTCATGTCTAGGCGCCCTGGAGGGAATCCCAACGCACTGACACATGACTCATCATGCAGGCATCCTGTGGTAATTCAGCTCCTACCATAGACATGACACCACCCGCAGTCGTCCAACACCCCACGAGCATCGCCACCGGGACGGTACTCTGGAGCAGTATCCACGCCCTATCATGATTCATCATGGGACATCTTGGGATACTCTTTCGCCGCCAATCCAATGGCCCTCATACTCAATGTTTTTCTCTTACTTTCATCACATCTTCACTATGTAACTAATCCTTAATTCTAATGGAATCATGACCAAAATCAAAACTCTAGAGTTAGCCCTCTCACTACTACCGGTCTTATTTCTTTCATTTCAAAATGACCCAAACCTGGTCTTTTCAATGTCAATAATTATGCTTCATCATTTTTCACTTGCCGGTGTGAGTTTTGGCTACACTCTAATTTTCAATTTCAATTCATAAGTTCACATGTTAAGTTGTCATACTCAAAAATATTTCTCTTTTCCAATCATGATTTCTAAAATATTCAATAGTCCATAACTATACATGGAATTCAATTATTCATCATGTAATTCATGAAATATCACTTTCACATTAAAACCCACATCACTAGTTATACGATCAAAAATGAATATTCACACTTCATAATTTGTCACACTATTCTCCAATGAGAATAATTCACATCACTTCACATAATTCCTTTCTTATTCATATTTCTTTTCTAACATTTCATTTCAAGTTCTTTTGCAAAGTACAACTTTCATAAAAATGCAAGTGTAGAAACATAGTTATAAATTATACTTTTGGTCTCAAAATATACTCTATTTCATTTAAATAATTTCCAATTTATTTTTCATAAGTCCCACATAATTTTAGGATAATGCTCATATTTTTTTCTAATTTTTTTAATCATCAAAACCCAAAAAAAAAAAAATATTTTTCCCCCAATTAAATACTGGCCGAGCCCAGTATATGAACCCACAACCAGAGAGAACCAAGCCACAGGCACAGGCCACTAGGTCACTTGCTCCAGCGGTATAAAAGGGGAGCTGAGAGCATTAAGTGTTCTCGGCTGAACCTTGTTATTTTTTAAATGTTCAAAACAAAATGTATGGTGTCAACGGGATTCGATCCCTCAACCTTTGAGAAAACCCCCACATATACTGTAGCGATTAAGAGCATCCCGACCACTCGAGCTATAAGCTCGGGTTGTCATAGTGCAACTCGAATTCCAATTAAAATAACCCTCTCTGTTTAGTAAAATATTTCGATGTTCATCAAGTTCTCATTTCATTTTGCTCTTACTAACTTGCTGTAAAAATTCCAGATTAATCATTCCCATCATGAATTATACTCCAGTATATAAAGATATTTTTTTCAATAATTAAATATATATTTCCCAATAATTAACTCATATCTACCATACAATTTGGTTAAATTTATATACTACTACTAACACATTTCTTTTTCGAAATTTCTTATCTAATTTTTAATTTCACTAATCTCTACACCAATTTTCTGTTTTTATTCATTTCACAAACACACCAATTATATTCTAATTCATTCATTACAACGTTATCACGAAAGTCCATTCAAGCACATAAAGCGACATTGTCAATCTACTAATTCTTGCATATAATTTTTAATGTTAATAATAAAGTTTTCTTCAAACAATCCATGGCTATAATCGATTCGCACACAACTTATATTTTAATGATCGAACCACGTACAATTGCATATCAACATTTCAATCAATCAGTAGGTCATTTTTCCAATTAAATGTGTACTCTTATTGATCTTTT
The DNA here is from genome assembly GCA_017893485.1 of Hemerocallis citrina. Lineage (NCBI taxonomy): Eukaryota > Viridiplantae > Streptophyta > Magnoliopsida > Asparagales > Asphodelaceae > Hemerocallis > Hemerocallis citrina. The sequence goes on from CM030358.1 coordinate 250,340,446, forward strand.
TCGTGCATCATTCTTTCAATTCAAATCTAGCATGCTTCCTAATTAGAAATATGGAAAATTTACCCACTTTGATTGGAGAGAAGTACAAATAGCAACACCTCCTAAACAAATGTCCTTGCCAAAAGAGCGGTCCTCCTCCTCGTCGATGCGCACACTAGCCTCCAAGATGCAAACCCGAGCACTCCCTATTGATGTCGGCCTCTCCTTGATGATGCAAGCACGAACTCCCCACACACACTCTCAATCTTTTAACTCACTTGCTATACTACTAATAATGTATTTTAACTATAGGTTTGAAGGAATAACTATGGGGGGTATTTATACTAAAAATTTAGGAAAATGGAAGGCTAGGATTGAAGTAGGAGTTAGGATTAAAAGGCTAGGATTCAAGGAGGAGTTACAATAACCAACTATGATCAAGCAACCACCACCCATGACTCCACTTGAAAATTTCCTTTCCCTCCAAAGATCAAAACCGGCCACGCATATGCATGTGCACGTGTACGTGCAATGCACGTGCATGCAACTTGTCCCCATTTAACAAAAAATTGTACATTATATTTTTCATAAAAATAATCTTCAAAATTTGTTCTACATTACAAGTTGCATTTAAAATAAAAATACTCATGGGCTTTAGTTTATGGGCCAAAATAGTAGTTTATAAAAGATAATAAATAAATTAAACTTGGGCTTAAAGGAAAGGCTTTTGTTTATTTGAAAAAGACCCTTTATATAAAAATAATTAAAGAGCATATATGCATATACTCATCATCATAAAATAATTATAAAAATTACAAAAAATATTGCACGTGCACACTACGTGCAAAATAAATAATTTTCATAAATGAAAATCGGGGTATTACACATTAACCTCGTTTAGTGTGCCTGGCTCTATAAAACTTCACCCCCCCTTCTCATTTCTCACTTCTCCGAATTTTCACTCAGGTGGTAATTTCTACTAGCGAGAGCTCACGGTGATCGTCGATTGCTTTTCCGGTGAATATTCCGACCGTTCCCATCAACTCAACGGTAATTTATACTTAGTCATTTTTTAAGTATAAATGTCTCTTTCTCCTATATCCGAGCCCTCCCCTTCTCCTGCCGAAGTCCCTTCTCCACGCCGCCAAGATAAAGGCAAGAAGGTATTTTGTCGAGACAGTATAATGGAAGACCCGAAGCGGATGGGGCCATTCGGTAGGTATCCAGGACCACTGACAGGGCATCAGCGAGTTCGAGAACTTCCCGAGGAGCATGCCGAGCACATCATTCATGGGAGGGGGAGAGCCTTCGAAGAAAACGAGGCAAAAGAGACCTCCGAGGCTGATGAGACGGTCTCCATTCTCAGCCAGGAGGACTTGGCAGTAATCTGGGGTTGCTTCCAAATTCCGGAGGAATACGAGCTCATGCTGCCGGGTCCCGGGGTGAGGGTAAATTTGCCGATTCCAGTGAACATGTGTTTCTGGCCAGTCGACGCCTTTATCGCTGGGGCTCGGCTACCTCTTCACCCGTTCGCGATCAAGGTGCTGAGGTGGTTTGGGGTCAGCCCCATTCAACTGATGCCGAACGCGTGGAGAGTTATTAATGGGTTCGTACTCCACTGCCAAGCGGCTGGGATCGAGCCAGAGCTGAGGGTACTCCGGACTATCTACCGTCTTCATCAGCAGAATCGGTCGGAGTTCCGGTACTACCTTACTCCGAGTCATGGAGGTCGGCTCGTCGTCTGCCCCGACTCCATCAAGCACTGGCGAGACAAATACTTGGTGATGCGGGGCGTTGAGGCGTGGCCCATTCCCACTAGTTTTGTGGAGGAGGTGTCAAGGCGAGTAAAGGAGTTGTCGGTGCTCCACCCACAAGAAGAGGAGGCAGTGCAGAATCTTCTTGATCGGCCAAAGTACGATTGGAGGGAGCTTACCGAGGACATTCTCTTTAGGGTAGGGCTCAGCCGCGTAGATCCCAGTACGCGGCTCTTTCAATGCTTTCATTTTCTTTTTTTTATCTTGCTCATCCTAACTTGTCTTTAACTGGTTTCTTATTCGATGCAGAGGCAATGGACTTCAACGCGGTGATGGCACAGAGGGCGGCCCTCGGGAGTAAGGTGCCGAAGAAGCGCAAGAGGGTTTCCACCAAGCTGCCTCCCTCGAAGGCTCCGAAGGGTGCGAGCGAAGTCGAGGCTGTTGAGCCTCCGGTTGTGGTGACCCCGACCTCGGCCACGGGAGTAGCCTCGGCATCGAATGAGGCAGCGGACTTCCCGATCGCCGCAGCTCTCGGGATGGGGAGGCCCCCGTTGACGGCGACGGCCGAGGTGCTCCTCACTGAGGAGCATAAGAAGATCCATGTTCCGGACTGGCAGGTTCGAAAACGTGATGGGTTTCTTGGTGACTCTTTGGCGAGTATGCAGGTGGTCAAACACCTGGCGATGCCAAAGGACCGAGCCGCAATGGAGGCCGGAATGGCGGGCGACGATGCCAGTGAGATCACGCGCTCGGCGGTCTCGGTAAGTGTCGAATTTCTGCTTTTGTTGGCTACTTTCTCTTTCGATTTTTCTGACACTTGGCACCTTCTCCTTTTTTTTGTTGTAGATCATCGTTCACTTCGGTCATCTCTCGGAAAAGATGACGGAGTTGGAAAAAGAGCTGAAGCAGGAGACCGACCGGGCTTGGGCTGAAAAGGCTCGGATGGGTACAGAGCTTGACAAGCTGGGGGTCGAGCTCGAGGGGAGGTCGACGAGGGTCGAGTACCTCGAAGGGCAGGTCACGAGGCTCGAGGCCGATCTCCTTCGGCAGAAGGAGGAGTCGGCCAAACAACTAGCTGAGGCGGCGAGGGCCAAGGACGCCGCGGTGAAGGAGGCCGAAGAGGCCACTATGGCGAAGGCGCAAGGCTTCCTTGCCCAAAACATGGCCAAGGCCTATGCCCAAGCCATTACTCAGGTGTCGGAGCGATACCCTGAGGTGGACTGCTCGGGGCGGAGGCTGTTCCCTGGCCATGTCGAGGGCTTCGACCCTGAATTGGAAGGAGAGGAAGAAGAAGGCGAGGACGAGGGCGACCACGAGGTCGAGGTCGTCGGCGAGGTCCAGATCACCGAGGTAACCCCGCTGGCGATTCAGCCCCCATCGGGGGGGTCTGTTCCCATCCACTCCCGACGCCCTGGGAAAGAGGTCGACCCTTGATTTCACCTTTTCTAGTCTTTTTCGTTGTTTTTTTTGTGCTGTTTTGTATCGCCTAATTGCGGACTGGCCACCGCATTTTTTGTGATAAATAAAAGAAATTTTTGAACTCGACCCCACGTCACCTTTGAATAGCCCCCCATCCCATCTTTTTTTTTGTGTTTGCTTGAAATTTGGCTAAGTTTTTAGACGAAGAACTCTTGCTTTAGTGCGTATAGCTTTTATTCAAGGGTCGGACAAGGAATGAATTTTCGACTATTTACTGAGCCCCGTTATTTGCCTTGATTTTTTCAGCTTGCCGAGGCGACCCTCTCAGCCGAACCTACTCGCTCCGAGGAGGAGTTTGGTTCCGAGGATAGCTTGGGGTCGACGAGGTTGAGTCTGGCCAAGTTTCGGGAGCACCTTTATGAGGTCGAGCTAGGGTTGCGCAGGGCTGAGAGCAAGCGGAACCACTTGCAGGTGATCTTGAGCCAACGGGACTTCGAAATTCGGCGACTTAGAGGTTCGGCTCGCCGAGATCCCAACTGTGGGCGAGGAGGATGGCTCGTCGACGGCTTTTACCAATGGGCTAAGATTGAAGTGTCTCCAGCTCTCTCTGTCAAAGATGACAGTAGAGAGGGACGACATGCTTACCGAGGTGAACCACTTGCAGATAGTGGAGGCCGGACTTCTGGAGGAGGAAGAGGAGCTAACCAAGGCGGTGGGCAGGTTGATGATCGAACGTGACGAGCTGACGGCGGAGGTCAATGCGTTGAAAAGAGCCACACTGGATAGGGGCATCGAAGTCACTCACCTCCACCGGATCATTTCCCGTCGCCCCAACATTCCGAGCTTCACCGTGCCTCCTCGCTTTGAAGTGGAAGTAGGAGACGAGTCTCTGAAACAGAGGATCGCTGAGTTGGAGGTCAAAGTGGCACGCCTAAAGCTACACTCGGGGCCAATCAATGTCAGGAGCACCTCATGCACCCGCGAGGAGGGCGAGCGAGGCATTTCATTTTATGAGCTCGCAACACGTTCTCCCGTACGTCGGCCAAGTTCGGTTGACGCCCAAAGTGGCGTGGCGATTTCATCGAGCGGGGCATCCGTCGGGGCAACTCTCAGGAGTAGCGCCGAGGACATCTCTCAATTCGCCGGTTTAGGGACGAGTACCGGGGTCAAGCATCGCCGCCCTCGGGTATCTTTGAAGCGAAATATCCCTGCGCCAAGGAAGCGCTGATTTTTTTTTCTTTTTTCTTTTTTCTTTTTTGTACTTCGCTTAAGTGTAATGAGTCGGTGTTGTAGTTTTTGCTTTTTGGAAGTCTTGTAGCTCGGTTCTAGAGAAGATGCCACTTTGTAATTGTCTCCCCGTACTTAATTGAAATGATGCCTTTTCTTTTTTGAACTTGTGCGTTTTTGAACCCTTCTCATTGTTGTGTTACTCATGGATGTCTTTAGCGTGCCGAGGTCCAGAGCAAGGTTTTTTGCTTGTTTGGGCGTCGGTGCCAAGAACGCTCGGCGATGTGTGCCGAAATCCAGAACAAGGTTTTTTGATTGTTTGGGCATCGGTGCCAAGAACGCTCGGCGATGTTTGCCGAAGTCCAGAACAAGGTTTCTTGCCTGTTTGGGCGTCGGTGCCAAGAACGTTCGGCAATGTGTGTTGAAGCTTGGTAGACCTAGCGTCTGATTCACCCATGCTTAGTTTGGTTGTAAGGATTTCGCGCGCGGTGGCGAAACAAAACTTTACTTCAACGGTGGTGGGAGCAATCCCGAATGGCGAACTACTTCTAGCTCGCTTAAGAGTGAGCTTGCGAAGCAGTGTTGAGCCAAGTGTTGGACTCCGAACTCGTCGTTTGAGTATGTTTCAACGGTTGTGGGAGCAATTCCGAATGGCGAACCACTTCTGGCTCGCTTAAGAGCGAGCTTGCGAAGCGGAGTCGAGCCAAGTGTTGGACTCCGAACTCGTCATTTGCGTATGTTTCAACGGTTGTGGGAGCAATTCCGAATGGCGAACCACTTCTGGCTCGCTTAAGAGCGAGCTTGAGAAGCGGAGTCGAGCCAAGTGTTGGACTCCGAACTCGTCATTTGTGTATGTTTCAATGGTTGTGAGAGCAATTCCGAATGGCAAACCACTTCTAGCTCGCTTAAGAGCGAGCTTGTGAAGCGGAGTCGAGCCAAGTGTTGGACTCCGAACTCGTCGTTTGAGTATGTTTCAACGGTTGTGAGAGCAATTCCGAATGGCGAACCACTTCTAGCTCGCTTAAGAGCGAGCTTGAGAAGCGGAGTCGAGCCAAGTGTTGGACTCCGAACTCGTCGTTTGAGTATGTTTCAACAGTTGTGAGAGCAATTCCGAATGGCGAACTACTTCTAGCTCGCTCAAGAGTGAGCTTGAGAAGCGGAGTCGAGCCAAGTGTTGGACTCCGAACTCGTCGTTTGCGTATGGAGAAGGTAAAAGCAGAGAGATACAAGCGATTCACAATTAAGATATGAAGAAAAATGTCCTTTATTCAAAACTAATACTCGGCTGCTTCTAAGTTGCGAGCCGTTATTACATGGGAGAAATAAAAAAGCAAAAAGAAAATACAAGTGAAGGGAAAGGAACGGTTTGACATCTGACGGTACTTGGAGAAGCATTCATGCGCTCTCTTGGTACTTCAAGAGATGGTCGGCATTCCAAGTCCTGGGAATCTCTCTGCCTTCAAGGTCTTCTAGACAGTAGGCTCCTGGCCGAACTACTTTGGTGATCTTATAGGGTCCTTCCCAATTTGGACCTAGCTTACTCTTCGGACTGGGGAAGGAGATAGCTAACTTTCTGAGGACTAAGTCCCCTTCTTTGAGGTCAGTAGGATGGACTCTCTTATTATAGGCCAGCTCGATCCTTCTTCGATAACTTTGTTGACGAATGGCAACTCTTTCACGGAGCTCGTCGATCAAGTCCAGATTCGTTCGGAGCTCTCTAGCATTCCACTCTTCTTCATAAGCAATAAGACGAGGAGAGGGTACACCGACTTCCAGGGGGATTACAGCCTCAGCCCCGTAGGTGAGGTTGAACGGCGACTCTCCTGTGGGGGTCCGTTTGGTAGTGCGGTAATTCCACAGTACGTTCGGGAGCTGATCAACCCATAAACCTTTAGCGGACTTATCCAGCCTCTTCTTGATACCGGAGAGGATTTGTCGGTTGGCATTTTCTACTTGACTGTTTGACTGTGGGTGGGAGACGGAGGAGAAGCGTTGTTGGATGGCGAGGTCTTCACACAGAGCTCGGAAGGAGGCCCCTGTAAACTGTGTTCCATTGTCGGTTATAAGGACTCGAGGGACGCCAAACCTGCAGATGACGTTCTTCCAAAAGAACTGGAGTACTTTGTTCTCCGTGATTGCGGCCAAAGGCTCGGCCTCTATCCACTTCGAGAAGTAGTCGATTGCCACGACTAAAAATTTGAGTTGGCCGGGAGCTGGCGGGAACGGTCCTAGTAAATCCATCCCCCACATTGCGAAAGGGATAGGACTTGATAGGGTGGCGAGCCGAGCCCGTGGGAGGCGACGGATGTTGGAGTGCTTTTAACAAGAGCTGCATTGCCGAACATGTCGCTCGGCATCGTGTAAGAGGGTAAGCCAGAAATATCCATAATTCAACACCTTCCGGGCAAGGGACCTGGATCCTGAATGTGCTCCGCCTTTGCCTTCGTGAAGCTCTTGTAAGGCGTATGTGGCTTGTTCGGGGGAGGCACCTCAGATAAGGTCTGCCGTCAATTCGTGTGAAGGAGTGTTTGTACAAGACCCCTTCTACAATGGTGTACCGCTCCGCTCTGGTTCTGACTCGGCGAGCTTCCTTAGGGTCTTCAGGGAGGAGCCCATCCCTTAGGAATTCTACCAAGGATCATCCAATTATCTTGAAGTTGGACCGGCAGCGACTCCATGGAGTCGGGAGTTTCTTCTTCTATGCTCGGCTTCAGGAGCACTTGAATCAAGACGGTCTGCTCAAGGCCTTGGAGGGAGGAAGAGGCTAACTTGGAGAGAGCGTCTACTTGGGCATTTTCTTCCCTCGGGATTCACCGAATAAGAGCCTCTTCGAAGAGAGCCATGAGATTTTGGACCTTAGCTACGTACTTAGCCATTCGGTCATCTCGCGCTTCATACTCGCCAAAGACTTGATTCACGACTAGCTGAGAGTCACTAAATATGTGGAGGCATTGTGCCCCGGCCTTGCGAGCCATTCCGAGACCGGCTATAAGGGCTTCATATTCCGCTTCATTGTTGGAGACCTTGAAGTTGATGCGGAGGGAGTATTGGAGGACGAAGTCATCTGGGCCTGCCAGAATAACCCCGGCTCTGCTCCCTTCGGTACAAGAGGATCCATCAACATATACTGTCCAAATAGGAGGTCCGTTTGACACTTGACTGACCTCGGGATTGGTACTTTCAACTATGAATTCAGCTAAGGCTTGAGCCTTGATCGCAGTCCGAGGCTGGTATGTTATATCATGCTGGTTCAGCTTGATAGACCATTTCATGAGACGACTGGAAGTCTCCGGCTTGTGAAGGACTTGCTTCAACGGTTGGTCGGTAAGAACGACCACTGAGTGGGACTGAAAATATGGGCGAAGCTTTCTTGCGGCCATGACTAAGGCGTATGCCATCTTCTCTATCCTTGGGTAGCGGAGCTCGGCATCCCGAAGTACCTTGCTCACGTAATAGATGGGCTTTTGAGTCTTATCTTCTTCCCTTACGAGGACAGCGCTGAGGGTTTGCTCGGAGGCGGCTAAGTAGAGGTAAAGGGCTTCCCCGGGAACAGGTTTGCTAAGGAGAGGAGGATTGACTAGGTAAGCCTTTAGCTGGTCGAATGTGTCTTGTTGCTGCTGACCCCACTCGAAGCCTTTTGCCCCCTGAGAGCTTTGAAGAAGGGAAGACACTTTTCCCCTGACTTAGAAAGGAAGCGCCCTATGGCAGTAAGGCGACCTGTTAGCTTCTGAACCTCTTTAACATTCTTTAGGGGAGACATATCCAATATGGCCTTGATCTTCTCGGGGTTCGCTTCGATTCCTCTTTGGCTGACCATAAAGTCGAGGAATTTCCCTGACGAGACTCCGAACGCACACTTGTTCGGATTGAGCCTCATATCGTGCTTCCTAAGTACATCGAACGCCTCTTGCAGATCGGCCACATGATCGGCCCCATAGATGCTCTTCATAAGCATATCGTCAACATATACCTCCATATTTCGGCCGATCTGTGCTTGAAAGACCTTGTTGACCAGGCATTGATAAGTGGCACCTGCATTTTTAACCCGAAAGGCATTACCCTGTAGCAGTAGAGGCCCTGATCGGCTACAAAGGAGGTCATCGGGATATCCGGGGGAAACATACGAATCTGACTGTAGCCGGAGAAGGCGTCCATGAAGCTGAGGAGTTCATGGCCCGAAGTTGCGTCGATCAGGGTGTCGATACTTGGGAGAGGAAATGGATCTTTGGGACATGCTTTATTCAGGTCGGTGAAGTCGATACATATTCTCCAACTCCAGTTGGCCTTCTTTACCATCACAACATTTGAGAGCCATTCAGGATAATTGACCTCCTGTATGAACCGAGCCTTGAGGAGCTTGTCCACCTCTTCTTTTATAGCTTGTTGGCGCTCGGGAGCAAATTTGAGCCTCTTCTGTTGAACCAGTCTGGACCTCGGTGCAACACTCAGATGGTGGACGAGAAGCTCTTCGGAAATTCTAAGCATGTCGGCGGCTGACCAGGCAAAGAGGTCGCTGTTCTTTCTAATACATTGAACTATGTCCAAGCTTAGGGCTGATGGGAGGGTCTTGCTGATAAAAAACTTGCGGCTCGGATCTTGCTCTGAGAAGAGCACTTCCTCCAATTCATCCATTGGCTTGGACGTTGGTCGAACACCATCTTGGGGATTTCAAGAGTTTCGAGGGAGAGGACTGGACCCTCAGTAGAGGTCATGTAGCATTTGCGCGCCATTTCTTGATTGCCTCTTACTTCCCCTATTCCTGCCCGAGTGGGGAACTTCATTTTGAGGTGATAAGCGGAAGGGACGGCTTCGAGGGCAGCTAGGCCAGGTCGGCCCAGAATCACATTATAAGCAGCGAGGACATCGACGACCATGAAGTCCATCGGCTCCGTTCGGGTAGTAGGAGTTTTGCCAGCGGTTACGTCGAGGGTGATCACCCCTACAGTAGTCACTGGCACTCCTGTGAACCCATGGAGTGTGTAGCCGGCGGGCTTAAGTCTGTCCCGGGATAGTTTGAGACCTTTGAAAGCGGCGAGGAAGAGGATGTTAACAGAGCTGCCATTGTCCACCAGGATCCTTTCTACTTTAAAGTTCACCATATGGAGGTTGATGACAAGTGCGTCACAATGGGGGGTTCGGACACCCTCAAGGTCTTCATCTGAGAATGTGACAGGTACTCCGAGGCCTTTAGGAGGAGGTGCGCCGCGAACCGAATTAACTTCTCTTATAAATGCCTTTCGTGAGGAGTTGGAGGAGCCCCCCATCGGGCCCCCATGAATGAGGTGCAGCACACGCTCCTCTTCGAATTCGGGCGTCTCATCGCATCGTTCGGGGCGCTTGTTAGCCCCCCGAGGAGGAGGCAGAAGGTCGGTTCGGTCCTTTCTCACGAACTTGGCCAGTTGTCCCCTCTGGATGAGGGCTTCTATCTCGTTCTTCAGGGCCCTACAATCATTGGTGTCGTGGCCATGGTCCCGGTGATAGCGGCACCATTTTTCTTTGTCCCTCTTCTTGCCAGGGGTGTTTATTTTCGGGGCAGGGGGTAGTACCCCTTCCTTCTCAACTTCCATGAGAATAGTGGAAATGTTGGCGTTAAGAGGAGTGAACTTTTCGAATCTGGGGGGAGGTCGGCGCTGTCCGCCATTGTCCTTCTGGAGCTTCTTAGCTCCCTCTTCTTCTGTTCCCTTTCTCTTGGACCTGGAGGAAGGCCCCTCAAAGTTGGGGCAGTGCTCAGCTTCCTCGGCCCGGATATACTTCTCGCTTCGGAGAAGGTGATCGGAGAAGTTCTGCGGGGGCTTCTTGGCAAGGGAGGAGCGGAGACTGGAATTAAGGACGTTTTATTGGAATGCTGCTGCAGTAACCGACTGGTCGAGGGAAGCGATAGACCTGGCTTTCGCGGTGAATCTTTTCACATAGTCTCTTAGCTTCTCACCCTTCTTCTGGTTGAGGTAGAGTAGCGAAATGCTGGTCTTCTCAGTTCGGCGGCTACTCACAAAGTGGGTGACGAAGAGGGTCTCGAATTGCTCGAAGGAGAATATCGAAGAGGGGCCGGACCCTTGAGGGTAGCGGGGAAGGTCTTACACAGCAGGGCATCAGAAGCTTGGTGGATGAGCATTTGGGTCTTAAAGCTTTCGATGTGGTCGACAGGGTCGGACTCCACAGAATAAGTCTCGAATTGGGGAGGCTTGAAGCCTATTGGAACGGGCGCCTCCATGATGGTTCGAGAGAAAGGAGGTCGACTTGGGCGGGGGGTCCTTCCTCTAAGCTCTTCTTCTCTGTCTAGCTGACCCAAGTGCCTCTCCATTTCATGGAGACGATGGTAGACAGTGTTATCCCTTCGACGGTATTCAAACGAGCCTCTTGACTCGTCTTCGTACGAGGGAGAGCGGTAACTATGACGACGGTAGCCCCGGGAGTGGTGAGGACTAGGAACGTGCTGGGGGTTGCTAGGAGCTGGAGGAGGAGTCAGGGAACGTCGGCGAGGACTTTGGATCGGAGGAGTGAGGACCCTTCGAGCATCATTATTGTTGGGTCGGTGATGGAGGGCTTGCAAAATGGTTGCTTGGAATTGCTGGAATTCGGCTCGGGTGATAGGAGCATTATCATCCCTCGGTGAGCGAGGCCTTCTTCTATAGTGCTCGGGGGACTCTCTCTGTCTTCGGTGAGAAGGGGACCTTCTGTATTCTCGGCGATGAGGAGATCGCTTAATTGGACGGTGTTGGCGGGAGGTTCCCTCTCGGGCCCGCCTTTCATCCAAACGGCGGCGAAGATCCTCTTCTTTGTGCCGATTGTCTAGAGTGTTGCGGAGGTCATCGGATGCTCGGGGATTCTGAGATGCCATGGAATCAGTTGAGGGGTTGTGCACGGAGACATGATCATGTTGGAGAGGTTGTCTCGGAGGATCGGAACGGCAGCCCCCCGCACCGGCATTCTGGGGACTGGTTTGACCGCGAGGGGGTTGAAGATTCTGAGGAGGGAGTTGGTCCTGCTGCGGGGCTTGGTCGGGCTGAGGAGGAAGTCCCTGTGGCTGGACTGTTTGGAGAGGACCTCCTGTTGTGGTTGAGGGGGAGTGGGTCCACAGTTGGACCCTCGGGATCTCAACCTTCGGGGAGGCATGGCTGGGTAGGTCTGACCTGATGGGAAGAGGAAAGTCTGCTATTTGTTGGTGTTTCCCACAGACGGTGCCAATCTGTTACCGCTAAATCTGGTGTGGGGGCAAATAGATGAATTTGTTGATTCTTGGAAAACTTAAATAGCAAACCTGAAACCTGTTCCGCCGGAGTTTGGCCGTTGACTTTCGCCGTTCACCTGCAAAAAGTGCGAGACACCGGGGTTGATCCCGGCGATGCACCCTCCGATGCTCAAGTCAATAACCAGAATAGATTATGAGAGAGCGTAAATTGGCAAAATATTGATTACCTCTTAATGATGGTGGATGGGGGGTATTTATAGCCGCCTTTGGGATCAGATTAGGAATGTAATCCCTATGACCAGATAAGGAATGTAATCCCTAATTTCCATTGAAAGGATAGATGTGAATCAGGGCCGTTGATTAGGATTAATCAGAAACCCTAATTCTATCCTGCTAGACCGGGTTTGCTGTGGGTTGGAACCCGCACCCAGAGATGGATCCGTTCGTGGGTTATTGGGTCTTTGGGGAGAAGACCCAGTACCCACTTCAGACCCGTTTGTGAAGTGAAATTACCATTTTACTCCTAGGCTTTAAGACTCATGCCCGATTTGGACGGTTCCGATTTAACCCCATTTTTAGCCATATCAGGAAGCGATAGACCGGGCTTCCGCGGTGAACCTTTTCACATAGTCTCTTAACTTCTCACCCTTCTTCTGGTTGAGGTAGAGTAGCGAAATGCTGGTCTTCTCAGTTCGGCGGCTACTCACAAAGTGGGTGACGAAGAGGGTTTCAAATTGCTCGAAGGAGAATATCGAAGATGGGGCGAGGCGAGAGTACCATTCCCGGGCCGGACCCTTGAGGGTGGCGGGGATGGTCTTACATAGCAGGGCATCGAAAGCTTGGTGGATTAGCATGAGGGTCTTAAAGCTTTCGATGTGGTCCACGGGGTCGGACTCCCCGGAATAGGTCTCGAACTGTGGAGGCTTGAAGCCTATTAGAATGGGCGCCTCCATGATGGTACGAGAGAAAGGAGGTCGGCTCGGATGGAGGGTCCTTCCTCTAAGCTCTTCTTCTCTGTCTAGCTGACCCAAGCGCCTCTCCATTTCGTGGAAACAACGGTAGACAGTGTCATCCCTTCGACGATATTCAAACGAGCCTCTGGACTCGTCTTCTTACGAGGGAGAGCGGTAACTTTGAAGACGGTAGCCCCGGGAGTGGCGAGGACTAGGAACGTGCTGGGGGTTGCTAGAAGCTGGAGGATGAGTCAGGGAACGTCGGCGAGGACTTTGGATCGGAGGAGTGAGGACCCTTCGAGCATCATTATTGTTGGGTCGGTGATGGAGAACTTGCAAAATGGTTGCTTGGAATTTCTGGAATTCGGCTCGGGTGATAAGAGCATTATCATCCCTCGGTGAGCGAGGCCTTCTTCTATAGTGCTCGGGGGACTCTCTCCGTCTTCGGTGAGGAGGGGACCTTCTGTATTCTCGGCGATGAGGAGATCGCTCATTTGGACGGTGTTGGCGGGAGGTTCCCTCTCGGGCCCGCCTTTCATCCAAACGGCGGCAAAGATCCTCTTCTTTGCGCCGATTGTCTAGAGTGTTGCGGAGGTCATCGGATGCTCGGGGATTGTGAGATGCCATGGAATCAGTTGAGGGGTTGTGCACGGAGACGTGATCATGTTGGAGAGGTTGTTTCGGAGGATCGAGACGGCAGTCCCCCGCACCGGCATTCTGGGGACCAGTTTGACCGCGAGGGGGTTGAAGATTCTGAGGAGGGAGTTGAACCTGCTGCGGAGCTTGGTCGGGTTGAGGAGGAAGTCCCTGTGGCTGGACTGTTTGGAAAGGGACCTCCTGTTGTGGTTGAGGGGGAGTGGGTCCGCGGTTGGACCCTCGGGATCTCAACCTTCGGGGAGGCATGGCTGGATAGGTCTGACCTGACGGGAAGAGGAAGGGCTGCTATTTGTGATTTCCACAGACGGCGCCAATCTGTTACCGCTAAATCTTGTGTGGGGGCAAACAGATGAATTTGTGGATTCTTGGAAAACTTAAATAGCAAACCTGAAACCTGTTCCGCCGGAATTTGGCCGTTGACTTTCGCCGTTCACATGCAAAAAGTGCGAGACACCGGGGTTGATCCTGGCAACGCACCCTCCGATGCTCAAGTCAATAACCAGAAAAGATTATGAGAGAGCGTAAATTGGCAAAAGATTGATTACCTCTTAATGGTGGTGGATGGGGGGTATTTATAGCCGCCTTTGGGATCAGATTAGGGATGTAATCCCTAATTTCCCAGTGAAAGGATAGATGTGAATCAGGGCCGTTGATTGAGTGCAATCAGAAACCCTAATTCTATCCTGATGGACTGGGTTTCTTGCGGGTTGGAACCCGCACCTAGCAGAGATGGATCCGTTCGCGGGTTGATGGGTCTTAGAGGGGAAGACCCAGTACCCGCTTCAGACCCGTTTGTAGGTGAAGTTATTGTTTTACCCCTGAGCTTTAAGATTCGCGCCTAATTTGGATGGTTCCGATTTAACTCGATTTTTAGCCATATCATCCCATATTTGGTCCAATTGTCCAGTTGGGTGAAATGTCGCGCTGCCGCATACCGAAGCGTTACTAGCCTCTTCAGTCTAACATTCACATCTGCGATAGTCTGCTGGTTTTTTGCATGAAGTTCCTCATAATGGGTCACCTGCCATTTATATCGGTACACCTGACGTCGAAGTGAAGCGATGACACGATCCTTCCTGTTTAGCTTAGGTGATTTATCTGAAGATTCACCTGAAGATTCCCTAGGAGGGGTAGTGATCTCCCGTGACTCCTGTGGTTCCTCTTCTTCTGGCTCCTCTTCGGACTCTTCCTCCGGGTCCTCCTCGGAGTCCTCTAAAGGATCCTCCAAGAAGTCATCTTCTTCCACATTTCCTATAGGATCATGATTATCCGCCATCCTACAGAAAAGGAAAAAGAACAACAATACAAATATAGAGTAACATAACTGTAAGTTCAAACAACTACACATTCATGACTCTAAGACTGATACACACTCGAATGGCCACCTAGGTTCATTTCCTATACCATGTCTAGTGTTACTTATTGAAGCGTGCTCTGACACCATTTGTAACGCCCCAAATTTCCATAATTGCAATAAGAGACACAAATCCAGAATCTTTACTTCAAAGTAATCCAAACACAGTATAAAATTCAGGGAAATTTAAAACTTTCTTTAAATTTAAACACATTTAATACAACTCATTTCAACATTTAAACTCCAGTCTTCTCAAAGTCCAAGATTCAACCCTTGCTCCAACCACTCACTTTGCAATCCTGCAAAACTGTTATAACTGTGGGTACGTCAGTTGAATGCAACTGACACAATGCTGATAAAAGCAGTGACTCTCCAAAGTCTTACAACCACACACTTATTGCACAAATAAAACAATAATAAAAGAATAAAAAATCAATAACTAATACTGAAACTGAAAAAATAAACGTGTGTTGGGAAAACAACGGAAGTGCATAACTAAAAGTTCAAAGAAAACACAAGTTTCTACGATGCTTACTAATGCATACTTGTTCGGATTCTAAGCTGCCCATGCAACATAGGTTCAAAGGCAAGCCCTTAGCGTTCACCGCATTTCAGTGTTCGTTCCCACGCTATGCAACCTACAACTATGATTACTACGAGTTTTAGACATTGTGCACGTATTGGTTCTCGCCCCGGAATACTCGAGGTCAGACTCTACCCACGGAACATCCTAAAGGCCCTCTCCTCTCATCTGGGAACCCTTTTAGAGAATATCTCACTTCGCAGGTCATTCTGGAACCCTCATTGCACAAATATCCCATGAGTGTCGCTCTTGTTCCAGAATATTAGAGATCAATCCCACTCCACAGAACATCCTGGGGGCTCACTCATCCCTCGTCCCAGAATACTGGGGATTATCTCACTCCAAGGATAATCCTGGAGTCCACAACTCACGTTTGCTGTTGTTTCTTCATATCTCCAACTAGTGCATGTACTTATATTTAAATAGAAGTACCCTGAGCCACCTAGAGCTGGCTCCACCCTACAAGACTTAACTCCAGAAAAACTAGGAACACTAGCCTCCCTGGCTAATTCCGACAATCAAATAATTCATTGCCAGTAATGCAGGGTCCTTCTCAGCCTCTAGTGCTCACCACATAAATTCCTCAATCACTTCTTTCTAGGGTTCTCACAATAACTCTAAGTTTCAATATGAATCACCACTTCGTTCAAATTATCAAAATATTTTTTCTTTTATTCATTTCTAGAAACACCACTTTTCCAAAAGTTCTCAATCATAACTCTACATCTCATTTAGGATCATCTCATATCGAATATAGACATTCATTTATCCACAATCATTCTATCATATCTCATTCCTCATTTAATAAGTAATTCACTTTCATAAAGACCCCTTGATTTATAGAAACAACACATTTTTTTCCAAACATCTTTATCTCCCATTTAAAATACTCCTTTCCATATTTGAAAACACAATTAAATTTCTAGAATTTAATCAATTCAAAACTGAACCGTAATCTTCTTTAAACTCTGGGATTTATCCTTCAGAATCTGAAATTTCATAATTTCAAAATCTGAAGATCTCCTCTTTAAAGCCAAAAATAACTCTTTAAAATCTGAAACTTTTATCGTTCAAAATTGAATAATCTCTCAAAACTGAGAATCATAATCATCAAACATATAGATTTGCAACACTCAAAAATGCATCTCACACATATAAAATTTGAAACTTATTTTCTAAAAAAATCTGAAATTTATCCAACCACGTATAAATTTAACTAATCTATAACCAAAAATAGATATAACCCCAAAAGAATTGACCATCTATTATAAATACTCAATAAACCAAACAACAAAGAAAAACACAGCCCTAGATTTCGAACCCACGACCAAAATAGATCCCCAACTGAACTCGCCGACCTTTCTTTTTGCGACAAATAGTGAGACAGAAACCCTTATGTTTCAAGGTTGTGCACTGTCAAACCCTTGTGCATTGTGCAAACCCAAAATCCTAGTTCTCTTTTAACTCACAATTCCACCTCCATATGCAATTCAATTTACATACAACTTCTGGGACTCAATCTATAAATTTTAATCAAATAAAAACAGTAATTAACTCCGTAAATTCACATCTTATTTATCAATCAAACATGAATTTCTAGATCAATATCAAGTTCTAATTAACAACAACACCATGCATGAACGTTTAATCAACTCTATGGGTTAAAAATTCAATCTTTCTTGCCATATTATTGTCCATAAATCAAGCATGCAATAAACATGATCATCACATATTAAAATTTTGATTTTTATTCGTGGAGATCAATTCAACTTCACTTAACATTCGTCATAACAATCAACACATTATAAAGTCATGATTGCATAATTTGAATAATCATAGATCTACACAAAACATACTGGCATAATATTTTAATCAATCAAGAATAAAGAAATACATCAAGAGAGTCGAAGAGATCACCCACCTCTTTGAAGAAATTGAACATAAAAGCAAAGAATGTCCTTCTCCTCCTTAAGAAATTGATCTCCACTTTTCAAGCCACCAAAATCATCAAGAAAATGCAAATAAAAATGTAGGCCGAAACCTTACTGCCTATATATATTGCTGGGATTTTGGTCTAGGGTTTCTTGAGGAGATTTTGCAAATAAATCCCCAAGAATCCCATATTTTGTAATTATTAATTATATAGCAAATCAATTAGATATTTTCCATATGTTACTCAATCAATAACATATTTGAACTCATCCCTTGATATTCTACCCTTGGCATGCCCCCAATTAGTAAAACCTATTTTATTTCCTTATTTTTGGGATATATTCATGGACATAATCAATTCTTTATAAAAATCCCTTTTGTCAATAAAATTTCCAAAAGTAATTCTCTTCATTCAAAATAAATTTTAAAAAATAAAATATAGCAATTAAATGAGAGAAATAATTATTGACAACTAAATTTTTAAGAATTTAGAATTGAATAATATTGCACGTGTTTTGCACATGCTAAAATAGTAATTAAGAAAAACAGTCAAAATAGTCCAATAAATTAAAATAAAATTATTTAATAATTCAAATTAATATATTTAAATTTTTGGGGTGTTACAGTTTTACTAGCACATAAATCAGAATGAATCCACAAAAAATACAATGGACAATGTTAGTGAAAAAATGAGTGAAATGGGCGAACCTACCCATTCCCTAAAAGAAGAAGCAAATACGTCCTCAAATAAAACTACATACAAGGAGATATTACTTACTGAGAAATCATCTTCCAAAGTATTAAAGAAAATATTATTTTTATAATATAAAAAGAAATTATGCCAAGTAACCGAGGTGAACCTGTTCATCAAAACTATATCATAGCAGCATATGAACAAGGCCATCATCCTATCAGAAGCCAATCCAAGAACAACTCGAGCACAATTTGAAGAGAACCTATTCATTGTATCTGTATGTCCAGAGAATGTGAAGAAATTATCTAATTGCCAAGAAAAATATATAAGGCAGCCAAGAGTTATTTTGGTCTTACAAAGGCCAAAAAAAATATATGTTAGAACGAATTCAACAATCCATGTGTATCTTGAAGAAAATGAAGAACTTCCAGCATAACATGTTATAAAAATAGGGATGACTACTCAAGTAATATATGGAGCTTCTAACATTTTGCCATACAAAGCTAAAGAATTTGATAAACTAATCCCAGAAAGAAGGGCAATGAGATTCAGAAATATATATTATGAACTAAAAGACATAAAGTTAAAAGATAGCAACATATGGATCTATGACAGTCCAAACCCAAAGAAAATAATAATGTACAACAGAGCAAAGATTAAACAACCACAAGATAAGCGTGAGTTGCTAGACAACTAGTACCAAATACTATCTACATGAGAAATGACAATGACAGAACAAACAGCTGGATACTAGATTAGCCTGATGAAGATAGACCACCAGCATAAATGTGGAGCATGTGAAGATGTCGGCTAGGATAAATCTCTTTTCCTGAAGTAGATGACGTACTTACCTCAATTATTAACCTATGATGTAACCATTATTTCCGATTTTACGGATTTCTATTTGTAATTCTTTCCTTTTCTTAAATTCTTGTATTCCGATATATTTAATAATAAATCTTGTTATTTTGTGAACTCATTTGTCCTCATTTGATCATCCGAATTCTTTTGGCTTGAACCCTGGAATTTCAGTACACTCAATTTATTTTATTGTGTATTGGGTATTTAATTAATCCATTATATCATATTATCATTAATTGTTTCCTTATTGAATCCTAACCCAAACCCAATACTCGTTAACCCTAATCCAAGCCCACTAACCTTAATCCCCTGTATATACTAATTAATATCCATAACTCTAATCATTAAACCCTAATCTCCCTATCAGCCACTAACCCTCTCTTCTTCTCCTTTTCCTGGTTCAATTTCGTGCTTCCCCAACTTTGCATCTCGTTTTCGTTTTCCCGCTCAACCTTGTTTCCCATCGTAGCTCTGCCTCTTCTCACCGCGACCTCCACTCAGTGCTATCCCGAGCACCTGCTTATCCCCAACCTCGTCGACCCACCCAGTCGCTCCCCATTTCCGGCCCTCGCCATTGCTGCTGCACCTCAACCACCACCGCATCATCCCGCTACCACTGTCCCCGATCTTCTCCTCGCCGCCGCTTGCCCTCCACCACCTCCGTGCCCCCTCAACAGCCATCACCGCAGCCCCTTGTCGTTGTTACTACATCTCCCTCACTCGAAGAACCCGACTACACTGACGTCATCCCTACCGCAGCCACACCCTAACTGCCTTGCCTGCATACTCGCTGTCGCTATGTCGCCTACTGTCGTTGTCGCATCCTGAAGCCCGACGTTGCTACCTTGCTGCCTTACTGCATGTGGTTGTCCCGTCGCTATTTTGACCCGCTGCCGCCGCTCTTCTCCCGCGTTGTGATAATCTCATAAGGCAAGTTTCTCTTGAACCGCCTCGTTGTTCTAGTTCAAGAATTATTTTGATCTCCGCAAGTAGTCTTTATTTCACTTATCGTATCTCTATTTGCTAGTTACCCTTCAAAGAGGCTATTACGGATTCATCGGTGAAACCAAGAAGTAGCTCTCTTTTCGTGCCTTATCCTTGACTCAATCCTAAGCCATGTTATCCGTCATCACATGCATACACCACACGAACATAAACTAGAAACACATATATGTAGAAGAAATAATGATTTGAGTGCATTTCGATTGTATATGATGTTATAACTAGACTCGTGAATTTAATACTATAATGATAGTAATTTTGTCATCATAACAATATGAAGCCATCCAAATTATTGAGTGTAAATGATAGTTCGTTTCTTGTTATGTGTGGATTAATTATCATGATTGTTGTACATGAGTACATTTTACTGCTGTCCTGCTGTTTATCCCATGTTGTAGTGAGTTTTTGACCCAGTTTCTGTTATAATTAATTTAACCTTTGCAAATGAAAGTCATAGCTCTTTGAATCTAGTTTCTACAACATTCAACGGATCTTAATTCTGATTTGTAGACTGTAAGTTATGCTACTTTTAGTACTGATAGGTTTTTAATTCCAAATTATTGTTTGAAAGTATATCGGTACGATTAACTAATTAAAATATCATGTTAACGGTAGAATAAAGACTTGAAATTTACCAGGATGTTACCAGACATTATTATGAGTTACTTTATAATTTTTATAAATTTTTTAATGAATTTATAATTAACTTTTATATATAAGAATTTGATCCTAACATGTTGTCTGAACATGAGACCAGTAGAGAGTGAAACTATACACGTAGCTACTGTGATTATAATACGTCTTGTGAATATACATTGGTATCGGTAGGGAGTATAGTTTCTAGAACCTCTGACGAAACCTGATTTACTTTCCTGTTGTAACAGGAAAGTCAGTTTTTGTACAGCAACGTCTTGTTGTCCAGGATGTATGTTTTTGTATTATTAAGTATAACCATGTTTGATTTTGCATTTAATGGATAGAATTAATTATACCATGCATTGCACAACCTTGACATCTTTTTGGCATCACCTCGATACTTTTATACCCATTGCATGTCCACATTTGAGTATAATAAAATAATAAAAAGTCGGGTAATAAGGGTCGACTTAGTAGTGAACAACGTAAGAAACTGTACTCGGAAAAGGGTCCCTTATTGCTCGATTGATTATGGTTATGGATTATTGATGATGGATTATTGACTAATGATTATTAATTATTATTGCTGAGTTCACGATCTGTAGAGTTCACCACTACAGTCTAAACAATCACTATTTGCATACACCGGACCTATAGTATGGGATGCAGAATTAAGTGCATTAGATAGGATAATAATAGACTGGTAAACTTAGGGTTGCCACATACATTCTTATCATGGTTATAGTTATCAACAAGATTATGGAGTGTTGTCTCGATCATTGCATCATTGATTATGGTCTTCTGATCGTATTATCAACCCTTGTTATTGACCTTTCATTTTGTTCTAGTTCATGATTCCTTGATATACCATGTTTCCTTGTTCTTTGCTTTTACCACTTGCTGTCCGTAACTTTCACTAATGGACATTCCCCCCACCCCCCACCCCCCACCCCCCCCAACTCTAGATGATGAGCTTGCAGGTACACGAGAAGATTTGACTGAAGGACTTGGTGAGCAAATCTTCTAGAGAATGAAGCTAAATTATTAGTGCACAATAATCATTTCGTTCATATTATGTCCTTTCTAGCATTGTTATTATTGTCGTAGTTTGTATTCCAGGCTTTGGTGACCCAAAGTTTATTTTCACCCTGATGTTGGATATTATTTTATGGATTTATTTCATGGACTATTGAAGTTTATTCATTGTTTATGTGATTATTTATTCATGGGTGGTTGTGATCATATTTCATATTGTTGAGTTAATCGGTTACAGCTTATGGATGATGTACACATCATTCGCTGGGCCTTAATTACGTGCTCGTATTCCCATATTTTAGGAAGCGGGGCGTGACATATGATGTAAGCCATGACGCAACTAAAATAATAATTGAAACAGATGAATGATGTAAGAACTCAATAATGTAAAGTCATCACTTCCTTTATAAAATGGCAGACTTAGTAAGGGATAAGGCAGACTGTCTAGGAAGAGAAAAATTCCATATAATCTTGTAGGAAGAGTTTAGTGAGTTTGGTATGTAAGAAGTCTTAAATGAATAAAGATTATCTTTCAATCAGCTTTTGCTCAATATAAGGTATGACTAACTAATCTATTTCCCTGAGGGAGAGTTTTGTAAGGCTATGCTTAAAAGACCTTGCAAAAAGATCAATTTGCAACCTTTTATAGTTGATATGTACACCTAGTAGCAGGAAACGAGCTAGGTTGTAGTTGTCTGTACTGAAGTTCTACTCAGTTGTTCCAGACGTATCTCATAGATGAAGCTCTCTTGAAAAGCATAGTAGTCATGGGATGGGAGGAACGTGAAAGGGGCACTGAAATCGGGGTGCATACCAGAGGTCGTTGCGCGTCCAGGCAAGGTCGTTGCTAAAACTCGTTTGTCGTTGCGAAAAATATCTTTGGCAACGACATTTGTCGTTGCAAGGTCGTTGCGCGTCCGGGCGTCGCTAAAGATTTTGACTACGACTTGCTGTCATTGCCAAACATAGATTATTTCGCAGCGACATTGCCGTTGCAATATATGTTGTCGTTGCCATACCTAATTCCACCCGTGCTATGGTATAAAATCAATCGCAACAACCTTTGTCGTTGCCAAACATACTTCATATATTTGGCAACGACTAATGTCGTTGCTAAAGATACTTCATATAACATCAATCGCAACAACCTTTGTCGTTGCCAAACATACTTCATATATTTGGCAACGACTAATGTCGTTGCTAAAGATACTTCATATAAAATCAATCGCAACAACATTTGTCATTGCCAAACATACTTCATATATTTGGCAACGACTCATGTCGTTGCTAAAGCTCGACTGTTTTGCAATTATTTTTATAATTGCTTTGCAATACTTGTATTTTGGTAACAACTATAGTCGTTGCTAAAGCTACCAATTGTCGTTGCGAAAGTTTAATTCTTTTCGAGACAAATTATATATTGTCGTTGCATCAGCCCTATCCAAACTAGCATACACTTCAAAAACATTAATTGCAAACATCATTCCAAAAACTATAATATTAACCTTGTCCAACATATTACATTTATGTCACATATAAGAAGCAATGCCCAAAATATTACAATCATCAACTTCTCAAAAAGATATCTAAGTATCTCATAATCATTTCCATTGTGTATAATAAGCTTAACCATGTTTTCTAATATTCTCTTGACATCTAAACATTGCAACAAAATTGGATGCAAGATTGAAAGAACTGAATCAACTTAGAACAAAAGAATATTTTGGGATGAATATTCTCAGAAAATACAAGTAGCAAAAAAATAGGGTTGATGTTGGAGAGTTAATAACCTAAACCAACAGCTAACTCATATAAGATATAACTAAATCATACACTGTCAAAATATGATACAAAAATATATGCTCCCAGACCAATGGCTTCATTCCCTAATTCTCCAAATGCAGTTCCTTCTCGTGGTACCTACATATTTGAAATAATGATTAGTCCAGCAGTATACAATGAAACTATGAAAGATTGCCAAAACTATTGGAACTTGTATGCACAAAACAATACAGCATAATAGTGCCACTAAAATTAATAGTACCTTGATCATTCGAGGAATTTCATGCACCTCTATTTGTAAGTTGTGCCAACAATTCTTGTTTCATTGCATCCATTACACGCTGCATATCTTCCTTTTGTTGTTCAATTTTCCTGCAATATAGCACCAGCGAAGATTCAAAAAAAAGAATCAAATTTGTCCATATACAGGGTCTTAATTTTATGAGAAAATTATTCCTATAAATTTTTCAGTGAAAGCTTTTCAATAACTATAGCCAAAGAGCACAATCTAATCATAATTCATAACCTAATCAGTTGAGATAGACATAATACAAGAAGAATTTTTTTTTTGCAAAAGCCAAAACAGACTTCTTGGTAACTCAATTAGTGATGTATATAACAAAAGTAAGATTTCTTGGCCATTTAAACCTCAAAACTATAAAAAGGATGTGAATGCATAAAAGACTGAACAATATTCATTGAAATTTTAATCCTTATCAAAGTTTAAGCCATTCAAGTTTTGAAACAAGCTAGGCACCAGTAAACTCACACTATGGTAGAGTAGTTCTACTGAAATACAGGTTTACTGTGAATCTTTTAACTTCAAATGTATTAATTTCTTTTACAAATGACCTGCCTAGCAATGTGATACAACAAATGACCTACCTAGACATAATATAATCTTTTACCCTTTTGAGATTATACATTGAATGTATTAATTTCTTTTCCATAATGTTTGTAGGAACCGTCAGATGCAGTTCCATCGGAAAATTTTTAAAATGGCAGATGTGATTGTCACACCTACAGTCGGGTATTAATTACACTTCACTCGGCACCTCTCCTTAGAAATATATATATGCATACAATAAGCATACATACATTACAAATATCAGCTACCATTTAGTTATTATAAGTTGGATACCAGACATTCACTTAAGAAAACAAGCATTACACCTAGCTACTTCAGTAAATTTACTTGGACATCTTTAAAAATTTCTACTGCTATTATGTGTAAGTAAGTAATCACCTATGAGATCACCATAATGAAGAATTTCGGACTGACAGGTAAGATACTTGTTTTTTGTCTTATCCAAAGATAAGGAAAGATTTTTTGGACCACGAAGGATGTTCTCTATTTGTTAACACGTACGTCTGCAAACAAAGTACATCCTACATAACAAACTGGCTTTCCACATGTTAACTATTTCCCGTTAACACGTCTGCAAAGAAAGATATAGCTACCAATTTCCAAATGTTAACTATTTCCGTTTCTTCCATTTACTCAGTGTTACAGCATATCCTCTAAAGGATGATGCGTTAAGTACTGGCAAACTTGACTACATAAATGGAGGTGAGCACTGAGCAGAAGCTAAGTTTTTGTGTTACTACCAACTTATATAATTTCTTAATCTTAGTAACTTTTAATTTTTGTGTTACTACCAACTTATATAATTTCTTAATCTTAGTAACTTTTATCTGTGAACCTTGTTTTAGCTGCACTTGTGAGGTACTCAATATCAGGAAACTTTCTGGGCTTGCCTGCAGTGACTGTTATGGTAATTATTTTCTTCCTCTTCTCTACATCATAAATTTATTGACTTCATGAAGTACAAATATACTTTGTTCTTACTCTGAAGTCAATCGATACTTCATAGGTTGGATGTGACACGGTAGGACTGCCAATTGGTGTAGCGCCCCGATTTCCATATACTGGGAAACCGAGACACGAGCCAAGACCTTTCCTTCAATAAGTCACAAAACACAGAAAGCAGGAAAATTTAAAACTTTTTATTAACTCAATATTACAGGCCGAGTGTTCCCGTCAATACACTGGATTACATCAGAGTATACATGAAATAGTTATTACAGCGGAAATTAAAACTTGACGTTGACTCCTCACTTTCCTTGCCTTGAGTCCTCCTGAATCTCGCACCTGTATTTTTTTGCGGTCCAGCACCTGTAACGTCAGTATTCACTGACGCTTAAAGGCTGATCATATAGCAGCGGATCTCCAAACAATATATATACAACCATAGTAAAATATGTCGGTGTAGTTTAAGTGTTCGTGAGTGCAATGATCAGAATCTAACAATGTCAATCAAACTGGAATACCAATGCACTGTCCACTAAACTAGAACACTAATACACTGTCAACTGAGTTGGGATACTCATATTCTAATGCCATGTCAACTAAACCAGGATGCTCATATCCTAATGCCATGTCAACTAAACCAGGATGCTCATATCCTAATGCCATGTCAACTAAACCGGATGCTCATACTCTAATGCCATGTCAACTAAACCAGATGCTCATACTCTAATGCCAGCAAGTCTCCGAAAGCAACATGCAGCCCATACTACATGCGACTCCATCTCAACCGTTTCTCCATATATCGGGATTGAACCCGCGTTATGAATTCCAATTGTACACAACCTGTTCCTAACAATACTCCATGACTCTGTGAGGTTGCAGAAGAGGTCAAGTCCCCTTATGCAGTCTGCTTATGGTGTCTCCGTTTTCCACTACTACCCGGCATGTCGGACCTCACTCGATCCCAGTATATCGGGCATCGTTCCAAAATCAAACCATAGAGTCTCGCAAGCGCAGGGTAGCGCGAAGCCTACCCTGTGGCACTCTCTGGGGTCTAGCAAGCGCAGGACTGCACCATGCATCCTGTGGCACCCCAGCCACGGTATTTCAGGAATTAACAGCGCGAGATACGCAACCCGTGTCCTCAACTTGTGAGACGGCACCGTACGTATCCCTTTGACGGGAAGGTACAACCCAGTAACACCACCTAAGATCGGCCCTAAAGAAAGGTTTGGTCATACGGTGCACCCTACTACCAACTTCCCTTCTTTCGGGCAAAAGGTTAAGGGATGATTTTATAAGTCACTATCCTAATGAGGTTATTATTTCTATGCAATCTTGCATAGTTTCCAATCATGGTCCAACTCGTGGTCCCTCGATCCAAGACTCTAACAATAATATTTCTCTCACTCATTCCTACCCCTAACTTGGATTCTACCAACACTCTCGGCCCACGGTCAACCTACATTGGTTAAGATCCGTCGACGCCCGAGGTGAGATCTATCCATTTTACTCTAAGGGGGTAGGATGTGGTCTTGATGGTCGATGACCCTTAGGGTACTTGAAGACCCTAAACTAGCTTTTTCTCAAGCTACAACTACTAGCACTTCTCAACCCTTATTGCTATGAATGAAGGGTGGTCATATGCTATGGTTCCATACTAACACTAACTACAACAAGGTAGTTATTCCTACAATTTCCACATGGCTCTTTCTTATTGCTTATCCTATGGCAATTCGATCATGGTATGCAATTGCAAGCATCAACCTACCACCACTAAAACATGGTATATATGACATAACCATCAACTTATAACGCTCTTGATTGTGAATGTGTTTTAGCATGCACTTGTAGCGATCCCAAGCATGGGTACATATATAACTAGTATGAACATATAACATTCTTAAGCATGTATACACATCACTAGTATGAACATACAACATTCTCAAGCATGTGTATATACTTCTACATCATCCCTAAAATATGGTAAGTAATTTTACATCCATCCAACAATCATTCTAAGCATATATATCATTCCTAATATGATAGATATTTTTAGAATAAATCCTACAACATGTAAAGCATGAATATGACTTCTAATATTTTTAGAAGTGATCCTACAACATGTAAAGCATGAATATGACTTCTAATATTTTTAGAAGTGATCCTACAACATGTAAGGCATGAATATGACTTCTAATATTTTTAGAAGTGATCCTACAACAAGTAGAGCATGAATATGTCTTCTAATATTTTTAGAAGTGAACCTACAACAAGTAGAGCATGAATATGACTTCTAATATTTTTTGAAGTGATCCTACAACAAGTAGAGCATGAATATGACTTCTAATATTTTTTAGAAGTGATCCTACAACATGTAAAGCATGAATATGACTTCTAATATTTTTAGAAGTGATCCTACAACACTTGAAGCATAAATATGGCTTCTAAATATTTTTAGAAGTAATCCTACAACAATTGAAGCATAAACATGGCTTCTAAATATTTTTAGAAGTAATCCTACAACACTTGAAGCATAAATATGGCTTCTAAACATTTTTAGAAGTAATCCTACAACACTTGAAGCATAAATATGGCTTCTAAACATTTTTAGAAGTAATCCTACAACACTTGAAGCATAAATATGGCTTCTAAATATTTTTAGAAGTAATCCTACAACACTTGAAGCATAAACATGGCTTCTAAATATTTTTAGAAGTAATCCTACAACAATTGAAGCATAAACATGGCTTCTAAATATTTTTAGAAGTAATCCTACAACAATTGAAGCATAAACATGTCTTCTAAATATTTTTAGAAGTAATCCTACAACACTTGAAGCATAAACATGGCTTCTAAATATTTTTAAGAATGATCCTACAACATGTGTAGCATGAATCTCATCCTTATATATGATATAATACATCTACTACTTTAATGGAAACATACATCTACTATTACTACTTTTAATGAAACATACATCTACTATTGCTACTTAGTAGAAGTATACATATCTACTACTACTACAACTTTATTAGAAACATACATATCTACTACTACTACTATAAGTATCAACTAAAATTTATCATAAACATCTACAATTAAATTACTACATAAGTTTCTTACTAGTGGGCATAAAAGAAATCTTTTTAATCTTTTTACAACTAGTGTTTAGAAAAGAAAAGATCTTTTTATTTAGTTATTCTACAACTAGTGATTTAGTTAGTTTCTTTCTTTTTCATACTTCAAGATTAAAACTAAACAATAATACAACAAATAAGAACACTTTATTTTAGGTTTAATCCACATATGTTCTCTTTTAATTCAAGGTTCAACATTGGTCCTACAACCTTACATGGTTGTAAACAATCCATATGCCTTATGTATGGTTCCATATTCAAGTCCTACAACCTTACATGGTTGTATGTACAAACTTATATGCATGTGTTAATTTAGTCCAAGTAGTTAACAACTTCCAAATGAGAAAACTCATACAATCATACTACTACAAAGTAACCATACCAAAAGAAAAATAAACAAGAGGGTAAGAAGAAGAAGAACATCAAAACCATCATTCAAATAAACAAACAAACAAACAAACAAACATACAAACAAATATGAGAAACCCCCACCTTATTTCTTTCTTGATGGAAGACTAGATTACTTTCCTTCTTTCTCCTAGAACTCCTATCAACCTACAATTAAAAACTCTCAAGTTAGAACACTCATTCTTTTCCTTTCTCTTTTTTTTTCTTTGATGTTTCTAAAGTAAGATTATGGAGAAGGAAGGGGGTATTTATAGGAGGAGAGAAGGGTGGAGATTTCAATTGTGCATCTACACAACTGTGCAAAAGCCCCCCCACCTTTTGGGGCCGGCCATGCTTAGGAGGAGGGGGGAAGTGGGGGAGGTGTTATGTGGGGGGAAGGTTGATGTGGGGGAGAAATTTTCTAGAAGAAATCTTAATCTCTTATGCCTTGTAACCCTAGGTTTAACTAACAATTAATTCCTAATTAAAAGATAACTCAATTGTGAAAGGAAAAATATAAAAATAAACAAGTAGTCGGATGTTAATAAAATAATATTATTAATAGTCGATCGGGATATTACAATTGGGCTTCAATTTATAGGGAGACCTTGGTCTGAAGCAACCTTGCTTCATTTGGCTTCTGCATTGCAGGTAGACATCATAGTAGTATGATATTGACTGGATGTTTTTATTTTACTCTCTATCACTAGAACCAGAAGGGGATTCTTTCAGTTTCAGTGTACTTAATTATCATCGATCTTTGATACTTACTGGGTTTCCTTTTTTTTCCCAGTTAGAAACAAACTTGACATATGAAATCTCTTTGGAATATTCCAAAATTGTGCATAACATAGCAGTATATATTCATAAAGCATTCTATATACGAACATTCTTCATGTAGTATGCATAAACCTCACTGAAAATAACAAATCCAACTTAGACAATTAGCAGAGTTATTATATTATTTGATAATTTTTGGATCTGGCTAAGGGTTCAGTGTCACTTAAAATTTTCAGACTGAAATTGGCTGATGCATGTTGTATATAGTTGACAATACTATATACAACATTATTAAGAGTAGTAGACTGTTTATCATGCATATTATAAAGCTGATGCATGTTGTATATAGTTGACAATACTGAAATTGGATGATCCGAACTTATATCTATCTGAATCTGAAAATTTAGTGGGTACATCATCAACTTCCACAATATTTGCGGATCTGCAAGTGGATCACCCTAATTACTAGTTATTTCTAACAACTGAAATTGTACGCAGAACTCAAGGTTCTATTAAGTGCTTGAATTAAGTTGTGATTACAGGTAACCTAAAAGTCTATAAAAGAGTGAAACAATCTCAAAACTGTAATGTATGCAACTGCAACTACATCAAAACAAGCACCGCTTCAAATGTTATTAAACTGCGACATTTCAACATTGATTCAGCTCAAAAGTTCTGATCAAGTACTATAGAATATATCGACACGGCTGCTGCTGCATCATGGATAATATCATACAGACATTATAGCAATATTCATTATCTTTTTGCTCTTGCAGTGAATGGAAAGTATAACCAGTAATATAGACATGATGATTGTGTCTGTTCTTTTCGCTCTTGCAGCATATGTCAAAAGAAAAAAAGAAAACAAATCACACCAACCACACAAACAGAACCCATCTAATAACAGAAGTTCAGTACAGCAAGCTTAAATCTTATTGGGAAAGGTAAAAAAGAAATACTCCATTCGTCTCACAAAAAGCTAAAAATTTACCTTCTATAACCTTCTATAACCGTCTATAAGGATCAAAACTGAAGTAGACAACCATCCTGATCATCTTACAAAGCGTAAAAATAAGAAATTCCATTCAACCTTAAAATAAACCAAACCCAAAACCTCGACAGTTCAAAGAAAAGTGATTAAAAGGCTCGCTCCTATCACTTCAAATCTCTCCAGTTCTCATGCAAAATCACCATTTTTTCTCAATCAATTTATCAACCCCTATCCACAAAGAAAAGATCCAATAACTGAACGAGCACCTCTTAAACCCTTCCTTACTATTAATAAAAAAAAATCCTAAAATCAAAATTCTTTTTTTTTGTCCTCCTACTTCCCCAACAACAGCCACCACTAACATTCTTTCAAAAAAAACACCCAACAACATATTCCTTAGACTCCTACATTGCTCCATAAAAAATATAGGGAAAAAAATTATACCAGTCCAACGCGGTGATGACCACGCCAGCCCACAGCGGCAGAACCCCCTGACTCAAAATCTTGATTGCGATCGCGCTCTGATTTGGTGGCGGCGGGATGTGGTTGCGGCTAGGGCGGGATGTGGTGGCGGCGGGATGTGGTGGCGGCTAGGGCGGGATGTGGTGGCGGCGGGATGTGGTGGCGGCTAGGGCGGAAGTGGTGGCTGCGGGATGTGGTGGCTAGGGCGGGAATTAGGAAAGATGTGGTGGCTGCGGGATGTATTTGGTGTGGTGGGTTTGGAGAATTAGAAAAATTTTGTGGCGACGTTTGGGGAATTTGATGTGGTGGGAGATATTAAGTTAATTTTTTTTTTTATATATTTTTGGCAACAATACTATCGTTGCAGTAGATATAAGGAAATATATGCAACGACATTTGTCGTTTCCAATTTACACACAATCTGGCGCAATGACATTTATCGTTTTCAATTTACACACAATCTGGCGGGGATGTGTGAAGGCCAGGGAAAATTTTGTTTTATTTTTAGCAACGATTTTCGCGTTGCAGCAACTAATTTTTACAACGACTAAAACGTCGTTGCCAAAACCTCGTTGCGAAAAAGGGATTTTCTTGTAGTGGGTATTTTATCCACTGGTAGTAACTGGTACAGAGTAGCCCAAAGAGGCTCAGCTAGGCCGGAAACATGTTGTGTTCCCTTTTGTTTGATTTTTTAGGGTATCCTTAGAAACATCACTCTACTCTTGGTTTTCATTCTTACTGTTTCGAGCTTAAAATTCATCAGAATTATAAAAAGAATGGATAATGATAATAGTTCCAAAAAAGAGTTAATTCAAGAATTAAAGACTAACTATCATGGAAGTGATAGGATGTAAGTTTTTTATGTTTATTATCCTCAAAGTCTAACAAGCTCTGTTATTTTTTTACGAGTTTAAATTTTTTTTATTTTAGCATACAATGAGTAATATTTATAACAAAAAATCAAGTTAATCCTCGACAAACTAGTAATATAAATGTTCAAATAATTGATGACCTAACTTTCATGAAAGTTCTTTATTATTTTATGAATGAAGAATTTAGTAGTTATATATGCAGTCCTACAACATCATATAGGCAATATCTTGAAGAAAACGAATATATAAAGGAAGGAAACGAACATAGGGAAGAACCCCATATGATAGTGACAGTGAATTATCAGAAACAAAATCAGAAGTTATGAGAGATTTTGAAATTATGCTTGATTATTTTAGTGATAATGTATGTTATTTTCAAGAATATTATTTTATAGAAGAATATCATTTTGAAGTTGATAGTCTCTTGTTTTTCTTTTACAGCTTATTACAACTATTTCACGCTTCGCAACCCAGTTAGTATCAGAGCCTGGTTTAGAAGTAAGTAATTCTCACTTAAATTTTTCACAAATTAACACTAATTTATATACTGTAGAATAAGAAGAAATATTCAATATAAAAATAGAAATTACTCTAAAATGCAAAAAAAACCTATTTAAAGGTCACACATCCTATAGAAAATATTATAGAAAAGGTATTATAGAAATTTAATTGTAAACTAGTTCATATTGGTAAATATTTTTGGAACTAGGACATTTTGATCAAATATTTTTAAAAACAAGGCCATATAGATACATAGCTCCTAGCCGATCCTTTTCTACTTTTGCTTCTCCTTAAGAAGGTTGGGTAGTGGTAGACTGAATAAGCTGTGGTTGATTGATGGAGAAAGAACTTTAATCTATTGAAATATAGTAATTGTATATTCTGTTTCCTAATCTATAGGAGACAGATTTCCCAAATCTCTCATCTCTCCAATCTTCTCTCAATCTCCTTTCTTCTTCTCCAAGAATGTAACTCTTATATATAGATGTATATAGTAGAGAAATAAATCAATAAGAATAATAATTAATTTCCCCTAAATCTGTTTTCAACATGGTATCAGAGCCTAAATTGTCCTAGGCTATCTGAAGAAGAAGATCCCGATCTGATCCTCGCTGTCGTCGATCCCATCGCTGACCCCATTTCTCATCGATCCCTGAATCCCTAACCCCGAACTCCCATCATCAGCCTGAAAAGATCTAGAAGAAGAAGAGGCGGAGGTGATCGGATCTGATGCCTCCATTGCACCTGATCCCGATCCCGATAACCACCACCGATCACTGCCCCGACCATATCCTGCACCCGATCCCGACAACTAGATCTGAATCCACCGGCAACCAGCCTTTGATCTTCTATAACCACCTCCGAACTCCT
This sequence comes from Hemerocallis citrina, assembly GCA_017893485.1. Classification (NCBI taxonomy): domain Eukaryota; kingdom Viridiplantae; phylum Streptophyta; class Magnoliopsida; order Asparagales; family Asphodelaceae; genus Hemerocallis; species Hemerocallis citrina. The sequence goes on from CM030358.1 coordinate 250,373,316, forward strand.
ACATCTCAAGCGATCTCCTACAATCACCTACATCTCCACCGATCTCCTCCATCAACCAGATCCAAGCATCGAATTCGAATCAAGACTCCACCGAGATCTCGACCTCATCATCGTCTTCACCAGTACCCATTGTCGCCTTCGCCAGTACTCGTCGCCGCCTTCGATTTTGCCGCCTTCGCCGCCTACACCATTCTCGACCCTCTTCAAATCTCCATGATTGCTGCCATCATCGATCTCTGATCTCGAGTACTGCTGCTATCATCCACTGTGTTTCATCGCTGCTCGAAGCCAGTTGCTGCCGCTCAAAGCCCTCATCGCCGCACGAAGTTGCTACCGTCGAGCCCCCTGATCCCCTGCCATCGATCTCTGGCATCATCATCAGATTGGTTTTGTTTTTCAGTTGTTTGCTGTTTTGATCTACAAGCCAAAGAGGATCCCTGTCATGGTTCTGTTTGCTGTTCTTTGACTAGGGATTGTTTGTTGTTTGTTGTTCTTCATGGAGTCAATGAAGTGTACTCATTGTGGCAAGATCGGCCACACGAAAGCTCGTTGTTATAACATTATCGGCTATCCGGAGAATTGTGATTATAGCAGAGATACTCAGAAGAAGAACTGCAACCGATCCACTATCACTGTGTAATCTACATTAGTTACAGTTACAAGTAATGATGGTATGGTATTTAATATTTCTGCCTCTGTTATAAATAATGCATGGATAATTGATTCGGGTGCTACCGACCAAATGACTTTTGATTCTAGACAAGTTCAAAATTTTCAATCTTCCACCAAATCAACTGCATCCACTACCAATGGTGATCCTGCCACTGTTACTGGAGAGGATAGCATACCTCTCACAAATGACCTAACCTTAGATACTGCCCTAGTTGTGCCATCCTTGAATTTTAACCTATTATCTGTTGCTCAAATAACTATTGCCTTACATTGTATTGTAGTCTTTTAGCCTTCACATTGTGTGTTTAAGGATATTCGGACTCGCAAGATGATTGGTTGGGGGTTAGACACGGGAAGATTTATTACCTGGATTTAGAATCTGAAAGTTCAAGCAAGTTGACTCAAGCTCTAAGTGTGGAAGAATCCGAAGATGAGAAGAAGAAATCAGATATTTGGCTATGGCCGGCATCGACATCTAGAGCAGGCTTCTTTTGGTTATTTGAAGAAATTATTTCCAAGTTTATTTTTGAAATTGGATATTTCTGCCTTTCGGTGTGATGTGTGTGAACACTCAAAAAGTCACAGTGCCTCTTTTTCTCCAAGTCCAAGTAGAAGCTCTCTCATTTATGATTATTCATTCTGATGTTTGGGGTCCATCCAAAACCACTATATTTGGAGGAGTCAAATGGTTTGTGACATTTATTGATGACGGTACTCGTATGACCTGGATTTATTTGTTGAAGTCGAAAAGTGAAGTTAGTGGCTTGTTTCAAAAATTTCACAAGCATGTTATGATTCAGTATAAATCAAAGATTCAAGTTCTTAGGAGTGATAATGGCGGAGAGTACCTGAGTTCGAATCTGCAACAATATTTGGTGGAACACGACATTATTCACCTGACTACATGCTCATATACACCTCAACAGAATGGGGTTGCAGAAAGAAAAAATAGACACTTTCTCGAGGTGGTTTGTGCTTCTCTTATCCATGGAAATATGCCACTCATTTATTGGGGGAAGCCCTTGCTTCTGTTGCATAATTAATAAACCGAGTTTCCTCTAGTATCCTAAACTTCCTCACACCATTTCAAGCATTAACTGAAGCTGTGAATGCACCAAAAGTCATCAACTTGCCACCTCGTGTATTTGGGTGTGTTGCATTTGTTCATCTTCATCAACATGAACACAATAATTTAACTCCTCGAGCTTTCTGCTGTGTTTTCGTGGGATATACACAGGATAAGAAAGGGTATCGGTGCTATCACCCACCAACTCAAAGGATGTTTGTGACTATGGATATTGTGTTCCATGAAGATGAGATGTATTTTTCTTCTTCTACGACTGAACTTCAAGGGAATACCAAAGTGAAGTTAAGACTCTTGGGTATGATGAAGGGGTTAGTGAAGTTCAGACTCTTAGGTAGGATGAAGTAATTACCAGTCAGAACGAACAACTGGATACAAATAATGGCGAATACTTGAATGAAGACCTAACAAGGGAGGAAGACCCTCAGGAAGAAGTGCAACCAAGGGAAGAAGTCCCTCTTGAAGAATTGCAACCAGTACCGAATTTCAGTGAGAGTGAACCGTCAGAATCCCAAAACCAATCATCATCGCTGTCCGAAGCTCCGTAGAAGAAAACTCCTGCACCGTACTAATAGAGGTTTTCCAAAACCCACTTATGAACCTGATCCCACTATTAACGTCAAATATCCCATGAGTAATTATGTAACCACTCACCACTTGTCAGGATCAAATAAGTCATTTGTAAATCAATTATCTACTGTATCTATTCCTAACAGTGTGCAGGAAGCCCTTACTGATCAAAGATGGAAAGCAGTTATGGATGAGGAGATGAAGTCCTTGAAAAAGAATAAGACTTGGGACATAGTCGAGCTGCTAGCAGGGAAGAAGTCAGTAGGATGCAGATTGGTTTATACGGTGAAGTATAAGTCTGATGGTTCAATAGAGCGATACAAAGCAAGGCTGGTTGCCAAAGGATACACTCAGACGTAAGGAATTGATTATGAAGATACATTCGCACATGTGGCAAAATTCAATACTGTTCGAGTCCTACTGTCACTTGCTACAAATCTTGACTGGCCTTTGGAGCAATTTGATGTGAAGAATGCATTTTTGCATGGAGAATTGACAAAAGAGGTTTATATGGATCTTCCACCAGGATCGAACAGACCAGTCCAATACATCAATAAAGTATGTTGTTTGAAGAAAGCATTGTATGGACTTAAGCAGTCACCAAGAGCTTGGTTTGGGAGATTTACAAAATCAATGAGGACATTCGGATACTATCAGAGTAATTTAGATCATACTCTATTCCTAAAAAGGAAAGAAGGTAAAATTACCACTCTCATTATTTATGTGTATGATATGATAGTAAATGGTGATGATCCCGAGGAGAGGAAGACATTAAAGAACTACTTGTCACAAGAGTTCGAAATGAAAGATCTTGGCTCTTTGAGATACTTCCTTGGTATTGAAGTTTCTCGCTCAAGGAAGGGAATATTTTTGTCTCAAAGAAAGTATGCTCTTGATTTATTAAAGGAAGCTGGAATGTTCGTTTGTCAGCCGATTAGTACACCGTTAGAAGAAGGACTGAAACTGTGCAACGAAGCTGATCATGTACCTTGTGATAAGGAAAGATATCAGAGATTGGTTGGATGGTTGATGTGTCTTGCACATACACGGCCAGATTTGTCATAGGCTTTAAGTGTTGTAAGTCAGTTTATGCATGCGCCTCAGGAACAGCATATGGATACGGTGAAGAGAATTATGAGATATATTAAGTCTGCTCCAGGAAAAGGGGTCTTATTTGCGAAACATGATCACTTGAAGGTTGAGGCATATACTGATGCTGATTGGACAGGATCTATAATTGATAGGTGCTCCACTTCAGGATACTTCACCTTTGTTGGAAAAAATTTAGTTACATGGAGGAGCAAGAAGTAAAATGTTGTTGCATGCTCTAGTGCAGATGCTGAGTATCGCGGAGTAGCTTTAAGTATAACGGAAGCTTTATGGCTGAAACTCTTGTTGCAGAACTTAGGCTATGGTCCGAATGAACCTATGAAAGTATATTGTGATAGTCAAGCAGCGTGTGATATTGCTGCTAACCCGGTTCAGCATGATAGAACGAAACATGTAGAGGTGGACGGATTCTTCATCAAAAAAAAAAAGATTAGAAAGTCATTGAGATATCGAAAGTGAAGTCAGAAGATCAGCTCGCAGATATCCTAACCAAGACAGTTTCGAATCGGCTCTTCTTGAAATTTGTTGACAAATTGGGCATGTTCAATATCTATGTACCAACTTGAGGGGGAGTGTTGAAATATAGTAATTGTATATTCTGTTTACTAATCTATAAGAGACAGATTTCCCAAATCTCTCATCTCCCCAATCTTCTCTCAATCTCCTTTCTTCTTCTCCAAGAATGTAACTCTTATATATAGATGTATACAGTAGAGAAATAAATCAATAAGAATAATAATTAATTTTCCCAAAATCTGTTTTCGGCACAATCTAGACATGCAAGTTGGTAGAAATAAGAGACTATGGTTCAAGTCGACATTTTAGTACGTCTATACATAACCAAGGGAGAGCTCCAATCCTCTATCCGATGAACACGAGTTTTGTTCATTGAGCGAAACGATCAGAAATTCCTATTTTCTATAAAGAAAAATCATTGAAGGTACCTTGAAAGGTTATCCCCCAACTAGTGAGTGGGCCTGGTAGTAACCCCCTTAGAGCATCTATAGTCGTTTGCTAAATATGCATAATATGCATATTTGGTCAAAAAAAGCGCTGTAGTCGTTGGCCAAATATGCATATTATGCATAAATCGCTACAGGAGATTGCTATTAATGAGAATGGAAATGAGAAATATTCATATATAAGAGACGGAGCTTGAAGTGCTGTCGCACAAAAAAAATATTTTTTTAATGGTCGGACGGCACTTGAAGTGCCGTTGCACAAAAAAAAAAATATTTATATGGTCGGACGGCATTTGAAGTGTTGTCCCTCCAAAAAAAAATAAATAAATAAAAAATAAATAAAAAAATAAAATAAAATAAAATAAAATAAAAAACCAAAAAAAAACCCCTTTTCTCGACGGCACTTGAAGTGCCGTCCCACCCTCTATGTATTTTTTTTTGTAATTTTTTGTTATTTTTTTGTAATTTTTGTAATTTTTTTTTTGCACTTCGAGTACGATTTTTTACATCGAACGGCACTTGAAGTGCTGTCCCGCCATTTTAAAAAAAAAAATCTCTCCAACGGAACATGATATGCCGTCCCATTTTTTAAATTTTTTTTTATTTTTTTCCCTCTCCGACGGAACATGAAGCACCGTCTGTTATTATTTTAATTTAAAAAGATAAAAGATAGCATTCTACGACTGTAGCAAAATGAGAGATTGTTATATCCATTTATCCATTTATGCATATTTTTACCATTGACGACTGTGGATGCTCTTAGGGGAAAGCTATCTGCGTTTGATAGGATAGCTACTCATTGCTTACTGGTCTAAAAGTGTGTTTATGTAAGAAGTCTTTAGCTATTCCAACTGAGTTGCTTCGTTTCTTCAATTTGATGAAGTGGATTAAAGTCAATATTGTACTTAACTTGAAAGGGATCCCACGTTGATAGTTATTCCTTCCTATAGAAAGGAAGAGGGAATGCTTTCTGCTTAAAAGAGGCTGAAGTCCTTCACTCTAGAACTAATAATGGAATGGTAATTGATATGGGTTAGAAATGACGTGGCCCATCCTGGGCCACGGGATCCCCTCAGGATATGCGCACCTTCTGATCCCCCGGATCCGCCACGTCAGCGTCAGAAAACCGCCCGGGCCGCTGCCACGTCAGCCCTATACCGCCCTGGTTTCCACCGCTTCAGCCTCATGAGCAACCGGGTCCAGACCCGGTTGGCATCTTCTATAAATACCAGACCCCTACTCCATCTCCAGGTAATCAACACTTCTCCACTCAAACCCTAGTTACTGTTACTCTCCCTTAGTGACTGACTAGATCGTCGGAGGGTCTGCCACCGGGACCAACCCCGGTGTTCTGAGACCGTCTGCAGGTACACGAGACCCCCAGATCCGAGCCCCAAAGATCCGAGCCGAGCATCAGCCTCCATCTCAATACCGCCTACCCCAGTACCGTTCATCCAGTCGAGGGTCGTCTACATAGGAGTCTCCTCCTTCAATACAAATCGAGTAAGAACTCACGCCTGGTGCATCCACACGTCTCCCAAAAACAAACCGCATCAGGATGGCACCGTCTGTGGGAAACTATCTATGGTAGATGCCAACCCGAGCCTCGCTTCCAACGGTACCCTCGTAGACGCCGACCCGAGCTCCGCCCCCGTCGGCACCACCGTCGACCCGAGCTCACATGGCGCCCAAGGCTGCAAAAGCTGTTACCTCCGCACGCCAACACGACGTGCCTCCACAAGGCATCACAACCGATGCTCAGGGACCAAACAACAAAGAGGTCAATCACGGGCCCCAGCCCAACGCCTCCCGTCCGGTCCAGAGCGACCTGCGGGAGGTAATCTTGAACCAACAGGCCAGCCGTGGCAGGGGAGGAGCCGCTTCCAACTCGGCTCTGAACCATCCCAGACCCCCGTCCCAAGGGCGGGAGCCTGCGCTTAGCCGGGTCGGTCGGCGATAGTCTGCCCAACCAAACCGGGCCGAAGGAGCCCCGGTTACCCACCAGGAGTTCCAGGACTTCCGAAGGAAAATCTTGGGTGCCATCCGAGGGGTCCCCGTCAATGAGAACGCTCGCCGTTCCCGCACACCGTCAGAGGCCGAGGCTAGCGTGTCTCGCCCCTCAATAATCCCTCCAGAGTATGATGGCGACATTTTGAAGCACCTCCAAGAAATGGAGGAGCACCTCGACCACGTTGGTAATGGCGACCCAAGAGCAGCTCAGGGGTACAGGCCGGTTCGTCCTCCTTTCTCTGCCCTCATCCTGCAGGCGGAGATACCCCGCAATTTTCATCCGCCTCAGTTCGAGACATATGACGGCGAGGGCGACCCTGCTGATCACATGGAGGGCTTCAAAACCCTCATGATGATTCACAGCGCATCGGATCCCCTCCTGTGCCGAGACTTCCCCACAACACTTCGGGGTCCGGCTCAGGAATGGTTCTCCAAGCTCACCCCCGGCTCCATCTATTCTTTCGACCAGCTAGAGGGCAGCTTCCTTGCCCACTTCGTAACCAGCCGAAAGGCTGAAAGAACGGTTCCCTACTTGGACTCCGGCAAAAGGAGGGGGAGCCACTCCGAGTGTTTGTCCGAAGGTTCACCGCCGAGGCGAGGTCAGTCTCATCCCTCAACCCCGGCGTTGCCTCGGCAGCCTTCCGCCGCAACATCCGACATGGACAGCTGAAGGCCTCCCTAGCAAAGAAGCCGCCAGTAGACTTCCCCGACCTCCTCAACCGGGTCGAAAAATATATTCGAGCCGAAGAGGCCCTCAATCCAGAGGACCAGAAGGAAATTCTCAGGAAGGGGAAGTGCAAGGCCGACGAGGTTGAGCCGGCGAAAAAAGCTCCAAGAGACGGGGGCTCCGCAAAGAAGGTTCCGCCGATCCCCCGCTTCGAGAGGTACACTCTGCTGATGCAGAACGTGTCGACAATCCTCTTAGCAATTGAAGACAGTGACCTCGTCCAGTACCCTCCTAGGCCGTCCAACAACACCAGCAAGAAGAGGGATCAGCGGTTCTACTGCCGATTCCACTGGGATAACGGGCATGACACAGATCACTGCCGCGCCCTGAAGGACGAAATTGAGGCCCTCATTCAACGAGGGTACCTCCGAGAATTCAAAAGGGAAGGCACCCGGGAACAGAGGGACAACATAAACAGGAGGTATTCCCCTCCTCCTCGAATGCACCGTCGTCGTCCCGAGCAAGATCTAGAGCTCGAAGTACCCGAGGGATAGGCAATCCTGCACTGCGTCCATGGAGGGCCCACGGGAGGGGAATCTAACACTTCCCGCAAAGCCTTCGTCTGGGATGTCAACACCGTACAGGGCCCTCTCTCCCCCCAGGTCCAGCAACTCCCTGTTTCCTTCTCAGGCGAGGATCTGGAAGGGGTCCGGCTCCCTCATTGTGATGCACTTGTCATCAACCTCAGCAAGACGAACTTTGAGGTTCGGAGAATCCTCGTAGACAATGGGAGCTCAGTCAACATTCTGTTCCTGGAAGCATTCGAGAACCTAAAGCTCTCCCGTGAAAAACTAAAGCCAGCCGGGTATACCCTGCATGGATTCTCCGGCGTCCCTGTAACTATAGAGGGGATCGTCACCCTCTATGTAACAGTAGGCACGACCCCGAACAGAAGGACCGAGTCCATCGACTTCATGGTTGTGAATGTCAAGGCAGCCTACAACGCCATCCTCGGCCGTCCGGGACTCTGCTCCCTTCAGGCGGTTCCCTCGGCCTACCATCAGAAAATGAAGTTCCCTACTAACACTGGCGTCGGAGTGGTCCGGGGGAACCAAGAAGCAGCACGCTCGTGCTACATGTTAGGGTTATATACTGAAAGCATCACTTTTGTATTAACTTTATTTCCTTATTTTTTTTGAATGAGAATCATATGGGCATATGTTTGCATATTGTGATATTAATGCAAGTATCTGATATTCTATAAGGTTGATAATATGGTGTGAGGTGACACACAGAAGATCATATTATCAGTTCCCTATGGAATATATAAATAGTTCACAACCTAGACGGACTTGGATAATCCATTGGAAAGGTTGTAGTGTAATCTGGTATTAGTCTATCTTGACTATAGGTTTACACTAGTACACTTTGTGTGTATTGAAAAGGACCACTTGAGGTTGTTCTCTTTGTACTGACTACAAAAGAAAACAAACACCTCTGTTATTATGGATGCTTATGCTCTTAATCCAGATATAATAACAGACATGTATATGCAGTGTGCATTACTTTGACTCATAAAAGAGTGAGATTCATTATGGATCAACAACCTCTATGAATTGGGTAATAGCATTGTATGATGATGGGCTGTTGATTGTAAAAAGAATCCATGTCCCGATACGTCGGGTTGATAATGTCCCCTTAAGGAGCTCATAAGGATTGTCATGTAAACCCTGCAGGTGGATTACATCCGACATGACAAATAAAGTTGAGTGGTACTACTTAAGGATAAAAGATGTTGATCAATATAGTTGTCAGTAACTTAATTTGATCGATGGACATTCGATATCTTAACATGGAGAGCTGAACGAGCATATAATAAAAGGAGCCCATAAATATAATTTGGGATTAGGAAGGTAGTGCAACAATAGCTCCTTAGTGGACCGAGCTATTGTTAATGGGCCTGGGTTGTGTGTTCGGGCTGAACACGGGATACCCAGATTCGTTAAGAGACCTAACCCTAATTTCTCCTCATGGTCCCTGCCGTAGCCTTATATATATCCTCTATTCTCTGGCCGTCATTATCAATTATCAGAGATAAGAAGTTTTCTCTAAATTCGTGATTCACGTAAGGAGAGGAAGAGAGGTCAGCCAAGGAGAAGAAAGGTTGGTAGACCGCCGCCCACACGACGTCCAACCCGAGGAAGGAATACGTGCAGAAGATCTTGGGGTCGCAGACGGCTCGAGGTTGCTAAAAACTATCGTCTTCTTCTCATCGCAGGTATAATTCGTGAACCCTAGATTCCGCTATAAAGGGTTAGATCACGTATTAAATCGTTTAAGCTTTTATGATCGATACGCACACCAATCCGTGTTCCTGGGAATCATCACAGTTCTATCAATTGGTATCAGAGCCGGTATTGGATCTGCGTATTGATTGTTACATCCATGTTGTCCAATAAAACTTGTGTTGTATGATAGTCGGTAGATGTAGATCTGTTCTAACTCGGTTTTGCAGGCATCTTAGATCCAAATATTATGGTCCAATGCATGTTTTGTTTGTGTTGTTGTTGTTTTGTGGATGTAATTATTGTGTTGTTGTTGTTTTGTGGATGTAATTAATATCACGAGGGTTGATCGTGCTTATAATTTTAATTTTTCAATCTAGATTATGTGTGAACTCCTTCGGGAGGCATAGGATTGATGTAATTTTAATTTTATTTTATTTTTATTTTTTTTCGATCGATCGTGATGGCGGTGGTGGCTGTTTCTGACGCCGGAGGAGATGCTGTTTTTAGGCAGTCCGGAGATCGACAGATGGTTTTCGATGAAGAAATCGGGCAGCCAAACCCAAAAAATAAATATAAAAATATAAAAATAAAAATAAAAATAAAAATAAAAAAAATAAAATCGGGGCGCTGCCCCGAACCCCTCGACCTGACCGGGCAGGTCGAACCCCGGATAGCTCCGCGCAGGGTCAGATTTGGGATTCGCACAGTCGGGGAAGAATCAGGAAAGATGGCCATAATAGTTGGATATTTATTTTCAAATTTATTGCCATTATTGCTTATTCTGATTATGCATGTTTATTATTTTGTGATTTTTTTTGAAAAACTAGGATCAATTAACAATGGACTACATGGACATAAATTAACTAGTAGAAAAACCCTCATTGTTAAATAACTAAGTGGGAGAGGGAATTCATTTAACATGAATCCCACGGTCTCCATTGCTGGTTTGTAGGTGATATAATTATACTTGCGTGTTGGCTTTAGTGCTTTCCTCCATATCGGATGAGTATAATTATGGATCACCAGTACGAACTTCCTTAGGGATAATTGTAGAAAGTTACCTAGTATGTGTTCACTTCTCCATCTGAAGGAACTCAATACAAGATAATGGACTTAGTATTAAGCAATGGTATACACTTAGATACAAATAATGGTATCCTCCCCATCGGAGTCACTGCTATTATTTGTAGGACCAGAGCAAGACCAACAGATTAATTTTATTTGTCATAAAGTTGTGTTGACATGATAGTAAAATTAATAGGAAAAACCTACTTGAACAAATATTGAATTTGTATACGTCCACACTATCGTGGCATGCTAAATTCATGGTGTTTAAGGTGTTGGTGAATTTTTTTTATTGTTTTGAGGGAATCAATATTTAATTAATTCAAAAAGTTTTGCCCTACATAATTTTTTTTTGTGATTCTCAGGATTTCAAAAATGGGTTCTTTCAGTCCACTTATGGTGATTCTTAAAGAAAACTAACTTACTGGACCTAATTATATTGACTGGAAACGTAACTTGGATATTGTCTTAACTGCTGAAGAGTACAAATTTGTACTCAATGAAGTATGCCCACCTAAGCCTGATGCTAACTCTGATGAAGAGGTCAAAGAGGCTTATAAGAAGTGGAATAAGGCAGATGAGATGGCGCGGTGTTACATTTTGGCATCTATGTCAAATGTACTGCAGCATCAGCATCAGGCCATGTCCACAGCTTATGATATGATGTACAACCTTAAGGAACTCTTCGGACATCAGAGTAGAGCAGCTAGGTAATTTGTTATGAAGAGTTTGATGAATGCATCTATGGCTGAGGGGACACCAGTAAGGGATCATGTTCTCAAGATGATGGGTCATCTAAATGAGATGGAGATCCTTGGTGCTGAAATCGATGGGGAAACCCAGGTCGATATCATTCTCAGGACTCTGCCTAAAAGTTTTGACTCGTTTTGCCTTAATTACAACATGAACAAAAGGTTGTATAGTTTGGCAGAACTTGCAAAAGAACTACAGGATGCTGAAGCTCTCTTCAAGCAGAATGCCCATGTTTATGTGACTGAAAAGGACTCTACTTCTAAGCCGAAAGGTGGTAAGAAGAAGAAAGTTCAGAAACAAGTAAACTCAGCAAAGAAGGGCATGGGACCTCAAGGCGCTGTGAAAAAGCCGAAAGGCAAGTGTTTCAAGTGCAAAGGGTCAGGACATTGGAAGACTGACTGTCCACTTCTCAAACAAGAGAACAAAAAAGGTATATCTCATTTACTAGTTGTTGAAACATGTTTAGCGGTGTTATCTACCGGCACCTGGTGTGTAGATACAGGAGTCACTAATCATGTCTGCAATACATTGTAGGGGTTCCAGGAAACCAGACGGCTCAGTGATGGAGAGATATGCTTGTTTATGGGTGACGCTACAAGAGTAGCGGCCGTTGCAATAGGAGATATTATTTTATCTTTTGGTAGAAATAAGTCTTTGACATTGAGAGATTGTCTTTATGCACCTTCACTTAGAAGGAATTTAATTTCTGTTTTCATGCTAGTTAAGGATGGATATTCAGTTTATTTTAATGACAATATTGTTATTAGAAAAAATAAGCATTTTATCTGTTCTGGTGCATTGGTTGATAATCTATGTCATTAATCCTATTTCGCCCACGATGCAACTTATGGAAATGAATAATATGTCTTCTAACATAAATAAGAGAAAAGAACCTTCTTGTATGAACCAAACATATCTTTGGCACTTGCGATTGGGGCATGTTAACCTAAGAAGGATTCAAAGACTGGTTAAAGATGGACCTTTGAGTTCATTGGAAGTGGAGGCACTACCAGTCTGTGAATCCTGCTTGGTAGGTAAAATGACCAAAAGGCCTTTCAAGGCAAAGGGGTATAGGGCCAAAGATGTGTTGGAATTGGTTCATTCTAATTTGTGTGGGCCCATGACTGTCCAGGCTAGAGGTGGCTTTGAATATTTTGTCACATTTACTGACGATTATTCAAGGTATGGATATATTTATTTGATGCGCCGTAAGTCTGAGTGCTTTGATAAAGTCAAAGAGTACAAGGCAGAAACGGAGAAACGTCATGGAAAATGTATCAAGTCATTACGTTCAGATCGTGGTGGCGAGTATCTCTTTGGGGAGTTTAGGGACTATTTGTCAGAGGCTGGGATTACATCCCAATTATCAGCACCTGGAACACCCCAACAGAATGGTGTAGCAGAAAGAAGGAATAGGACTTTTATGGAGATGGTTAGATCAATGATGAGTTATTCAGATTTACCAGATTCGTTTTGGGGATATTCCTTAGAAACTGCAGCTTATATTTTGAACTTGGTTCCTTCTAAGTCAGTACCAATTACTCCCACAGAACTGTGGGCTGGGCGTAAGCCTAGTCTGAAACAGGTTCGGATTTGGGGTAGTCCAGCACACGTGCTGAATGGGAAAGCCGATAAGTTGGAATCTCGTACAGAAGTACGCTTGTTTGTAGGCTATCCAAGAGGAACGAAAGGAGGTTTATTTTATAGTCCTAAGGATCAGAAGGTCATTGTCAGCACCAATGCTCGATTCTTAGAGGAAGACTATGTGATGAACCATAAACCCATAAGTAGAGCTGTTCTAGAAGAACTAAGAGGTGAGACACCAAATACTTCAGTACCAACAGTACAACAGGATGTACCACCAGTAACTGCACAACGTGTCACAAATGTTACACCACAACCGATAGTGCCTCGTCGTAGTGGGAGGGTTGTGATACAACCTGATAGATATATGTTCTTGGGAGAGTCGTCAGACTTTGTCCCTGAGGAACAAGATTATGATCCCTGTACCTACAATGAAGCACTTCAAGATAAAGATGCAGAGTCTTGGCAAAAAGCAATGATATCTGAAATAGAAACTATGGATTCTAATCAAGTCTGGGAGCTTGTAGAACCACCTATTGGTGTAAAAGCCATTGGATGCAAGTGGGTCTATAAGAGAAAAAGAGGATCAGATGGTAAGGTTGAAACCTTTAAAGCTCGGCTTGTTGCAAAAGGTTTTACTCAAAGAGAGGGTATTGATTATGAGGAAACTTTTTCGCCAGTAGCCATGCTTAAGTCTATCCGGATTCTTTTATCTATTGTAGTTCATCTTGATTATGAGATTTGGCAAATGGATGTCAAGACAGCTTTCCTTAATGGAAGTCTTGAGGAAGACATCTATATGAAGCAACCAGACGGGTTCATTGAAAAGGGCCAAGAGCATCTTATTTGTAAGCTCAAGAAGTCCATTTATGGACTTAAGCAAGCTTCTAGATCTTGGAACATATGTTTTGATCAGGTGATAAAATCCTATGGATTTGATCAATGTCAAGATGAATCGTGTGTATACAAAAAGTGTGACGGAAACGTAGTGGTATTCCTAGTACTTTACGTGGATGACATCTTGCTCATTGGAAACAATGTGAAGGTATTATCTAACGTAAGGGTATGGTTATCCAAACAGTTTGATATGAAGGACTTGGGATAAGTAGGTCACATCCTTGGGATCAAAGTTCTACGAGATTGCAAGAAATGGATGTTGGGCTTGTCCCAAGCTTCCTATATCGATACTATACTAACTCGTTTTAGCATGCAAAATTCTAAGAAAGGTTTCTTACCTTTTAGGCATGGAATTGCCCTATCAAAGGACCAGTGTCCGAGGACACCTAAAGAGATAGAGAACATGAAAGCAGTTCCTTATGCTTCAGCAGTAGGAATCTTAATGTATGCAATGCTATGTACGAGACCAGATATCTGCTTTGCCGTTGGCATGGTTAGCAGATATCAGTCTAACCCGGGACAAGAGCACTGGACTGCCGTAAAGCATATTTTGAAGTACCTGAAAAGGACTAAAGATTACATGCTAGTTTACCAAGCAGATAGTTTAGTTGTCTTGGGGTATACAGACTCAGATTTTCAGTCAGATAGGGATTTCAGGAAATCAACCTTAGGTTATGTATTTACTTTGGGAGGTGGAGCCACTATATGGAGGAGTATCAAGAAAAAATGTATTGCTGATTCTACCATGGAAGCCGAGTATGTGGCAGCCGCTGAGGCAACCAAATAAGCGGTTTGGCTTAGAAACTTCCTATTGGACTTGGATGTGGTACCTAATTTGCCTAAGGCTATTACACTTTATTGTGATAATAGTGGTGCAGTTGCAAATTCGAAGGAACCACGAGCCCATAAGGCAAGTAAACACATTGAGCGTAAGTACCACCTGATACGAGATTTCGTAAAGAAAGGAAAAGTTGTTGTGATTAAGATAGCATCAGCAGACAACCTAGCTGATCCCTTCACTAAGAGCTTACCAGCTAAGGCTTTTGATAGTCATGTTGAGGGAATGGGAGTCAGATGCGTAGCAGCATGGCTTTAAGTATAAGTGGGAGATTTGTAACAGTATACTGAAAAGCAATGCTTTGAGTATAAGTGGGAGATTGTTAGGGTTATATACTGAAAGCATCACTTTTGTATTAACTTTATTTCCTTATTTTTTTTGAATGAGAATCATATGGGCATATGTTTGCATATTGTGATATTAATGCAAGTATCTGATATTCTATAAGGTTGATAATATGGTGTGAGGTGACACACAGAAGATCATATTATCAGTTCCCTATGGAATATATAAATAGTTCACAACCTAGACGGACTTGGATAATCCATTGGAAAGGTTGTAGTGTAATCTGGTATTAGTCTATCTTGACTATAGGTTTACACTAGTACACTTTGTGTGTATTGAAAAGGACCACTTGAGGTTGTTCTCTTTGTACTGACTACAAAAGAAAATAAACACCTCTGTTATTATGGATGCTTATGCTCTTAATCCAGATATAATAACAGACATGTATATGCAGTGTGCATTACTTTGACTCATAAAAGAGTGAGATTCATTATGGATCAACAACCTCTATGAATTGGGTAATAGCATTGTATGTATGATGGGCTGTTGATTGTAAAAAGAATCCATGTCCCGATACGTCGGGTTGATGATGTCCCCTTAAGGAGCTCATAAGGATTGTCATGTAAACCCTGCAGGTGGATTACATCCGACATGACAAATAAAGTTGAGTGGTACTACTTAAGGATAAAAGATGTTGATCAATATAGTTGTCAGTAACTTAATTTGATCGACGGACATTCGATATCTTAACATGGGGAGCTGAACGAGCATATAATAAAAGGAGCCCATAAATATAATTTGGGATTAGGAAGGTAGTGCAACAATAGCTCCTTAGTGGACCGAGCTATTGTTAATGGGCCTGGGTTGTGTGTTCGGGCTGAACACGGGATACCCAGATTCGTTAGGAGACCTAACCCTAATTTCTCCTCATGGTCCCTGCCGTAGCCTTATATATATCCTCTATTCTCTGGCCGTCATTATCAATTATCAGAGATAAGAAGTTTTCTCTAAATTCGTGATTCACGTAAGGAGAGAAAGAGAGGTCAGCCAAGGAGAAGAAAGTTTGGTAGACCGTCGCCCACACGACGTCCAACCCGAGGAAGGAATACGTGCAGAAGATCTTGGGGTCGCAGACGGCTCGAGGTTGCTAGAAACTATCGTCTTCTTCTCATCGCAGGTATAATTCGTGAACCCTAGATTCCGCTATAAAGGGTTAGATCACGTATTAAATCGTTTAAGCTTTTATGATTGATACGCACACCAATCCGTGTTCCTGGGAATCATCACAGTTCTATCAACATGACAGCGATCGGAAGCGGGGTATTTCCCCTCGATACCGTCGAGTTGGAGCCCGAAAGAACCCATCCAGAGCCAGAGCCGGCGGAGGAGCTGCAAGATGTCTCATTCGAGACAGGGGATCCGTCGAAGCACTTTCGAGTAAGCTTCTCCCTCGCCCCAGACCTCAAGTCTGCCCTAATCGCCTGCATTCGGCGCAATGTCGACCTCTTTGCCTAGAAACCCTCTGACATGCCCGGCATCTCCGAGGATCTCATCATGCATAAACTCAGCGTGATTCCCTGGTCGAAACCAGTTGTCCAAAAATGGCGCAAGTTCGCCCCGGAGCGACAACAGGCGGTAAACGCGGAAGTTGACAAGCTCTTGTCCGCGCGTTTCATACAAGAGGTCAGCTACCCGGAGTGGTGTTTGTTGGAAATCTAGCTACCTAAGTAAATAGATAAACCTAGACACAAATTATAAAACCTCGCAAGTGCACGAATCGAATCGTAGTAATAGCAAGGGTCGATCCCACAGAGATTGTAGATTTCAACTAACTAATCAATAGAAAATAATAAAAATCATAAGGAGTTGTTTTAAAAGTCTAAAAGGAATAAAAAGATTAAAACTAAGAAGGAATTGTTGAATCACAAATATCTCTTGAATAGTTGGGTTGTTGATCTCCACCAATAGTTAGTAATGCCAATTTGCCTTCTGAACTTACTTCTAATTACTCATGTTTGTTCACTTCAAGGGCATGGTATCTACTCCTTAAAGTATTGTTTCCCTAAGCCAAGAATTAGGCATGGTATCTACTCTAATTCGTTTCTTTCCGTAAGTATCTAGCATGGTGTCTACTAAGTTATACTTAGAGAAAACATAAGAACAGTGGAAACGAACAAACACTTAAAGTTCTAGAAATTGGTATCAGATCTAGATCCTCTAAGTTGATTGAACCAAGAACCCCTAAAGATTCTTTTGTTACAAATTATGAGCACGAGATTCGGTCGTCTCAATATGCTTCATATAACAGATTTAGATAAATGATAACATAAACTTGATATTCTCACGTGCTGTATGTCAGTCGACTGGCTCTCACCTCAGTCGACTGCTCTCAGACTTCAAGATCCAAGTTTGATGATCATTAATCTATGTCAATTCAACCAGATTCAATCAATAAGTAATTAGAAGATCTCAGAAGAATATAGCACTACATAACTACGGTTTCGATCTACCCAACTATGAAATTAGTTCCACATAATAATAACTTTATTGCTTAACAAGTTTGAATACATGATCAACATAAAAGAATAAAGAGAGAAGAAGAAATAAACTAATGGATTCCGGCAATATGGTCGACTGTCTGTCACACAGTCGACTGCCTTCTGGTTGCTGGATCTTCTCTCTCCTTCTTCGATGATGATGGAGTGATGCACTGGTTGACTTGATGGTTGGGAACTTTGTGATTAAGTTGCGTCTCAGAGATATATCTAATTATCCTGATCTGATGATCTCTCCTGATATTTATAGAGTACGGCTGAGAATTAGGGTTTCCACTTTTTCAGGAAGATCCTTCTTTATTTGATTTGATGATTAATATCTTTCTCTTTTCTCCTTTCCTTCCTTATCTGTTCACCACGTCCACTTGGAAATACCCTGTCTTTAGATTTGATTTGCTGCATAAAATCTTGATTCAAGTAGATTTGAAATTAGATGCAGGTGTATCTTTGAAGATTTGATTTGTTTATTCCGCCGCAGACCAGTCGACTTATCTTCGAACCAGTCGACTGAGTCGAGACTTCTGAAGATTTCCTATATGATCATACCAGTCGACTGGTTTTGAGAGTAAGTCGACTGTGACGAGAGGTGTGGAATTTCAGCTTCTCCTGTCCAGTCGCCTGTATTGGGTCATCAGTCGACTGATCCTCTGCAGTTTGCTGTGTATTATCCTTGACGTCTTGAATCTGCTTCGTTTTGCTGTTATAAGTTGTTTCCTATGGAAAAGAGAAAATAAGAGTTAAATACCATATATAGAGCTTTTAAATGTCTAATTATATTAAGATTATTGCTCTAAAAAGTGAATAATAATGTGTTCATCAAATACCCCCACACTTAGCTTTTGCTTGTCCTCAAGCAAACTAGAATTATGAATAGGGAGAATAATAATAACAATAGATTCAACCACCAAGATTTCTTATTATGTGGACATCAAAATGAAAAATATAAAACTACAAACAATTTCAGATAAAGTAAAGTTAAACATACCCACTTTCTCCAGTGCAATTGTCTATTCATAAATCCCAAACTTAGTCATATATGTCATGCGATTAATGTAGTTATAGTATGTATCTACTCAGTCTGTGATTATCCCTTTTCTCTACTACAAATCCAGTAGCAAACTAGAGTTTTCTTCTTCTTCTTTTTTTTTTTTTTTTTTTTTTTTTTTTTTTTTTTAGTCTCTTCCTTAAAGTTGTCACTTGTCTTTTGACGCGAATGCGAAACATTTGTGATGTATCCACCCGGTTACTCAACAAGTCACAAATATTAAAGTGCTTTGCATACTCATATTTCAAGTTGCCGTTTGACGTAAAGGTAAACATTGGTGATGAATACCCCTAGTTACTAAGCCCTCAAAACATTGGAGTAGACTGACTTTATTCAAATATATATGTATATTGTATCACTCTATTTACTTAAACTCGATTTAAGACTAGATCTAAAGGGAATAATTATCAGAAAAAGCATCACATTTGTTTATTATGTATAATCGCATGACTCACACAAATTTGTAGGGAATTATGAAGCTCAACAATCCTAAAGTAAATAAGTATCCTTACTCTTACTTTATAAAAAATTGTTTATCCTAAAAAAATTCCAAATATAACTAACTAATACCCCCACGCTTAGATGGAACATTGTCCTCAATGTTCGAAAGAAAATGTAAAAATAGGCATATGTCACATCTAGGTAGGAGAGAAAAAATAAAAATAACGCAAAGAAAAATAATAATGAATAACTGAAAGCAAATAAAGGAAAGTGTAAATACTTCCCTGAAACATTGGGTTGCCTCCCAATAAGCGCTGTGTTTCTTGTCTTCAGCTAGACTCGATGAGTTTGTGCAATGTATTGAATGGTTCAAGGTTCACAACTCATCGACTTATAAGGTCTCCCCCTCTGCCCATTCACCTTGAACGTTTGATTTTTCGCCAACGCTCCATGTGGGGGAAACCTTTGCAACAATTTTATGGATCGTACCACCTTGACATCAGTTTATCAGCAATGGTCCATCTTAAAGCACCATTGTGATTTTGCAAGACTCCCTGCAGCCCTGCTTCTTTGTTCATCCTGAATTTTGCAGCAACTGTCACAGGTACTGTCTGGTTGTTCCCCAAATAATCAAGTAGTGGCCTCAGGTGTTCATGTAGTGGCTTTAGCTCCTCATCAGGTGTCCTAGGAGCAGTCGACTTGTCACGATCTTCAGTCGACTTGTATGTTTCATCAGTCGACTTGTCCTCTTCATAAGTCGACTTAACCTGTAGAACACAAGTGTTATCAGATACCAACTCTTCAAATACAGATGCAAGCTTACCTGGATATGACTCTGGAGTTTCATGATGATGTTCGGTCTCTGCAATCCTCCAGTCATCGTATTCCATTTCATCTTGAGATAGTAGTGGAGGGTGCGCAATGGTTGCTTGTAATGGATCAACACCATGTACCTGAAATGTTTGGTCACCACTTTCCTGAACCACATCAATATTATAACATTCATGATTATCGTGTGGAAATTGTGGTGCATCAAACATTGTAAACTCAGTCTCTTCTTCTAGTGTTGTCCTTGATTGGAGCTGTTCTTGTCCTCTAGGGTTAGGTATGGTTTGTGATGGAAATTCTCCTGCCTTTCTTTCACTTAACTCCGTAGCCATTTGGCCAATTTGAACTTTCAATTTTTGAATGGCCTGTCTTTGTTGATCACTGGTTTGTTGTTGCTGTTGGAGTAGTTGAAGAATGGTGGATTCGAAATTTAACTTCTCTTGTTCTTGTGCTGGCTCATCATACCCATTCCCGCCTTGGAATTGCTGCGCATGCCCTGGTGCAAATTGATTGTCTTGATGGTTTTGCCACCCTGGGTTATACGTGTTTGAAAAAAAATTGTTCTGGGGCGGGTACATTCCCTGTTCTACGTAGTTTGTATGCTCCTGATCTGCGAAAGAAAACATGGGACATGAATTAGTTGTATGGTTAGATTGAAAACAATTTGCACAAATTTCTTTTGGTTGGTTTTTTACGCCACCCAACATTGAATTTACAAGCATATCAATCTTTTTGTTCATGGTTTCCATTTCTAATTGCATGTTATTATTATGAGAAATTTCGTATACTCCCTGTTTTTTCGACAGACCCCTCCTTGTGGAGAATTGTTGTGAGTTCTCGCTGAGTTCTTCAAATAACTCTATGGCCTCCTCAGCACTCTTCCTCATCAACATTCCATTGCAACCTGCATCTACAATTGCTTTGTTAGCGTAATTTAAACCCTCATAAAATGATTGTACCTGGTCATCCTTAGGTATGTTATGCGTAGGACACTTGAAAAGCTTGTTTTTGAAGTCCTTCCATGCCTCGAAAAACAAATCGCCATCTTTTTGTTGGAAGAGTAGAATCTCCCTTTTTAGTTGTCTGGTTTTCTGGGCTGGAAAGAACTCTTTCAAGAACTTTGTCGCCAATTGCTCCCATGAATTAATTGATCCTGGTTCCAAAGAATTATACCACAACTTAGCATTAAGTTTTAAAGAAAAAGGAAACAAGATTAACCTGATTTGTTCAGAGGTAAGCCCTTGGATGCTTTGTGTCCTGCAAAGATCAAAGAAGTCTTGTAAATGTAGATGCGGATCTTCGTCTGTTCTACCAAAGAAGTGGGGCACCATGCTGAGTAATTGAGGTGATAGATGCATATTCCCTGTGACTTTGGGTTGAAAAGCTATGCAAGAAGGATTCTCAATATTCTTAGGAATGAATTTGTCTTGCATTGGTACCCGGTTTAAAAAAATTTCACCCATTGTTGCTTTTTGGAAAAATCCTCTGGACAGTCGACTGATCCTCGGGACAGTCGACTGGTCTGCACCTGTACAATAGCTTCTGTACAGTCGACTTGTCTATGAGACAGTCGACTGATCTGGTTCTGTGCAAAGTTTAACCTGAAAGAAAGTTCAAGAAAAAGAAAAAGAAGAAATAAAATAGAATAAAAAAAAAGATTTTACTGATTTGTAAGTCAAAATACTAAACAATCCCCGGCAACGGCGCCAAAAACTTGTTTGTTGGAAATCTAGCT
This sequence comes from Hemerocallis citrina, assembly GCA_017893485.1. Taxonomy (NCBI): domain Eukaryota; kingdom Viridiplantae; phylum Streptophyta; class Magnoliopsida; order Asparagales; family Asphodelaceae; genus Hemerocallis; species Hemerocallis citrina. The sequence goes on from CM030358.1 coordinate 250,394,705, forward strand.
ACCTAAGTAAATAGATAAACCTAGACACAAATTATAAAACCTCGCAAGTGCACGAATCGAATCGTAGTAATAGCAAGGGTCGATCCCACAGAGATTGTAGATTTCAACTAACTAATCAATAGAAAATAATAAAAATCATAAGGAGTTGTTTTAAAAGTCTAAAAGGAATAAAAAGATTAAAACTAAGAAGGATTTGTTGAATCACAAATATCTCTTGAATAGTTGGGTTGTTGATCTCCACCAATAGTTAGTAATGCCAATTTGCCTTCTGAACTTACTTCTAATTACTCATGTTTGTTCACTTCAAGGGCATGGTATCTACTCCTTAAAGTATTGTTTCCCTAAGCCAAGAATTAGGCATGGTATCTACTCTAATTCGTTTCTTTCCGTAAGTATCTAGCATGGTGTCTACTAAGTTATACTTAGAGAAAACATAAGAACAGTGGAAACGAACAAACACTTAAAGTTCTAGAAATTGGTATCAGATCTAGATCCTCTAAGTTGATTGAACCAAGAACCCCTAAAGATTCTTTTGTTACAAATTATGAGCACGAGATTCGGTCGTCTCAATATGCTTCATATAACAGATTTAGATAAATGATAACATAAACTTGATATTCTCACGTGCTGTATGTCAGTCGACTGGCTCTCACCTCAGTCGACTGCTCTCAGACTTCAAGATCCAAGTTTGATGATCATTAATCTATGTCAATTCAACCAGATTCAATCAATAAGTAATTAGAAGATCTCAGAAGAATATAGCACTACATAACTACGGTTTCGATCTACCCAACTATGAAATTAGTTCCACATAATAATAACTTTATTGCTTAACAAGTTTGAATACATGATCAACATAAAAGAATAAAGAGAGAAGAAGAAATAAACTAATGGATTCCGGCAATATGGTCGACTGTCTGTCACACAGTCGACTGCCTTCTGGTTGCTGGATCTTCTCTCTCCTTCTTCGATGATGATGGAGTGATGCACTGGTTGACTTGATGGTTGGGAACTTTGTGATTAAGTTGCGTCTCAGAGATATATCTAATTATCCTGATCTGATGATCTCTCCTGATATTTATAGAGTACGGCTGAGAATTAGGGTTTCCACTTTTTCAGGAAGATCCTTCTTTATTTGATTTGATGATTAATATCTTTCTCTTTTCTCCTTTCCTTCCTTATCTGTTCACCACGTCCACTTGGAAATACCCTGTCTTTAGATTTGATTTGCTGCATAAAATCTTGATTCAAGTAGATTTGAAATTAGATGCAGGTGTATCTTTGAAGATTTGATTTGTTTATTCCGCCGCAGACCAGTCGACTTATCTTCGAACCAGTCGACTGAGTCGAGACTTCTGAAGATTTCCTATATGATCATACCAGTCGACTGGTTTTGAGAGTAAGTCGACTGTGACGAGAGGTGTGGAATTTCAGCTTCTCCTGTCCAGTCGCCTGTGTTGGGTCATCAGTCGACTGATCCTCTGCAGTTTGCTGTGTATTATCCTTGACGTCTTGAATCTGCTTCGTTTTGCTGTTATAAGCTGTTTCCTATGGAAAAGAGAAAATAAGAGTTAAATACCATATATAGAGCTTTTAAATGTCTAATTATATTAAGATTATTGCTCTAAAAAGTGAATAATAATGTGTTCATCAAGTGGCTGGAAAACGTCGTCATGGTCAAGAAGGCGAGCGGGAGTGGGAAGATCTGCATAGATTTCACCAACCTCAACAAGGCATGCCCCAAGGATCTGTTCCCTCTCCCCAGCATTGACGCCCTGATTGATGCGACCTCGGGTCACGAGCTCTTATCATTCATGGATGCCTTCTCAGGCTATAACCAAATCCGGATGTTTCCTCCAGACATCGCTAAGATGTCCTTCATCACAGACCAGGGACTGTATTGCTACCGGGTCATGCCCTTCGGGCTGAAGAACGCCGGCGCCACCTACCAGAGGCTCGTCAACCGAGTCTTTAAAGATCAAATCGGGCGTAACATAGAGGTATACGTCGACGACATGCTCGTCAAAAGCCAACAAGGACAGCACCACGTCAAAAGCTGGGGGCTCGGTGCTCGGATAACAACGCGAGCCAGAAAAGCTTCCCTTACAAGCTTGGGGCTCGGCGCTCGGATAACAGCGCGAGCCTGAAAAGCTTCCCTTACAAACTTAGGGCTCGGCGCTCAGATACCAGCGGGAGCCTGAAAAGCTTTCCTTACAAGCTTAGGGCTCAGCGCTCGGATAACAAAGCGAGCCAGAAAAGCATCCCCTACAAGCTCAGGGCTCGGTGCTCGGATAACAGCACGAGCCCAAAAAGCTTTCCTTATAAGCTTAGGGCTCGGTGCTCGGATAACAGCGCGAGCCTGAAAAGCTTCTCTTACAAGCTTGGGGCTCGGTGCTCAGATAACAGCGCGAGCCCAAAAAGCTTCCCTTACAAGCTTGGGGCTCGGTGATCGGATAACAGCGCGAGCCTGAAAAGCTTCCCTTACAAGCTTGGGGCTTGGTGCTTGGATAAAAGTGCGAGCCTGAAAAGCTTCTCTTACAAGCTTGGGGCTCAGTGCTCGGATAACAGCGCGAGCCTAAAAAGCTTCCCTTACAAGCTTGGGGCTCGGTGATCGGATAACAGCGCGAGCCTGAAAAGCTTCCCTTACAAGCTTGGGGCTCGGTGCTCGGATAACAGCGCGAGCCAGAATAGCTTCACTTACTCTAGTATCGGGGCTCGGTATCTGTCCCTCGCTCGGTTTGGGCTTCTTCAAACTCATCAACCTATGTACGAAGCGACATCCGCCAGCCACGCCCGCACCGTCTCTCCCTGAGAACAAGTGTGGAAGCTCGGCGTTGACCCCGAGCAAGGCGGGTATCTTCTTCAAGGCACCACGACCTTGACGCTCGGCGGCGACCCTCTGCTACGCCCGCAATTGTCTTTCTCACCGGTATGGGGGCTCGGCATCTGTCCCTCGCTCGGTTTGGGCTTCTTCAAGCTCATCAACCTATGTACGAGGCGACATCCGCCAGCCACGCTCGCACCGTCTCTCCCTGAGAACATGTGCTGGAGCTCGGCGTCGGCCCCGAGCAAGGCGGGTACCTTCTTCAAGGCACCGCGACCTTGACGCTCGGCGGTGACCCTCTGCTACGCCCACAATTGTCTTTCTCACCGGTATGGGGGCTCGGCATCCGTCCCTCGCTCGGATTGGGCTTCTTCAAGCTCATCAACCTATGTACGAGGCGACATCCGCCAGCCACGCCCGCACCGTCTCTCCCTGAGAACATGTGCTGGAGCTCGGCGTCGGCCCCGAGCAAGGCGGGTACCTTCTTCAAGGCACCGCGACCTTGACGCTCAGCGGCGACCCTCTGCTATGCCCGCAATTGTCTTTCTCACCGGTATGGGGGCTCAGCATCCGTCCCTCGCTCGGTTTGGGTTTCTTCAAGCTCATCAACCTATGTATGAGGCGACATCCGCCAGCCATGCCCGCACCGTCTCTCCCTGAGAACATGTGCTGGAGCTCGGCGTCGGCCCCGAGCAAGGCAGGTACCTTCTTCAAGGCACCGCGACCTTGACACTCGGCGGCGACCCTCTGCTTCGCCCGCAGTTGTCTTTCTCACCGGTATGGGGGCTCGGCATCCGTCCTTCGCTCGGTTTGGGCTTCTTCAAGCTCATCAACCTATGTACGAGGCGACATCCGCCAGCCATGCCCGCACCGTCTCTCCCTGAGAACATGTGCTGGAGCTCGGTGTCGGCCCCGAGCAAGGTGGGTACCTTCTTCAAGGCACCGCGACCTTGACGCTCGGCGGCGACCCTCTGCTACTCCTGCAGTTGTCTTTCTCACCGCTATGGGGGCTCGGTATCCGTCCCTCGCTCGGTTTGGGCTTCTTCAAGCTCATCAACCTATGTACGAGGCGACATCCGCCAGCCACGCCCGCACCGTCTCTCCCTGAGAACATGTGCTGGAGCTCGGCATCGGCCCCGAGCTAGGCGGGTACCTTCTTCAAGGCACCGCGACCTTGACACTCGGCGGCGACCCTCTGCTACGCCCGCAGTTGTCTTTCTTACCGGTATGGGGGCTCGGCATCCGTCCTTTGCTCGGTTTGGGCTTCTTCAAGCTCATCAATCTATGTACGAGGCGACATCCGCCAGCCATGCCCGCACCGTCTCTCCCTGAGAACATGTGCTGGAGCTCGGCGTCGGCCCCGAGCAAGGCGGGTACCTTCTTCAAGGCACCGCGACCTTGACGCTCGGCGACGACCCTCTGCTACTCCTGCAGTTGTCTTTCTCACCGCTATGGGGGCTCGGTATCCGTCCCTCGCTCGGTTTGGGCTTCTTCAAGCTCATCAACCTATGTACGAGGCGACATCCGCCAGCCATGCCCGCACCGTCTCTCCCTGAGAACATGTGCTGGAGCTCGGCATCGGCCCCGAGCTAGGCGGGTACCTTCTTCAAGGCACCGTGACCTTAACGCTCGGCAGCGACCCTCTGCTACGCCCGCAATTGTCTTTCTCACTGGTATCAGGGCTCGGCATCCGTCCCTCACTTGGTTTGGGCTCCTTCAAGCTCATCAACCTATGTACGAGGCGACATCCGCCTGCCACGCCCGCACCGTCTTTCCCTGAGAACATGTACTGGAGCTCGGTGTTAGCCCCGAGCAAGGCGGGTACCTTATTCAAGGCACCGCGATCTTGACGCTCGGCGGCGACCCTCTGCTACGACCGCAATTGTCTTTCTCACCGGTATGGGGGCTCGGCATCCGTCCCTCGATCGGTTTGGGCTTCTTCAAGCTCATCAACCTATGTACGAGGCGACATCCGCCAGCCACGCCCGCACCGTCACTCTCTGAGATCATGTGCTGGAGCTCGGCGTCGGCCCCGAGCAAGGCGGGTACCTTCTTCAAGTAACCACGATCTTGACGCTCGGCGGCGACCCTCTGCAACGCCCACAATTGTCTTTCTCACCGGTATGGGGGCTCGGCATCCGTCCCTCGCTCGGATTGGGCTTCTTCAAGCTCATCAACCTATGTACGAGGCGACATCCGCCAGCCACATCCGCACCGTCTCTCCCTGAGAACATGTGCTAGAGCTCGGCGTCGGCCCTGAGCAAGGCGGGTACCTTCTTCAAGGCACCGCGACCTTGATGCTCAGTGGCGACTCTCTGCTATGCCCGCAATTGTCTTTCTCACCGGTATGGGGGCTCAGCATCCGTCCCTCGCTCGGTTTGGGCTTCTTCAAGCTCATCAACCTATGTATGAGGCGACATCCGCCAGCCACGCCCGCACCGTCTCTCCCTGAGAACATGTGTTGGAGCTCGGCGTCGGCCCCGAGCAAGGTGGGTACCTTCTTCAAGGCACAGCGACCTTGACACTTGGCGGCGACCCTCTGCTACGCCCGCAATTGTCTTTCTCACCGGTATGGGGGCTCGGCATCCGTCCTTCGCTCGGTTTGGGCTTCTTCAAGCTCATCAACCTATGTACGAGGCGACATCTGCCAGCCATGCCCGCACCGTCTCTCCCTGAGAACATGTGCTGGAGCTCGGCGTCGGCCCCGAGCAAGGTGGGTACCTTCTTCAAGGCACCGCAACCTTGACGCTCGGCGGCGACCCTCTGCTACTCCTGCAGTTGTCTTTCTCACCGCTATGGGGGCTCGGTATCCGTCCCTCGCTCGGTTTGGGCTTCTTCAAGCTCATCAACCTATGTACGAGGCGACATCCGCCAGCCACGCCCGCACCGTCTCTCCCTGAGAACATGTGCTGGAGCTCGGCATCGGCCCCGAGCAAGGCGGGTACCTTCTTCAAGGCACCGTGACCTTGACGCTCGGCAGCGACCCTCTGCTACGCCCGCAATTGTCTTTCTCACTGGTATCAGGGCTCGGCATCCGTCCCTCACTCGGTTTGGGCTCCTTCAAGCTCATCAACCTATGTACGAGGCGACATCCGCCTGCCACGCCCGCACCGTCTATCCCTGAGAACATGTGCTGGAGCTCGGCGTTGGCCCCGAGCAAGGCGGGTACCTTCTTCAAGGCACCGCGATCTTGACGCTCGGCGGAGACCCTCTGCTACGACCGCAATTGTCTTTCTCACCGGTATGGGGGCTCGGCATCCGTCCCTCGCTCGGTTTGGGCTTCTTCAAGCTCATCAACCTATGTACGAGGCGACATCCGCCAGCCACGCCCGCACCGTCTCTCTACGAGAACAAGTGCTGGAGCTCGGTGTCGGCCCCGAGCAAGGCGGGTACCTTCTTCAAATCACCGCGACCTTGACACTCGGTGGCGACCCTCTGCTACTATTCCAACTGGTTTTCTTACAAACATGGGCGCTCGACAAACCGGAGCAAGGCCACAGCTTTCTTCAAAGCCGCTCGACCACCACGCTCGGTTACGACCTACAACCATGTGTTGACAAAATTTTATTAAGATTTAGAGCGTCCGCCTTCGGCAGATGCCCCGAGCCTCGAGTCGAATTATTGACCACCCTCTCACCCGCGAACAACTCGGGGTTTACGGCTTTTACAAGCCTAAACCCCGAACTGTTCGAGGATGGCAGGGGGGCCATCGACCCGCTGCTCTCTCCGTCTCGGAACAAACGCTCCGAGCCTTCGAGCCATTCAGCTGACCCTTCTCTCGCCCCCGAACAACTCGGGGTTTACGGCTCTTACGAGCCCAAAACCCCGAATTGTTCGAGGACGGCAGAAGAGCCACCACGCTTCGGCTCTCTCCGAACCCCCGAACCGATCGGTCGGCCCACCGCTCACCAACGAACAACCCGGGGTCTCACAGCTCTAACAGCCTGAACCCCGAATAGTCCGAGGGTGATCGGTGTGCCTTCGATCTGGAGTACTCGAAAATATTTTATTCTCTGGGCGCCCGCCTTCGGCATGCACCCGAGTCAGACGACTCACTGCCTGACAACCAACAAGGGGAGTGGGGATTATATAGCCCCCTGAGGCCCACATTTATTGCATCTGGGAATACGAAATGACGGAAGGCAAAATGTCGCCATAAATGTTCATGGGAATGCAAAACGTCGCCAGTTATTGCTTATCGAAAAGCTAAATGCCGCGACAGTCACGCCCGTTGCAATAAGTCACCTCGGAGCCGACCCCTGCACAACGAGCCCGGCAACCGTCCCTAGCAACCAAGACAATCAGAGCACGGAAAATCAAATGTTCTTATTTATTACTCATTGCTTACAACTCAATGAAAGTCGGTACAAATACAAGGAAAAAGCTCACAACTCACTCGCACTCGGCTGGGAACTCGAATTTGGGGCTCCTATCACGCTCGACTGGACCGGCCTGGGAAGACACTCCCACCACCGAGCTTCCTGCATCTTCGGGCGGCGCCCCATCCGATAGAAATTTCGGAGACCGCCCTGCGGTCGAGTTGCTGGCCCCTTCAATCAGACCAGCGCCTAACACCAGCTTCAGCCTGCGAATCTCCAGCTCCTTCTCAACTACAGCCTCACAAAGGAAAGACTCCGAAGCCGACCCCCCGCTGAAGCATCCGAGAGGGACCAGTCTGTCTCGATTACCCACTAGTCTCGGTCGGCTATGGCCTTCTTCAGGCGCGCCACCTCCAAACCGAGCTCCCTGGACCTGTTCAGAAAATAGTTAACGGCGGCGGCTCGGTCCCGAACCTGCTTCTGTTGACGAGCCAAAGCTGCCTCCGTGGCCTCCTCCCCTGCTCGAACTAGAGGTACCTCGGCAACAACGGGGAGGGCGACACAGGTCTCGTGCGTCTATCAAAAGACGAGAACAAACATCACAAAAAACACAAGTCTGGAAGGGTCGGCCCAAAAAAATAACTTTCATTTCTTTCAAAAATTTGATACAAAAGCCGCGGTGACCAGTCCGCTTAAGGCATTTACATCAAAATGAGCAAAAAGAAAAAAGATTATTCTATTCTTGAGGGGGGGTGGCACCTCGTCGTCGACCTGGTCGCCCCCCGCTTTGTCGCCCCCCGAGGTGGGAGGAAGGTTCGGCGCCCATCCATAGTAGAGATGGTCCACGTTCTGCTCGGGGTAGATCTGCTTAAAGTGGGACTTGGCCTGTTCGTACGCCTCGTCCTGCGCCAGCATCAGAGTCTCCCCCAAGGCCGACTCCATCTCCTCCAGTGCCTTCTTCCCCTTCTCCGCCTCAACCGTGATCTTTGCCTCAAGATCCTCTCGGTCCTGCTTATGAATTTTGCAGAGCGACTCTATCTGAGCCTCGTGGACGGCCACCATGGCCCGGGCTTCTTTCAGCTCATCCATGGCCTTGTTCAGTTCGTGGAGGTACTTCTCCGTATTCCACCTCTCGATGTATATCTCCTTCTCCAAGCACTTGTGGAGGTGCTGACCATGGAGCATCGCATGTCCGAGGAGAGAAAGATCAGAAAAACTCCAAGTTAAAAAAAGAAAAGCGGAGCCAAGCCAACTTACTGAGAGGTGTCCCTGGCACCACCGCATGTAGGCTTGGTCCGCCGTCTGCGTCGCCAGGGCCATCAAATCACGCTCGGTGGCGGCCTTCGAGAAGAACTCGACCGTCACAGGCCCATCAAGCAGAGAATCCCCCCACACGATCGACCAATCAGGGGCAAAGGACAGCATACCCTGCTTGCCCACCATCTCCGTGGCGGTCGGCCAAATAGGGGGGAGCCCTTTTCCCGGGGCATCCACTGTCTTGCCCGAACCACTCCCGGCATCCTGAGCCGCCCTCGACGAAGGAGCGGGGGGAGTGGTGCCTCTTGGCCCTCTTCGCCGGGGAAGGCCCCTCGGCCACCGGGGCCGGCCCGTTGGAGGACCCTCCGGCCTACGCAGTCAGCTTCTGCTTCTCGGCCGCTATCCTCTCCTGCTCGGCCTTCTTCTTCTTCTCTATCCTCGCCTTCTCGGCAACAGAAAGCAATATCTTCTTAGCGTCCGCTTGTTAAGTTTTCATCCTTGCAAAAACAGAAAGGAGAAGAACTAACGTTAACACGAAGGCAGGAAAATGAACATATTCAGAAAGAAACTTACTAGGGTCGGCGGGACTCAGTCCGGCCCGGGCGAGGTGTATCTCGGTCACTCGGGGCCATGCAATGCTGTGCCCCCCGACTATCTTCTCCACCCTCTTCCACTCCTTGGCGGTCAAGTCGCTCCGCTTCGGAGGCTTGTGGTTCGGCTTGACGAAGTTCCACCTGGTCGGAATTCCCCAAGACCCCTCAGTCCGAACCACAAAGTACTTTTCCTTCCACCCCTTTATGGAGTCCGGATGACCGTGCATAACCTTCTTATGCGGCCTCGGTGAAAAGTAGAAAATCCCCTCCTGGTCTCAGAGCGAGCCGATCCCAAGAACGGCTCGGAAATACGTCAGCCTCGGCGTCACTCCCTTCTCTTGGCACTTTAGTATGAAGCAGACTAGATGCTTCCAAGAGTTCGGACCATACTGCATAGGGTACAGCCCCGCCCAGTTCAGAACCCTCTTGACAAAAGGATGCAGAGGCAGCCTCAGCCCCGAGAGGATGGCGTCCTCGGGGAACATACAGTAACCCAGCGCTAGAGCCGTGGTGGGCCGAATACCTAGGCTCGGAATGAAGATCTCGAACTCCCGTGGAATATAGTAGGCAGCCCTAATAATGTTCAGAAATTCCGCCTTCAAAATGCTCGGGATGCTATCAGCACGAATCTTCACCCGAGTGTCTTCGCCCGGCACTGGAGGGATCGGTCCGATATCCTTAATGTCGTCGGGATACATCCGAATCGACCCTGGATTCTTGAAGGAGACCGGGGGAAACTCGAAACCCGATCTCGGTGCGTACTCATCTGGCGAGGAAGGACTGTGTGGTATGGTCAAGACTTTCTTCTTCCGACGAGGGCGGGCCTTCCGCTCGGGAGACGGCATCGACAAAGGGGGAAGGGGTGGAAGAACTTCTCCGACCCCGATCGGCCTTCCTGCCGTGCCCTGGCCAGCATCTCCTTGGGCAGCCTCCCGTTCGTCGACCTCATCTTCTTCGTCGTAAACATCCCGGACCTCGGGATACTGACGCTCCTCGTCTTCCTCCTCACCCTCGGCACCCTGCTCCTCCTCGTCTTCCTCCTCGCCCTCGATGCCTTCCCCCTCCTTTTCCTCATCATCCTCTGCCTGATCCTGCTCCTCCTCGTCCTCGCCGTCCCCCTCATCCTCTTCCTCCTCTTCACCCTCATCCATGGGCTCCTTTCCCGGCCTTCTGGACCTCAGCGGAGACACCACGAAGACTACGTCATCACTATCATCCGACCCAGGGTCGGTCAGAACCTCCTCCTTCACCTTATACTTACTCAAGGATGAGGACGTCTCCTGCTCGGATTCCTCCGCAGAACGGCCTGACGAGCTAGCCTCGGAACCGGACTGAGTTCGCGACATTACTAAAAAGAAAGTACTAACCTGGAACGTAGGAATTTACGGTCACCGGAAAGTATCGCCGACGGCAAGTAAGAATCCCGCTCTTGTTAAAATTGGAAAATGAGTAGTAAAGTGAAGAAGAAATGAGGGAGGGGGAGGGGGTTTTAAAGGGGAAAAGCGACTCCTCGATTTCTGCAAAAAAGATCTGGCTGTTGGATCTTAACTATCAAGATCTAGCGGCCACTAAGATCTAGAAATGCTTTGATCTTTGCGCCCATGACGTCAGCAATAGGCATAAAATTACCCCACTACCCCTCCACCTTTTCTCTCCACGCTTCTGAGGGTTCGACGCTCGGATAGTATCGCGAGCCAATAATTCCCCTTCTATTTTCCAAAGAAGGGTCGACGCTCGGATAGTACCGCGAGCCAATAATTCATCTTCTATTTCACAGAAGGGTCGACGCTCGGATAGTACCGCGAGCCAATAATTTCTCTTCTATTTTTACAGAAGGGTCGACGCTCGGATGGCATCACGAGCCGCACCTCTTTCTCTGTTAACAAGGGAGCTCGGAGCTCGGATGAAATCCCGAGCCAAAAATTCCTCTCCTATTTTCACAGAAGGGTCGACGCTCGGATGGCATCACGAGCCGCACTTCTTTCTCTGTTGTCAATGGAGCTCGGAGCTCGGATGGAATCCCGAGCCATAAATTCCTCTTCTATTTTCACAAAAGGGTCGACGCTCGGATGGCATCACCAGTCGCACCTCTTTCTCTATTGTCAAGAGAGCTCAGAGCTCGGATGAAATCCCGAGCCAAAAATTCCTCTTCTATTTTCAAAGAAGGGTTGACGCTCGGATAGCATCACGAGCTGCACATCTTTCTCTGTTCTCAATGGAGCTAGGAGCTCGGATGGAATCCCGAGCCATAAATTTCTCTTCTATTTTCACAGAAGGGTCGATGCTCGGATGGCATCACGAGCCGCACCTCTTTCTCTGTTAACAAGGGAGCTCGGAGCTCGGATGAAATCCCAAGCCATAAATTCCTCTTCTATTTTCACAGAAGGGTCGACGCTCGGATGGCATCACGAGACGCACCTCTTTCTCTGTTGTAAATGGAGCTCGGAGCTCGGATGGAATCCCGAGCCATAAATTCCTCTTCTATTTTCACAGAAGGGTCGACGCTCGGATGGCATCACGAGCCGCACCTCTTTCTCTGATTGTCAAGGGAGCTCGGAGCTCGGATGAAATCCCGAGCCATAAATTCCTCTTCTATTTTCACAGAAGGGTCGAGGCTCGGATGGCATCACGAGCCGCACTTTCTCTCTATTGACGATGAAGTTCGGAGCTCGGATGAAATCGCGAGCCAAAAATTCCTCTTCTATTCACAGAAGGATCGACGCTCGGATAGAATCCCGAGCCACCCCACTTTCTCTCTGTCGACAGGGGGCTCGGAGCTCGGATGAAATACCGAGCCACTTCTCCTTCTCTAATCGTCGGTAAGCTCGGAGATCGGACAGCATTCCGTGCCGCAACTTCCTCTCCTATTTTCAACGAGATGGTCAACGCTCGGATAGCATCACGAGCCCCCATAAGCCCCCCTCTTTACACGGGAGGCTCGGAGCTGGGATGGAATCGCGAGCCCCAAAACCCTCCTTTGTCACAGACTGGGGTTCGGCTGCCGACCCCTAGCGCTCGGCGAACCAAGCTCCAGCAAAGATCGACCTCGACGGCCCCTCTCTCTTCCAACTAGCGAGAGGGCCGTCCACTGGCCCTCATGACTCGCCCGCCGACCTTCAACGTTCCGCAAGCAACAGCTCGCTTGCCGACCCTCGGAGCTCCTCCAACAACCCCAGATGCTCGGCAAGCCGAGCTCCAACGAGATTGACCTCGACGTCCCCTCGCTCTTCCAACTAGCGAGAGGATCGTCTACCGACCCTCGGAGCTCCTCTATCGACCCCAGATGCTCGGAAAGCTGAACTCCAACGAGATCGGCCTTGCCGTCCCCTCGCTCTTCCAACTAGCGAGGGGGTCATCCGCCGACCTCCGAGGCTCGTCTACCGACCCCGAGGCTCGGCGAGCGTCACTCCGACTCTTCTACGCTTAGCATCTCGCGCAAACTCCAATAAGGGATCCCTTCCTCCTACCCCCTGGCCTCTTCGAAAAATAGCAAAACCTACTTTCTCACCGCACCTTCCACCTTGCTCTTCCTACAGAGGCGAAGAATCACTCCTACACGGCAAGCTCATCCAGCCCTACAGGAGTGTGGGGCTTGTGATATGGGTTAGAAATGACGTGGCCCATCCTGGGCCACGGGATCCCCTCAGGATACGCGCACCTTCTGATCCCCCGGATCCGCCACGTCAGCATCGGAAAACCGCCCTGGCTGCTGCCACGTCAGCCCGGAAATCGTCCGGGCATCTGCCACGTCAGCCCTATACCGCCCTGGTTTCCACCGCTTCAGCCTCACGGGCAACCGGATCCATACACGACCCCAAACGGATCCAGACCCGATTGGCATCTTCTATAAATACCAGACCCCTACTCCTTCTCCAGGTAATCAACACTTCTCCACTCAAACCCTAGTTACTGTTACTCTTCCTTAGTGACTGACTAGATCGTCGGAGGGTCTGCCACCGGGACCAACCCCGGTGTTCCGAGACCGTCTGCAGGTACACGAGACCCCCGGATCCGAGCCCCAAAGATCCGAGCCGAGCATCAGCCTCCAATTCAATACCGCCTACCCCAGTATCGTTCGTCTAGTCGAGGGTCGTCTACATAGGAGTCTCCTCCTTCAATACAAATCGAGTAAGAACTCACGCCTGGTGTATCCACACATCTCCCAAAAACAAACCGCATCAGTAATCCACCACCAAAGATAAAAGATGTAACAGATTCATAGATTAAGTGTATTAAGTCTTCTAATCTGGAGTAGCAAATATCATGTTTTCTCTCCTTCGAGAGCCCAATTTCTACTATTACATGTAGAAGCCCTAGTCTCCTATTCCCCTCCTCTATCTCCAATTCTAGCAGCCCCACTCACATCCTCTTCTCCCAGTCTCCACCTCTGTCATGTCGTGCATCAATGCCGCCTCCTTCATCTCCGAGCTTTCCGTAGTAGTTGAATCCCACCAAAAAGTCATCTCCGAAAAATACTTCTGCATCACTCGATTTCATGAAGCACTCATGGGGGCATGGAATCCAACCAAACCCTTCTCCCACACCGAATATCCTGATCATGTTTTCATTTACACCTTCGAAGAAAATGTTGACGTCGACTTCATCCTCCGCAACAGACCTTGGACCTCTGAGAGGGACTTCATTGCCACACATCACTTCCGATCACTCTAATGGGAGATTACACCTTTTAATCCATTGATAGTCGAATCCACCTCACCAGCATTCTGCATGATTTTTGCAAACCCGACAACATCAAGGTCATCAGCTTGCAAGTGGGGAAATTGTAATTATCTTCGCTTAATGGAAAGTACATGAAAGGGAAATTGTCTGTATTATGATTAGTCTCGACCTCAAAAAACCCCTCACCTCCTCCATCAACCTTCCTCTCCTAGGGAATCCTAACTACAAATAAAGTTCTCATCTACTATGAGAAGCAGAAACGTTTCTATGCTTTTTGCATGAAACTTGGTCACGACACCAAAGACGGTGACCTCCTAGAAGACATACTCTCCCCTGGAAGATGAAGACACCCTAGAAGATCATAAGACATTCTCCGCCCTATGAATCCTTCGTTTCAAGACTGAAGTGGGTAACTAACCCACTTTTGGAAAACATTTAGCCAAATACCCCACTTTCTAAAAGATTTAGCCAAACAATCCACTTTTATAAAATATTTAACTAACTAAACCTTTTAAATATAATAACCTAAAAATAAAATTTTATATATAACCCTACTTTAGAAATTATAAATTATAATACACCTTATCCTTATAAAAGCTGGATAATTCATAGAAAATAAAGAAACTTAAATTAAAAAATCTTTCAAAATTCAAGATTAGATACGTTGATAAAAGATTAGCAGAAAGGAAGCATATTGCTAGTAAAAAAATATCAGAATATCTTTTACTAACAAGAAAAATAACCAATCAACTACCTAAAGAGATACAAAAAGAAATAGCATACAAAGTATTAGATTACATAAACGAAGAAGCAAGTTGGTATTACCAACACCTACTAGCATACAAAATAATAGGTTAAGTATTACCAACGAAACAGTTGTATTAATTCCTAACATGAACCCAGAAATTTATATGATAAACATGCAAGAGTTGGAAGAAGATTACGATGGTCCTGAAATGTTAAGAGATATAAGAAAAGATTTAAGAATCATAAATAAAAATATAAAAGAATTAGGTAGATATATAACTGATTACCCAGAAGAAGAATCAGGCATAACAGAAGAAGGTATGAAAGAGTTAGAAGCCATAACAAAACTTAATATAAATATCTTGGAAATAGAAGATTTAATGGCAAATCCTAATTCAGAAGAAGTAGAAGAAGCCTTGAAAAATCTAGATATAACAAATGAGGAAATAAAAATGGACCAAGATAAGATTATTGCAAAATCTTCAGAAATTCCAAGTAACATGTATAAAATCTTAACACCACCACCTAACAAAAAACCTTACCAATTACCATGGAAATGGCAAAACACAAAAAGAAGAATGCAACTAGAAAAAGATAAAGAAAAAGAAATCCCAAAATATGAACCTACAGAACACTACGAAAAAGGAATAGCAGGAAATGGAGAATGGTTAGACCTAGACTGCGTAAAAGACGTAGATAGAACAATTGAAGAATGGGTAAAAGCGTTACTAATAGTAGGATTTAGGCAAAACCTTAACGAAAATGCATTTGAGAAATTTATAGAAGCCACCTTTATGGGAGTAGTAGCAAAATGGTGGAATGGGCTAGAGGAAAAAGAGAGAAATACTATAAGAAAATCAAAACCAATTGATGATAATGAACTGAAGAAAGCTCAGCACAACGGACCTTAGGTTTAAAAGAAATAATTACAAATTACGAAAAAGCAATAAGAACTGAATTCAGTGTATATGATAAAGGAGAAAAACACACTATATATAAAAAGAATCAAGCAAGATGGAGACCAAGTAACTTAGAAATATGCGACATGTGCCATTTTGACAACTATGAATGTGAATTCCGAGAATATTTTCAAGATAGTTATTATACAAAAGAAGAACGGAGTCCAATTTTTGACTCATTCTTTTTAAAACTATCTGATCCATGGAGTATAAACATATATAGTGCATACATAAGTGAGAAAGTAAAACCAGAAGTAGACACTTTAGGGTATAGAACGCAATTCATAAAAGATTATAGGGACAAAGTATGCCAAGATGCTAGAGCAACAATGAAATATTATAGAACATATAAACAAAAAAAAATTGGTGTGGGGATGCAAGGCCGAATCATTGGGGATGCAATAATAACTATAAATACACAAAGAAAAATAATCACAAATTTCGAAAATATAAACAAAAATATAGGAAAACTTTTAAGAGAGATAGAAAACCTTATAAAAAATACTTTAGAAAAATGAAGAAGAATAAAAATAGGCAGTATACGAAAAATCCTAAAAAATGTAATTGTTACATATCTGGAGAGGTAGGACATATATCATCAAATTATCCTAAAAGAATGAAAAAAGAAAATGTAAAATACATAGAAGAAATTGAAGAAATGAATAACATAAATTATGAACCCATAGAATATGATGAAGAATGGTCAGAAATAAGTGAAGATGAAGATATTATGGTAATGAAAGAAGATAATGGAAGTAGTGAAGGTGAAACAGAAGAATGTGAAATAAACATGATAACAGATTTAACAGAAATAGGAGAACCTTCAGAAAGAGAAGAAAACAATGAAGAACTAAGAGAAAGAATGTACTTTGACATACAAAAATACGATAAAATAAGAGCGACCAAATTAGATATAAATTCAAAAGAAATTTTTAAACTACCAATATTTGAAAGAAAGAAAAGTACCATCATAATAACTAGGAATAATGAACAACCTATAGACATTGAACAAGCACAAGGCAAAACCATAATCCCTAAAAATAACCGAAAGAATAATAAGACAGAGATGGAAAAAATAAGTGAAAAGACCAGAAAAACATTAAGACACATATATTTAAGAGCTGTACAAATAATAATAAAAGCCTATTTTAAGGAAGTAATAAATACACCCCTCGAAATATACCTAATGGATGATAGGATAATATCAAGTACACAAGATGCCTTAATAGGAATAGTACAAGGAAACCTAATGTACCAAAAGATAAAGTTTATAATAAAACCTAATTTCTCTATAAGCATGACAGAAGAAAATAAAGATAAAAGTCTAATCATGTATCATAGGTTATCAGGTATAGAAATGATAGAAAAAAGTAAATTTATGAGTATACAAATAAAAAACATTTACGCTTTCACTAGCAAGCACGAAGTAAAGAATAGAAATACAGATAATTTTAAAATAGAGCCTCTATTCAGCGAAATCATAAGATACAAACTAGCTAGAGAAAACCCTGAAATGACTATCCCAAATTATATAGAATTCAACTTTAATAAAGCAAAAGAAACTGCAAAAGGAAAAGCACCACAAATAATGTTCGGAAAGTCACTATCAATAAGAAATAAAAAACAAGCATTGGAATTAATACCAATAATAAATACATTAGAACACCAAAACAATAACCAATTTAAAATAGAAATAGAATATTATGACAATGGGAAATGGAATAAACAAATAGCCTTAGTAGATACTGAAGCTACTAATTCACATATTAAACAAACAAATGTAAAAACCACTGAATTAATAATATTAGAAAACCCATATTACTACATAAACTATTACAATAATAGACATCCAATTGTATATAAAATCATACTACCACTAAGGATAAATGGTAAAAAGAAAATGTTATTACACTTACACGTAGACCTAGAACACCATGTTAATGAAATGTTATTAGGAACTGACTTCCTTACATCAGTACAACCTTACTCAATTCAAGAAGAAAAAATCACAATAACAGTAAATAATGAAAGCATGATAACAGATAAGATATTGGACAAATGAATCCATTAAGAGCAACAAAAAACACATTATACATTCTAACACAATTTGTTTACGAATGATACAAATCAAGAAATTATCACAATCTAAAAGACACTGGATCATGTACTAGTCTATGCCGCGAAAATATACTACCAAAATGGAAACAAGATGGTTTTAATAAAAAAGTCTTAACTGGATTAAGTGGACAAACTATCATACTTGACAAATATCAACAAAATGTTAATGTACAAATAGGAAGTTACATACTAAAAATACCTATAATATACCAGTTTGATGATATGAATAATGATGTACTCTTAGAAAATAATTTTTTCCAACAATACTATCCCATAACTATATCACATAAATCAGTTGTATTTACAACACCTTACAGACACCACGCAATAGCAATTAGAATAACCCAACCTTATTCCAGAACTGACCTGCCACACATCAGAGTTTCTTCTAGGGGTGGACAACTATTATCCGAACCAACCAATCCGAACCAATCCAATCCGAACCGATCGGTTTTTAACTGAACCAATGGGGAGTTTGGATTGGATCGGTTCTTGGTCTTCAATAACCAATTGGATCGGTTCGGTTGTTGGATGAGGCTTTCAAATAACCGATGAAACCGAACCGACCATACGTCTATGCATAAGTCCATAAAAAATATATTTCTCCTTCAATTTCTTGAATATATAAATAGTCATTTCTCATTTTTTTTGAGATACAAACAGTCTTTTTTAATTTCTTTAATACAAACCAAGCAGTTGTTCTACCTATATTTTGGTTCTCTATAATCCTATATGTTATGTTGTTGAGAAATGCTTGATTTACAGTGTGACCCAACTTAACAGAATCATAAAGTTGATGTAACATTTAGTAGTTACTTTAATCAAGTCAAGCAGAAATTATTTTTCTAAATCTTTTTTATTGCACCTGAAATTCAATTAGTTATGGTTATTGATGTTTCTTTTATGATAATAAACTAAGATTACAGAAGTATGCAAGTGAAAAAGTAGTTTATCTCACTCATTTAAACGTCATCATCTCAAACAATTAGTACAAAATTCATTAACAACTTGTGGTTTTATGAATCTTCATTTTAAATTCATTTCTGAATAACAAATATCAGGTTGTTTCTTAAGTTTGATTGAAGTTGATCTTTTAAATTTCACAAAATTATGAATGATGTTGAAGGTGAAAAGTAGATAGCCAAACCGACCATCCAATCTAATCCAAACCGAGCTTAATCGGCTTGGATGGAAACCGATCCAATTAAGGTCCGGATTGGTTGCGGATGAGAAAATTAAAAAACCGATCTTCTTTAGATCGGTGGTGGATGGTCCATATTAGGTCGGATACCGACCGATGCCCACCCCTAGTTTCTTCAACCCAGCGTGGTGAATACCAATATTTACCAAACAAAACTAGAATACAACAAGTTCAAGAAACAATTACAAAAGAAATTTTACAAAAACAATTAGAAGATCTGTGCGGAGAAGACCCCTTGGCAAAATGGAACTTAAGTGAACTCACGACACATATAGAGCTAATAGATAAGAACAAAATAATAAAAATTAAACCTATAAGACATACTCCAATAGACATTAAAGAGTTCAAAATACACATAAAAGAATTAATAGAAAATAATTACATAAGAAAATCACAAAGTCCACATTCATCACCAGCATTCATAGTAAGAAAGCATTCAGAAGAAAAAAGAACTAAATCTTGAATGGTAGTAAATTATAAGGAACTAAATAAAAATACTAAGAGGTTTGGATACCCACTACCAGACATGCAAATACTACTTAACACAGTAAGAACAAGAAAAATATATTTGAAATTTGATTGTAAATCAGGATTTTATCATGTGAAACTAACAAAATATTCAAAACCTTTAACAGCATTTAGCACACCTCAGGAATTTTATGAATGGAATGTATTACCATTCGGTTATAAAAACAGTCCATGAATATTTCAAGAGTATATGGATAAATTTTTTGAAAAATACAATAATTTCATATTAGTATATGTAGATGATATTCTAATAGGAGCCGAATACGAAGAACAATATAAAGAACATCTGCTAAAATTCATAGAAATAGTGAAAAATGCAGGTATTATACTATTAAAAAAGAAAATAGAATTATTCAAGACTGAGATAGAATTCTTAGGAACAAAATTATCACATGAAGGAATAAAATTACAACCACATATAGCAGAAAAAATAAAGACTTTTCCTAACGTCCTAAAAGAAAAAAGAGAAGTACAAGCTATAATAGGATTACGAAATCAAACAAGATGTTACATACCAAATTTATCACCAAAAATAAATTGGTTACAACAAAAACTAAAAAAGTTTAAGAAATGGGAGAATGAAACCCGGAGGATGAAGAGAAACTTAAGTTATTAAAATAACAAACTTCATAATTACATACGCTAAGATTACCTATTAAAGAATGTTCTTGGATAATAGAGACAGATGCTTGTGAAAATAATTGGGGAGCGGTATTAAAATTTATTGAAATAGGAGAAAAGGAGGAAAAACTGGCTAGATATACTAGTGGATTTTTCACACAAACCCAACAAAATTACCACATAAATGAAAAAGAACTACTAGCAATCTTAAAAGCTATAAAAAAGTTTGAACTATTTATAATACACACAAAATTTACAGTAAGGACAGATAATACCCAAGCAAATAGTTAGATTAACAAAATAATAGACCCAACCATAGCAAACAAAAGATTGGTAAGGTGGCAGATGGAGTTAGCACATTGTGATTTCTTAATAGAAAACATAAAAGGAAAAGATAATATTTTAGCTGATTTTCTATCAAGAAATTAACTATTTCACTTATTGCAGAATGGAAACCAGAGTTCAGCAAATAGAACAAGATGTTATTTACATCGAGGGAATAATGGAGCGATTAAAAGGAGCATTTAATCAGTTACAACTACAAATATGTGGACTCCAAAGTCTGTTCTATCAGCATGTAAGTCAGCATGTAACCACAGAAAATATGGTGGACAATAATAGCGAAAAAATTAGTGAGATAGGTGAGCCTTCTCAGTCAGTAAAAGAAGAAGCAATTATATCTTCAAATAAAACTACATACAAGGAGACACTTCTTACTGAGAAAGCTCCCACCAAAGTATCGAAGAAAATATTATTTTTACAATATATTCAAAAACTATGTCAAGTAATGGAGGTAAACCAGTTCATCAAGACCATATCTCAACAGCACATGAACAAGGCCATCATCCTACCAGGAGCTAATCCAAGAACAACTAGGGCATTGTTCGAAAGAGGACTTATTCATTGCATCTATCCGTCTAGAGAATGTGAAGAACTAATTCACCTACCAAGAGAAATTTACAAGGCGGCCAAAAGTTATTTTGGGCTCACGAATGCCTCAAAAATATATGTCAGAATGTATTCAGCCATCCCCGAGTATCTTAATGATGAGGAAGAATTTCCAGCAGAACATGTTATAAAAATAGGGATAACCACCCAAATGATCTATGGAGCATCAAATATTGTACCATTTAAAGTTGAAGAATTTGAGAAATTAATCCCAGAAAGAAGGGTAATGGGCTTCAGGAACATGTACTGTGAATCGAAAGACATAAAATAAAGAGACAGCAATATATGGATCTATGACAGCCCAGATCCAGATAAGATAATAATGTATAGTATAGCAAAGATCAAATAGCCACAAGATAAGCATGAGCTGTTTGACAGTTGGTACCAGACACTATCTACTAGAGCAATGACAATGACAGCAGAGACAGCTGTACATTACTGTAGCCTGATGAAGATGGAGCACCAACATAAATGTGCAGCATGTGAAGATGTCGGCCAAGAGGAATCTCTTTTTCTAGAATAGGCCAAAATGTAATCAGAACCATTATTGTAAGCTGATGTAAGCACTTACGTATTTATCCAATTATTGAACATATGATGTAAGCATTGACGCATGAAAACCTGTTGTAAGCTGATCCCTTGGTCTATAAAAGGGAAAGCTAAACAAGAGAGAGGGCAGACTATCCTGGAAAGAAAAAATTCCTCAAAATCTTAAAGAGTCTCTGTTTGTAACAAGTTTGAAGGAAATAAAAATTATCTTCATGAGTTCATGCATCTACCAGATCTTGTAGAAAATAAGGTATGGATAACTAAATCTCTTTCCCTTGGGGAGAGTTTTGTAAGGCTCTGCCTGACTGATTTTGCAAAAAGACCCATTTGCAACCTTCTATAGTTAGACTGTACACCTAGCAGTAGGAAACGAGCTAGGTTGTGGTTGTATGTACCGAAGTGCTACTAGTTGTTCTCAACATATCTCTCGGATGAAGCTCGCTTGAGGGCATGGTAATCTTGAGATGGGAAGAACGTAAAAGGAGCACAGAAATTGGGGTGCATACCAGAGGTATTTTATCCACTGGTAGTAACTGGTACAGAGCAGCTCAAAGAGGTTTAACTAGGTCGGAAGCATGATGGGTTGTTTTGTTTTGATTTTTTTGGTATCCTTAGAAATCTCTCTCTACTCTTGATTTTATAATTGATTATTGTTCAATAGAACTAATGGATCATAATAGTTTAAGTATTGCCTCAGAAATTTTCGAATTAATGATTAATTATCAAGGAAGTGATAGAATGCTAGTTTTCGATGTTTATTATCCTCAGAGAGTAACAAGCATGAATGACTATTATGAATTCAAATTATTTTTCTTCAGTATTCAACGAGTAATAATTATAACAATAAATCAAATAAATTCTGGAGAAACTAGTAATATAACTGTCGAAATAATTGATGATTTAACTTTTTATGAAATATCTTTGTTATTTTAAGAAAATGGTATATTTAGTAGTTATGTTTGGAGTCCTACGGCTGCATATAGACAATTTCTAGAAGAAAATGAATAGAATGGAGGAGAAAATAGACATACAGATGAATTCGAAGAACCCCCATATGATAGTAATAGTGAAGGATATAAGACAGAATCAGAATATATGAGAGAACTTGACGACGATATTCCAGACATTCCTGATTACTTTTTCAGAATAGACAATATCCATTATTTCAACAAATATTATTTTACACCAAACTTTTATCTTTAGAATTTTAAAGTTTTTGATACTCTCTTTATTTTGATTTTCAGGTCTTCGGGAGATTACGCGCTTCGCAACCCAGTTGGTATCAGAGCCGGTTCAGAGTAAGTAATTTTAACTTAATTTCTATAATTTTCTGTAAATTTATTAATAATTTATAAGCTAGAAAACAGAAAAACTAAAATCTAATAATAAAAATGGACATTATCCTAAAACCCAAAAACTTTTAGATTTTGAAGAAAGGTCACACATCCTATAAAAATTATTATAGGAAGGATACTATAGAAATTTAATTAAGAACTAGGTCATTTCACTAAATATTTTCTAAACAAGGGCATTTCACTAAATAAAAACAAAAAGTGGGGCAAAAAGCTAGATAACTCTCGTTTCAAGGATAACCTGATAGCTAGGCCCTTGTTTGCTTCATCCACCTCCACAACAAAACAACACCACAATCAACCTACTGCCACCACTTCTGCCAAATCCCGCAACTAGAACATTACCTTCATTCAGTATTCTACCAAAAATCTCTATGAATGGAGAGTGACATAGATGGAAAGGTACTGACGATCTTTTGTGTGCTTCATGTCTAGACTTGAATGCTAGGAAGTATGATAGACTATCGTACCATCGGTCCACACCACCAAAAACAATGCCAAGTGATTGCAATCTCCACCCAACCGAAGTCGGAAAAAAGAGTGCCTAATGGGGAGATGAAGTAGGCTTATCCTCAGTCTAGACGCTGATGGAAGCAATGTAAGGTAACGAGTCAATCCACTAACCGACTAAAGCTTCAAACAACAATGCAAGTTTTTTATGATGCAAATCTGCAAAGAAATATGCAAATATGAGAAAGATCAAATCTTTATGCTAAGAGTGCAAAGCTAAGCATGCAAACATACAAAAGATGCAATCTTTATGTGAAGGATGTGTGAGTGCAAGCATAGATTGGCTAAATATGCAATCTTGGATGAAAACGATGCAATCTTGAATCTAAAAGTAACACCCTAAAAATATAGGGAGCATGTATAAATTAAAGAGGGCAAGAAAATAAACTAAATTTCGTCTAAAAATGCTAGAATAAAAATTAAAGCAACTAGAGACTAACCCTAATTTATACCAACAATTCTAGGCTAAGAAAATGAGTAGAACTAATATATCATGCAAAATATGGAGCTAAGATGAAGGAAATGTGGAATCTTTTATGAAAAAGAACCACCTTACCTACAAAATATGCTAAAATAAAATAAATAAAAGACAGAGAAAAAGAAGAAGAAGTAGTTTGAGAAACTCCCCTTTGAAGATGACTCTCCTAGCTCCTAAAGCTTCTTGCTACAAAATAAAAGAAAATGAAAACAGAGAAATGTGGTTGGAGATGAGAGACTGATCTATCTAAAATGAGACAAAAGATAGAACAACACATATTTCTAACTAATCTCCATTTTAGGAGCTTAAAAACCTAGAGACTATATGAAAAAGAGAAATTTTTAGTGGCTAAATCTAAGAGAAAAAATCCTAGTTTTTGCCTCCTGAAATCCTAACCTAACCCAAGATTTTCCTTCTTTTTTTAAGCTATCTTGAAATGGTGGAAGTAAAGAGGTATTTATAGAGAATTTTTTTAAGATGATAGTGCACATCTTGAGGCAAATATGTGCTTAAGAATGAGTCAGGAAATGTTCAAACTCGGGTAGGAGCTGCCAAGAAGGTGCCCAAAGCTCTGGAAGGGTTAGAAAAACTTGACAAATACCGTCTAAAGGCTCAACAGAGATTGGAGATATACCGCATTCAAATGTCACGAGCCTACGACAAAATGGGCAGACCCAGTGCTTTCAGAAAATGAGAGCTTGTCATGGTTCTTCGAAGACGCATCATAACCACTTGACACTCGAGCAAGAAATTCGTACCATGCTAGGACGGACCTTATGTTATAGATAAAGTATACAAAGGATGTGCCTACCAACTCACCAACTTAAAAGGGGATCACCCTATGCCCATCAATTGCCATTTTCTCAAGAGGTATTACACCTAAGGAATTGGTGATCCTCGACAAACCATACCGACCTACTATTTTTGCAATCTACCAAACGTAAGATCATTTTGTACCATCCTGAATTACATTCACAAAAAACCTGTGACACATCCAGAATCTTTTACTTTAATTTAGTACAAACCTAGTACAAATTATAGAAAAAAATTTAAAACTTTATTACATCATCATACAATACAGAGATCCGTAAATTTCACACAACAAATTACAACTTGTTCCAATACTCAAGCTTCGGTCTTCCACTAGTATCCGCGAAAAACTTAAGTCCATACCAGCCACTACACATGAATCTTGCAAATCTTCCAAACTGTGAGCACGTCAGATGAATGCAACTGACGCAAATCTAGTAATAATAGCGATCTTCTAATTCTCAACAACCAAAAAATTTGATGCCAAAATATGTGAAAAGTAAATATATTATAAGTGTAACGGTGTATGCCATGATCCTGGAAGTCTAATGCACAAATAAAATGCACACAATGCTCTTTTCTAATGCTTGCTTGTTTGGAATTCTATGTCGTCCATACAACATAAGTTCTAAATGCAAGCTTCTAATGTTTCTCCTCATTGAATGGTTGAATCCCACGCAATGCAAAACATATATCTATGATAAAATTCAAGATTTAGACATCATCTGAGTTCTGGCTCTCGTCCCGGAATACTGGAGATGAATCTATATCTGTAGGTCATTCTGGAGCCTATTTCATCCCTCGTCCTGAAATTCTGGAGACTATCTCACTCTGCAGATCATCCTGAGCATCGCTCTCATCCTGAAATATTGGAGATTAATCTCACTCCACAAATTATTCTGAATACTATATCGTCATGGAATACTGTAGATTATCTCACTTCGCAGATCATCCGGGAACCCTCTTCCCATGTTTGCTCTTGCTTCGTCACAACTCCTGTTCAGTGCATGTCCTTACAGCCAATTATTAATAAGTACCACCTCGAGCTTGCATCACCTTACCGGCCTTAGAACAACTACACTAGGAATACTAGCCCAACCCAACTTATTCTCGCTTTCTATGAAACACAACCTTGCCAGCACCTTGGGTCTTGCCCAACCTCTAGAACCCTACACAACTAGGATATCACACCAAGCTACACTCTAGGGTTTTCTACAAAAACCCTAAATTTTAAAGCGATCCAAAAACTAAAGTTATTAACTACTCCGAATTTCTAGGTTGAAACATAGATAAACTTGATTCACTCACATCTCTCAAGTCTAATCTTTTAACCATCACCTGACTTGCAAATCTCGCACGATTCTCAGTCTCACTCTCTATTAATCTCGTTATCTAATTCTTGGTTTCTTCTCAAGTATTAATAAACAACTCATGTTCACCGAATATTAAAAAAAATAAAATGAGCTAGACTATAACTAGTTCTAGGTTCAACAACTAACCACTATGAACTCAATTCGACTCTAAGTCCATACCTGACCCATCATAACACGAACCCGAGCCCTCCTCTGTGCCAACCCGAGTACCTCTCTGGCCTCAACCTGAGCCCCTTCTGGACCCAAACCTGCACTCAAACAAGATCCAAACTCGATCCCCTTCTAGACCCAAATCTGCACTCAAACATCTGAACCCGACCCGAGCCTTTCTAACCTCAAACCCGAGTCCCCAAAACAGTGAAAATGCCCTTTAAAATTGATGTTTTCGGGCTAATGATCGTTCAGTCTACATGATATTGATCATCCCCAATACTCAAGTCTACAAGTCATACTATGGCATGAAATTGGGAATTTAAAAGATGAGTTTATCGCATGATACAAATTTTTCAGCAATATATATATATATATATAAAATAAAACACAAAGAAAGCTATCAAGTGGCTCTTCTTCAATCCCCTAAAAAATCAAAGGTCCAGATCTAACCTTACAAAACATATTT
Organism: Hemerocallis citrina; assembly: GCA_017893485.1. Classification (NCBI taxonomy): domain Eukaryota; kingdom Viridiplantae; phylum Streptophyta; class Magnoliopsida; order Asparagales; family Asphodelaceae; genus Hemerocallis; species Hemerocallis citrina. The sequence continues at coordinate 250,421,191 of CM030358.1, forward strand.
TCCCTCCCAAAAGTTTCCCCCCAAAACTCAAATTCAAATCCCCCACCAAAAACAACTCCTATATTTATTTAACTTTTTTTTTCTCTCTTTTTCCCTCCCTCTTCTATTCAAAAAATTAAGAAAATAAAAATTTAAAAAATTTAAAAAAAATAAAAAATTTAAAAACTAAAATAAATAAAAATTTAAAACTTTAAAAATAATTCAAAAAAATCAAAAAAAATCATATAATATGTTTTTTGCTGGACCCCCAAAAGTTTCTCATATAATATGTTTGCTACTTCAACTAATCTGCTGGACCTTCAAAACTATTTTATATGATCAAACAATGTGCACTGTTCTGAAGACGTGCCGTAGGCACGTGTAAACGGGCAAACCTAGTATATATATATATATATTCATGAACTAAACAAAAGTAACTAGTTCTTCTACAATTAATAAGTTCTTCTCGTCTTAATCATTCAATATTCATAAAAAATCATACAAATAATTTTAACGTACTTTCTTTTTATGTAGACAAATAAACAACAACATATCATGCGTTCAATTCGTACAACAAGCAACAAAAAATAAAGCATGCATCGATAGATACTAATTATTGGTGTATGCCCTAGAGGCCAGTTGTGTATTGACATTACTAGTTTACATTGCATTATGGCATTTATTTTATATATGAGGCATTTCATTTATTGTGTTATTTATTGTGATTAATGATCATAATAAAGTCCTTAGAATAGTAGGTTCAATACCATGGGATATCAAGTGCATGACTTGATTGTGAGATCCTATTGGTTATAATCAGAACACTATTCTTAAATATCCATAGTCAAGTATTATTGTGAATTAGGAAAACAATAATGCATAGAGACAAGTATATGCGTAGACTAATGACCATATCTCACGGGTCATGGATATGAGATATCAAGTCTTCACATGGGTACATATTAGAGTAATAATGTACTGGACTGATCCACCATGAGAACGCTTCATGGATCGTTACGTGAGTGTCATGGTGTATGTAGTCCTTTGACTTGAAGTCGCTGCGGTTCCCTACATGAGAAGTTATATATTTTAATGTCGTCAAACGTTGCCTGTAATAAGGTGATTATAAAGTCAACTATTGGATATACTACAAATTATGTAGAGGGATGTGAGTGACTTAGATAGGATTTGTCTCTCTTACATAACATGAGCAATATCTATGGGTCTCTTGATTGAGTGAGACTACAAAATGCATGGCCATGCTCAAATGAGTCAATATGAGATATTGAGCTCATTTATTTTAGTAAGTTTACTCGGAGATCAAGAAACCAAAGATTGAACTATACAAGGATGACAGGCTCTATGCCTTGTGGTCAATTAAGATATTTGGACAAATGGACTAGACTACATGGTAACATTGGTCACGGATAGGTTATGTCAAGTCACTGATATTCCCACTACTTGAGTAGCAGTTATGTATTGCTAGATACCGCTCACCGTTTGTAATAGTAGAATATGATTTTAGTATCATAGTCAACGTAATGGGAACCTATAGAGTCACACACTTAGAATAGATCGAAATTGGGATTTAAATTCGTAAGATGAATTTAATTGGGAATCCAAGTAAGACTTGGACTCCTGACATTAGTTGGACATTTAATTAGATTAAATAGGCTGACTAAAGTTCAGAGACCCACACACGAATTTGACCCAGGTCGGATTATGAGCCCAACAAACTCATTACTCTCTTAGCATTGATTTACTGCAGCTATATATATGATACATATCTGTGGAAAGTTACATATGAGAAAACTCTAGCCATCACAGAAATTGTGAGAAAGAGATCGTGAGGAACAGCCCCATCCCGTAGTTAACACTGTGGCATAAGGAAAGCTTGGTTTTGATCCGTTCGTGTGGATGCCGTATAGTCACCGCAACATTGCAGTGTTGTGATCGACATATCTTGGAGACAGCATATCCATCCTTAAGGTATAACTCCTAAACACGTTTTATAGTTTTCGCATGGATCCATGACTAGGTTTCAATAGTTTGTAATTTTTCTCTGTGTATTCAATCTGTGTTTGCCATTGAAATCTAACACTAATCACAAAATCCTATCATGCTACAAATAACAATAACAACAATAATCATGAGAAGAGAAGAACGCCCACCTATTGTCGGATTTCTCAATCGAGAGCTTCCAAAAGTCTTTCTCCTCCAAAACCCAAAAGCACCTCCACCAAGAAATATAACAAAAACCCTCTCCCTCTTTTTATGCTTGGCCAGCCATCCCAAATAGGGTGAGGGATTTCAAATCTCTTTGATTATATCCTTAAAATTGTGGGATTTATGGCTACTATAATAACAATATTACTAATTACTCATCTCTAAATAATAGGCCAATTCAAAAATATGAAATCAAATCCTACTCTATCTCCTTAAGCTTGACCAGCCAAACCTAACCCTATGGTTTGTGCACTTGGTGTTGGGTCGGGCTTTATCAAGTTTTATTTGTTCCTGGGTCCAATAAAATTCTCTTCTTGTTAATACACATTTTAATTAGTATTATGGCCCACTAACCAAATCCTTCCATCAATATAAATAATAAAATAAATAAAAAATTAAAATTGTTATTTGTTATTTTTACCGGGTGTTACACATCTCAAGGAGGTGACCACCTTGGTCTTTCTACCTACACTGTCCTCTACCATATACAAGAGTAATCATCGGTATAATCTACCAAATACAGGATCATGTAAGTCCCAATCGGCAAATTCTCTCACGAAGATGACCACTTTGGTCTCTCTATCCCATTGGTGTAATCTACCAGATACAAAATCATAGGTCCCAATTGGTGGAGTCTCTCAAGAAGGCAACCAATCCGGTTGCTCCATTTCATTGGTGTAATCTATCAGTTATAGGTTCATTTAAGTCCCAACCAGCTGAATCTCCCAAGAAAATGACCACTCTGGTCTCTCCATTTTATTGGTGTAATCTACCAAATACAGGATCATATAAGTCCCAACTAGTAGAATCTCTTAAGAAGATAACTACTCTGGTCTCTCTATTTGATCGGTGTATTCTACCAGATATAGGATCTCATAAGTTCCAACCGGCGGAATCTCTTAAGGGAGATGACCACGCTAGTCTCCTTAACTTAAAGGTGTAATCTAACAAATATAAAATTATTTCTTAAATGAGGCGATCACTTGGCTCCCTCGATACTTGGTTTCATCTACTGGATACATGATCATTTCTCAATCAAGGCGACCGCTCGGGTCTTTCGATACTTTGTGTCAACTATTATATACTACATCATTAAATTGGTATCATCTACCAGATACAAGATCAGTAGATGGGTGTAATCTACCAAATACAAGATCATTTCTCAAAGGAGACGACCACTCGCGTCTCTCCATACTTGGTGTCATCTATCAGATATAAGATCAGCAAACATGTATAATCTACTAGATACAAGATCATTTCTAAGTAGAGACGACCATTCAGGTCTCTTAAGTAAGGGTGTAATCTACAAATACAAGATCATTTCTCAAAGAAGATGATCACTCAGGTCTCTCGATACTTGGTGTGATCTACTAGATAGAAGAACATATATGTCCCTTCTCGGTTGCCTAGTAATCTCATAAAATCCGAAGCTACTTATCGATACGCATCATTTTATGGAAAAATGTTCCAACTGCCAGCCACGTGGCCCAATCTCTACCGTTCGCACGGTCGAAACCAATGGTAGGAGATATCGCAGCCCTCCACACGCAATTGTCAATTTGGTTCTAGTCGTTAGGGCCCACCATAACACGTGGCTCTCTCCCATTCGCTGATGCACTACCCAAGTCGCACGGTCTCATCACAACATCGGTTGTAATCATGACAATCATTCAATGTGCTAGATCCCCTCAGATTTTGTGGGACATCATCACTGGTCGCCCGCAGCAAACACTGGACGAACAGCCACCACTCAGCAAAATATTTTGCAACCACCCCTAAGTGAAGAACAAGTTCTCCTCAGGAGAACCTCCATGGCCAAGAACAGCTTGCCATCATTTACCAAAGGATGCATGGGCTTAAATTCCTACACATCTTTCATTGGGGGGCATTTGTTGAACCATAAAAATTAATCCTTAAAAAATCTGACCGCATCACCCCCAATGAACAACCACTACAATGGTCTCCCATAACCAGTCTTCACCAGCTCAACATGTGCACTTGGACTTCCCTACCCCATGCATACCACGGGCATCTTAAAAGAATGTTCTCCACACTTGGCAGTAGTAATAGAATATTTTGCTTCCCAACTGATTTTGGTTCAGATCGTGAGGTACAGTCCTCTATTCTCACTAATGCAACCAACTTTAAGAGGTCACCAGAATGCAGCAATCGAGCACCCTTTTCACTATCTCATGAGGTAGTCAAGATCAACACGTCAATCTCATATATTCCCCCCGGCAGCGACCAGTTAAAGAACAATGTCCCAACGGTCCTTCTACCAAGGCGAACGTGGCTTACATGGCAGCACCATGTGTCTCATGCCAAAATGTGGCCTCTAAGCCTACTCTCGCTATAAATAGGCCCTTATTGGCAAAAATAGATAGAGAAAAATATACGCAAGCTAAGTTGAAACTCTGTCGAATTATCAAAAAATCTCAATCTCTTTCCAACAATCGAAAACTCTCCCTGAAGGTATAAACCCTAAACCCTAAGGCCCCTACATATGCAGGATTCTCTTTGGGGCAGGACCATGTTCCTGAACGTCCCAATAGGTGTTCCAGCCGGTGGGGCCGTGGCCACGCAGCATCAGCTTTTTCTAAGCATGCATCGGTGGTAGAGTGGTATCCAACCACTACTTGGAAAATCCCTAGGCCATTACAGTTCCCAGTCGGTAAATGGGTCATAGTGGACCGATTCCCTTTACAATGTATCACTTAGTGGGTGACACCTCATTCAACAGTCAACCTGGCCCTGGCAGCCACCGGTTTCGTCCGCTTGCCATCGTAATGCCAAAATTGTAGGTGATACCCCTAACAATCAACCAGCTTCGTTTCCATTGGCTCCGACCTCTGTTTTTGTAATGCCAAAATAGTTGGTGGCACCCCTGACAGTCAACCGGTCTCAGTACCATCAGCTCCAACCATTGGACGTCGTATCACCGAATGTCTAGGTGATTCTTTTACAATCATATAACAATATATGGGTGATTCCCTTGCAATTATATAACAACATAATATGGATGATTCCCTAACAATCATATAATATGGGTGATTTTCTAACAATCATTTGAACAGTCAAACATACTACAGTCTCCTGTTGTTGTTGTTGTTGTTGTTGTTGGGTCCAAAAATCTTCTTTATTAAAAAAAACTCTGTGGACCATTTTTGGACCCAACAGCAACGACTGAACTTATTTTATGTAGTGCATTCTATCTGACCGAAAGTGGGTTCATTTGTCTCTACATATAAAAAAATGATCGACATTGGACCCGATTTGGATGTTTTTTGACTTAATCAGTGGTTGAGGCATAACTCTTGGCCGGACCGTCAGAATGAGAATCTGAGAGTATTATTGGATTCATGGAAATGAACGAATAGTTTGGTATATAATACTGCATGTTTTGATCATGTTTTGGCCCACCAAATCAGGCTATCAGGCGGTCAAGAACACTTTAAGAGTTTGGCATGTCTGATCAAAATATTTTTGGTGGCAATGTGATCTTTATGGAAAATGGAGAATTTTGGGTGTGGAGATCATGAATTTTAACAGTTGGATTGATGGGTTGACTTTTGGATGGACGATCGGATGGTTAAGATTGACTTTGAGGTATGGGTGTCTGATCATGGTGATTCTTGTCTTATTGGCTTTATGTTGAGACGAGGACTTCAAAAATAAGAGCAATCATGACTTTTAATGGTCGGATGGCAAGGGATTGGTGAAATGGGCTATTTGGGATGATATGGGCCATTGATTCCATTGATACTCTGGGTGTGTTGATTGGGACTCCCAATGGGCAAGGTTATTACCAAAATCCCATCGCTAGTTGTTTTCTCATTTCTTGCGAGAAAAGGCATTGATGGAGCACTCCTGGGCAGGAGCTCTTCATTATGGAAAGGAGTTGTGCAACTAATTAAATGCAAAATTCAACATGCAGATGAAAATACAGATGAAGATGCAAAATGAAAGATGACCTGGGGATTTTGGCACGTGGGATGCAAAACGGTCTTAGTGGTCGGAACATACTGCAACATCAGAATCTGTCATTGTTGTGCTGATTCTGACCCCAAAATCATGGTGTCAACACACCGCCCATGAGAATTCGGGTCTAAATTAAACTCCCACAATCCAAACCTGCAATCTTAATCCCGATTCTACACACACTAGCCCTAACATAACTTTGCCCATTGGCCTATACCCGCATCCTGTTCTCATGGATATCCAATTATATTCTTTACCCGATACCCAGAACCTAATACCTGCAAACTATCCCTTCATTACCCCGTTTCTCTACCCGATACTCACAACCTAATACCCACAAACTATCCTCTCATTACCCCATTTTTACCACGTGCTATCATGGATTCTTTCTTCAAACCCACTGAACACATCCACCTCCTAATCCCTAGAGTCATCTCCCCTTCCCTTATGCCCTCCCCCTATATTCCTGCATTGGTAGTAAACCATGGCCTTAACTCTGCTCCTACAGTAACCCCCCTCCCCCCGCACCATCCACTATCCCCGTTACTTTTATAACTCCCCCGCCACTCCTCCGCTCTCACATTAAACTCTCCCTTATCCCCGCTACAATGGACACCACGCCCTAGTTTGTCGTTGTTATTAAACACCCCCCACCCCCCACCCCCCCTTCAACTAGTATATCCAATCCTCCATTCACCAATATAGCTCCACATCCCTATCTCCTCCCTATTCATACCCACCAAACTCATCTCTCCCTCCTAACATCAATGAAACATTAAAAACAGCTGAAACCCCCTCTCTCCTCTTTAACCCCCACTACCCCACCCCTCCTACTAATGCCCCCATCATAACCCTAGTCCAAGCCAATGCATCTTTTCCTTGTGGAGATTAATTAACTAGCTCTAGAAACCGACTAAAGAGGAGGTCTTCGACAACATCAAAGCTATGGGTCAACACAAGGCATCGGGTTCTGATGGACTTACTGCCTTATTCCACAAATGAGGTTGGCCTATCATTAAGAACGAGGTGATTCAAGTTATTAATATTATTTTTTCATTTCTGGTCCCCCATCTCTCAACCACACCATTATCACCCTCATTCCAAAAATGCAATCTTGCCTTATTCCTATGGATTATCACCATATTTATAAATTGAATACATTTGCTTGTGGATACGTGCCTACGACACGTCTTCGTGAACAATGCAACATATAAAAAGTCATGCAAACAATAAAATATATGCAATCCTGTTAGACTAACAAATCACATACGTATCAACATTTATATGCAATACCACCAGGCTAGTGACTCCACGATAAGTTATAAAAAACAATTAGAATGTCGTAAAATAATTAGAACTTGCTCAATATATCAAGGAGGTAAATATTGCATCATAATGATAATAACATTGTCCTCATATATTAAAGTGAGGCTTAATTACTCGTGAACATATAACAAATATAACACTCTCCCTTAACTAAATTGTAAAAGGGAAAACATAAAGAAGGGGCAAAAAGTAATTCTTACATTATTAGAAGCAAAAGAGCAGAATGGTGAACTGCAAGGAGTCGCACTTCGTTCAACCCTACACACACACCTTGTTCCAATCCTTCGCCTCCAACTCCTCCAACAAACCCTGCTCAATTCAACCCCAAAAACTAACTTCAATAAGGTTTCCAAAAAAGAAGTTTTAGAATAAAATTTTTAGAATAATTAAATAACTAATCAAAGAGAATCAAATCACTAATGAGTTACCTTGATCTTGATTTTAGGTTCAGCCAATGGCTTGAGATCCTTGGAGTTGTCGGAGGCTTCGTCGATAGAGATGAGGGAGGAGGAGTTGTTGAGCTCGGAAGAGGAGTTGAGGTTGAGGTCGAACGAGAGGGGTTGGGTAACGAGGAGGGGGTCGAGAGGGGGGGATGTTGATGTGGTGTTGGAGGTGATGGGGATGTCGAAGGGGAGGGGAGAGTCGGTGTATTCGAGGTGGTTTGAATTTGGAGAGAGAGAGGAAGGGACTGAAAAGTGAAGAGATATGAGAGAGAAAGAGAGAGATCTGAAAAAAGTGTAGAGAGAAGAGAGAGATAGTAATAAAGTGAGGATAATTTTTATCTTTGGCGGAAAAATTTTAGTTTTGGGAAGAAAATTTTTGCGAAAAAATATCTTTTGGAATGGTGAATTTGAACCATTCATTTTTGTTTCGATTGAAGGAGAGCCACTTGATAGCTTTTTTTTTTCAAATTGTCTTGTGATTTATTATATAGATTGCTAAAATATTAGCAAATTGCATGTGACCTCAACTTTCTAACATTTTTTCTACTAATCAAAGTGCTTTTGTCCCTGGCAGGGATATTATTGACAATTATGGCATTGCTTCTGACATGGGATGGAAAACAAATGGGGTAGCCAGAAACAATAATTTTTATTCAATAGTTCACATGGCAAAAGCATATGACAGAGTCGAATGGAGCTTTCTTATTGAAATGATGAAGAGATTCTGTTTTGGTAACAAATTCATCTCTTCCTCATTCATCCATGTGTTAACCGATTTCAGTTAATATCAATGGCGACCATGATAGGTTCTTCAAACCTTCTTGTGGCCTTCGATAGGGATGTATCTATCTCTTTACCTTCATCCATTATTAAGAGAGAAGTCTTGTAATACCTCAGATTTTTAAATAACTTTTTTAAGATTAATAAATGGATTAAAATGAATTTTGGTGATTTAATAAATATTTTTCTGAAATTTATCTTTTTACACGTGCAAATATCTTCTTGGGGAGTTCAAAATCAGAAATTATTTTAGGGAAAACCTATTATTTATTAGTAAGTATTATTTGTGAATTTTCTGGATTTTTCTGATATTTATTTGACCTATTTGTAAATATTATAAAAAGATGGATTTTTGTGCAAAATTACCACTTAGAGTGAAAAACTTCAGGTTTATGGATTTTTGGGCTGAGCATGATGCCTAGCCAACTCAGAGGTAAAGAGTTTACTTTTCATTTTAATAAATTTGGTTTATTTAGCAAGTTTTGGTAAAGAATGGTCTTTTTGCAAAATTGCCACTTAGAAGACAAAAGTACAAATTTTATTTTCTGGGTTTTATAAACAGTGCCGGCCAAATCTGGAGGTTTACTTTTGTTTTTTTAAATCTCAATTATGTTGGTTTTATCTAATTTCCAAGTATAAGGATCTATATATGTAAAGATATTATTTAAAGAGATATTTTACAAATCTGTTCACAAATCCTAATTACTTGGATTTTCGGCCTATTAATAAGAAAGTGCAGCCGTTCTCTTGCTGTGCTACATAAAGGGGATTTCTTTATTATTATTTTCTTGGAGTTTCAAAACGAGGATCTTGGTTTTCTTGCGAAATGAGGGATTTTCTTATTCTCTTTATTTTCTTCGGTTTCTTCAAAAAGGTGAATAACATATGTTTGGTTTCTTATTATTCTAAGCATATTGTATGTGATGGTTGTGTATTAGAAAGCATGATTGGGGATTGTATGATGATAATATGAAGTTTTGATGAGTAGATGAAATAAAAATTGAATCTTTTTCATGAAAACTATGCTATAGATGATTAAAACTACACGTAGATGACTTGAGATTGTTGAAGAACCTAATAGAAATCATGAGTAGATTGTTTTCTTTCATATACTTGCTGATTTGAACATATATATCGAGTTGTGTGATTATTATTGCAAAAAGTAAACAAAAAGCTATGCTTACTGTGTGTGTATTTATATATGTACTGTTTGACATTTTGATGAGGTATAACTTGATCATGTACATGTGGTGTTCACATATATTCATGGGTAACAGTTGAAATCAGTTGGGGGCATGTCTATAACAAGTTGTAAGAGGATTTTGGATCAAAAAGAATAGTGTTTTGAAGTATTGAAAAAGGGGTAATTTTCGGGTCTGATGCAAGTTCAACCAAAATTGAAATTTTGTGGTTTTGTGAAGCTTCAATTGGATTTTGAATTGTTTCACACTGAGTTGAATTGGGACTTTATACTTTAACTGATACAAACATACATACAAACCCACTTATATGTAATTGTTCTACTATTTGAAGAATTTTAGGATTTTTGAAGTTTTTAGTTGAATCTTGATTTGTTTTAATACTGAGATGGTTTTGAACTTCATACTATACGTATATACAATGGAATTCATGATGTTTACTGATGCAAACACACACTTACCTACACTTATATATATACACACATATATACTATTTGAAGAATTGTCAAACGTTGATGTTTTGAGAGTTTTCGATTGGATTTGATTCGTTTTGATACTGAGACTAATCTAAACAGTATACAGATCCTATTTGAAGATTTTTTATGCTATGATTGATATTTAAACACTTACATGAACATATATATATACGTATAATCTGTTTTGGGAAGTTTTAATGAGAATTTGCTATTTTGCAATCGTGATGAAGTTTTGATGTAATTTATAAATTCATATATATTGTATAAGTCATACTTTAGCATCTCAGGAAGTTTATTTTCAATTTCATGAAGTTTAATCGATGTATCAATTGAAAACATGCACAAAATTCTAATCTGGCTGCATAGCAGCTAGCAGGTCGACCGCCATTTATTTTTTTGAAAATTTCAACATGGCAGTCGACCGCTGCTAATTTGCACTATTTGCGCAGTCGACCGCCGCTTTATTTTTTTGAGAATTCACACTCGACAGTCGACTGCCCTGTTTTTGAACTATTTGGGCAATCGACCGTCAGCTGTTTTTTTTTTTTGGATTGTTTTGTTAAGTTTTCTTCGTTTCTTTTAAACGGTTATTTCCTCAATATTATGGATTATTGCTCTACTGTTTTAGATGATGTTTTTACTACAGATTACAGTATTTTACAGAGAGTTATATTTTATTTATAATAGAATTTTAATTTGTATTCTTATGACCTTATTAAGTAAGTTATATGTGTTTTTTAAAGAATTATTGTTTTGGTGATATTCTATGACTTAATGATGTGATTTTCTGTTTTGATGGGTTTAATATTTTATTTGAATTCTGGAATTTTATGAGCACATTAAATGAAATTGGAGTTTTGTTGATTTAAGAAGTTTCCTTTATAAAAACATTTTGATGATGGAATTATGAGTTTTATTAAAAGATTTGGTATTGATGGTTGAGTTGTGAATCTCTAGGAGTTGAGTGGGAGTCCTGTGAACCGGCAGATGAGATTTTGCAGATTTTGACCAGTTGGGGTCATTGGGGATTGTGATGTAGAATTAAGTCCGGCAGGATACACTAACTCTAGAGAAAGGGGATTTGTAACCAACTTAAGGACATGCACTAGTGGAGATGTGATTAAACTTGGGAAACATAAGTATATGCTCTTGGGTTTAGGTCCAACAGATGCGTTCCATGACTTGTGTGATGTTCTGTCTCGAGAGGACATTTGAATGTTTGCGTGTCGATGGTCTACAGGCCTATTCACCGAGCATGCAGGATGCATTCGGGTATTGAGGGTCGGCAAGTCTATTCACAGAATGTACCTTGTGTATCTGCACGTCGAGGGCCTCGCAAGCCTATTCGTAGGGTACACAGTAGGGAGGTGATTCTCCAGTTTTTTAGCTATTCTTACATAATGCTTGCGCGTCGAGAGTTGTGATGCCTATTCGCGAAGTATTCTGGATCTTGTTTCCATCACCGTAGTAAGATTAGTTGCATAACGGGAGATCTAAACCTACACAGTGGAGAACGTTAAGGGCTTGCACCGGACCTATGTAGAGTGGGATGCATAGAATCCGACATGTATGCATTAGAAAATCAGCATATAGCATTGTATTTCTTGACTTGGTTTTATGCATGTTGTTTCCTGTTTTTCTACACTTGACACTTAGTCTAGTTTCACTTGATGTTTTCATGATTTATTTATTGTTATTTCATATTCTTTTCATTTATTCTTACTGTTGATACATGTTGTTTATGACTTTATCCTTTATACTTTATTTATGTTGCTTTTCTTTTATGTCACTCACACCGTTATGGCTGATCCCTATAGTTTTGGGGGTTAGGGTTATCTCTAGCCTCATGTTTTATAGGTAGGTACCTATAGCATTGGGATTTGGATGCATGTGGTAGAATGATAATGTGGCTTATGTAAATTGTAAAAGAAGTGTTGTAAAAGAAAAGATTGTAATTCAGTGTGTTTGTTTTTCCGCTGTGTTTTGTAAAGAATTGATGTAATAAAAGTTGAAAATTTTATTTTTATTTTGGCTATGTTTACTATTACAATTAAGGTAGATGCTGAGAATTGTGTCGCGTATTTCTGATATATTATATTGGAAATTAGGGGCACTACAAGTCTCTTGGCAATTATTTTGGTTTCCATCGTTATAGATATGCACCTTTTTTAAATCACTTAATGTTTGCAGACAATCTGTTCCTATTTGGAGAGGCCATGCAATAAATGATACTCAAAGTGAAAGACATCCTCTCATTCTACGGCAAATGGTCGAGATAACGCATCAACTTCGACGAATCCAACATCTACTTCAGTGCATGCATGCAAGAAGCACACCATAATAGCCTTGCCGACCTCCTCGAAGTCCAAAGCATGAGTGAAAACACTATCTATTTGGGTAACCCCTTGTCCATATCCAAAGCTCCATCCTCAAGCTACAACTTCATCATCCAGAAGGTTGACTCTAAACAGGTTGGAAATCTAAGATACTTTCCCATGCTGTCCTGCAGGTACTTATCAAATCATCAATCACCTCACTTCCAACATATTATATGGGATCAAGCATACTCCCTTTCAAAGTCACCTCAACTATGGAGAAATGCATGAGAAACTTCAACTGGGGGCACCAAGACCTTAAACAACATTGCTCCTCTGTTCGTGGGACCACTTGAAATTAGCCAAGGAGGATAGGGATCTTGGTTTTCGAGATCCCCATGATACCAATCTCAGTTTGTTCTGTCAAGCAAGGGTGTAAAATTATCTCACATCTGGATAATACTTGGTGCATGATGACTGTTGCTGCTGATTTCTGGTGTAAGAGCAAACAGATGAATTTGTGGATTCTTGAAGGAAACAAGTAAGCAAACCAGTTGACTTTCACCAACCGGTTGATTGGTTTCTCACCGCTGCCGTGAACCTGCACAAAGTTCGATACACTGAGATGGATCCCGGCGATGAACCCTCTGATGCTCTTGTCAATAAACTCAAAGATTATGGAAAGAGCTTTAGGTAGAAAAATATTGATTACCTTGTCACGGTGGGGGGAGAGGGGTATTTATTGTCTGCCTTAGAAACCAGTTTCGAGATAAGGATAAATCTCTACTTCCGGATGCTTATGGATAGGAAGAGAGTTCGACTCGTTTCGTGATAAGAGGGATAGTTGAAACTGTCTCTTAGGGATAACCACGAATTTTAATCACTCCTTATCCATCTTGGTTGGTTTGTAGCGGGTTGCTAACCATACCCGGTAGGGCGGATCCGTTTTTGGGCTATTGGGCTTTGAAGAAAGACCCAATTCCCAATTCGAACCCATTTGTATGTGAAATTACCGTTTTACCCCAGAGAGCTTTAAGATTCGTGCCCGATTTGAACGACCCCGATTTAATCCTATTTTTAGCCATATCACGAGCCCCCCACTCCCAAAGACTGTGGTTAACAGCCTTCGAGGAGTAGTTTTATTGTTTCAATGGCATACGGGATTTTATCGAAGTTTCTCAAGGGGTTTGGATCTTGCTCGAGGTGTAACGGTGCTGAATTGATCTTGCAAAATGCCCAAGATTGTTCTCGGATTTTTTTGGATTTTTTCTAATTTTTTAATCATTTCTCGAATTTTTTATTCAATTTTGCGAAGCAATGATCTATTTTCAAAAAGCATTAATTAATCATTCTAATTAATAATTATTTATCCAGGAGCTCAAAAATATTTCCCTGAATTTATAATTATTTTTTAGAAATTTTAATTAATTTTCTTAGATTTTTAATCATTTTTCGCAATTTTTAAATAATTAATTTGAATTATAATTAAAATAAAAGAATTAATCATATGAATATCGACGTGGCGCGATCTAGAGCGTTGATCAGGCTGTGGCGAGGTTTTTGAGGTGATCTGACGGCGGTCGTGAGATTCATGTTTCCCCGTTTTTCGTTCGAGAACATGTCTGTTCGACGCATCATGGCGAACGCGGCGAACATTGTGTCGAACGTGGCGAACGACAGGCAAGCAACACGTGGCATGTATGTCGTTGACTAGTCAACGTGTTTTGCCAATTTTTCGTTCGGAAATACGTTTGTTCGACGCATTGTGGCGAACGCGGCAGACGTTACGTCGAACGTAGAAAACGACAGGCGAGCAACACGTGGCATGTAAGTCGTTGACTGGTCAACATGTTCTGCCTGTTTTTCGTTTGGAAACACGTCCGTTCGACACATTGAGGCGAGCGTGGCGAACGGCGTGGCAAACATAGGCGAGCGACACGTTGCACGTAAGCCGTTGACTGGTCATTGCGTTTTGCCCATTTTTCTTTCGAAACACAGTCTGCCCGACGCATTGAGGCGAACGTGGCAAACGGCGTGGCGAATGATGTGTCGAACATAGCGAACGATAGGCGAGCGACATGTGGCACGTATGTCGTTGACTGGTCAACGTGTTTTGCTCATTTTTCGTTCAGAAACACGTCTGTTCGATGCATTGAGGCGAACGTGGCAAACGGCATAGCGAACGATGTGTCGAACGTGGCGAACGATAGGCGAGCAACACGTGGCACATATGTCGTTCACTGGTCAATGTGTTTTGCTCATTTTCGTTCGGAAACATGTTTGTTCGACGCATTGTGGTGAACGCGGTGAACGTTGTGTCAAACGTGGCGAACGATAGGCGAGCGACACGTGGCACGTATGTCGTTCACTGGTCAACGTGTTTTGCTCATTTTTCGTTCAGAAACACGTTTATTCGACGCATTGTGGCGAACGCGGCGAACGTTACGTCGAACGTGGCAAACGATAGGCGAGCGACACGTGGCACATATGTCGTTAACTGGTGAACTTGTTTTGCCCATTTTTTCGTTTGGAAACACGTCTGTTCGATGCCTTGAGGCGAACGTGGCAAACGCACGTTGAACGACAGGCGAACGAAATGTGGCTCTTATGCCGTTGACTGGTCAACGCATTTGATATGTCTCCAACCGTCTGACTTTTTGGACTGTTTGACTCCTTGGGCGATTTGACTTCCGTCTCTTGGCATTCTGGCCGCTTAGGATTCCACACCTATTGGGCTTCCTAAGGGCTCATTATGCTTTTGGCCCAAGCCTACCAAGCTTTGTCTATAAATCCCTCCCCCCCTTCTCATTTTACCTCACTCTCTCATTTTCATTTCACCTGGAAAAAAAATTCACTTCGACGCTTGAGCGAAATTCCGATGGCCTTTTCCATTCTCAGGCGAAGTTCCCGACCGTGTGCGTCACATCAGAAGGTAATTTATTTTTGTTTTAAGAGATGTCTAAGGTACCTTCTGGTGAAGAGACCTCCCCCTCTGGTCGGGTTGAAGTGACCCCTCCGACAACTTCTTCTAAGGTCGATAAGGGGAAGGTGTTGTGATTGAGCCTTCACCAGTCGTAGAGACAGTCATGGAGAGAGTGGAGGATGGGTGAGTTCAGGAGGCATTCGACCGTCGTGTCTTGCTTGGGAGGGGTTCATCAATACAGTGCCAAAGAGCTGATGCGCATCGAGCATGGTATGGAACGGTACTATGAGTAAAACGAGCCACGAGGGTGTACTGAGGCGAACGATATTGTCTTCGTACTTACGGAGGGGGACCTTCGCACTATTAGGAGGTGCTTCATGATCCCATAGAAGTTCGAGCTCCTTCTTCCTGGACCTGGGGTTAGGTCTTGTTCGTCTTTCTCCCACGACCTGTGCGTGTTTCCCTTCGAAGCTTTGAACACGGGTCTCCGCCTCCCCCTTCATCTGTTCGTAAGGGAGGTGCTGAGATGTTATGGTGTTGGTCCGATCCAACTCATGCCTAACATGTGGAGACACGTTACGGGGTTCGTGCTTCATTGCCAGGCTACGAGAATCGAGCCATGTCTCAATGTCCTCTGCAGGCTGTACAAGATTCATAAGAAAATGCGGACGGAGTACCAGTTCTATCTCAACGCTTGGAAAGGCATTAATTTGGTTGACAATCCCGACTCGGTGAAGTCCTAGAGGTACAAATATTTTTTGATTCGGAGTAAGGAGTCATGGGATATCCCAACAGTTTGGAGGGACAACGTGTCGAAGAGGGCGAAGGCGGGGCCATCTCTAAGTCCGGAGGAGGATATGATGGTAGGGATTCTCTTGGATTGACTCACGATGAGCTGGAGAGATATCTCCGAAGAGAGTCTTTTTGGGGGGGTCTAAGCCTGATGAACCCTAGTATGAATTTTCTTTTTGTTTATCGTTACTTCTTAGTTTGCGCGAGTTCTTCAAAAATTTTCAACACTTGTCTTTTTGTTGTAGGAGACCCAGGCATGGACTTTGACGAGATCATGAGTAGGCGTTCGGCCCTGAGCGGTAAGCGGGTCGATGAGAGGAAGAGGAAGCGCACAGTCGTTCGACCGTTCGCGGTGAAGGCGACTAGGGGCAAGAGCGGTGCTACTCCCATGGTGGATTTAGAGTCCGCCCCTGTGGCTCCGATCGTTTTATCAGTTGGAGATCTCCCCCTTTCGGCGAAGCTTACTCTTGAAGCTCCCTCCTCACTGCGGCGGCCGAAACAATCCTGACCGATGAGCTAAAGAGGATCTTCGTCCCCGATTGGCAGGTGCGGAGGCACGATGGCTTCCTCGGGGACTCGACGAGCTGCATAGACGTTGTTTGTCACTTGGCTATGCCCAAGGACAAGGCCTCCATGGAGCACGGGACCGTGGGTGACTCGGCGTTGGAGATTGCCAAGGCGCAAATGACCGTAAGTGTTCGATGCTTTGCCTGGTCGTAGGTCTTATTTTGCAAATCTCTCTCACTCCTCATTCTAAACCTTTGGTACTTGCTCTCTCACAGTCGATCTGCCATTTTAGCTACCTGCTTAGGCAAATGGTGGATCAAGAGTGGAAGTTGAACGTCGTGCAAGATCGGGAGAAGGTCGAGCGGTCGAAGGTGAAGAAAGAGTCTAAGGCGGCCGCTCTCTTGGCGGAGTCTCAAGCTGCCAAGATCACTCTGCTGAAGGCGGCGCTGACAAAGGCGAAGGAGAGCGCCGAATTGAAGAAAGAGGAGGTCGCTCGAGAAAGGTCTGCAGAGAGGGAAAAAGCGGCTCGGGAGAAAAAAGGTAGCCATGCGAGAGTCGGAGGTCGCGGCGGAGAAGAAGGCCATCGGGTATTTGGAGAAGAACATGCGGAAGGCATACGCCAAGGTTTTGAACGACGTTAGCGAGCGCATCCCTGACTTCAATCGCTCGGGGTATCGTTTGTTTCCTGAAAATGAGGAGGTTGGCGAGGAAGGGGAAGAGACAGAAGGCGGGGAGGGGGAGGAAGATGCTGTGGCGGACCCCCAGACGGCCATAGTGACAGTGCCTGAGGTGGCTGAGCGGAGCGCCCATGCACTGACACCCCTCGTATATTCATCCGCCGAGGTGGACACTTGACCTCCTTCGCAGCTTCTTTTATTTTATTTTTAGTAGTAGAATTCTCTTAGTGTCCTGATTGTAGCGATGCCTAATAGCGGACTGGCCACCGCTTTTGTATCCGTACTAAGCAATGCAAATTCTTTTTGTGTGGTAATGCTTGTGCCTTTTGTTCAACATAGAACTCTTATTCAACATAGAAATATCTTGTAGCCCCAGTTGGATATAGAGTCATGTTTTTAGACTTGTCTCGATCTAAAAGATTTTTGTCTTTCTTCTGTTGAATTTTCAAGGACAGTAAGGTGCCACATCTCCGCTCTGCACTCGGTATTTCCAAATTGGGGCTAGCTTGGTCCTGAGAGATGCTTTATAAGGCCGAGTGGCAGGTCATTTAAGGGTGACTTTGGCTAGTCGAGACATCGAGATGAGGTGCATTGAGGAGAGGATTCATGAAGTGCCACCCAAAGGTGAGGATTCCTGCCCCTCGATGGCAGTCAATCAATGTTTGAGACTCAATTCCTACGTCACTCTCTATTCGAGGCGAGATCCGAGAGGGACGAGCTGAAGAACGTGGTGCTTGAGAAGAACCTGGAGGCGGCGCACCTTCGAAGAACTGTCTCCGACATTTCTCATAGGGGCAGTTCGGGACGAATGCCTTGATTGAAGATTAAAGTGATGGGCGACTCATTGAAAGAGTGGTTCGTCGAGCTAGAGGCGGAGAACCTTCGTCTGCACCGACTTTTTGAGGGGAGTAACGTTAGGAGCACTTCCTGCCCTCAGGGTGAGTATGCTCAAGAAAGGTCATTCCACGAATTAGTGCTACGTTCACCTCCCGTCCTGCGACATCCTGGGGACGCGCAAAGTGGAGTGGCCGGCTCGTCGAGCGGGGCATCCGTCGGGGCAACTGTTAGGATCTTAGGTGCCGATGACGCTACTCGGCTTGCTGGCTTGGAAACTTCTACGCAAACGAGGCAACAGCAACACAGCGCTCGCCAACCACGCGTGTCGCTTAATAGAAGCATCCCGCTCCCTAGGAGGGGCTAGGGAGGAATTTTGTAATCTTGTAGTCTTTGTTTCATATGAGTTGCATCTTGAATCTTGAAAATAATGTATGAGTTTTTTGTCTAGAATTAGACTTGTATCCCAAATCTTGATGAAATATTATATTGCATCCTTTGATCTGGTAACGAGCTTTTTCGATGAGTTTGTGTTTGGCTAACTTTCGAAGAGGGGTTCAACAGTTGTAAGAGCAATTCCAAATGGTGAGCTACTTTGTACTCGCTCGTTCGCAAGTAGCAAAAGTTGCATCGAACCTAAGTGTTGGACTCCGAACTTGTCGTTTAGAGAGTTTCAACAGTTGTAGGAGCAATTCCGAATGGTGAGCTACTTTGTACTCGCTCGTTCGCAAGTAGCAAAAGTTGCATCGAACCAAGTGTTGGACTCCGAACTTGTCGTTTAGAGAGTTTCAACAGTTGTAGGAGCAATTCCGAATGGTGAGCTACTTTGTACTCGCTCGTTCGCAAGTAGCTAAAGCGGCATCGAACCAAGTGTTAGACTCCGAACTTGTCGTTGAGATATTTTTTTTTGTATTTAGTGTACGTATCAGGGGACATTGGATTTTCTGAGAAAGAAAATTGCTTTTATTAAAAACAACTACTAAGTGGCTGCAACTGAGTTGCGATCCCTTATTACATTTGCAAAAATAGACTAAATAAGAAAGGAAATGCTCTAGAGCTAGCTAGAAGTTGCTTGGAGCGGTGTTGTAACACCCTCTTGGTACTTCGATAAGTGCTCCGCATTCCATGTCCTTAGCACTCTCCTGCCCCCCGGGTCTTCAAGTTGATACGTGCCAGGTCGGACAACTTTGGAGATCCTGTATGGTCATCCCAATTAGGTGCTAGCTTGCCTTTCTTGCTAGGGACAGAAATTGATAGCTTTCTGAGCACTAAATTTCCTTCTTGGAGGTTGGTAGGGTGGACTCTCTTATTGTAGAATTGCTCGATCCTATGTCGATAAATTTCTTGCCGGATGGAGGATCTCTCTCGGATCTCATCGATGAGGTCTAAGTTACCGCAAAGCTCATTCGCATTTTGCTCTTCGTTGTAGGCAATCAAGCGGGGGGAATGTAAGCCGACCTCTAGCGGGATAATGGCCTCGAAGCCGTAAGTGAGGTTGGCTCCCGTAGGGATCCTCTTAGTAGTGCGATAGCTCCAGAGCACATTGAGGATCTGCTCTACCCACAGACCCTTAGCGTATTTGTTCAGTCTGTTTTTTAGGTCGGAGAGAATTTGCCGATTGGCGTTCTCTGCCTGGCCGTTGGACTGGGGTGGGAGACCAAGGAGAATTGTTGTTGAATGCCCAGGTCTGCGCAAAAAGTACAGAAGGCTGCCCCCGTGAATTGAGTTCCATTGTCCGTTACCAAGATTCGAGGAACACCAAATCTGCAAACAATGTTTTTCCAAAAGAAGCGCTGCACTTTCTTTACCGTGATCGTCGCTAGGGGCTCTGCTTCGATCCATTTAAAGAAATAGTCGATCTCTACAATGAGGAACTTTAGCTAGCCTGGCGCTAGAGGGAAAGGCCCGAGCAGGTCCATTCCCCACATTGCAAAAGGGGTTGGACTGGGTAGGGAGGAGACTTGGATTGTTGAGAATTTTTGGCAAAGGCCACATTGGAGAACGTGTTGTTCGGCATCGCGAAGGAGAGTGGGCCAGAAGCATTTGTAGTTCAAGATTTTGCGAGCAAGGGACCTTCCTCTTAAGTGAGTGCCACACATCCCTTCATGAACCTCTTTCAAAATATACTGGGCTTCTTCGGGGGAGAGACATCTCAAGTAGGGTTTGCCGTCTACTTGAGTGTAAGAGCATTTGTACATGACTCCATCGATGAGCGTGTACCGCTTGGCTCTGGTTCGGATCTTTCGAGCCTCTTTAAGGTCTAAGGGAAGGATCCCAACTCTGAGGAACTCGAGCAGAGGCTTCATCCAATTCTCCCCGAGTTGTAAGGGCAGCGCCTCCATTGGCTCGGGATCTTCTTCCTCGATGCTGGGCCTTAGAAGAACTTCCATTAAGACAGTTTGTTCAAGCCCTTGGAGGGAAGAGGAAGCTAGCTTTGAGTGGGTGTCCTCCTATACATTCTCTTCTCGGGGGATTTGTTGGAGTTGTGCATCCTCGAAAGAGACCATCAGTTCCTTGACTTTGGCCAAGTATTTGGCCATGCGACCATCTCGCGCTTCGTATTCCCCTGATACCTAGTACACCACCAGCTACGAGTCGCTAAATATCTTGACACATTTGGCCCCGGCCTTGCGAGCCATACACAGGCTAGCTATAAGGGCTTCGTATTCAGCCTCGTTGTTGGACGCCCGAAAGTTGATACGGAGTGAGTATTGGAGGATGAAATCATCTGGACCAGCCAGTATGACTCCTGCTCCACTCCCATCGGCGCACGAGGACCCATCAACATACAATGTCCAGAACGGGGGTTCTCTATCACTTTGCTGGTGTCGGAAATCGTGCTCTCTACTATGAACTCTGCTTGGGCTTGAGCCTTGATAGTGCTTCGAGGCTGATAGCTGATATCATGCTGGCTCAGCTCGATGGACCACTTCATAAGGCGCCCCGAGGTCTCGGGCTTGTGGAGGACTTGTTTGAGCGGCTGGTCAGTAAGAACGACCACCGAGTGAGACTAGATATAGGGGTAGAGCTTTTGGGCCGCCATGACCAAGGCATAGGCCATCTTTTCTAGCTTCAGAAAATGGAGTTCAGCATCCCTAAGGACTTACTCACGTAGTAGATAGGCCTCTGCATCTAGTTTTCTTCTCTTACTAAAACAGCGCTGAGGGTCTGCTCCGATGTGGCGAGGTATAAGTAGAGGACTTCCCCGGATTTTAGCTTGCTCAAGAGTGGGGGGTTAACTAAGTAGGCCTTGAGCTGATCAAAGGACTCTTACTGCTGTTACCCCCACTCAAAACCTTTAGCCCCCCTGAGGGCCTTAAAGAACGGGAGATATTTTTCTCCAGACTTGGAGGAAAAAAATGCCCTATGGCCGCGAGGTGTACGGTGAGTCTCTGCTGAGTCTCTGCACATCTTTAATAGTGGAGGGGGGAGCCATGTTGAGCATGGTCGGAATCTTCTCGAGGTTGGCTTCTATGCCCCTTTGGCTAACCATGAACCCCTGGAATTTACCAGATGAGATGCCGAACGCACATTTGTTCGGGTTCAGCCTCATATCGTGTCTCCTCAACATGTTAAAAGCTTCTTGAAGGTCAAAGACAAGATCCAATTTGCTTACGCTCTTCACCAACATGTCGTCTACATAGACTTCCATGTTTCGACTGATCTGTTCCTTGAAGACCTTGTTAACAAGCCGCTGATATGTGGCATCGGCATTCTTAAGCCCGAAGGGCATAACCTGGTAGCAATATAGACCCTAGTCAGTGACAAAAGATATCTTCAGAATGTCGGGGGGGACATTCTGATCTAATTGTACCTAGAAAACGCATCCATGAAGCTTAAGAGTTCATGGCCTGAGGTTGCATCAATCAGGGAGTCATTGCTCGGGAGCAGGAATGGATCTTTGGGGTAGCCCTTGTTCAGATCCGTAAAGTCAATGCAGATCTTCCAGCTCCTGTTGGCTTTCTTGACCATCACGACATTGGATAGCCACTCTGGATAGTTGACCTCCTGCATGAACCGAGCCCTCAAGAGTTTTTCAACCTCTTCCTTGATAGTCTGCTGGCGCTCGGGGGCGAATTTGCATCGCTTTTGCTGAACAGGTCTGGACCCCGAAGCGACACTAAGGTGGTGCATGAGGAGCTCTTCGAAGATTCTCAGGCATGTCAATTGCCGTCCAGGCGAATAGATTGTGATTTCCCCTTATGGACTGGACAATGTCAGAGCAGACGGAAGGGAGAAGGACTTTGCTAATCTGGAATGTCCTAGTCGGGTCTCCCTCTGAGAAGGCCACCTCTTCCAACTCATCGACTGGTTCTAATATAGGTTGGCTACTCCCTTGGGGGAGTTCAAGAGCTTCAAGGGAGAGGTTCGGTCCTCCCATCGAGGTCATATAGCATTTGCAAGGTCATATAGCATGTGATAGGCCGAAGGTATGGCCTGGAGAGCAGCTAGGCCTGGTTGGCCCAGGATGACGTTGTAAGCGGCCTTCACATCTACCACCATGAACTCCATCGGCTCGGTTTGGGTGGTTGGAGTTTTACCGGCAGTTACGTCGAGAGTTATGACACCCGCGAATGTTACTGGCACCCCTGTGAATCCATGGAGAGTGTAGCTGATGGGCTTAAGTCGATCCCAGGATAGCGTAAGACCCTGAAAGGCATCGAGAAAGAGAATGTTGACCGAACTCCCGTTGTCGACTAGGACCAGGCACGATCAAAGTTGGTCATGTGGAGGTTTATTACCAATGCGTCACAATAAGGCGTTCGGACGCCCACCAGATCTCTATCTAAAAAAGTGACAGGGACCCCAAGGCCTCTGGGGTGAGGATGGTTTTATACGAAATTTACTTCATGGACGAAGGCTCTTCGGGAGGAGTTCGAATCTCCCCCCATTGGGCCTCCATGTATGAGATGTAGTATAGCCTCGGCTTCAAAATCCGGGGTTACGGCGTTCTACTCGATTCTCTCATTAGCCCCCCTGGGGGATAGAGGAGGATCTACCCTATCTTTTCTCACGAACCTAGAGAATTGCCCTTTCTGGATAAGGGCATCGATCACATCTTTTAGGGCCCGACAGTCATCCGTGTCGTAGTCGTGGTCCCTATGGAAGCGGCACCACTTGTCCCTGTTCCTCTTTTTTCTCGGAGTGTTCATATTTGGAGGTGGTGGGAGAGACCCTCTTTCCCGACCTCTATCAGGATGGCTGAGACACCTGCGTTGAGTGGAGTGAACTTCTCGAGGCGGGAAGGATGGCGACGCTGGCCTCTGTTGTCCTTCTGGAGCTTCTTAGCTCCTTCTTCTTCAGTGCCCTTCCGTTTGTTCCCGGATGACGATCCCACAAGAGCGGGGCGGGAGAGAGCTTCTTCCGCCCTGAATGTATTTCTCACTCCTGAGCAGGAGTTTTGAGAAATCCTAAGGAGGCTGCTTGGTAAGGGATGCTCTGAGGTTGTCGTTAGCGAAATTGGATTGGAAGGAAGCAAAGGCCACGAACTAGTCCAGGGAGGCGATGGATCTAGCTTCCGCGGTGAAACGTTTAACATGGTCTCTTAGCTGCTCGCCCTTCCTTTGATGAAGCAGTAGCAAAGAGGTGCTCGTCTTTTCGGCTCGACGGCTACTCACAAAGTGAGTCAAGAAGAGGCCTTCGAGATGATCGAAGGAGAAGATGGAGGCCGGGGCTAGTCGTGAGTATCATTCCCTTGCAGACCCTTTCAGCGTGGTCGGAAAAGTTTTGCAAAGAAACGCATCCAACCCCTGGTGTATCATCATGAGAGTTTTAAAACTCTCGATGTGGTCAGCGGGATCGAACTCCCCGTTGAATGATTCGAAATGAGGGGGACTTGAAGTTACCTGGGACTGGTGTCTCCATTATGGCTCGGGAGAATGGAGGCCTACTGGGGCGGAAATTCCTTGCCCGTTGCTCTTCTTCTCTGTCCAGTCGGCCAAGGTGCCTCTCCATCTCGTGGAGACGGCAATAGACCGAATCTTCCCTCCGGTCATACCTTGCTGAGGCCCGGGACTCGTCCTCGCATGGAAGGGGACTGGGAGTGCGATGATGATAGCTCGGGACAGGTTAAGGACTGGGAGTACGGCACCGATAGCTTGGGGCAGGTTGGGGACTGGGAGCCCGCTGACCATCGTCGGGAGCAACATTGAGAGCCCTCAGGACTGCCTCTTGAAATTGATAGAACTCTGCCCTCGTAACAGGTGCCTTCTGCTCTCGGTGGTCCCTGAGGGGCAGGTCGGCCGACAGGAGAGTGGCTTCTCTTTTGACGACGGCTGGGGTGACTCCCTTCGCCTCCTAGGAGAGTTAGACCTTCTGTGATCTGGCCTGCAGGGGGATCAGGCCCTAGGAGACCGAATCGTCGGATCCCTTTGATGTTCTCGACGAGGGATCCCATCATGGGTCCGCCTATCATCTAAGCGGGTCCGAAGATCTACCCCATGCTGCTTGTTGACGATGATGTGCCAGAGATCCTTCGGCATAGGGAGACTAGTGCGAGGCCATAGAGTCGGACGAGGGGTTGTGTATCGACACATGGTCGCGATGAGGAGGTTGCCCCTGTCGACTCCGGCAGGAGGGTCCTGCGAGATCCCCTTGTGATCCTTGAGGTGCCTGCTGGGGCTGAGGTTGTTGAGGAAGAGATCGTCCAGGCTGCGGTTGTTGGACGGGTTGAGGGAGAGGCTGTCCAGACAGTTGGACTTGTTGAGTGGGGGCCTCCTGTGGAAAGGAGGAGGAGAAGGAGCGGGAGTGGCCCTGCGGTTAGAGGTCGTCGTCTTTCCCTTCTTGGGGGCATGGCTTGAAACTACTTTGGCTGATGAAATAGGACTGGATCACTGTTTCTGTGTTCCCACATACAGCGTCAATCTGTTGCTGCTGATTTCTGGTGTGGGAGCAAACAGATGAATTTGTGGATTCTTAAAGGAAACAAGTAAGCAAACATGTTGACTTTCATCGGAGGTTGACTGGTTTCTCGCCGCTGCCGTGAACCTGCACAAAGTTCGATACACCGAGATGGATCCCGGTGACGAACCCTCCGACGCTCTTGTCGGTAATCTCAAAGATTATGGATTGAGCTTTAGGTAGAAAAAGATTGATTACCTTGTCACGATGGGGGAGAGGGGTATTTATAATTGCCTTAGGAACCAATTTCGAGATAAGGATAAATCTCTACTTCCGGATGCTTATGGATAGGAAGAGAGTTCGACTCGTTTCGTGATAAGAAGAATAGTTGAAACTGCCTCTTAGGGATAACCACGAATTTGAATCACTCCTTATCCGGGTTGGTTTGTAGCAGGTTGCTACCCATACCTGGTAAGGCGGATCTGTTTTTGGGCTATTGGGTTTTGAAGAAAGACCCAGTTCCCAATTCGATCCCGTTTGTAGATGAAACTACCGTTTTACCTCTGAGAGCTTTAAGATTCGTTCCCGATTTAAACGGCCCCAATTTAATCCTATTTTTAGTCATATCAATGATGAAAGCAAAGTACTTCCGTCTCACCGACCTGGTGAAGCTATTCCTAAACCAAGCATATCACCTTCCTGGAGGGGCATCCTGCAAATTCTTCTCATTATCGTATGTAATTCTCACTGGAAGGGTTGTCAAGGGATCCAAAAGTGATATCTTCAAGCATCGATGGAACCCTATGATCTCAGGCTGGTTAGAAAAATCTCTCAATTGGGACCCTGCCATATCCCACTAGCCGACTTGATTCTCCCCAATGGACATGATTGGAACATCCCCCTCATTGCCTCCTGCTTTGACCATCCAATGGCATTCAAAACACTCACTACCCCAATCGACCCACTAGACCCATACGGAGATGACTACATTATATGGGCCTCGACGACTGACGGTAAAAAAAAAATCAAATCTTTCTACAACCTCCTTTGCCATAACAGCAATCCCCTCAACACTGATACTTCACACATTGATCCCTCCAATAAGATTTGGAAGATCAAGTTCATTATCCCTTGGGTCAAACACTTTTCTTGGAGGCTTCTATCCAATTCCCTCTTCACCAATCATAAGCGAATGTCGGTTGGTCTTAGCAACAACAGTTCTTGTCCTCTCTGCAACGGTGATGATGAGACAACCCTTCACCTCTTCTTCTCCTGTCCCTGCACTATTAACATCTTCACCACCGCCGAATTACCACTCCCACGGATTGCCTACACTCCATCTGAATGCATATCTTGGTAGTTCACCCTTCCATAACAAGAACATGCTTTGGAGACGAGATGTATCAATCTCCTTTGGCAACTTTGGAAAGCGTCAAATAACAAAGTCTTCTGTCGAGAGCCGTTCTCCGGTGGCTTCACCCAATCCAATGTCCAACCCCCAACACACCCCGCCGGTCCATCTGTTGCTTCCCCTGGTACGAACTCCCGATCCGGTTCAACACCACCCAACCCCAACCACCCTCATCTCACTATTTTCTCTGATGCAACGACCCCAGGATAGTATAGTGTGGGGTTTAGTATGTCGTGACGACCAAAAATCTCTCATTTAGATAGCAGCACAACGGTTGGATTGTGATGATGAAACAATGGTGAAAGTTGCGGGCATTATCAATGCTTTGAAGTTAATTGGCTTAACGACATCAAGCATGAAGGCATACCATGGCGCTTACGTCACATGATTAATGAAGAGAAGAATTTGCTTTTCCAAAAACGGAATATTTCTATCGGTTATGTGAGTATGAACGATAATGTGGAAGCTTATAATACTGATAAATATGCTTGTAATCTTAATTTGTACGGAGAATGGGATGTTTTGTCCATCTCCATCCCCCCCCCCCCCCCACACACACACAAAAATTCTTTCTTTTGCCCGCAGAGAAGTGCTAAAGGCTTTTCTTTGGACTCTCTGCCTTCCTCGCCTCTATCCATTTGTGATGATACTTTAATCTCTCAACCACATACTCTGCAGCTTAACATTCCTCTGCTACTTCTGCAACTAATGCTGGTATTGGATTTGCTAATCATAATGAAAATTTTCAACATATACAAATCCGTTTAACCCTGAAATTCTTAACTATGTCACAAAAGATTTTAGATTGAGTTGAGTGACCAAACTTAATTACAAATCTCATATAAAGGTTTAGTCGAGCGACTCTACTATGAGTACATAAAAATGGTTTGATGTAAGGAGGCTAGTAGACAGTTAACACATAGGGTTCGTTTATTTAGCGCAGTTAATTTAATTATCGACATACTTATGCTTTGTAACTTGGCTCAATTGAAAATCTTTTGATTGGCGTTGCAAGTTTAAAACCGTATTCATATTTCTTATAACTAATGTTCAAATTTTGTGATCATCACCATCGCGGTCAGTCAGTCATATTTGTTTTTGATATATTCTTTATATATTAGCAAATACAACTACATGTTATTAACCATCATCTCTAAAAGAAGAGTCAGCTCAATATCATAATTCAACATAATGCTAGAATATAACCAGTTGTAGCTCAGAAAGTAAAGATTTAAGATGGGTAAAATGATGTCTTAGATTTGAGATCGTGCTAAGTTATAATCTTTACTCAAAAAAAATAAAATAAAAAATAAATAAATAAATAAATAATGCTAGAATCTTGATTCTCTAGTTGGCCAGTAGGCGGGCAACACGAATCGCTTACAAATTGCACTCGTGACAAATTTGGTGCCTAGGCCCAGTGCATATATTCCGATCACGTTATATGGAAACTCAAAGCTTATGGACACTAGTATAATGTATGTGCGATGCACGTTAAAGAAAAAAAAAAGTAAAGTCATCAAATTAAATGAGCATATATTAAATAAGAAAAAAATTAGTTTATATTTGAATGTTTTGATTTGGGTTACATGTACAGTGCACATTTATATTTGTTGGATATAGTTTGGACGTGTACTATAAGTGTTTATATAGTTACAAAGTTAGGATTTGTTTGTTACAAATCCCAACTCTCTCATTCAAATCGTACAGAACAGATTTTACCAAAAAGAAAGAACCAATAAATTTTTTTTAAAAAAAAAAAAATTAAAAAAAACTTATGGACTTGGGCTCAAATTTTTCTGCTAATCATGGACCTTGGCTCATAAAAAGATCTTATGGGCTAGGCCCAATCATAGTTATCTTATTTCATCTTATTTATAAGGGCCGGGTCTAAATATTTAGGGCTACAACCCGGCCCATACACTTCTCTCAATCGGAATATCTGCAGCTAATTGCGCCCCGCCTCCACATCACACTTCGCTAGGGTTTTAGCATTTCTCACTCACTCTTATTTTTAGGGTTTTAGGGTTTCTTCCATCCCTTCTTCTTCTTCTTCTTCTTCTTCTTCCTCTCAATTACAGACCTTTCCAAAACCAGATCGCCATGTGGGCCCTTCGCAGAGCTGCAAACCCTCTCGGGTAAAACCCTAACCCCTCTTTTCTATTTTTTGCTGTCTAATTTTGATTTTCTTCTCAAATTAGATAATGGCAACAAACCAATTTCATCTTTGTAAATGGGTTTGTCATTTATTCTGTAAATCACCTAATTAGAGGTCAGAGGAATTTGAGTTTCATCTCATTTGTAAAATTTGTAGTTTCTTTTTAGATTGTAGGCATCATTGTTGGTGGCAAGTGTCAGTGTGATCTAACGGTAAGCCCCTTCGCCGGTGTGCAAGAGGCCGGAGTTTGAATCCCACTTGCACCAAACAATTTCCAATTATTGTTTATTCGGGGCAAAGTGTGGGTGTGTGTAGCTATGTCCTTATTCTATAAACGAAAAAAAAAAGAAGGAAAAAAGAAAAGAATTCAATCGTTATGTGAAGCAAGTGTTTTTACTAATGCACGTGCAAAGCACGTAGAGATGCGATGAGGGATATCAAATATTTGGTTTGGTGTCATGTTTGTTTGCCCTTTGGGTGTTCATGATTACTGTGTTGCGAATGTGGCGAGGGAGATGAAATTTCTTTCTTTCTTTTGTTGTGGATTAAATAAAGGTCATATGGCACCGTACATCAAAATTTGGAATTAATTTTGTTTGAGGGAACATTCATACAACAAAATCATATGCCCGAGCCTTTTGTTATATTTGTGAGGAATGTTCGCAAGAATGTAGATTTTATAGGAAATTGTGCTTATTTTGTTATACCTACATTTTCTTCTCAGGAGCCTGAGCAGTCGCATTGTGGTTGCTCGCACGTGTTGCGCTGAGTCCCATGTTTTGAGTGGAAATTCTGAGCATGGAGGTCGTAATGGTGAAGATTGGCAAATGGTTGTAGGGAAAGTTTTGCCAAAGGCATCCTTTTACGGACCTTCTATCTCTACTAGGTCATTCTTTGGAACCCGGAATCTTTCTTCTCAAGCTGGGGAGAAAACTAGTGATAATGAAGATGAAGTAGAGGAAGGGTTTTCAGAGTTAGAAACACCTCTAGAGGATGATAAACTTGAAGACAATTTAGACAAAGAAGAAGGGGATGTCTTTGAAGGAGAGTTGGATGAAACGACTGAGGGTGCACTTGGATTATCTGATGATGAAGGGGATTCAGGTGTTGAAAAAAAAACAGCGGTGAAGATTGCTATTCCACTTTTCCGGATTTTATTGGATAATTCAAGACAAGATATTAATGGTGCCCTTAGAAAATGGTTAGATGAAGGAAACCCTCTGGGACGGCCTGAAATTAGTTTTACAGTGCTTAATCTTCGAAGGAGGCGGTTGTATGGGAAGGCCTTGCAGGTATTTAATTATTTCTTCAGTGTTTCTTTTGTTGCATTATATAGGAAGCTATTTTTTTAGTGTAATATTCGAATTTTTTAAAATTGTTCTTAATAGTTGATAACCAGATTGCTATATTGACTACTAATTTCTATGACACATCATTTCAATACTTGTTTATTTGAATATTTCCCATCTGGAAATTATTTCTATTGAGGGTGTTTGATCCCATAAGTTGCAAAAATGAAAGTATTAAATCTATCAGGGCATTTTATTCAATTTTGCAGTTCATTTTTCACCGATATATAACAAGTTGAAAAGGGTTAGTGGAAAAGAAACATGAAAACAGAAGTTTGTGTCGTTAAGTTAGTAGTTACCAAGAGAAAATTGCTCTAGAACTTAAGGATACTTATGCGGAAATACCCATAAGCATAAACATGAGATTATTAGGTCACTATCTTCATCTAATGAAGATAATGTTCAAATTTCAATATCCAAGCTTTACTTTTGAAATAAAATCATCTAAGCGAAGTTTCTCTATTGAACAATTGTCATATATACCTATTATCTTTCGTCAGTTTATCTGAAATTACTGTATGTCATGATAAAGAATGTCAGAATTAAAGAATTTAATGTAGTGTCCATTTTATGCTTTGTAGTAATTCTAGAAGTTGATGTGGCTAGGTATGGTCTTTTATCTACATCTTTATATATGTATGTAATTATTTTATTTGTCTTAAAATCGATCTGGTGTATGCTTGACAAATCTTAGCCATTTATTTCACTCAAAGATGATGGTGAGATGTTGTTCCAATTGAGTGTTTCAGTAACCTCATCGCTTTTAACTTCCTATGTTTGCATGACTATCAGGCATTATCCAAACCTCCAAGTAGGCACGCATGCTTTTCTGTTCACACTGTACCTTTGCCAAGTTGTATCTGCATTAGTCCTTCATTTATTTGATCCATCTATTGTACCAAAAGTATACATGTTTCTTCCTTTAGGACATGTGCTAGACATTGATACTATGAGTACTCCTTGGACCCATGTCTATATGAATCCTAAATTTGTAATTTATCTTTAATTTTGAAACTTTCCTACTCACTTTATATTGAATAGTCATTACACATCAAGATTGAAATCTATATTACTTTTGACTATATTATATGAACTATTGAAGTGCAAAATGTTGTGAAACTAGTGACTTTACAAAAGTTAAACAGTACAAGGAGTTAAGAACAAAGATACCTTGCACTGATTTTCTGATAGTTGAAGAAGCATGCCTATTTCTTCGGCGAAGTTGTGGATAGTATAACATGTGTAAACATCATTTAGTTTTTTTTTTTTTTACTATGTATGTATACGTGTATAATTTGAAAACCATGACTGCTTTGTTCTGAACAGATGGAATTATGATTGAATATATGCTAACTCTAAACAGATTGATCAATTGTATAACTCAACCACCATAATTTGCTCTGAATAGATGGAATATATCCCAACTCTGAATGTCTGAACCGATAGAATTATAAGTTTCAGATCAATTGTATGATGAACCGCTAGAATTTGCTCCAGTATAGTCGAAGGCGTAAGGCGCAAGTAATTTCAATTCCTCGTAGAAAGCCTGAGGCGCAATTTGAGGCGCAAGCCTCAGTTAACCGAGGCGCACTATTACTTTTTGGAATTTTTAAAATTTATAAATTAGATTATATAAACAAGATAACATCATAGCAACAAAATATATCATACAATGAACATATACTTAAAAAGTAAGGTATGGAAGACGTACTTTGTAAATGTAACTTGGAAGTGTAACTGTGTAACTGTGTATGTTATAATTTTTTTACATTCAACAATTATTATTTTTTTTGAGAATATCACAGTGCAGTATTAGTATTACACTATTACAGAGTATTACAATATTACAATTAAATATTAAGTATATTCAAGTATTCAACAATTAATTATTACAGTAAGTTTCATCCAAATAGCGTAATAAAGCAGGAAAGCAAAAGCAGCCTAATAAAGCAGTAAAGCAAAAGCATTGCATAACTAAAAAAGCAAGAATACTATTAAAAAAAATAAAATAAAATAAAAAGAATAATTTAAATAATAAAAAAGAATATAAATATAAAACCTGTCAAAAGACTCAAAACTAAAAAAGAAAGAATACTTAAATAATATAGAAGGGGAAAAACAAGAAAAAAACAATGTTGAGGCGCACCTTTCGTCGAGGCGTGCTAAGGCGCAAGGCGCTGAGGCGCACGCCTCACCAGCACTTCGAAAAAGGGGTGCGCTTCAACTGAGGCTTGAGGCGCACCCTGGGATTTCGCCTGCGCCTTGCACCTTGCGCCTGAGGCGCGCCTTCTACATCACTGATTTGCTCTGTGCTCTGAATAGATGAAACTTAGAGTAGTTTGTGTGCGTGCATGCACGAGGGTTACTCCTACATGAAATAGGATGATTGACTATCCGAAAGACAAAAAGTCCATTGGTTGTGTTGAATTGTTAACTACGGATTTTCTTATTTCTTCATGCATATGGTCTATATTTTGATATTAATGGCCTCTTATCTTGCACATGTTGCAATATGCATGTTATATTTTAGACGTCGAACGAATACTAAGTGCTAAATAGGATCAAGCATACATAGTATTTAAATTACAACTTTGGTATCCTTTTTGACATTCTCAGGATTATCTGGCTTCTCAACTTAAGGAGTGTTTGATTTGTTGCAAGTAGTTATAGTTGCAGTTGTAACTAAAAGTTGTTGTGACCCAGGGTATAAAATTTCTTTTAATTGCAAGTAGGAAAGTAATAATTCCCATGCCTTTTAGCAACAAGTGAAATAAAGTTTTTGCAACTAAAGGAATCTTTCAACTATAACTACGATTACTTGCAACAAACCGAACAACTCATTATTTGATTAATATTATTAGAGCATTTTGTCTCAAACCCTTTAAAAAGTTAATCAAAAATTCTAAATAAATGATCTACCTTCCACAATTCATGCACAATCGGGAACACCTAGATTAGTTAGGAAAATTAATTTTGGAAATCCTACTTGCCAAATCATTATTTAGAAACATTCTAACATGAAAAAATATTTTTGTACCCTTATTTCAACACATTTTTAAAAATATTTTGAACTATGAAAAAAAATAATTGAAGATTGTCCTTTGCCCCTATTTGAATTTTTTATATTATCTATTTAGTCATATATTCGAAGATGTAAGTACATATGAACTTGGAAGATTAATTCCATTTCATGTTTCGATTTCTTTTCTTTTTTCCTATTGTTACCTAGGCAATTTAAATCGGTTTTTGGAACTAATCGGTCTAGGAGCGATTAGTGATTAATCGGTTAATCGGAAAATAATCGGAATTAAATCGAAAAAATCGTTATATATGTATAATTAAAAAAATATATATTCTCATTATGTAGCAACCCTAAATCCTAACATAAAACTAGTATGAGATTATCAAATATGAACATATAGTTATAGAGAAAAGAAAAAGAATACTTGGTTTGAGCTTAGTTTGGATCCTGGATGTGGTTCGGGTCGATTTTGTTGGTCGGTTCCATCAAACAAAAATAATCAGGGAGGAGCAGTGCGAGCAACAAGCGGTGTAGCAGATGTGGACCGGGTCAAGTATGTGATGGTGCAGGAGGAGCGACAGCGGGTCGGGGTTGGGTTTGCTCGAGGAAGAAGAAGAGAATCGGTTTGGGTTTGGGTTTGCACGAGGAAGAAGAAGAGAGCGGTGATATGTCGGATTTGGGTTTATATGAGAACCAAAAGGGGTTTGAATTTGAATTTGGATTTTGGAATTGGGCCAGATTGAGCCCAAATAATGCAAAGCGAGCATAAAAATTAGAGGAGATTTAATCGGTTAATCGGCCACTTAAAATCGGTCGATTATTCTCGATTAAATCGCTAACTATTGAAATATTATAAATCGCTAAAAAAGTAATAGTTTGGCCTCCGATTAGCGATTAATCGGGGATTAATCGGGTGTAATCGGGGATTTTAACTGCTTAGATTGTTACAAACTATGACAAAAGTACATAATTTGAATATGTCTTGATCTCTCTGTGAATTAGTCTCTCTTGCTCTCTAGCTACAACACAACCACATAATATAGCGTATCGATTTTCAAAGGAAAATTTTTCACCTCCTGTGTGCTAAAAACCTAATTGGATGATCGCCACATCTCAGATTCATTATCCGCATTGTTCAAAATGATGTATCATAAATGTATGGTGTTGAAAAATCACTAGATTTGTTTAGGCATATTTTAAGACTTCCAGTGGAGACATGCTGTCTACAAAGCATGAGTATTTGATGTAACTAGCCGTGCTCATACCGGGTACTTGTAATGGTACCCATCAGCATGGGTACCATACTGGGTATGGCAGGCAAGTATTGGTTCTTTTTTTTTGTTGAAAAATAACCTCGTTGGGTCCGAAAAATAATGGTTTGACCCATACCCAATTATTAAAAAAAACCTTATTAGTGTACTTTTATTTAGATTATGAAGTATGTCAAATTTTGTAACTAAAATAGACATGACTAGCAAGTGCCATTGTGGTAACCCTCTTAGCTAGTGAGCAAGAGGTCGGGGGCTCAATCCCCCTTGCATCATCCCTTAATTATAGGATTATAGTACGAGTCTGCGTGTGAGGCTACGGCCTTGTTCAAAAAAAGGAAAAAAAAAAAAAGAAAAGACATGACTACAACAACAACAAAGCATTTTTCTTAACTAGAAGAGACAAGAAATGACTAAAGTATAAAACTTTTGTTATGATTAGATAACTTATTTTCAATAGTTCAAAATTTTAATATTGAATGCATTTTGGATTCTTTTTTTGTAAGTGTATGGATTCTCTTTTATATTGATTTGAATATGTTAAATTATAATTTAAATTATATTTAAAATAATATAGTCGTACCCATGTACCCTACTTTTTACATGTTTGTTGTATCCCCGTACCCGTACATGTACTTGTACCAGTACTCGTACTCGTACTCGTACCCATGCTACACAGCACACGGTTCTCCTGTTGGAAGTACCAACACAACTTATATTATTTTTAGTAAATTGTAAAGCTGTGGATGCTAAGAAAGGAAAAATGAGAGGACTGGGAGTTTAATACAAAAAAATGCCCTCTATCTTCGAGAAACCGTTTCTTATCAACGACTTAGAACTCCTTCAGCCATCCAAATGATTTGATAATTTTAAGACATGGCATTAGGCAATTGAAGAAATATAGTTGGGCTGGTATAAGGATAGATTCAGTTTTTTTTTCCTCATAGGAGACTGCCACGTGTCTCCATGTGGAGTATGTGTGTCAAGGCTATGTTATGAAACCTATCTTCGTTCCGTAGGTAATTATGTGAACTAGAGGGAGTGTGTCAAGGCTATGTTCTAAACCTATCTACTTTTTCTAGGTAATTATGATAATTCGAAGGACTTATATGCTATATATGATTTATTATAAAAGAGCATGACAAATTAATTTAGATTTGATGTGACACTTTCGTTCCTAGAAAGAAAAAATGCACAACTGGGACAAAAAAGTGTAGGCAAATATTGAAAGATAGTTGTACATGTCGTGGGTATTTTTTTCTCAGAAGCTCGGACTTTGTCAAACATTCGTCTCGGATCGGAGATATTGGAGGAGATATCGGGGTATTGTAATTATTTTGAATGTTCATTTCGGACACTAAATAAACATTTTTTGTTACTAAACAATATATTATGTGTTCTATATGTCATTTATCATATAAAATATTGTATAATGTAACTAATGACATGATTCAATCATGATAAATAGTCATGGAATTTAACAACAATATAAAAGATAATTTAATATAAGTATATAACTAAATTGAATTTGCATTGATTAAAAAAATGTATTAGTTAATAGATTTACTTGACTTTGCATATTCACAAACAATAGAGACAAAATTCTCACATTATCTTAGCTTAAGGTCCTATATTGAAAGACTTATATACAAAAAGCAAAACAAAGAAAAGGTTATATATACACAATAAATTAGTGTCTATTTCAGCCGATATTTCGGTAGTTTCGGCCGTAATCTACACATTTCGGTCCAAAACGATATGGAGTATAAAATCTGAGATTTCGCATTGGCAAGCTAGCCGAATTTTCAGCCGTATTGGCCGAAATTTAAAATAGTGTGTAGTGGTCTATTCACATTGTGGTTTTCTGTTATCTGATCATAGATCATATGTCGCTGCGGTCTTCCACCCTAGACGAGTAATCATGGACTCAAAACTCCAGTGTTAAGATTTTTTACACCCCAAAAATTGAAGGTCTTCTACACAATTTGTGCCAAACCTCTCCCGCCTAGAGAGCGTTGTCAAAAGATAATAATATTTCTTCTAGAATAATCTCTCCCTTATTCCATGACGATAGACTCAAAACAAGATGATACTTCTACCAAGAACTAGGGAGATCATGCATTGTTTTTTATTGCCATGAAATCACCATCTATGCATTGTATAGGGAAGATATCTTGTGGGCATTTAAATATTGGATTTATAGTTTCAATGACTGATTATATATGTGGATTCGAGCAACAGATATTGAACTTTTTTTGGGATAAGGCCGTAGCCACACACCTACATTTTACTCCGAATATATATTAATTGGGGATTTTTTTTATGCAAGCGGGATTCGTACTCTTGACCTCATGTTCACCAGCGAAGAGGCTCACTGTCCACAGATGTAATTTCTGATAAGCTTTTTATCCACTCTACAGGTACTTAGTGAAGCTTGGCTAGAGTCTTTTAGCAAAATAATAATAATTTGAAGTCTAGTTTGGTTGGGTTTTAAGATCCACCACATGAGGTCATGAATTTGAGTTATAGTCTGCAGAACATACTTTAAGTTCCAGTTAGATTCATTGCTTATGTTCTTCCTATCAAAAGCTACTGCATAATTCAGAACATAGGATTTGGCTAATGATCTGCGGGCTCTCCCTTCCCGTCCTCTCTATCAGCTTACTCATGTTTGTGGGTAATGTTGTGGTGGTGCATGCTTGATCACCACGCAGTGCACACACTACACTAGATATTCTGTGACATAAAATTTTGTTGAGGTTTGGCAGCGGATAATGAGCAGCTGTTCTCAAAACAAATTTGTATACTTTGCAGATCAACTGTCAACAGAGCATTAAATATTGGGTTTTCTTTGAGTAATAATGTTTTTTCAAAGCAATTTTCTAAAGTTTGTGTAAATATATGTGGCCTGTCCTATGAATACTCAAGTTCTTTAGTTTCATCATTCATACATCACATATGTGTATATCTTCTGTGCTTCAGTACCGTGAGTTATTTCTCTTTTATACATTTTGCAGTTCTTTGAGTGGCTGGAGGCAAACAAACACATGGACTTCAACGAGCGTGACTATGCTTCTCATCTCGATCTGGTTGCCAAAGTATATGGTATCCATAGGGCTGAAAAATTCCTCGAGAAAATCCCAGAGCCTTTCAAAACTGAGGTGGCATATAGAACCCTTCTCGCCAACTGTGTAACCACTGGTAACATAAAAAAATCCGAGGAAATCTTCAACAAAATGAGAGACATTGGTTTCCCCATCACAACATTTGTGTGCAATCAACTCCTACTTCTCTACAAAAGGAATGACCGGAAAAAGATCCCTGATGTGCTCAAACTAATGGAGAAAGAAGATGTCAAACCATCCCTCTTCACGTTCAAGCTTTTAATTGACACTAAAGGCCGTGCTAACGACATTCAAGGTATGGATGATGTGGTCGATTTGATGAAGGATCAAGGCTTGGAACCTGATCTAGGGATTAAAGCGACACTTGCAAAATACTACATCTATGCAAACCTTCAAGAGAAAGCTGAGGCAGTATTGAAAGAGATAGAAGAAGGTGATATTAAAGACACGCGTCTAGTTTATAAAGAGCTACTTCCTCTTTACGCTGCTCTTAACAAACCTGACGATGTAGAGAGGATTTGGCAAATCTGCAAAAAAAGCCCTCGTTTGGAAGAGTGCGCAGCTGCTATTACAGCTTGGGGGAAGCTGGGGAAGATAGAGAATGCTGAGAAAGTCTTTGAGCTCATGAAGAATACTTGGCAAAGACTCTCAGCTAGATACTACAACGCTCTCCTAAAAGTTTATGCTAATCACAAGCTTCTATCTAAGGGTAAGGATGTGGCGAAGAAAATGTCAGAAGATGGGTGTAGGATTGTTCCTTCGACTTTGGATGCAATTGTGAAGCTCTACATCGAGTCTGGTGAAATTGAGAAGGCCGATTCCATAATTTCAAAAGCGGTTCAGCAGAATCAGATGAGGCCAATGTTCAGTTCGTATATGGCTATAATGGAGAAGTATGCCAAGAAAGGCGATGTTCACAATTCCGAGAAAATATTTCTCCGGTTGAGGCAGTCTGGGTATTCAGGAAGGATGAGTTTGTACCAGGTACTGCTTCAAGCTTATATGAATGCCAAGGTTCCAGCATATGGGTTTAGGGAG
The DNA here is from genome assembly GCA_017893485.1 of Hemerocallis citrina. Taxonomy (NCBI): domain Eukaryota; kingdom Viridiplantae; phylum Streptophyta; class Magnoliopsida; order Asparagales; family Asphodelaceae; genus Hemerocallis; species Hemerocallis citrina. Next base: position 250,459,857 of record CM030358.1, read on the forward strand.
AGAATGAAGGCTGATAACATGTTCCCGAATAAGACTGTGGCAGCCCAGCTTTCAGCAGTTGATGCCTTCAAGAGGACTCAGATGTCTGAATTGCTTGATGACTGATTGATGTCGTTTGGAATCAGAGAGAGATTTCTGATGATGATTTCTCTCAGTAGTAACTTGAATTATATTATGCATGTATTGAACCTTTTGTTTGAATTTCTGTTGAATTCACTTTGTTATTCTTCAACTCTAATTATAGCAGTTATCTTAAATCTGTGTACTGTCCGTTCTGAAGTAGGCTTACAATCATATTAGTTTTGTTTTCACTGTTCCAATATTTCTAGTAATTCTTGTGTATTATCGTTAGGGGACGAAAGTTTTTCTCATGAAATTTAATCTTCGTGCCGCATCTGAGCTTTATGCAAACTCGAAAATTCAATTCCAGGCCCTTGTTTGACAGTTTTTTACAGCATTATATGATTGCACTGGAACCATGGTTTTAGATATAATGTGTGCGGCATTTTGCTCATGCAAAAGTTAGTACGTGTTCTAGCGCCCACTCTTTTACTACGAGGCACCAGAAATCATCTGTTATTGGCAAAAAAATTTACTGAGGCTAGATACTGTCCAAAACTAAAATCCTCAAAACTGGTCAGAGATGTTACTGGGGTGGAGGTCATATGGAGAAATAACTAATTTGCATAATATCTGGACTTAATTAGGAGCCCCATAAGGAATTTGTACAATGCTTTCGCTCTTAAATTTGGGAACGGGAAGTCGATCTCCTCACTTATGTTTTGAGGGTTCCCGGGATGGCGAGCCACGTCGTCAAATTCCATATCTTACTGCTGTGATTTAATATCATTTTATCATTGTATAGAAACTCATTGATACCCATTAATAATAATAATAAGTTTTTGAGCGCACAAGGGAGGTTTCATGTATACATTCAATTTCTTACCCGTACGTTATGGTTTTTAGTAGTGCATAAAAGCTCATGTTCTGTCTCCAAATGGAGATTGAGGAGAAAAATAATAATAATGAAATTTGTTTTTCTTCTTCTCTTAGTCTTGTACATTCCTTGTCTACTTCACCAAAATGTTATTAATGTACGTTCGAGAAACTTGAAGCATTGTTCTGGTCATGAATATTAGGGCTTGCCTTATCCGACTCTCCAGGTACAGCTTCATTTTATCTCATCACTCAAATTGGAGTAGTTTCTAGACATGATTCTCTTTTTTAATTTTTTAAGAGTATTATTGTTCACATCATAAATCCATGTGAATTCCTATAAATATAATATTTCTGAATAAACTGGATCTATAATTTTGATTAAGAGTAATGTGATAATAATCAGAGTCATTTCATTTTTCGCACTCTATATGTCATGTGTCACAAATACTGATAGTGCCAAAACATTCTAGAATTTCCGGTTCTTCGCAGTCAATAAGGATGCATGCCATTTGTCAACGTGGGGAGTTCATATTGAACGTACGGGGTTAGAGGGATTATTTTCGACCAGGAGTTGGGTAACTTAACCAGGCCGTAAGTACAACAACAACATCAGCCAGGGCGTATCTTGATTACGAGGATCAAAGGACCCTTTTCGTCTCAGTTTCGGAGGGAAATTGACTTAATATCCCTGAAATGGTCAGTCTCTTTCCAAGGGATTCAGAGTTTCCAGCGTCAGCAAGGAGGTGGAGCCAAGAAATGGAAGGGTGGTGGTTTCAAGTGAAGTCCCAATTAAATCTCAACCATACATTTAAGTCAAAACTATATCAATCATCATTTCTAAGTGAAAAGAGAGAAAAAAATAAAATAAAATAAAATAAAATAAAATACCAAAAGACGTCGGGTTCATTATTACACTTTTGGCACTCTTGTTATAGCTATACTAGACTAGTATCATGCACGTGCGATGCACGTGGAGAGAAATGAAAAGGACAAAAAAAACTATAATGCACGTGCGATGCACGTGGAGGGGAATGAAAAGGAAAAAAAATATCAACACGTGCGATGCACGTGGAGGGGATTGAAAAGGACCGGAAAAAAACTATAATGCACGTGCGGTGCACGTAAAGGAAAAAAAAAAGAGGGGAATGAAAAGGGGAAAAAAAGCCAACACGTGCGCTGCACGTGTTGACAAAATGACATCAATGACAAATGACACTAAGCCCTTCTCCCATTATAATAGTAGAGATGAGACATGTAGGGTCGTGTATTTTGTGTTAAACCATAACGACTTGCTAATTTCAACCACACATTTTTGTGCAGTTATATTAGACTTGTTCACAAATTGGTCAGTCTAACTCACACTTAGCTTCATTGCATGTGCTCACAAAATACTGTTTTCCTCAGGAGCCCTATGGATGTGGCTCCATCAATCGGAATCAACGTACTCAACAACCTCAGACTCAGTGACGGAGCCGGCACCAGGCCATCGTCCACCACTGCTTCAAGGGATTCGTGCACACAGAGCATGACGGTGAAACATTCCAACTTCACATTAGTGTTCGGCCTGGGTCTTGCATTTGATGTGCCCCGCACCTGGTGTCACATTAGTGTTTGCCCTGGGTCTCGCATTTGATGAGCCTGCACCTGGTGTAACATTAGTGTTCGGCCTGTGTCTCGCATTTGATGAGCCCACACCTGGTGCATTCAAATTAGCAAAAGGGTTATTATGCACGGGTTCCTCCATCCTCGCAATATTAATTGTTGTTGTTATTAATCATTGTCAGATCCACCAAATGCACAAACGTATGTATTGGTCAAGTATAATCGTCCACAAAACACCATTAGTCCCTTTCATGGTCGAAGTTTTGGTCGGGGTTGTCCACATTTCAAAAGGGAATTCGGAGTTTATAGCGTCGGAAAGAGGTGATGGCACAGTTGTTCAACTGCAGTGAAAGTGGTGGTGGTGATGGACATCGATCGGTAAGACCACAGTGCCGACCCCCAACTTTTGTTATGTTATTCAACTAATCTCAAATACACATTTTTACTCTCAAGTAATAAGAACCATCCACTACAAAAGCAATCGACTATTTAAATCTTAACCACACTATAAAAATTAAAATCTTAGTCCTACATTTTCTAAATGAAGCTATATTATCCATTTATATAAAACCTGCAACAACCCATTTAGATCTTCACCATACATTTAAGCCAAAATTATATCAATCATCTGCTCAAAGTAAAAATGGAAAAATATTAAGGACCTCAAGTTTCATTATTGCATTTTTCGCACTAGTTATAACTAAGGAGTTGGGGGTTGTGTGTTGTGTGTTTCATGTTAAATCATAACGGCTTATATTAATTTCAACCATACATTTTGTGAAATTATATTAACCATCAATCTAGACACTACTATTTTTCTCAGGAGCCCTTTGGATGTTTCTCGGTCAATCGGGGTCGACGTACTCAACAAGCTCAATCAGTTACTGCAGAACCAATGCAGTAATCTGCGTGTTCGCCTTAGAGGCACGGTTGATCATTGACCACTGTCTCAGAAACCTGTACGCATCGGACACCAGGGGTTCTTCGCAAGCAAAGCAAAGCATGATGATGGAACATTTGAATTCCCATTTCTTCACTGAACGGGGTCGGAGGGGTCACGGCTGTTGCACTCAACATAAGCTTAACAACTTGGTCTCAAACTTCTGAAGAAACAGGCTACATCCCACAAGTTAGTATATCTCAATTTTGTTCCTATCTTATATGAAAGCAATACATATAGTCTGCTGCTAAATTTCAAAACGGACCCAATTCAAATATCCAAATAAATCCCAACCGTTGCACCAACGGTCAGAACCTAACCACCCAATAACTGCCTGTCCCTTCCCGCCACTTTTTCATATGAAATTCAGTTACAATTTTTCTCTATATTAAGCAACACTCTCCCTTTCTCACCATTCTCTCTCTTCACCCTCATCCATTTCCATCACAGTCAAACACTCGGGGCGATCCATCGACGAATTTAACCATTTGTCGGTCATCGCCATCTATCTATCTACTATTTACATTCCTCATATATAGTTTGTTTGACTTTGTGATGGATTCCCCAAACTCACCTCCTTATGATTCCGGTGACTTCGTCAGTCGCTATCTCAACTTGCACTCGCCACCCACTCCCGTGGACGGAGATGTTGATATGGAGGATGTTAGTAACAACAACAACAATGTTACTACTACCACTACAAACAACAACAACAACAACAACGATAATAATAATAATAATGAACCTACAAGAATGGCCAACGATCACGAAGCGGGACCTAGCGAGACTAAGGATGTAGGTTTTCAGTGGGCCCTACCGGGCACCCTGAAACAGAAATGCAGTTCGTGCAATGCTCTGGGTCATCATCGTAAAAATATTGATGGTGGGTTCAAATTGTAAAATAATACGTTACATGTTCGTAAATCTCAAAAAAAAAAAAAAAGGAGGCCAGAAGTAATTGTCCCTTGATAACAATTAATTTGGTGCTTTAACTTCTCTGATCCTTATTTTTTGAAATGTTCTTCTGGGTGTTTCGATCTTTTAGGGCTATACGACATAACCGTAGAAGTGCATGGGGAAGCAGGGCAAATCGATCATCTTATTTTCTTTGTCGAAAATGCTGATTCTGACCTGGGGGGACTGCACATTGACTCATTTATGCTAGAGTAAGGATTTCATCATTAATTTCTTGTTAAAAAAAAATAATAATAATTTAGGTGAAAGAATGCTCATTAATTTAGAAATTTGTTGCGCGCATACAGGCTCGGGGACAGAACATTGGAGTGGGCGAATACCTACTTGGCAAATTACTTCATCCAAATAAATCCAGATGGTTCAGTCGTCGTACTAAACTCTCTTCTCATCATTTACAACATTTTAAGTGCGGAGTTCCCTTTCGACGATGTATGCCCTCTGTCGTGCATATTTAATTATGACTCTGATAAGAGCGAAGGTTAATTTTATTTTATTTTTCCCTCTTCATCTTCTCCATTTTTCTGCCCTTAATTGGTTAAAGAATGTAAACTAATTTGTTTGAATTGTTTACACTTTATGTAGATTGGTTTCTACCGACAATGCCCGAAATTGAACCTGAATTAGGTTAGGTTTTACAATATTGAAAAAACCCTTTCCTTTCTGTTTTCTGTTCACATATTCTGATTCTTTGTGTCTTCTCTACGAAGAGTTTGGTTATGTCTACGAGGACTTTGACCCGGAGGAAGCAAAGGCACCAGTGGTCCAACTAAGCTTGGGGGGTGACCGTAATTCGTTTGGAGTCCAAATTCCAGTGGCACAATTACGTTTGGATCACGTTGCAGAAGAATCAACCAACACGGTAGCAGCACCACCAGCACCAGCATCACCACCAGCTGCAGAAGAAGAAGAAGCAGCAGCAGGAACACCATCAACTGCATCACCATTGTCATCACCACCAACGGATCAATTCTTCGAGTACGAAGAGCCTGGACCAACACAACCAGAAGTGTTCGGACCGCACCCGGAATATTTTTATACACGTGTCACGCCAGCGCCTGTTCCGGTACATCTTTAACTAATGCGAATGTTGAAATTCTTTTCTTGTAAATGTTTTTGTTAATGTTTTTTATTTAAATATACAGAGGCGGAAGTCGACAACTCTGGTCATGTTGGATGTGGCTCCTTATTTCCACATGAGGTCCGAAGACACAGCCAAAGAACTGCATATCTCGTCAACGACCATGAAGAGTATTACGAAAAGGTTGACTCTCCAACGGTGGCCATACCGGAGAGTAAAGTTCTACGATGATAGGATAAGTTTACTAGAAAAGCTGCTTGAGGAAAACGAAGGGGACGAAGATGTAAAGGCTAGACTCAGAAAAAAGATTGCGCGTCTGATTAAGGAAAGGGTGATCTTCTACAATTTCTTGACTAAGCCGCGGCCTCCTCCTCCTCCACCACCACCACCACCACCTCCTCCTCCTCCTCCTCAATCATGCACTGGATGAAGTAGTAGGAATTATATTATTTGTCGTTGAAATGTGTAATTTGTTATGTGTTTGGATACTTTACTTCGGGTTTGAGAGGTCCAAGTGTTGTTCGAATTTAGTAGGATTGTAGCACCAGTTGAGTGTGTAAATTGGATTTGCATTGAAAATGTTTGTGTATAAAACAAAATCTCTTTTTACAACTGCTTCCAGCCCATTTTTCTCCTTGTACACACTAATCACAATATTCTATTGCAAAGCATTTCCAAACGTGCAACCACCTAATCCGTTATGGACAAGTTTTCAAACAACGGGTTTATTATAACTTAACTCGTCGTTACCAATGACGGGTTACACGTTTGCAAACGCTACAATTGTGTTTGCAAAAGAAGATTGCTATACAAACGGATTTGTTTGCACAAACTCATTGCAAACGGCATTTCTGGCTAAGTGGCTGTGATCTTCCCCGCCCATCTCCTTCTCTTCACTTAAGTGATGAGATGGTTTTTTGGGGTTTTCACTCCCAAATAACTTTTCTCCTCATTCGCTCTCTCACTCACTATTTGTTTTAACAAAATGTAACCATTGTTTCAAACAATTGGTTTTTATAACCTAGGCCATTGTTCAAAACAATGGTCAAGATTATGAAAAGTCGTTGTTTGAAACAACGGCTACGGTTCGTTTCAAACAAAGATATTTAAAAACTTGTCTTTTTTAAACTAACATAGGCTGTTGTTTCAAACAACTTTTCATAACCTATTTGTCTCCAACAACTGTCTAGATTATGAAAAGTCATTGTTTGAAATAACTGCCTATGTTCTTTCAAAAAGATAGTAAGTGAGAGAGTGAATGAAGCAAAAGCTAATAACTGCCTATGTTCTTTCAAAAAGATAGTAAGTGAGAGAGTGAATGAAGCAAAAGCTATTTGGGATGAATGGGCGGGCTCGATCATGGCCGTTCGATGATCCAACGGCCAGAAATGTTGTTTGCAATATGTCTATGTAAACAGGCCCGTTTGCAATGGAGCATTGCTCTCTCTATGTATATATATATCGTCCGCTTTCAGCCTCTTCCCGCATGCTTAATTCACAAAATCCATTCATACTAGATCTATAAATAAAAAAAAACAATATCTACGCAGTAAATAATTTATTGGTATAGGGTCATCTTCTGCCCCTATACCAATAAATTATCTTTTTGTGCAAAAACATCTTCACTGTGAAAGTGGTAAAAAAAACTTCTCAATTAACATATATTCAAGGTAAAAAAGTGGCAGAAGATGAGCACACAATGTTGACCATGTCGTCTTAGTTGTCAACATCGATGAAGGTTCTCCTCATGCACCGTGTAATCGGGAGACCTCAGACTCCACCCATAGCAACATTTCTGGTTGTACTGTTGGCATTGTTGGCATTGTATTTCCGATTTGAAGAACCACATCAGAAACATCCCTCTTCAATAGCCCTCTTCAATCACTGTCCTATTTATAACAGATATTACATACTTGACCCATCCAATAACTTTCAACCCACAATCACTAACACAAACTGTTTATGGAAATGACTACATCGGGCCACACCCTTTCTCTGGGCCAAGGGAAGTCAGCCAATATTTCTTTCGGCCGAAATTTTGACTTTTATTCATCTTCGAGGATTACCAAAAGATCCAAAAGCAGCAGTAAATGCTTCAGAAGTACAAAACAAAATGATTTTTAGGGACCAGTTAGATTCAGACCTTCCAAACAACATGTCACAAACATTTTTATTCCACAGTTTTGAATTGCAAAGAAATATATACATTATATGATGGCACTGATTTTTCAAATTCAGAAGTAGTTGCTTTCATAAAACTTCTTCAGAAAATCTGATGACCCTTGATCCTTCTCACCCTCCTGCACAAGGCCTCCACGCCCAACTACGTACTGACCAATGATATGGTGCCTCTGCTTCGCATGATCAACAATGTTGGTAAGTTCTTCCATTCCTTTGAAGAGAAGCATGTCAATAACCTGCTCAAGAAATAAGTAAAAATATCAGTTAAAATTTAATATGCAATTGTTTCTTAACCCACTAATTTTCACATTTTTTAGTTGTATGAGGACTCAGCAGTGGTAACAGCTGATACAACTTACTTAACTTGTGGGTACACAATAGAATTGTGTACAACGCGAAGTTGCAACATCTGAAAATAGCATGGCAATAACAATCTTCAAATATATGTGCATATATTACAACTCGAAGTTGCAATATATTAAAACAGCTGTCAACAACAATCTTCAAAACTATGTACATAAATCAGTTAACTTTGGGAGTAGGTGTAAAAGTTTCCCCATATATGTCTTTGTATTATTTTGGACGACATGTTATTCAAGACAGGAAACACTGAATTTGATGAATATGGACAATGTGCTACTCAAGACAAGAAACACTGAGAAAGTGCAAATGTTACTCCATGTAAATAGAAATTGTTGTATATTTTCCAAGCATATGTATATACTGAATATGATAATTTTTTATATATTCTAATCATATATCCTTCTAATTTTGGCAGATGTTGCTAGTCAAGATAGAAAACACTGAAGAAGAATGTGTATCAAAACCTGAGTATGTAATACGCAGCACAGTGTAAAGTGTCCTGTGCTGCAATCGTGGAATATGCAATATACAAAAAGTTGAAAAAGAGTCACGATCTGTAAATAATATTTAGTTTAGTAAGGTTTAATGATAAGAATAGATTATTGACTTTCCTAATATAAAATCCTGTACAAACAATAGATTCACAATACTTAGTCTAGTACATTCTCCATTTACCTTCATTCATACCTTTCTGACAGAATCCCGATTCACATGTTGCTGCATCTAAGATCCCCATCTAAGGCAGAATATAAAACTAGGTAAGATCAGAAAGGAGTCACAATGGTGTCAGTCATTACAAATTTATGGGTAGGTTTCATTTTGTGCTGTTAGTGTGTACCAGTATTTTCATCAAATTATACCACCACATCCAACCAACAACTTGTCCTTGCCTGTCTGGCACCTCCTTCTTGACCACTTTGTCCTCTTCACTATTTTTCCCAACCCCCACCACTTTTTCTTTGTAACAGTTGGGTTAAAACTTACAAGAGAGCTTGATAAGGCCTATACTGATATTTCATCCATTCGTTCTGACACTGATTACATTCATAGGATTTTAGGGGTATTGGTAAAATGCTTGAATATTTTAGGAGGTTGCAAAAAATTTAAAATTTGAGGGAGCATATATAGAAAAATCATAATATAACTTTTTCCAAATTTTTAGCACCGATCATTGGGATTCTCTCTTGCACCCTTAGATGTCCTAGGCTAAAAGTCAACTCTCACCACGATGGAGTTCTATCAAGCCAGCTATTCCTAGGAGATATTACAGTAGAGTGCAGTTAGGCGCTAGGCAGATGAGAAATTCTGAAAAAAAGTTAACAGTCAATTTCAATAGGAAAGGTTATGTGCTTATGCAAGATCAACTCAACTGTTAACACCCAAAGTAGTTGTTGATTCCCTCTGTTAGTATCACATAAATGTGATTCCCTCCAATAGAATCACAAATGTGTAGTATGTGTTAGGAAATACGGCAAACGTAGACCGCACCAAACACAATAGCACACACAATTTATTCTGGTTCAACGAACCTAATCAACGGGAGAAATAACCGAGATATTACTTAACTAGAGACAACACATCAGTTAACTCTGACCAAGAATCTTACTCTCACCAAGAATCTATATATCAAGCCTCGCTATAAGATACTCTACTATTTACAATGGATAATTCTCATATGAAGTGCACACCTCTCATGGAGGCTACAAGATTTTATTAGAGATCTGCTTCGGTACACAACGACCAAAGTTAAAGATTCTGTAGCAATCGGTACTTCCGGTTAGCCAGTTTTGAAGCTTGGATTCTAGGTTGTACGTGTGCTACCCTGTTCTCCTCAGTCCTCATGATTCATCCACTTTTGTCCTTATAGGTTGTTTGGTATTCAAAAGAAACTATTAAGACAAAATGCAGAAATCCCCCCCCCCCCCCCCCCCACCCGAGACTTCTGATATGCTGCTCTCCATTTTTGCCAAACAAAAAAATTTAAATAACCGACCAGAACTGGGAGTTGGCCCTACATATCACGCATAACTATGCGCTTCTGGTTTCTCCTAAAATTATGAGGTAAACGGATGGAAACCTGTTTTCTCGAATTATTAAATTACATGATTATCATCATTGAAATGTTAGGAACATGGCAAGGAAGATGGAAATATCTCTATTTAATGTTGGCTACAGAGTAAAATGAGAGGCTAGAAAATAAAAACTGATTACAAGTAGTTTATGTTTTTCTTCATTAACTGAATCCAATTAAAATCGGATGAACTACGGAGTGGAGTAAAAAAGACCAAAAAAAGCTAAGCTACAACGAGAGAGACTTTTCACCAACTACTGGAATAAACTTAACAATTAGTCAGCACCAAGCACTCGTAGCACTGGATTCATGCAAAGTGCAAAGCACAAACATCATCACTATCCACTCAATAAGTTCACATCTCAAAACATCCATGAAAACTACTTTTATAAGTACGGAAACTAGCTTACTGCTTACATTATTTCTAAGTACAGAAACTAGCTAGTAGCTAACCTCATATTTTTACATAAATTTTAAACTAAGCTATAATTCAAACTCACTGACATTGTTGTACCCAATTTAGCGACACCTTGCACATCATCACCAAAAGATGTTCTTCGTGAATCCATATTATGTGTGTTCTCCTCTCCAAATCCATATTTACTACTCCTGATGACCTAGGAATCTTCATACCATGCATCCTATCACTATGCAAAAATAAGCTGCTCACAATCATACTGTATTATACCCAGAGTCCATCATCAAGTCATCAAGTCATCAACAATATTGCTATATATCTCTATAAAGTCAAGGCTACAGCCACGCTTTATGCAACCGAATGTAATGTAGTTAAATAACACGTCTTAAAATATCATAACTAAAATTATGCCATTGAGGTTCAGAAGTGACAGAACCACCCTAAAATGATACAAAAAATAATTGCCTACATCTACACAAAATTATAGATAGATCCAACTGGGGATAAGGTTGAAGCTAATGAAGCAAAACTGACCGGGAAGAATGATTCAAGTGATCAATCTCAAGAGGCTTAAAGGTGTGTTTGGGAATACTATACAATAACTAGAGCATTGCCAACTTATCTCACATAACTTCAACAATTCGCAACTTTTAACTTTTGCCATTACTACTTCTAAGTTCAAAATCCCATTTTGATCACAAATTAACGCATATCAATTAATCCAACGACATTGACATCAAACCAAGGTTCAATCCCTATGCCCTAATTTCAAGAAAAATAGGAAATTGATAGAATAATACCTTAGGGTTGGTGATTTGGGCATTGTTGCGGATCTGAGCGGCGACGGAAGATCTGAGCTCGGAGATGGTGACGACATCGTGGAGATTGTAGATCTCCATAACGGAAGGTAGGGAACGGCAAGCCATCTTGAAGAACTCGAAGGTGCGCTTGCGAGCCTCCTCCAAACTCGCCGAGTTCGGCGCCACCATCGCCGTACCTCTCGCTCGAACTACCGACGCCATGATTTGATCTGGAATTTGGATGAAGAAAGCGCTCGAATCTCAAAAAACAACGACCACTTCAGCAGCAGCAGCGAAAATGGGAATTTTTTGCGGTACTAGAGGCCACTTTTTGAAACTATTTGAGATTTTAGGCCACTTTCCAAACTATTAGCATTTTTGACTAGCAAGTACCACATCAGCAGCGGCCGCTATTGAGAATAGCGGCATCTTCATAGTGACCAACGCAGTGGACTCCCACACTTAGCAGATTATAAAGGGTATTGTATAATTGCAACCCACTTGCTGTAACTGGGGTCGCTATTATCAATAGCGGTCTCGTCTAACTAAGGTCGTTATTCCCAATAGCGACCTCAGGTGGGCCTAAAAGCGATTGGGCCAACCTGCGGTGGCTATTGGGAATAGCGACCGTGGTTATACAAGACCGCTATTGATAATAGCGACCTCAGTTACACCAAGTCGTGTCCATTATACAATATCCTCTTTATAAGTTGACAAGTGGGGGAGGTCGCTATGAAGAAGCCGCTATTTTCAATAGCGGCTGCTGCTGACGTGGCACTAGCTAGCCAAAAGTGCTAATAGTTTGTCGACTGGCCTAAAATCGCAAATAGTTCCAAAAAGTGGCGCAGTACCGCAAAAAATTCCGAAAATGGGGAGTCCTCTGTCGATTTGGGAGAGAAGATGAGAAATGAAAAAGGAGAGAGTGAACCTTAGCCGTCGAAAACTTCTTTGTTTTTTCTTGGGTTAATTATTTGAATTTTCTGCCGTGATCGGCCACTTTTTGGAAATATTTGCGATTATAGGCCAATTTGGAAAATATTAGTGCTCGTGTGGCTAACATGTGTCACGTCAGCAGGCAGGGCCCAAACGGCAACCGCCCCTGGCACTTAAACTTTTGGGGCCTCATATCTATAATTTCTAATTTTTTTAGTTTAAATTTTTTAAAAATAAATTAAAGAGACTCCAAGAGTCACAACTGTACAGTTTTAAAGTTCAACGGTCTATATGCTTTGGGTTGCTAAGTTGGTGGCTTGGAAATTGATTTCTTTTTAATGATAATAACTGATCATTATGGTTCTTAGTTCTTGATTAATTTTAATACCCAAATCAATGTAATCAGTAAGCCACTTCATTTCTTATAGTAGGCAACCGAGCCTAAGTTTGGTTGGATGACTGAGTTTAGGTTATTGTTAGTTTTGTTGGCCTTTTGCTTTGGATCCCCTCAGAAGGTATTTCCATTACGTATTCATATAGTTATTAGATTTTCAAATATCATTATTAAATTATAACCGAAATGTTTATCATAAATCCCAAAGGAATTAAAGAAAATTTGTACTTTCATTACAAAGCGGAAGTTGTATGATAAATGTTCTTCTTCTAAAAGTATTGCATTAGATATGAAAATTGAACATGTTTTTCCCAAAAAAATAAAAATTCGAAGAAAGAAACAATTTGATGAGAATGCACATGAAGATAACACACAATCTACTGAATATTCTTTTAGAGTTAATTATTTAATTGTTGTAGTAGATGTTGCTATTGTTGCCTTGAAAAGTAGATTTAAACAATTGCAAGTATTTACTGACATTTTTGGAGTCTTGTTTGATAAAAAAATGTAAAAATCTTTAGTTGATAATAAGTTGAAAAATTCTTGTGTCAATCTTGAAAATGCTTTGAAACATGGTAGCTTTGTAGATGTTGATTCAAATGATTTATCTTCTGAATTGAAAGTATTGCAACTGACTTTACCAGCAGAAAAAAAGACAACCATTGAAATCTTGGAGTTCGTACATATTTTTGCTTGTGATCCTAATGTTTCGGTTGTTTATAGAATATTGTTGACTGTGACAGGGTAAAAATGGCCTGAGGCCCAACCAGGGCCCAATACAATTCCCACTCAGAAAGGTAAAGATGGCAACCTGGTTCGGCTCCGGACCACTTCAGGGTCGGCGCCGAACCTCGTGTTTGCCCTCACGGTGCCGGCCTCCTCGTACCGACGAGCCTCAGTAGCCCTCGGAGTCCGATCCGGGGCAGTCCCACAGGCCGTCTCCCCTCTCTGGCGGGGCAGAAGGAGGACCTGGCGCAGCCTAGGCCCTCAGATTCCCCCCAGAGGCACAGGAGGCTCACGATGGGCCACGTCAGCTCCAAATACCGCCAAGGGTTTCGCCACGTCAGCCCTATACCACTCCTGGTATCGCCACGTCCGCCCTAAACCCCCTGGGCCTTCTGCCACGTCAGGCCCATGGGCTTTCGGATCCAAACCCGGCCCCCAAGTGGAACCAAACCCGATTGGGATTCTCTATAAATACTAGACCCACACCCACCTTTTGAGGTGATCAATCTTTTGCCACTTAAATATATCTAGTTATTGCTACTCTCTCACAGAGACTGACTAGAGCGTCGGAGGGTCCGCCACCGGGACAAACCCCGGTGTTTCAGGACCGTCTGCAGGTACACAAGACCTCGGATCCGACCCTTCCGATCCGAGCCCAACCTTCAACATCTTTCCGAGCTCATCGTAGGTCCCAGAAGGTCAACTGAAGGTCGGCAGACGAGCGGCAATCTCCTTCAATACAAATTGAGTCCGAACTCACACCTGGTGCTTCCACACGTTTCTCAGAAATAAACAGCATCAGGTTGGCGCCGTCTGTGGGAAACAGCTGCTCCAGAAGCCGATCCGACCCAGACCCTCAAAGGCCATCGACAGCCGAATCCTCATGGCCTCCAAAGGAAAGGGGGCTGCTTCCCCCGTCAACCAACGGGACTCGCCCCCACCCACGGATAAAGCCAGGCCACGCACGTCGAAACACAAGGCTCCCCCTCGGGAGTCCCAAAGGAGCGTCGGCTGGACAGCCCAGCCCGACCTACGGAGAGTAATCCTCAACCGCAAGATTACCCACAGCTGGGGAAGGGCCGCTTCCAACTCGGCCCCGAACCATCCGAGGAAGACCCACAGGGATGACGGCCCACGGGGTCGGCAAGGTGATAGGAACCGGGGATCACCAACCCCGAAGCCTAACCCAAACCGCACCCAGGGTCAGGATCCCGAATCCGAGGTATCCATGGATACGCCATTCACCCTACACTACATCCACGGGGGACCGGTGGGGGGAGAAACCGATACTTCCCAAAGAACCTTCACCCAGGAGACGAACGCTATCCAGTACAGCCCCTCTCCTGAGCTACAACCGCGGCCAGTCTCCTTCTCAGGAGAGGGCCCCGAAGGAGTTCACCTCCCCCACTGCGAGGCCCCCGTCGTTAGCCTCCGCATGGCCAATTGTGAGGTTCGCCGAATCCTTGTTGACAACGGCAACCCGGTAAATATTCTCTTTCTCAGAACCTTCGAAAGTCTCAGATTATCCAGAGGGAAACTCAAACCAGCAGGATGCACGTTGCTCAAACTTTCGGGCGTCCCGGTCGTAGTGGAGGGAATTATTACCCTCGACGTCACCGCTGGACCGGCCCCTGACAAGAGGACCGAGTCCTTGGATTTCATGGTCATCCACGTCAAGGCGGCCTACAACGCCATCCTCGGCCGACCCGGGCTAAACTCCCTCCAGGCGATACCTTCGGCCCACCATCTGAAACTCAAATTCCCCCCCCAAGGGGTCAGCATCGTCCGAGACAGCGTCGAAGTAGCACGGTCATGTTGCGTTACCACCAGGGGAGGGGGCGTGCTCCCCCTCAGCGCCGTTGAACTCGAACCCGAGAAAGACGGCCCCGCCCCCGAGCCCGTGGACGAACTGGAGGAGGTCCTATTCGACACCGAGGATGAGTCGAAATGGTTCCGGGTGAGCTGCTCACTCGCCGAAGACCTGAAGACGGGCATCATCGCTTGCGTCCGCCGCAACGTTGATCTCTTCGCTTGGAAGCCCTCCGATATGCCCGGAATCTCTGAAGACTTGATCATGCACCGACTGAGCGTCCTCCCTGACTCTAAACCGATCGTCCAAAAGAGGCGCAAAGTCGCCCCGGAGAGGCAACAAATTGTAAAAACAGAAGTGGACAAGCTCTTGTCCGCTCGATTCATCCAAGAAGTCAGCTACCCCGAGTGGTTGGCCAATGTCGTCATGGTGAAGAAAGCGACAGGGGGTTGGCGAATCTGCATTGACTTCACGGACCTTAACAAAGCGTGTCTGAAAGATCCTTTCCCCCTCCCGCGCATCGACGCTTTAATAGACGCGACCTCAGGGCACGAGCTGCTGTCCTTCATGGACGCGTTCTCGGGGTACAATCAGATCCGGATGTTTCCACCAGACATCTCCAAGACCTCGTTCGTCACCGACCAAGGTCTTTATTGTTACCGTGTCATGCCTTTCGGGCTGAAAAACGCCGGAGCCACGTACCAACGACTCGTCAACAGAGTCTTCAAGGACCTGATCGGCCGCAACGTAGAAGTTTACATCGACGACATGCTTGTCAAGAGCCGGGCTGGGCCGGACCACGTCGCCGACCTCGAGGAAGCCTTCGGTGTCCTCCGACGCCACAACATGAGGCTCAACCCGGCTAAATGCGCCTTCGGCGTCTCCACGGGGAAGTTCTTAGGATTCATCGTCAGCCAGCGCGGCATTGAGGCAAACCCCGAAAAAATACAGGCCATCATTAACATGTCCCCGCCCCGGAATGTCAAAGAGGTTCAGAGGCTCACGGGTCGGTTGGCGGCGATCGGCCGTTTTCTCTCCAAGTCAGGGGAGAAATCTCTCCCCTTCTTCAAAGCCTTGCGCGGGAAAGGGGGCTTCGAGTGGGGTACCCATCAACAAGAAGCCTTCGAACAGCTGAAACAGTACCTCGCCAACCCGCCTCTCCTCAGCAAGCCCGAACCGGGCGAGCCGCTTTGGCTCTACCTGTCCGCCTCGGACTACGCCCTCAGCGCTGTCCTCGTCCGAGAGGAGGAAGGAGTTCAGAAACCACTGTACTATGTAAGCAAAGTGCTGCACCCGGCCGAGACGAGATACGCGAAGATAGAGAAGGTGGCCTATGCCCTGATTATGGCAGCCCGAAAACTCCGACCTTACTTCCAGGCCCACTCCGTCCAAGTACTGACCGACCAACCACTGAAGACCGTCCTCCACAAGCCCGAAAACTCCGATCGATTAGTCAAATGGTCGATCGAGCTGAGCCAGTTCGACATTAGCTATCATCCCAGGGCGGCCATTAAAGGGCAGGCCCTCGCCGAGTTCATAACTGAATGCACTGTCTCCGAGCAACCTGACGTAGAAGAATCGGATCCGACCTGGGAGGTCTTTGTTGACGGCTCATCCTGCGAAATGGGGAGTGGGGCGGGCGTCATCCTTCGTGGCCCCGACCAATTCCTACTTCAATACTCCCTGCGCCTCAACTTTCCAGCCTCCGACAACGAGGCAGAATACGAGGCCATGATCGCCGGATTGACCCTCGCCCACCGAGCCGGTGCCAAGCGAATCCGGGCGTTTAGCGACTCTCAGCTCGTGATCCATCAAATCAACGGAGAGTACGAAGCCCGCGACGACCGAATGATGAGGTATTTGGCGGCGGTCCGACGACTCTTGGCGTTCTTCGACGACGCTACGGTTGTCAGAGTCCCCAGGGAACAGAACGCCCAAGCCGACGCGCTATCCAAACTTGCCTCTTCTTCCTTCGAAGGCCTCGATCGTACGGTGCTCGTCGAGGTCCTCTTGGAGCCAAGCATCAGTAGCCCAGAGCCGGAAGCGATGTGTGTGCAAGAGGGGACCAGCCCGGACGACTTGACCACTCCCATCCGAAAATTCTTAAACCGGGCCGAGCTTCCTGAAGACAAAGCCGAGGCCAGGCGAATCAGAATCCGAGCTGAAAGGTTCGTCATGATCGATAACATCCTCTTCAAACGCTCGTACACCTTGGCCGACGGCAAACCCTACCTCCGCTGCCTCGCCAGGGACGAGGCCAGCTACGCCCTCAAAGACCTGCACGAGGGGATCGGTGGATGCCACATGGGGAGTAGGACACTTGCCCGAAAGGCCCTGAATCAAGGGTACTATTGGCCCACCATGCTCCAAGACTCACAAGACTTAGTCAAGAGGTGCGGCCCCTGCCAAAGATTCTCCCCCATCAAAAGGCTTCCTCAAGCCAATCTCCGATCCCTGGCGAGCCCTACGCCCTTCGCCATGTGGGGTATGGACCTTGTGGGGCCCTTCCCCCCAGCGGTAGGGCAAAAGAAATTCCTGATTGTCGCCATCGACTACTTCACCAAGTGGATCGAAGCCGAACCACTATCCAGCATCACCGAGCGCCAAGTGCAACAGTTCTTTTGGAAGAACATCATTTGTCGATTCGGGATCCCCCGAATCCTCGTCACGGACAACGGAACCCAGTTCCAAGGGCAGAACTTCCAATCTTTCTGTCAGGACATCGGCATCCAGCTGCGTTTCTCCGCCATTTGCCACCCTCAGTCTAACGGCCAAGCGGAGAATGCGAACAGGCAAATCCTCGACGGCCTCAAAAAGCGCCTTGACAATTCCCCCAAAGGGCTATGGGTTGAGGAGCTGCCCAGCGTACTATGGGCACACCGAACCACACAGAGGATCCCCACGGGGGAGACGCCATTCAATCTGACCTATGGGACCGAGGCAGTCATCCCCGTCGAAGTCGGATTGCCTTCTCCCCGGATCATAGCCTTCGATGAAGACGACAATGCGTCCGCCCTGAGGGCTAACCTGGACCTCGTCGCCGAAGTACGAGAGAAGTCCGCGGTCCGAAGGAGCATTTATCAGCAACGGATCGAGAGATTTTACAACAAGAAAGTCCGCCCCACCAGCATCCAGGCAGGGGACCTGGTTTTGCGAAAGCTATTTGTCTCTGATCCAACCAAGAAGAGGAAACTGGCTCCCAACTGGGAAGGCCCATACCGCGTAGTCGAGGCTGTACGCCCTGGTACATACCGACTGACGGATATGAACGACCGACCCATCAGCCGACCCTGGAACGCTGAGCACCTCATGAAATTCCGGGGAGAGCAAGCTTAGGTTCTAGCATGGCTTAAGTAAATTAAAACTTTTGTAAACATTCGTGTGTAAAGGGCCGCTTCAGCGACCCCCCCCCCCCCCCCCCCCCCGGTCTGGTATAAAAGAAGTCTCTTTTTGTCAAAAGTTAAATACCTCGGCAACTCCGACCCGGTACCGGGCAATGGGGGCGGCATCTGGGTTCTCCCTCGGGTCTCATCCCCAAACGCCTCGGCAGGTTCGACCCAACTCCGGACCGGAGGTCTCCCTGTCGCCCCGCGTCGATCCCTCACGAATCGGCAGAGCCCGACCTCGCCTACACCGCCCTTCACCACCCCGATAGCCAGAGCAAAGAAGGAAAAGAAAGCTTTATTCATACTCTTTTATTTTGTGCGGAGAAAACAAGCAAATACCGTTACAGGACCACTCCACTCATCTCAAACTAAAGGGGATCGCCGACTTAGGGCCCCTCGGACCCAGTGAAGGGCGGGATCACTCCGACCAAACGACTTGGGACTCTCTCTTCGTCATGACGGTCCTTCGGTTCTGCCACCGTCGACACCCCGGCCACGGAGCTCTGGGCATCCACGGATCGAATGCGTTCCATCAGTTGCAACGCCGAGGGAGCCCCCTCTGCTCGCCGACCCCTCGAGGAAGATGTCGAAACACCCAACATAGTCCTATAGCGGTGTATCTCCATCTCCTTCTCCACTATCACATCGCGAAGTAGCTTCTCGGAGGAAGGCCTCTGCACCGAGGAACTTGACATGGTGTATCCAAGACCAACGCCCCCTAGCTCCCGATCCACCATCGCCCTCCTCAGCCGGCTCGCCTCCTCACTTAGGGCTTCAGACTTGTTCCTGTAATAATGGAAGGCCGCATCAGTGTCGCGAGCCCTCTTTCGATACCGAACCAAAGTGGCCTCTAAGGCCTCGACCTTGCCCCGAAGCCACGCCACGTCGGAACGAAGGGGGTCCACCTCAGGAAGGGGAGCCGTGACCTACAAGAGAACCAGCCCACTCAAGACATATAAGCAAAGAGGTTCAGAAATTCTTCGAAGTTGGAACACTTAGCCAGCCAAAAAACCCTCTTTTTATAAATTCAGTTTCCCCATACAAAAAAATGCGGTGGCCAGTCCGCGGAAGGCAAATACAATCGAGAGAAGGAAAAAGAAGGACAAAAATTATACAGCTGGTTTTCCCACCTCTATATCAGCCGGATCCGTTGGGGGGTCGGCAACCGATTTATCATCTGACCCTTGTCCGCCAGGGGTCTTCGGTGTCCCCTCAATCTCCATATCATACTCGAGGTTGGACAGGTCGATAGTCGGATAAAAGTGCCTCACATGGCTGAGGGCCTTCGCATAACTGCTATCCTGGGCGTTGATCACCAGGATCTGACACGACTCAGTCACCTCTTTCTTCTCCTTCTCCGACCTCTCCTCCTGAGCCGCCCTCGCCTTCGCCCATTCCTCCTTCTCCTTGTCAAAAGCCGCCTTCGTCTCCGCCTCCTTCTTACGAGAGCCTTCGAGCTCTCCCTTCAATTCCGTCACCTCCTGCTCGGCCTTGTCAGCCCGGTCCCGCTCTCGCTGCAACGCCGCCTCGTAGAGGCCCCTCACATGGGCCCCCTGCACGGTCGCCTGCCATAACCAGACACTACTAAGAAATCTTCCTTAAACAACATCACCCGAAAGCTAGGGGGTTCAATTGACTTACCAGCACAGTGGCCTGCGCAAGATGCACGTACGCCTCGTCCAGGGTCTGGGACTTCATATCCGAACGATCCCGAGGGGTCGCCAGCTTATCTGCAACCTCCACGGCCTGGCGCCCCCGGACCAGGCAATCACCCTCGCGGATCGACCAATCTGGCACCCACCTTCGCCGAAGTCTCTCCTCTAGTCCGGGATCCACCAGGGGACCCTTCCCCTTATCAGGGTCGGCGGCCGCACCCTGATCCGAACCCCCCTGGACCACTGCGTCCCCACCCGTCTCCGACCGAGTCCTTTTCATCCTCGGCTGAATGGGGGCCTCGGAGACCACCTGGGACAACTCGGTCGTCTTCGCCACGACATCCTTCTTCTCGGCCTTCTTCTTCTTCATGGCGAGCCTCAGCGCCTTAATCGACTCTTCATCCATTTCTGTAAAAAGATCCATTAAGAACAAATGAGCAAGAAAGTACAAGAAGAGTGTGAGGAAAGAAACAACCACGTACGAGGCACGGCCGGGCTAGGGCTCAGTCCGACGCTCGCCAGATGGGCCTCCGTCACCTTCCCCCAATTGATGCTATACGACAGACGGAGACGCTCAACGAGTCTCCACTCCTCCGCCGTCAAGTCCCCCGGCCCCGGTGCTGCGTAGCTCGGCTTAGAATGGTTCCACCGAGTAGGGATAGCCCAAGGATCCTCACTCCGGATCACCAGATACTTTTTCTTCCAGAACTTAATGGAATCTGGATGACCGTGGACAACCTTCGCCTTACCTCGAGGCGAGATGTAGTATACTCCTTCTGCCGATGAGCCGATCAACAACATCGCTCGGAACACGCCCAGCCGCAGGGGTACCCTCTGCTCCTCGCACAACAGCACGAAGCAGATGATCTGTTTCCAGGAGTTCGGCCCAAACTGCATCGGCGCCAGGGACGACCAATTTAACACCTCCCGAAGGAATGGGTGGATGGGCAGCCTCAGGCCGGAGATAAAGGCGTCCACAGGGAAGATACAATACCTATCCAGCAGGGGATCGGTCGGCCGAAGAGTAGAACTCGGCAGCATAAGCTCATAACTGGGCCCTATGTGGTAGGCCAACTGCAGAGCCCCCAAGTCGCTTGCCTCCAGAACGGTCGGGGATGCGTCCACCTTCAACCTCTTCCGGCTTGACGACGACGGCTGGACCCCCGAGGACTCCTTATCTGAGAGATCGTCGGGGTAGCGACGGAAAGACCGGGGTTGTGCAGACGACCCTATCACCAAGTCGCTCGGGCCGCCAATCCTCGATCCCTTCTTCTTCGGAGCCCTCCTCCTCTTAGTCCGTTCCGGCGAAGGTGTAGACAAATGCCCCAGAACGGGCGGATTCAGAGACCCTGCGGAGCCATCTCCCTCGGAGCCACCCTCCTCTCCGGAAGCCGACCCTAGGGTCCGGACTTCGTCTGAGCTACCGCCCCCCTCCTCAGAGTCGCTGCTTTCTACCACGAAATGCCTCCGAGATCGCAATGGCTTCTCATTGTGTACGACCTCCTCCTTGCCTACCGGTCCCTCCCCAGAGGTCGACGCCGACGAGCCGGACTGAGCCCTATCCATCCGTGCCTAAGTTAAACGGGGTTACCAACTAACCTGGAATCACCTCGGAAAAACGACCTTGCTGTAGGAAGCTGAAGGGACGAGTGCTGAAGAGTTGAAGGATTTTTTTGAAAAGTAAGAGGCAAGAGAGAAATAGGCGATGGGAGGAGAGGGGGGAACATTTATAGGGGATAGGAACAACTCCTCGATTTTCGCAGTCACTATTCACCGATTGACGTGCAACTGCCGCCTAGGAAATCACGCCACGTCCTCGAAACATGTGCTGCTGACGTCACCCTGTGCCAGACTGGCCGCCCGATACGGGGGTCGGTTCGGGCAAAATAACGGCTCGCCTTCGCCGGCACTAAAGTACTCTTCTTCAGAAGATCCACCGGCTGGCCATCACCCTTACCAGCCCGTAATTCCCCCTCGTCTCGAGGTTCGGCTTGGCACCGGGGTACTCTTCCCAGGAAGAAACAACGGCTCGCCTTCACCCTCACCGGCCCATAATCTCTCGCCAGCTCGAGGTCCGGTCCGGCACCCGGGTACTCTTCTTCGGAAGATCCACCGGCTGGCCATCACCCTTACCAGCCCGTAATTCCCCCTCGTCTCGAGGTTAGGTCTGGCACCCGGGTACTCTTCTCAGGAAGAAACAACGGCTCGCCTTCACCCTTACCGACCCATAATCCCTCGCCAGCTCGAGGTCCGGTCTGGCACCGGGGTACTCTTCTTCGGAAGATCCACCGGCGGGCCATCACCCTTACTAGCCCGTAATTCCCCCTCGTCTCGAGGTTCGGCCTGGCACCGGGGTACTCTTCTCAGGAAGAAACAACGGCTCGCCTTCACCCTTACCGACCCATAATCCCTCGCCAGCTCGAGGTCCGGTCTGGCACCCGGGTACTCTTCTTCGGAAGATCCATCGGCTGGCCATCACCCTTACCAGCCCATAATTCCCCCTCATCTCGAGGTTCGATCTGGCACCCGGGTACTCTTCTCAGGAAGAAGCAACGGCTCGCCATCACCCTTGTCGACACGTAATCCCTCGACCTCTCGAGGTTCAGTCGAACACCAGGGTACTCTTCTCCGGAAGAGACAACGGTTCGCCATCGCCTTCACCTACACGTAGACCCTCGACTAGCTCGAGGTCCTATCCAAGCCTCAGGGCAGCACCACCAGGAAGGCCCTGTGATCCGCCCTCCCATTTTTTACAATCATAAACACTCCTCCACGGCTAGCTCCCGCACCCCCCGCAGGAGTGGGGGGCTTGTGTGACAGGGTAAAAATGGCCTGAGGCCCAACCAGGGCCCAATACAATTCCCACTCAGAAAGGTAAAGATGGCAACCTGGTTCGGCTCCGGACCACTTCAGGGTCGGCGCCGAACCTCGTGTTTGCCCTCACGGTGCCGGCCTCCTCGTACCGACGAGCCTCAGTAGCCCTCGGAGTCCGATCCGGGGCAGTCCCACAGGCCGTCTCCCCTCTCTGGCGGGGCAGAAGGAGGACCTGGCGCAGCCTAGGCCCTCAGATTCCCCCCAGAGGCACAGGAGGCTCACGATGGGCCACGTCAGCTCCAAATACCGCCAAGGGTTTCGCCACGTCAGCCCTATACCACTCCTGGTATCGCCACGTCCGCCCTAAACCCCCTGGGCCTTCTGCCACGTCAGGCCCATGGGCTTTCGGATCCAAACCCGGCCCCCAAGTGGAACCAAACCCGATTGGGATTCTCTATAAATACTAGACCCACACCCACCTTTTGAGGTGATCAATCTTTTGCCACTTAAATATATCTAGTTATTGCTACTCTCTCACAGAGACTGACTAGAGCGTCGGAGGGTCCGCCACCGGGACAAACCCCGGTGTTTCAGGACCGTCTGCAGGTACACAAGACCTCGGATCCGACCCTTCCGATCCGAGCCCAACCTTCAACATCTTTCCGAGCTCATCGTAGGTCCCAGAAGGTCAACTGAAGGTCGGCAGACGAGCGGCAATCTCCTTCAATACAAATTGAGTCCGAACTCACACCTGGTGCTTCCACACGTTTCTCAGAAATAAACAGCATCATTGACTATACCTGTGACTGTGACATCTGCTGAAAGAATTTGCTCTAAATTAAAAATATTGAAATCTTATTTGAGATCGAATATGTCAAAAGAGATGTTGAATGAATTAGCGATTTTATGTATTGAAAATTATTTATTGGAAAAAAAAATGATTTGGAAAACATTATTGATGATAGGGATGGACAACTATTATTTGAACTGACCAATCCGAACTATTCCAATCCGAACCGACCGGTTTTTAACCGAACCAATTGGGGGTTTGGGTTGGCCCGGTTCTTGATCTTCAATAACCAATTGGACCGGTTCGGTTGTTGGATGGGGCTTTCAAATAACCGATGAAACCGAACCGACCATACCTCTATGCATAAATCCATAAAAAATATAGTTCTCCTTTAATTTCTTGAATATACAAATAGTTATTTCTCATTTTCTTGGAGATACAAACAGTCTTCTTTAATTTCTTTAATACAAACCGAGCAGTTTCTTCTACCTATGTTTTGATTCTCCATAATCCTGTGTGTTATGTTGTTGAGAAATGCTTGATTTACAGTGTGTCTCAGCTTAATAGAATCATAAAGTTGATATAACATTCAGTAGTTACTTTAATCAAGTCAAGTAGAAAATGTTTTCTAAATCTTTTTTTATTGTACCTAAAATTCAATTAGCTATGGTTATTGATGTTTCTTTTATAATAATAAACTAAGATTACAGAAGTATGCAAGTGAA
The DNA here is from genome assembly GCA_017893485.1 of Hemerocallis citrina. Lineage (NCBI taxonomy): Eukaryota > Viridiplantae > Streptophyta > Magnoliopsida > Asparagales > Asphodelaceae > Hemerocallis > Hemerocallis citrina. The sequence goes on from CM030358.1 coordinate 250,484,457, forward strand.
AAAGCAGTTTATCTCACCCATTTAAACGTCATCATCTCAAACAATTAGTACAAAATTCATTAACAACTTGTGGTTTTATAAATCTTGATTTAAAATTCATTTCTGAATAACAAATAGCAGGTTGTTTTTTAAGTTTGATTGAAGTTGATCTTATAAATTTCAACAAAATTATAAATGATGTTGAAAGTGAAAAGTAGCACGCCAAACCGACCATCCAATCCAATCCAAACCAAGCTTAATCGGCTTGGATGGAAACTGATCCAATTAAGGTTCGGATTGGTTGCAGATGAGAAAATTAAAAAACCGATCTTCTTTGGATCGGTGGTGGATGGTCCATATTAGGTCGGATACCGACCGATGCCTACACCTAATTGATGAATTTGCTTCTGAAACTGCTAGAATAAGTAATTTTAAATGATTGTTGATACTTTTTTGTTTTGTTGTAATCTTGTTTTGCAGTTAAAAATATTTTGGAGGCTTGGATTTGTCAAGATAATTTGTAACTGGTAGACATATATGTGACCATTTATTATAATATTTGTATGACGAATTTTTGAATTTTTGAATTATTTTTAAGCTTTCTTGTCATTGAAGTATTTATATATGACTATATTTCTGTGGTAATTTTGGACATGTAAATTATTTATATATATTAATGTATTTCAATTACTAAAAAAAGGGCCTCATAATCTTTGTTCGCCCTGGGCCTCCAAATTGTCATGACCGGCCCTGTCAGCAGGGGAATAGCGGCATTTTCATTTTCGAGGTTGCTAATGGAAATAACGGCCTATGTTTTAAATGTTTTTGAATTTTTTGTTTGCCGTCGCTATTCCTACTAGCGACCTTAGTTATATAAGGTCGCTAATGAAATTAGCGACCTCGAATGAATGTATTGAGACACTTAGTGATTCCTAAAGGGTTTTCCCCAAAAAAATTAAAACTGAGGTCACTGTTGGTAATATTGACCTTAATATACTAAGGTCGCTATTCCCAATAGCGATCTACCGTAGGAAACACAATCTTCTTATTCTTTGTAAAATTTGCAAAATAGTCATACAACTAAGGCCTCTATTCAGAATAACGACCTTTTTTTAAAATAAATTGATTGTCATTTTTTAGAGAGCAAAAGCTATCTAAATTTTGTTAAGTGTTCGAATACAACACATTAAAGGTCGCTAATCCCATTAGCGACCTCATATAACTAAGGTCGCTAGTGGGAATAGTGATGATAAACAAAAAATTCAAAAAAAAATAAAACATAGGTCGCTATTCCCATTAGCGACTTCGAAAATGAAGAGACCACTATTGGGAATAGCGGCCGCTGCTGACGTGGCACAAAGTAGCCTAAAAACACTAATAGTTGGGGAACTGACCCAAAAACACAAATATTATCAAAAAGTGGCCTATGTAGGCAAAAAAACTCTAATTATTTTAAACTATTGCCTATTAAATCATCTATTCTTTAATCCTTTGACTGTCTAAACTACTCTTTTAATACATAGGTATATATGACTTTTTTATGAGTTGACCCACTTTTAAAAACTAATTTCTAAGATAGACCAGTTTCTAAACTAATTTGGAGGATAGATCAATCCTCATAAGCCGCAATTGTGAACTGCAGCATGTTCGATTGTGAGATCGTAGTTGGGAACTGCTGCCTCTTCAAAAATATATTTTTTCGAGGCCGCAGTTGTGCAGCCTTAGTTCATTTCATGTTTGGGCTATAGAGACTTCGAGACATGGACAAATTTTTCTAAATAAAAATGTGTTAAATATAAATTGTAGTTTTCAACTTCAGCATAAATATAACAGAGGCCACAGTTGATTCCCCTATGTTATAATTTTTTTCCTAAGGCTGCAGTTTCCAACTTATCTTCCAATTAAACTGTACAGTTCCAAGTAAGCCATATCGAAATAAACTGAACTTTGTAGACTTAGAAATTCTACGAGTAGTAGCTAAAAAAATGAAAGAGTTTAAAAGCAAGAACTTAATGGCAGGGGTCTAAAATAAATTTACCCTTTTGCTTTTGTTGAGATTTTAGCATATGAGTACCTCGAGAGTTTGGAATTATGTGTTAGTCCCGAACGAGAGACAAACATGTGAAATGCGATTTTGTTTTGATGCCATTATGTAAAATATGCAATTATTTTGACTTTTGACGAACTAGACCACTTTTTGAAAGTATTTGCGATTATGAGCCAGTTTCGAAACTAATAGCGTTTGTGGGATACTTGGTGCCACGTCAGCAGAGGCCACTATTCTCATTAGCAGCATCTTCACTTTGAAAGTCATTAATGAGAATAGTGGCTTATGTTTGAAAATATTTAGATTTTTTTGTTTGCTGTCGTTATTCCCACTAGCGACCGAAGTATATATGAGGTCGCTAATAAATGTATTGAGACGCTTGACGATTTTTGAAAAACTTTTGATCACTTGGAATATAAAAAAAAAATTTTGAGGTTGCTAGTTCGAATAGCGATCTCAGTAGAAGACTAAATCTCATTGCTCTGTAAGATTTGCAAAATAAACATCCAACTGAGGTCGCTATTTAGAATAGCGACCTTTGTATACTTTGGTCGCTATTCTCAATAGCAACCTCAGTAGAAAATTCAATCTCCTTATTCATTGTATAATAAACTCAATCTCCTCCATTCAGAATAACGATCTTAGTACAATGAAGGCCTCTATTCGGAATAGCGATCTTAGTACAATGAATGCCTCTATTCGGAATACTGACCTTAGTACAATAAAGGCCTCTATTCCGAATAGCGACCTTTGTACAACTAAGGTCGCTATTCCGAATAATGACCTCAGTTGCAAAAATAAATTACAACAACAACAACAACAACAAAGTATTTTTCCCAACTAGTTGGGGTCGGCAGTTTCAAAAATAAATTGATTGTTATTTTTTCAGAAAGCACGAGCCCTTTAGATTTTGCTAAGTTTAGAATACAGTTCATTAAAGATTGTTAATCCCATTAGCGACGCCATATATATTCCGGTCGCTAGTGAGAATAGTGACAGCAAACAAAAAATTCAAAATATTTTCAAACATAGGTTGCTATTTTCATAAGCTACTTTCAAAGTGAAAATGCCGCTAATGAGAATAGCGGCCACTATTGATGTGACACTAAGTAAGTAGCCTACGAGCGCTAATAGTTTTAAAACTGACCAATAAGCGCAGATATTTTTAAAAAGTGGCCAACTACGGAAAAAACTCAATTATTTTCCCTTTCTCGGGTCGGGTTCATTCCTCTGCAAAACCTACCCGCTCGTTTAATTCATCTTTTTCTACCCCTCTTCATCCTCCCTTTTCTTCTAGGGTTTCTCTAGGGTTTTGTCTCATCCTTGAGCCCCAAACCAACAATTCCATGGCTAACCACAACGAGGACGATTTCGACGAGCAGGTCGAGGTCGAGGTCGAGGTCGAAGATTGGGACGATTGGGAATCGGACAACGAATCCTCATCCGATTACTTGTGCCTGTTCTGCGACTCCAAAATTGAGTCTGCCACTACCCTATTCGGTCACTGTAAATCCCAGCACTGCTTTGATTTTCGCGCTGTGGTTGGGGATTTGGAGTTGGACTTTTATGGTTCCATGAAACTCATCAACTACGTCAGATCTCAGGTGAACAGTGCTGATGTTTTATACATCTTTATTATTAGGTCTGAGGCATGTTTGGTATTGCTGTAACTGAAGAGTGCTTTAGCTGAAAAGTGTTGTAAAAAATAATATTTGTAACTTGGAAATTTTCCTAGTAAGTAAAAGCACTCTTTAAAAAGCTAGGCCTGGTAGGAAAAGGCTAAAAAAGCATTTTGAAAAGGTACTTTTGGCTAACCGCACTCTTAATTAAGTTTGTCAAACACCTGTTTTGAGTCTTAAAGTGCTTTTAAAACCAAAAGCAATGCCAAACGAAGCCTACAGAAAGAGTTAAGGGTTTAACGTTTTAACGCAAGTACATGATTCTTTTTAATGTTTTGACGCACTCCCTATACAAAATTCAAATTACATGTAAGGCTCTCACAAATTGCGATTTCCATGGTAGTTCCTCGATCCACTTTAAAAGTGATCAATCTCTAATATTATAATGGGAGAGTTGGAGTTGTAATGTTGTCAACATACAAACCCGTGTGTTGCACGTACAACTCCAACTCTCCCATTAATTACAACTAGTATCATACACGTGCACACGTGCACGTGGAAAAAATTGAAGGATAATGAAAAGGGTAAAAAGAAAATAATTTCCAAACCGATCCACTTTTGAAAATATTTACAAAACAGGTCCACTTTCGAAAATATTTACCCAAGTTAGTCCATAAGTAAAAAAGAAATAATTTTCAAACTGAACCACTTTCGAAAATATTTACCAAACAGGTCCACTTTCGAAAATATTTACCAAAGTAACCCAACCCGTGCGTTGCACGGGTTGGGTTACTGACTAAGGGGTTCTCCCATTATAGTATTAGAGACAAAAACAAATAAATAAAAAAAATTTCACATATTTAAAACGTGCAATGCACGTGCAAAACAATTTTACAATATTTTTTTAACACTAAAAATATACATATGTTGCACATACAACTCATATCTACCTATAAACACGTGCATTGCACTTACAAATTGTAGCTTTTTCTTCAAAATATTTTTATCAATTACGTGTAATGCACGTCCAACTCCAAAACTATTTCTTAACACATAAATCACATGTGACAATCCTCCAATTATTATCAAAACGTGCATCACACGTGAAAAATACTAGTTGTGATTAATTTGTGACCTAAGTGCAATGTTATGAAAAAAAATCTCAAGTGGAATGGTTTAGGAGAGAATAAGATCACAAAGGTAGAAAAACTATTTTGAGAGAATAGGACCCCTCCCTTCCACTTCAAGAGTAGTGGATTAGAATTTCCATGATTTGTAATTGAAGTTGTTACTGATCACTTTTGGAGTTGATCGATGGACTAATTTGGAAATAGAAATTTGTGGGGGACTTGTGTGGAATTTCAACATTTGTTGGAGACCTGTGTCGAAAAAAACTGTTTCTTTTTTTAGATTCCAATATGGTTAAGTCTTAAAACGAACAAAGTTATATATTCTAATTTGCTTCCAGGTTGCAAAGAAGAAATGTTGGAGTTGTGGTCTGGCTTTTGAGTGTAGCGAAGATCTTTTAGAACATTTACATGCACCTGCTACTTTTGACGGCTTAGAATTGCTCTGGGAGGATGATGCATATTTAAAGCCGTTTATGGTAGATGATGCACTCTTGCATAGCTTTGCTGACAATGACGAAGATGATGAAAATTACACAGAAACAATTAGTAAGGAGGAAGTTATGAGAGAGTTGATGAATGTTGGAAGTGTGGCTGAAATAGGTGATGATTGTAGTAAAGTTGAGGAAAAAGAGGAGGCCATTGAGAATATGACCCAAAAGTTTGAGAAAGTCATGAGTAATGGTGCTGTTAAAAAGGAGACTAATGGAGGACAACATGAGAAGCAGAAGGATCTGAAGGTTTCTTTTGCAAATGTTGCTGCTAGAGAGATTAAGAACGTGAATGACAACTACTTTGGAGCATATGGTTCCTTTGGTATTCACAGGGAGATGATCAGCGACAAGGTATACTTGTAGAGGAATTATGGGCCTTGAGCCTTTATATGGAGTTGAAATGATATTAATGGGGTTCTTCATGTTTAAATGATATTCTCATCAACTTGTTGAATTTCAATTGTTCAGGTGAGAACAGGCGCTTATAGGGATGCAATTGTTAGTAATCCTTCTCTTTTGAAGCAATCAACTGTTGTGGATGTTGGATGCGGCACGGGAATATTAAGGTAAATATTTGGATTTATGTCTAACTAGCATATATCCCGTGTGATGAATGGATGGATATATTATATTATTTTGTTAAAATTCTCTATTGTCTTAGTTATTAAATCAAGCTCATTTTGTTTTTCAACTGAAAAAGAAATAAACAAAATTTAAACAACATATAAAGAAAATCTTGTAAAGTAAAAAACAAACAACTCAGCCTTTACGGTCCATGCGTCCTTCTTGTAGTGTGATGCTGATATATTTTGTAAGCAACGCTTACATGTATAATTCGATGTGAAAGGGTGTGTTTTAAAAAATACTATAATTAACCACTCCCTCCGTTCCAAAATGTAAGTCGTTTAAGCTTTTTTTCTTTTGTTCCAAAATGTAAGTCGTTTACAATTTCCAACACAATGTCTTTACACTCTTAATCTCTCACAAATTAATTTTTTTAATTAAACTACCAATTCTAACCTTAAGAGCTTAATTTTAGAAAAATAAACATGCTAATCAAATAAGATGGTATTTTAGTAAGTACGCTATTAATAAGATAAACTATCTAAATTGTAATAGCATATGGTTGGTTCTTAAGAAAAGCGTTATTAAGAACCAACCATAGGAATACGCTGACTTTAAGTGGAGATTTGGCTTTCCAGACCTCAACGGACCATGGCGGCTTACATTCTCTAAAGTGAATCATGGAATATAGTGAGCGTACGGAGAAGGAACCGCACTTCCCCTGCTCCTAAGCTTTCATGTCCGGTCCCACCCCACAGGTAACTCTGTCTGATTGATGGTTTGTCCGATATCCTACAACTGAGCCCTCAGCAAAGTGGGCAGCATCTTTTGAGAGGGGGGCCCTCCAATTCCATCCCTTCCAGGTACAAGCCACCGTGCAGTGCGGTTGGGAGGTCTACTAGTATAATTCTGAGAAAAGCTCTTTGAAAGGGTGTCCTCCACATCACCTATCCCACCAGAACTTTGTAGTTCTTCTATTGCTAATGAAGGAGGCAGTGGCCTTGCTAATGGAATCAAAAGTGTTGCCACTGATTTCTGGTGTGGGAGTGAACAAATGAATTTGTGAGTTCTTTTAAGGAAAACAATAAAGCGAACTTGTTGACTCTGCCTGTGTTGAATAGCTCCTTGCCGCTACCGCGAACCTGCACAAAGTTCAAAACACTGGGATGGATCCCGGTGACGAACCCTCCGGCCCTCTCGTCAGTAATCAGAAAAGATTATGAAAGAGTTTTAGGTAGGCAAAGATTCATTACCTTGTAACGGTAGGGGGTAGGGGGTATTTATAGTCACCGTAGGGATCCGTTTTGAGATAAGAACAAATCTCTACTTTCCGGTGTGGATGGATAGAAGTGGTTAAAATCACCCCTTAGGGATAAGGACGAATCTGGATCTCTCCATATCCTTCTGAACTGGCTTGTAACGGGTTGGGACCCGTATCCAATAGGATAGATCCGTTTATGGGTTGTTGGGCCATGAAGAAGAGACCCATTTCTCATTTCGGACCCCTATGTAGGTGAAGTTCCCATTTTGGACCTGTTTGTAGGTGAAGTTACTGTTTTGCCCCTGTGAGTTTTAAGATTCGTGTCCGATTCGAATGGTTCCGATTTAGTCCTATTTTTAGCTATATCACAAGCCCCTCACTCCTAAAGACTGTGTATTACAGCCTTTGACTGTTTAAATGGCGTACAGAACTTTATCGGAGTTCTTAAAGGGAGTTCGGATCTTATTCGAGTAGTACCAGTGTTTTTCCGAGCCGGCAACGTACCCAAAATCATTCTTAGGCTTTTCTGGATTTTTGGTGATTTTTTCCGATTTTAACTATTTTTCGAATCATTTATTTAATTTTGCAAACTAGTGATCTATTTTTAAAGAGTACTAATTAACCGTTCTAATTAATAATTATTTATTCAGGGGCTCAAAAAATATTTTCCGAATTTATAATTATTTTTTAGAATTTTTAATTAATTTTCCTGAATTTTTAATTATTTTTTGCAATTTTTAATACTTAATTTGAATTAATAAATAAGTAAAAGGATTTAATCACGGTATTTATGTGTGTGGTGATCTGGGACGCCTATTAGTCTTCGGCGCGAATTTCTGAACAATCCGACGACTCCTCTGGCGCACAAGCATTTTTTCCTCATTTGGGGGTCAGTGGCAAGAGCGCTCGACACCAGTTACCGATCCCCTTTAGCCACTTCGGTAGGTTGACACTTGTCTGGGTGGAGACCGAGGTCGAAGGGGTTCGACGAATGCTGCCGAAGTCGAGAGGGACCTTGAGAGGATGACACGTGTTAAGTTGATCGTTGACCAGTCAATGCTTTTTCTCGCGTTTGGATGTCGGTGGCACGAGTGCTCGGCACACGTTGTCGAAGTCCAGGAGAGATTTTTTTTTCACATTTGGACGTCGGTGGCAGGGATGCTCGGCACACGTTGCCGAAGTTCAGGAGAGATTTTTTCTCACATTTGGACGTCGGTGGCACGAGTGCTCGGCACACGTTGCCGAAGTCCAGTAGAAATTTTTTTTCCACATTTGGACGTCGGTGGCACTAGTGCTCGACACAGGTTGCTGAAGTCCAGGAGAGATTTTTTCTCACATTTGGATGTTGGTGGCACGAGTGCTCGGCATACATTGTCGAAGTCCAAGAGAGATTTTTTCTCACATTTAGACGTCGGTGGCACGAGTGCTCGGTATACGTTGCCGAAGTCTAGGAGAGATTTTTTCTCACATTTAGACATCGGTGGCACGAGTGTTCGACACACGTTGCTAAAGTCCAGGAGAGATTTTTTTTACATTTGGACGTCGGTGGCACGAGTGCTCGGCACACGTTGTCGAAGTCCAGTAGAGATTTTTTTCTCACATTTGGACGTCGGTGGTACGAGTGCTCGACACATGTTGCTGAAGTTCAGGAGATTTTTTCTCACATTTGGACGTCGGTGGCACGAGTGCTCGGCACACGTTGCCGAAGTCCTGCAGAAATTTTTTCTGACATTTGGACGTCGGTGGCACGAGTGCTCGGCGCACGTTGCCGAAGTCCAGTAGAGATTTTTTTCTCACATTTGGACGTCAGTGGCACGAGTGCTCGGCACACGTTGCCGAAGTCCAGTAGGAGATTTTTTTCACATTTGGACGTCGGTGGCACGAGTGCTCGGCACACGTTGCCGAAGTCCAGTAGGAGATTATTTTCACATTTGGACGTCGGTGGCACGAGTGCTCGGCACAGGCACTGTTTTAAATTTCCTCCGATACAGCCGAAATTTCGGCTGAAATTTCGTTTCGGCTAGCTTGCCGATACGAAATTACATATTTTATACTCCATATCGTTTTGGACCGAAATGTGTGGATTTCAGCCGAAATTACCGAAATATCGGCCGAAATATTGCCGAAGTTGGCGAAATATCAGCCGAAATAGACACATGCTATTGTGAATATATTTAAAAATTTTGTTTTAATTTTTGCATTTCTTTCAATATAGGACCTTAAGCTAAATAATGTGAGAATTTCGTATCGCTATTGTTTGTATATATGCAAAGTCAAAGTTTATTAACTAATACATTTTTTCTAATCAATGCAAATTCAATTTAGTTATATACTTATATTACATTCTCTTCTATATTCTTGTTAAATTATGCGAAGATTTACCGCAATCGATTTATGTCATTAGTTACATTATACAATATTTTATATGATAAAGGACATGTAGGACATATAATATCTTATTTAGTAACAAAAAAATATTTATTGAGTATAGGAAATAAACATCCAAAATGATCACATTTCCCCGAGATCTCCTCCGATATCTCTGATCCGAGATGAAACATCCCTTACCGATACGAGTCCGAAATCCGAGATTTAAAACCATGGGCACAGGTTGCCGAAGTCCAGTAGAGATTTTTCTCACATTTGGTCGTCAGTGGCACGAGTGCTCGGCGCACGTTGCCGAAGTCCAGTAGAGATTTTTTTCTCACATTTGGACGTCTGTGGCACGAGTGCTCGGCACACGTTGCCGAAGTCCAGTAGGAGATTTTTTTCACATTTGGACGTCGGTGGCAAGAGTGCTCGACACATGTTGCCGAAGTCCAGGAGAGATTTTTTCTCACATTTGGACGTCGGTGGCACGAGTGCTCAGCACACATTGCCGAGGTCCGGTAAAGATTTTTTTTTTCACATTTGGACGTCGGTGGCACGAGTGCTCGACACGTTGCCGAAGTCCAGGAGATTTTTTTCACATTTGAACGTCGGTGGCACGAGTGCTCGGCACACGTTGCCGAAGTCCAGGAGAGATTTTTTCTCACATTTGGATGTCGGTGGCAAGAGTGCTCGGCACACGTTGCCGAAGTCCAGTAGAGATTTTTTTTCTACATTTGGACGTCAGTGGCACTAGTGCTCGACACACGTTGCCGAAGTCCAGGAGAGATTTTTTCTCACATTTGGACGTCGGTGACACGAGTACTCGGCACACGTTGCCGAGGTTTAGGAGATTGACATGTGGCGCACTGACCGTTTGACCGTTGACCAGTCAAAGGCCTGTTGAGTTTCTCCATTTTCTTGTCGTCTTGTGGTAAATGGGCTCGACTTTCGAGTCTTTGGGGCCTTTTAGTCTCGTTTTGTGTGCCGCCTTTATAAAACTCCACCCCCACTCCTCACTTGTTCACTTTTCTAGTTTTTACTCAGGCGACTCATTTTCATTAGCGGGAGCTTCATGCGAGATTTTACTGATTTCTGGTGATCTTTCCGACCGTCGCTGTCACTTCAAGGTAATCTCACACAACTTATTTTTAAAGAATGTCTGGCTTTTCCCCGAGGCCAGAGACCTCCCCCACTCTCGCTCATGAGCCGACCTCGAGCCAAGCTCCTCCAGTCGGCAAAGGCAAAGCCGTAGGAGGCCCTTCTTCGGTCATGGTGGAGACTGTAGTTGAGGACCAACGGAGGATGGGGGAGTTCGGCAGGATGCCCGGGGTTCTGACCGGACTTCAGAAGGTTCGGGAACTGCCGGAGGAGCATGCCGAATGTATCATGTACGACATGGGGCGGAGCTTCGAAGAGAATGCCGCCAGAGAGACTTCGTAAGCCGATGAGATGATTTCCATACTCAACGAGGTCGATCTGGCATCTGTTCGGGAGTGCTTTCAGATCCCGAGGAGTTCGAGCTGATGTTGTCCGGGCCTAGAGTGAGGGTCAATTCTTCGATGCCGGTGAATATGTGCTTCTGGCCTGTCGACGCCTTCATAGCCGGGGTGCGGCTGCCTCTTCACTCTTTCGTCATCAAGGTGTTGCCTTGGTTTCGGATCAGCCCAGTTCAACTCATGCCGAACGTGTGGAGGCTGATCAGCGGGTTCGTCCTCCACTGTCTAAGCGGCGGAGCTCGAACCGGATCTGAGGGTGCTCCAGACCGTATACCGGCTTCATCAGCAACATAAGTCGGAGTTCAGGTTCTACCTGGCTCCAAGGCATGATGCCAGGCTCGTCAGCTGTCCCGACTCGACAAAGTACTAGGGGGACAAGTACTTTCTCATCTAGAGTCGAGAGCCATGGAGCATCCCGACGACTTGGGTCGAAGAGGTGTCGAGGAGGGTGAAGGAGGGTCCGGTGCTCAGCCTTAATGAAGAAGAGAAGGTTCGGACGCTTCTCGACCGGCCGAAGTTCGATTGGAGGGACCTGACCGAGGAGGTGCTCTTCAGGGGGGTCTCAGCCGCATAAACCCTAGTATGCAGTTTACCTTTTTTTTCTTTTGTTTTTGAGTTTGGTTTACTTGTGCATAATCATCTCTTCTTTTTGTTGTTGCAGAAAACATGGACTTCGATGCAATGTTGGCGCAGCGCGGGGTCCTGAGTAGCAAGGCCCCAAGGAAGAGGAAGAAGGTGGCCACCAAAGAGTCCTCACCGAGGCCGAAGTCAGTTGCCGCGGCCGTAGAGCAAACAGCAGTGTAGGCCGCCGTTGTGCAGCAGCCGCCGACCCCCGTAGCGCCTTCGGCTTCTGCAGAGGCGAGGGCCTTCCCCTTAGCAACTGCTTTGACGGCCGACGCCGAGGTGTTCCTGACCGAGGAGTACAAAAAATATTCGTCCTTGATTGGCAAGTCCGGAAGCTCGACGGGTTCCTAGGGGACTCGTCGTCTAGTATGCAGGCCGTTTGGCACCTCGCTACGCCGAAGGACAGGGCTGCCATGGACATCGGCGGTGTGGGAGACGACGTGCTTGAGATCGCTCGAGCGGCGGTATCAGTAAGTGTTGTGGACTCGTTGCTGAACACTCTTATATTCATTCTGAGTTCGTAATGGGGCTTTGTTTTCTTTTTGCAGATAACTTGCCACTTTGGTCATCGAATGGAAAAGATGACCGAACTAGAGAAAGAATTGAAGCAAGAGACGGACAGAGCTCGGGCGGAAAAGGCTCGGATCGCCAAGGAGTTCGAGCAGTTGAAGGCCGAAGCCGAGGGGAAGGCGGCGAGGTTGGAGTACCTCGAGGGCCATGTGGCGAAGTTGGAGGCCAACAATGCTCTTCTGCTCCAACATAAGAAGTCGGCGGCGAAGGACAAGTAGGACGTCGTCGCTGCTGCTAGGATCGCCACGGCTAAGGAGGCCGAGGCTGAGGCCATGGAGAGGGCGCAGGGGTTCCTCGTCGTCAATATGGCGAAGGCCTACGCTCGTGCGATCCGCAGGTGAAGGAGACCTATCCGGAGGTGGACTGCATCGAGGTTGAGGACGACGAGGCCGAAGTAGAGACCGGTTTGGAGGCCATGCCTTTGGCGATCGTCGCCGCCACGCAAGGGTCGGAGCCTACAGAGACCGACGAACACAGCAAAGAGGTCCGTCCCTGACCTAGTTGTAATTCGTATGTCTTGAGTCAAGAAATGTTGCCTAATCACGGAGTGGCCACCGCTTGTAATTCTTGAATTTCAATGAAATGAAATTTTTTTGGCGAAGTGTTTGTCTTTGAAACTTGTGTTTGATTTGCTTCTGAGTTGTTCCGTAGTAGCTTTGTGTAAACTTAGTATCTTCATGTTCCTGGCTTTTTTAGATCGCAGAAGTTACTCAGATGGTCTAAGTATCTGAGATTGTCGAAGTATCACGCCTCTGATCTGGTCTGGGGTTGCGAAGCTGGGCCTCGCTCGGAACTCGAGAGAGGTTGTATGAAGTCGAGTCGGAGTTGAATTATCTGAGGCTGACGTTGGCCTGTTGAGACTCCGAGTTGAAATGCCTAAAGGAGAAGGCTCGCGAAGTGCCCCCTGAAGGGGAGGAGATGTGTCCCTCGATGGCCGTTAGCCAAGGCTTGAGACTTAAGTTTCTTCGTCGGTCTCTATTCGACGCCAGGGCTGAGAGAGACGGGTTGAAGAACGTAGTGCTTGAGAAGAGCCTGGAAGCGGTACATCTTCGGAGGGCTATCTCCGAGGCCTCTCATGGGGGTAGCTCGGGTCGAATGCCTCGTCTGTAGATCAGAGTGATGGACGACTCGCTGAAGGAACGGGTCATGGAGCTAGAGGCAGAGAACCTTCACTTACGATGACTTTTTGAGGGGAGTAATGTCCGGAGCACTTCCTGCCCCCGAGGTGAGTACGCACAAGGGAGGTCATTTCACGAGTTGGCGCTACGCTCGCCCCCCGTCTTGAGGCACCCTAGGGACGCACAGAGCGGTGTGGTCGGCTCGTCGAGCGGAGCATCTGTTGGGGTAACTCTTAGGCTTTTAGGTGCCGAAGACGCTACTCGGCTCGTCAGACTGGAGACTTCTACGAAAATGAGGCAGCAGCACAACGCTCGCCGACCCTGTTTATCGCTTAATAGAAGTATCCCGCTCCCTAGGAGGGGTTAGGGCGGAATTTTGTAATCTTGTAGTCTTCGTTTCGTAGGAGCCTTGTATCTCGATGTAATAATGAGGTTTTGGTCCATAATTAGACTTGTACCTCAAATTTTGATGAAATAATATGCACTTCTTCGAGGTTCTTGTAAGAGTGTTATGTTAGTGTTTGCAATTGTCAACAGTTGTGAGAGCAATTCTGAATGGTGAGTTACTTCATACTCGCTCATTCGCAAGTAGCAGAAGTCGCATCGAACCAAGTGTTGGACTCCGAACTTATCGTTTTGAGAGTTTCAGCAGTTGTGGGAGCAATTCCGAATGATGAGCTACTTCGTACTCGCTCGTTCGCAAGTAGCAGAAGCCGCATCGAACTAAGTGTTGGACTCCGAACTTATCGTTTAGAGAATATCAACAGTTGTGGGAGCAATTCCAAATGGTGAGCTACTTCGTACTCGCTCGTTTGCAAGTAGCAAAAGTCGCATCGAACCAGGTGTTGGACACCGAACTTGTCGTTTAGAGAATATCAACAGTTGTGGGAGCAATTCCGAATGGTGAGCTACTTCGTACTCGCTCGTTTGCAAGTAGCAAAAGTCGCGTCGAATCAAGTGTTGGACTCTGAACTTGTCGTTTAGAGAATATCAACAGTTGTGCGAGCAATTCCGAATGGTGAGGTACTTCGTACTTGCTCGTTCGCAAGTAGCAAAAGTCGTAAAAAGTAGTACGAGCAAAAATGCTAAGAATAAAGAATTTCAGGGGGCAGAATACTTTTATTAAGAACACTTAGATGGCTGCTTTTAAGTTGCGAGCCGCTATTACACTTTGATAAAGAAAGAAAAGAGAAACGTTAACATGCTTCATGAAGAACATTCTTGTAGAAGTTGCTTGGAGCGGTGTTTAAACACCCTTTTGGTACTTCAACAAGTGCTCGGCGTTCCATGTCCTCGGCACTCTCTTGCCCCCCGGGTCTTCGAGTTGATACCCGCCAGGGCGGATAACTTTGGAGACCCGATATTGACCTTCCCAGTTGGGTGCCAGCTTGCCATTCTTGTTTGGGAAAGAGATTGACAGCTTCCAGAGCACTAGATCGCCTTCTTTAAGACTAGCGGGGCGGACTTTCTTATTGTAAGACTGCGTTATCCTACGTCAGTAAGTCTCTTGTCGGATGGACGATCTTTCGCGAATCTGCTCGACGAGGTCCAAGTTGTTGGGAAGTTGGTTCGCATTCCGCTCTTCATTGTAGGCTATCAAACGGGGCGAAGGTAGGCCGATCTTTAGGGGGATGATGACTTCAGAGCCATAAGTGAGATTGAAGGGGGACTCTCCGGTTGGGGCTCTCTTCGTGGTGCGATAACTCCATAGCACGCTGGGAAGTTGTTCGACCCATAATCCCTTGGTGGATTTATCGAGTCTCTTTTTTAGGCCGGAGAGTATTTGTCGATTAGCGTTCTCCGCTTGGTCATTGGATTGAGGGTGGTATATTGAGGAGAACCGCTGATGGATGCCAAGTTCAGTGCAGAAGTTGCGGAAAGTTGTCCTTGCGAACTGAATTCCGTTGGCGGTTACTAGGATACGGGGTACGCGGAACCTACAGACAATGTTCTTCCAGAAGAATTTCTGGACCTTGTTCTCTGTAATCGTTGTGAGGGGCTCGGCCTCGATCCACTTGGAAAAATAATCTATCGCCACGACGCGGAACTTCAGTTGGCCTGGTGCTGGGGGAAACGGTCCGAGCAAGTCCATCCCCCACATTGCGAAAGGGATCGGACTGGCTAAGGAGGAGAGCTGGGCTTGTGGTAAGCGACGGATCGGAGAAAATTGTTAGCAGGAGCCGCATTGGCGAACGTACTGCTCAGAGTCGCTAAGAAGTGTGGGCCAGAAGTAGCCGTAATTTAAAATTTTACGGGCTAGGGATCTTGCTCCCAAGTGCGCGCCACACATTCCTTCATGGGCCTCCTTCAGGGCATAGTGTGCTTCGGGGGAGAGACATCTTAGATAGGGTCTGCCGTCTATCTGAGTATAAGAGCGTTTGTACATGACTCCTTCAATGAGTGTGTACCGCTCGGCTCTGATCCTGACTCTTCTAGCCTCTCTTGGGTCAGTTGGAAGAACTCCGTTTCTGAGATATTCGAGCAGAGATTTCATCCAATTTTCCCCAAGTGTTAGGGGCAGGGCTTCCATTGATCTTGGGCTATCTTCCTCGATATTGGGTTTCAGGAGGACCTCTATCAAGACGGTCCGCTCCAAACCCTGGAAGGAGAAGGCGAGCTTTGAGAGGGCATCCGCCTGTGCGTTCTCCTCTCGGGAGACTCGCTGGAGTTGAGCATCTTCAAATAAGGCCAACAGCCCTTTCACCTTCGCCAAGTACTTGGCCATGCGACCGTCTCTCACTTCGTACTCCCCAGATACTTGGTTGATGACTAGCTGTGAATCACTGAAAATTCGGATACGTTTGGCCCCAGCTTTGCGAGCCATACAAAGTCCTGCTACGAGGGCTTCGTACTCAGTCTCGTTGTTCGACGCACAGAAGTTTATACGGAGGGAGTATTGCAGAACGAAATCGTCGAGGCCGGTCAAGATGACCCCAGCCCCACTTCCGTCGGCGCACGAGGACCCGTCGACATACACGATCCAGAACGGAGGTTCCTTAGCTGATTCACAGGGGTCGGGAATGGTGCTCTCCACAATGAACTCCGCTAGGGCTTGTGCCTTGATAGCGGTTCGGGGTTGGTAGCTGATGTCGTGCTGGCTCAGCTCTATGGACCATTTCATTAGACGTCCCGATGTCTTGGGCTTATGGAGAAATTGCTTCAGCGGCTGGTCGGTAAGAACGACCACCGAGTGGGACTGAAAATAGGGGCGAAGTTTCCGTGCCGCCATGACCAATGCGTAGGCCATCTTTTCTACCTTCGGGTAGCGGAGTTTTGCGTTCGTAAAGACTTTACTCACGTAGTAGATGGGTCGTTGCATCTTATCCTCCTCTCTTACTAGGACAGCACTGAAGGTCTGTTCCGAAGTTGCTAGGTATATGTAGAGGTCTTTACCAGGCTTCGGTTCGCTCAAGAGGGTTTACCAGGTAAGCCTTCAGTTGATCGAAAGACTCTTGCTGTTGTTGCCCCTACTCGAAGCCCTTCGCTCCTCTCAGGGCTTTGAAGAACGGGTGACACTTCTCCCTTAATTTGGAGAGGAAACGCCCTATAGCCGCGAGGCGTCCAGCGAGCCTCTGCACCTCTTTAACATTAGAGGGGGGAGCCATATTGAGTATGGTTTGGATCTTCTCAGGGTTGGCTTCTATGCCCCTCTGGCTGACCATGAACCCGAGGAATTTACCGGACGAGACACCGAACGCGCACTTGCTCGGATTCAATGTCATGTTGTGCCTTCTTAATACCCCGAAAGCTTCCTGGAGGTCAAAGACATGATCTTGCCTGCTGACGCTTTTGACTAACTTGTTGTCCACATAGGCTTCCATGTTACGGCCTATTTGGTCACTGAAGACCTTGTTGACAAGGCGTTGGTACGTAGCTCTGGCGTTCTTCAGCCCGAAGGGCATGACCCGGTAGCAGTACAGGCCTTGGTCGGTTACGAATGAGGTATTCGGGATGTCAGGAGGGAACATCCGGATCTGGTTGTACTCGGAGAAGGCATCCATGAAGCTGAAGAGTTCGTGGCCGGAGGTCGCATCGATTAGAGCATCAATGCTCTGGAGGGGGAATGGGTCCTTCGGACACGCTTTGTTGAGGTCAGTGAAGTCGATACATATTCTCCAACTCTCGTTGGCCTTTTTGACTATTACCACATTGGATAGCCATTCGGGGTAATTTACCTCCTGGATGAACTGAGCGTTCAAGAGCTTCTCGACCCCTTCTTTGATGGCTTGTTGGCTCTCGGGAGCAAATTTATGTCGCTTCTGCTGGACGGGTTTAACTCCTAAAGCAACGCTGAGGTGATGCCTCAAGAGTACTTCTGAGATTTCGAGCATATCAGCTGCGGTCCAGGCGAACATATCGCAGTTCTCCCTTATACACTGGGAGATGTCTTCTTTGATGGTGGGAGGAAGGGCCTTGCTGATCTGAAATGTCTTGGTGGCATATTCTTGCGAGAAGGCCACTTTCTCCAGTTCGTCGACTGGCTTGGAGATGGTTTGACTGCTTCCTTGTGGGAGTTCGAGGGCTTCAAGGGAGAGGACCGGCCCTCCCATCGAGGTCATGTAACATTTACGAGCCGCCTCCTGGCTCTCACTTACCTCTCCCATTCCTGTCGATGTGGGAAACTTCATTTTCATATGATAGGCCGATGGTATGGCTTGGAGAGCGGCCATACCTGGTCGACCCAGGATGACGTTGTAGGCGGCTTTTACGTCTACCACCATGAAGTCCATTGGCTCGGTCCGGGTGACCGGGGTTTTGCCAGTGGTCACGTCGAGGGTTATAACTCCTTCGATCGTCACCGGCACCCCGGTAAATCTGTGAAGAGTGTAACCAGCTGGCTTGAGTCGATCTCTTGACAGTTGAAGGCCCTGGAATGCCTCCAAGAAGAGAATATTGACCGAACTGATGTTGTCTACTAGGACCCGGTGTACGTCGAAATTGGCCATGCAGAGGTTTATAACGAGAGCATCGCAATGGGGCGTTCGGACGCCCTCCAAGTTCCTATCAGAAAACGTAACAGGAATCCTAAGGCCCCTGGAGGGAGGATGGTTCTGTACGGAATTCACTTTTCGGACGAAGGCTTTTCGGGAGGAGTTGGAATCTCTCCCCATTGGGTCTCCGTGTATGAGGTGCAGGACGGCTTCGGCTTCGACGTTCGGGGTCTCTGCACGTTGTTCGGTTCGCTTGTTAGCCCCCCTGGGGGCGGAGGTGGATCGGCCCGGTCCTTCCTCACAAACCTAGAGAGCTGTCCTTTCTGAATGATGGCCTCAATCTCATCCTTCAGGGCCCCGACAGTCATCCTGTCGTGGCCGTGGTCCCTGTGGAAGCGGCACCACTTGTCCCGGTTTCTCTTCTTCCTGGGGGTGTTCATCTTTGAAGGTGGCGGTATAAAACCCTCCTTCCCAACTTCCATCAAGATGGCCGAGACACTCGCATTGAGCGGAGTGAATTTTTCGAAGCGGGGAAGAGGGCGGCGCTGACCGCCGTTGTCTTTCTAGAGCTTCTTAGCTCCATCTTCAGCGCCCTTCCGTTTGTTCCCGGAGGACGACCATTCAAAAGCAGGGCGGGAGAGGGCTTCTTCCGCTTGAATGTACTTCTCACTCCTAACCAGGAGTTCTGAGAAGTCCCGATGGTGCTTTTTTGGCGAGGGATGCCCTGAGGGTGTCGTTGGCGACATTGGATTGGAAGGCGGCGGAAACGACGAACTGGTCCAAGGAGGCAATGGATCTGGCCTTCGCGGTGAAGCGCTTGACGTAGTCTCTCAGCCGCTCACCTTTCCTTTGGTGAAGCAAGAGGAGGGAGGTGCTGGTCTTTTTGGCTCGGCGGCTGCTCACAAAGTGAGTCAGGAAGTGGGCTTCAAGCTGATTGAAGGAGATGGAGGCCGGGGCTAGGCGGGAGTACCACTCCCTTGCAGGCCCCTTCAGAGTGGCCGAGAAAGTCTTGCAGAGGAGGGCGTCTGACGCCTGATGTATTATCATAAGAGTTTTAAAACTCTCAATGTGGTCAGCGCGGTCGGACTCCTCGTTGTAAGATTCGAAGTGAGGAGGCTTGAAGTTGTCTTGGACCGGTGCCTCCATGATGGTCCAAGAGAATGGGGGTCTGCTGGGGCGGAAGTTCCTCGCTCGTTACTCCTCTTCTCTGTCCAACCGGCCCAGGCGCCTCTCCATCTCGTGGAGATGGCGGAAGACCGATTCTTCCCTTTGATCGTGCCTAGCCGAGGCCCAAGATTCGTCCTCGCGTGGAAGGGGACTGGGAGTGCGACGATGATGACTTGGGGCCGCTTGAGGACTAGGCGTGCGATGCCTATAGTCCCGAGCAGGTTGAGGATTGAGCGTACAACGTCTATGGTCCCGTGCAGGTTGAGGACTGGGCGCCCGCTGACTGAGGTCGGGGACAACGTTGAGGGCCCTCAGGACTGCTTCCTGGAACTGCTGGAATTCTGCCCTCGTGACGGGGGCCTCCTGCTCTCGGTTTTCTCGAGGAGCGGGTTGGCCAACCGGGGAGCGGCTTCTCCTTTGATGGTGCCAGGGCGAATTCCTCCACCTCCTTGAAGAGTTGGACCTTCTGCGATCCGGCCTATGGTGGACCGGGCCCTAGGGGACCGGATCCTTAGACCCTTGTGATGCTCTCGACGGGGTATCCCATCATGGGTCCGCCTCTCGTCGAGGCGGGTCCGGAGATCTTCCGGATACTGCCTGTTGATTATGATGTGACGGAGATCCTTGGGCGTAGGTGGATTGTGCAAAGCCATGGAGTTCGACGATGGGTTGTGCAGTGATACATGGTTGCGGTGAGGATGTTGCACTTGTCGACCCCGACGGGAGGGTCTTGCGGGAGCCTTTTGTGGCCCTGGAGGGGCCTGCAGGGTGTTGAGGAAGAGGTCGTCCAGATTGTGGTTACTGGACGGGTTGAAGAGGAAGATGTCCAGGCTGCTGGACTTGTTGTGTGGATTGAGGGGAACCTCCTGAACTGGTGGAGAAGGTGCGGGAGTGACCCTACGGTTAGAGACCTTTGTCTTCCCCTTATTGGGAGGCATGGTTGGAACTTGCTTGGTTGATGGGAGAGGATCGGATCGCTGCTTCTGTTTTCCACAGACGGCGCCAATCTGTTGCTGCTGATTTCTGGTGTGGGAGCAAACAGATGAATTTGTGAGTTCTTTTAATAAAAACAGTAGAGCGAACCTGTTGATTCTGCCTGTGTTGACTAGCTCCTTTGCCGTTGCTGCGAACCTGCACAAAGTTCGAAACACCGGGATGGATCCCGAACCCTCCGACGCTCTTGTCAGTAATAAGAAAAGATTATGAAAGAGCTTTAGGTAGGCAAAGATTCATTACCTTGTAATGGTAGGGGGTAGAGGGGTATTTATAGTCGCCGTAGGGATCCGTTTCGAGATAAGAACAAATCTCTACTTCCCGGTGTGGATGGATAGAAGTGGTTAAAACCACCCCTTAGGGATAAGGACGAATTTGGATCTCTCCATATCCTTTTGAACTGGCTTGTAACGGGTTGAGACCTGTATCCAATAGGGCTGATCCGTTTATGGGTTGTTGGGTCCTGAAGAAGAGACCCAGTTCCCATTTCGGATCCGTTTGTAGGTGAAGTTATTTTTTTGGTCCTGTGAGCTTTAAGATTCGTGTCAGATTTGAACGGTTCCGATTTAGTCATATTTTTAGCCATATCAGAAAGCTTTTGCGGTTTCTTTCCAGAACCACGATACCTCAAGGCCCATGCGGAAACCCTCATTTCTCGCTCCTTTGCCTTTAAGATATTGCTGGAAGAAATCTTACCACCATTCCTTGTTTGGATGAAAAAACTTTCCCTACCATCTACCCATGAGAGCAAGATTCATATCCTTGAGTTTGATCACGCCAAGACCCCTATGCGATTTACGCTTGCATACTTTCTCCCATCTAATAAGATGGTATCCTCTCCTTGAAACTTCTGCCCCTTTTCAGTAGAATATTTTCCATACTCGGTCAATCCTACTAATGACCCACTTTGGCAACTCAAAGGACATATAGTATGTGGACAAACTTGATAGCACCGAGTTAAATGAGAACAACCCGGCCCCTAAAGAAAGGGAATTCTTTTTCCATCTTGTCAGTCTGGCTTCCACCTTATCAAAATGATATATAGCCAGTCTGACTTTTTTAGCTTACCCGGTCGAAGCGGCAATACCAAGTATTTGATAGGGAACGACTCGACCTTACAGTTGAGGATACATGCGTGTTGGGCCGCCTCGTCTACTGAGAGAGCAATTGGAACCAGGCTGCTCTTGTGGAAGTTTATGCATAGTCGGTAGTCTAGACCAACTCTCAAAGCAGTATAGTACCCCTTTGATTACAACGGTCTCTAGAATTAACGCATTTCCAAATATTAGAGTATTATCCACATATTGCAGGACAGAGCATCCCATTATGCCTCCAGTGTTTCCCACCGGTGGAATCCAGCTTTCTGCCCGACAATTGCTCATCATGGAATGTAGAACATCCGTAACCAGAGTAAATAGCAGGAGCGAGAGGGGTCACCCTGTCTCAGGCCTCTCCTATAGTGAAAGTGGTGTCCTAAAACCCCATTGAGCGTAATAGCTATATGGCTCATCGTCAAGCAGTTGTGGACCATCTGATCCATCTTTTCCCAAATCATCTACCTCGCAGGGCCTCGATTACGCACTCCCAATCAACTATATCATATGCCTTCTCGAAATCCAGTTTTAGGAGATGACTCTTAGCGTTCTTAGCATTTGTCAGATGGCTCTGGTGAATTGTTTCTGCAGCAGTTGCTATGCAATCTAGGATGCATCTTCCTTGGATCAAAGCCCATTTGATCTTTTTTGACCAATTGGTCGATGACTTTCCCCAATCTGGTAGCTAATATCTTTCTTGGATCAAGCCCGTTTGGTCCTTCCTTACCAATTGGTTGATGACTTTGCTCAATCTGGTAGCTAAAATTTTGGTGACGGTTTTCTCCGAACGGTTAAGCAGGCTGATCAGACGGAAATCACCAACTGTTTTCGATTCTTCCTTCTTTGGGACGGGTACTACTTTGGCATAGTTCAATCGTCATGAGCGTAGACAATGGTCGTAGAACTCGTTGATCATCTACATAAGTTCATCTTTTGATTTTCTCCAAAAAATGTAGTAAAAAAGGATTGGAAAACCATCTGAATCCGGTGCTTTAGTGTTTCCTAATTGAGACATCTTTAACCTCATTGACACTGAAAGGATCCTCCAAAGAACTAAGGGACGGAGTCCCCTCTATTGGTCTACTGGTCCAGAAATCCTTGCCACAGGCAGTCTGAAATCACTTATAGTACAAAAAAGATTGTTGAAGTGGTTCTGGAAAGCTGACTTAATTAGATCCTCCTCTTGGATTATCCATGATTTGGTCTGTGGTTTGTGCTAGCCATCCTATGAAAGAATGTTGTATTAAGTAACCCTTGAACATTGTTGCCATTTCCAACTTGTACATTATTGCAATATCCTTTCACAGGTTAAGGAGCCTGATATGTTCTTGTTCAGAGAGGTCCCTAGATTTCTCCACTCTCTTGAGCTCATCTATTTCTTGGAGGAGCATTTCATTCGTCCTCCAGACCCTAGAGCATCTTTGCTCGTCCCAACGTCTAAATCTCGACCTTAACCGCCTTTGTTTCTCACGCTCCTGGTGGGCAGGACTAGTTTTCCCAAACTATGCAGTGGAAGCCCTCCATTTTGGAGCAAATTTGGATTTCTTTCTAGAAGTGTTTTCACCAGATTTCAAAAGGATCGGCACATGGTCTGAAGTCGGTTTTGGGGAATGAGACCGGAGTAGAGGGAACTTGGATTCCCAATCCAGGAAACAAGTATTCTATCTAGTTTAGCAAAAAAATTGGGAGGTTTGCATATTTGAACAAGTGAACAGTCTATTATTGATGGGGATATCAACTAGGTCTAGAGAGCTACTACACTCGTACTTTTTGCCTACATCACATAGTCTTTCGATTCACATCATTGTTACATTGAAACTTTAAAAGCAACTTTGCAAATCTTTTCTCTGACTTGTTAAAGTCTTTTTTTATCCTCCCGTCCTATTTTACCCTCCCATCCTTTTTCCATTTTACGTTCCTCTCTGACTTGTTGGAGACCTTTTCTATTTTCCATTTATGTATGTGTGTGTTTGGTTTGTAATATGATGTTGCTGATCCTATATAATTATCAGCCCTAGTGTCATGCTCACTTTACTTTCTGTAGTCTATTTGCAGCTCAAGCAGGGGCTTCAAGGGTGATTGCTGTTGAAGCAAGTGCAAAAATGGCTTCAGTGGCTACTCAGGTGAATCTCCTACAAACTACTTCCGTGTGCTATTTTTGTTTGATTCCTTCACTCAATTAATAAATTAAATAAATACAGATTGCAAAAGATAATGGCTTATTATCAGAGACGAGTGAAAAGGGGGAAGAAAAACGGTGTTCTGGAGTAATCAATGTGGTGCAAACAATGATTGAAGACCTTGACAAATGCATACAAATTCAGCCACATAGTGTTGATGTTATAGTGAGTGAGTGGATGGGTTACTGTCTATTGTACGAATCAATGCTTACTTCAGTTCTCTATGCCCGTGATAGTTGGTTAAAACCTGATGGGGCAATCCTCCCAGATACTGCAACTATTGTAAGCCATCTACATAATTTTTCATCTAAGTAATTATGATTACTTATTCACTACTTGAGCTAAAACTTCTTTTATCCATCATCTTTTAGTTTGCTGCTGGGTTTGGCTGTGGTGGAACCAGCCTACCCTTTTGGGAAAATGTGTATGGTTTCAACATGTCTTGTATTGGCAAAGAACTTGTGGAAGATGCTGCTAGAGTTCCTATTGTGGATGTAGTAGACAGTAGAGATATAGTAACAGAATCAGCTCCTCTTAAGGTGAGTTGCTTTTCTTGTATTAATTAATTATCCAGCTATCTTTTAATTGCTAGTAGATGCTACAGCTGCAGATATACTTCTCTTAAATAAAATCTATGGAATAAGCAGTGTATTATGACTTTTGACTTGACCCAAAATACATGTAATATTGGAGTGAGTTAGCATATACATATGCTTAAATTTTTGAGGCTTTGCGTAGTTCACCTTCCGAATGTTTCTTATATGTGGGTTATTGTGCAGCTTTACCTGTTTCTTCTCATCTTTTAGTGAGAAATACGACTAATTTTAACTAATTGGACCATATTAATTTAATTTTTGTTATTGTAGAATGTAATCTTTAACGTATCTATATTAGCATCATATCAACCAGCAAAGAACTGTCATTACTAGATCATACTTGGTCTGGATAGATTGAGAGCATGTTACTCCAGGATGGGACTTTGAAGAGAGTTTTGTTTGTCAATGCAAAAATGAAATTACAAGTTTCAAATGCTGCACTACTCAATTTCCATAAATTGTTGGTTGATTGAGAGATTATTGGTGGTTAATGCAAATCAATACAATCTTGTACACAAATATGCAAAACACAGAAATTTGTATATTTTGGCAAAAAAAAACCTAAGGGTAATACTCTACAATTACATTATAAAAACAAGGTTTTCTATCTCTTCTTGTTTTTTGCTGACTTCAATTCAAACTTGTAGTGTCATACATGACCTCTGACCTACCCTAGTTTATTATCTCTTGCCAATACATATTATTAGGTGCCTGGCTGAATATATGGAGTGTGAAGAATCTAAGATTTAGCTAAAACAAGTCTGTTTGGGTCATTCTCTACCAGCCTCGGTGAGTGACAGGATAGAACTTGCTGGGAAAAGTTGGTTTTAGTCAATATCATCTCAGATCATCAGAAATTGATGGTAATGACCAAAATTCCAAATTAAATTGATTGTCTTTGACACAACTATTAACCATGTATCTTAAATTATTTGTATGCATATCAGATGTGTAGCATCCCACTGCAAGCCTAAAGCATTGTTTTAAATATCACCTATTACAACCGTTGTATCGACCGTTATATCATTTTGGACAAGCTAATGTTACCGAAACCAGTGTTTGAAACGTTATTCGTCTGTTATATCAATGCATGTATAAAATGTATCTACCTGTGTGTTATAAAAGAAAAAATGTCAAACCTTTGAGTTAGGGTTCAAACCCAAACTCGATTAGACCCTAACTCATCATATAAAAAAAAGGTGAAAAAATTAGCTAAAATACCTTATCGTCTTTCATCTTTATCACTTCCTCTCCCAGAAGTTTACCTACTGACCATGATGAAAATATGACAAAGAATACGTCATATTCCTCCAAATCCTATTGACTCTTTCTCTTCAAAATTACCAATTTGATTTTATTTCACTATATTCTTTTTTTTTTTTAATTAGCTATTTGCTTCTATGAGTGTATATACAGAAGGAATAATAAATTAGCTTCTCCAAGGTTAGCAAACAATAAATTAAAATATTACTTTAAATTAGCATAAGTACATTGTTATATGGAGTGTACATAGAGACCTTTTAACTTGTCTTCAAGTTTTCTTTCAAAAAATTCCTATTCTTGTATTCAAATCTTTAATATATATATATATATATATATATATATATATATATATATATATCTTTCTTTTATGTACTAGATTTCATGTAGGTAATTATACATGGGTAATGCTACACCTACTACCAAATCTACTACATTTTCCTTTACTACCTTAGGTGGCACACTATTAGTGGAGATTATTGTAGAGTAGGTGGTACAAACATTCAATAATAGTGTGCCACCTAAGGTAATAAAGGGAAAGGTAGTAGATTTGGTAGTAGGTGTAGCATTACCCATTATACATTTTGGTTATAACTATTGTTACTTGCATTAGACACTGCTTCCTTTTGTTACTACCTATTCTTATAAAAAAAAGTTCGATCCCTTTCATCTTTGAGTGAATCACATGTTTGTGAGATTTAAAAGTATGTTTTGTTCAACCCTTGCTTGTAGACCAGCTGCAGCTAACCAGAGTTCTATTGGTTTGGTGGTTGCTACCAAGACGATTTCTTTATGCCCATCAAAGCAGGTCGAAACATTCAACTGTCGACGGACAAACTTAGCTGCTTTCCTAATAAATACATTCCATTCAGACGCACCAAGTCAAAAGGCCGAGTTGGTCTGTAATATATATTGTAATATATAATGTGTATAGTTCATCAAAATCACAATTATAATACGTATTTTCATCCAATATGTTAACCCGGTATTGTTTAAATATCACCAATATATCACCGATGTCTGGTACCCGATGTGAAAGTTTGCCTTCCGATACGATACTGATATCCAATATTTAAAACATTGGCCTAAAGAAGTACTTATCTGGTTATTGGATCGTTGGAATTGAGTCTAGGTTTATCCACTTTCCATATTTTGATTGGTTGTCAGTTTAGAGAACTTAAGTAGCTTATACTTGGATCTTACTTGATTTTCAGAACTTTTTCAAGACAGTAGTTGTCGAGTTCTTCAATCTTTCAATTCTATGTCAAACATTCTTGTCGAGTTCTTCAATTCTATTTCATTCTATGCCAAACATTTTGCATTTAACAGTTTTCTGCTCTCTAATAGAAAATCAACTCAGCCATGTTAACATGTTTGTATTCTTATTCTTTTCCTTTGGATGCTAAATGTTATCTCCTTTTTCTATTATAGTTCTTTGATTTGGCAACCATGAGGCCAGATGACATGGATTTCACTGCAACCTGTGAACTTGAATTGAAACCCGACCTTCCAGAAGCGGCCTCAGAAGACAAATCCGGTACACGTTGGTGCCATGGGATCGTCCTGTGGTTTGAAACCGGTTTTACAAGCAGATTCTGTAAAGAGATGCCTGTTGTCCTCTCCACATCTCCCTACACACCACGTACCCACTGGTCCCAAACCATCTTAACATTTCAAGAGCCAATTGCAATGACTTCCGATAAGTCCATTTCCAGTCCTGCTGAAACTGTGGGAAGTGAGGGGTGTCCAGTTGTACGAATAATGTCCAGGATCAGCATTGTTCGATCATCACAACACCGAAGTCTAGACATATCCTTGGAGACTTGGGGGACTTCCACTGATGGAAGGAAGACTAGTTGGCCAATACAATTATTCAGCTTATAGTGTAATTCTTTCTTTTTGTTTGTTTGGCCTCGCAATTTGAGGCAATGAATTTCGACATTGTTTGTAATGCATGTGTTTTAAAGAAATGAGTTTCTTTATGGACACCATCACTGCCTTTTGGTCCTTCCGGGTGCTTTGGGGACTACCTCTGATGGAAGGAAGACTAGTTGGCCAATACAATTATTCAGCTTATAGTGTAATTCTTTCTTTTTGTTTGTTTGGCCTCGCAATTTGAGGCAATGAATTTTGACATTGTTTGTAATGCATGTGTTTTAAAGAAATGAGTTTCTTTATGGACACCATCACTGCCTTTTGGTCCTTCCGGGTGTTTTGGGTGCTTTTAGTTGAGCATGATCTTGGAATTTGATGGAGATCATGTAAGTTGGTGCTTTGGAGATTATGTATTTTTCAGGAATAGTTATGGTTAGCTGTACTGCTATATCATGTTCTTGTACATTTTAGATAGTGCAATTAAGCAAGGTATTAGCTGTGGTTCACGTAATGGTGACTTCTCCGACCCTCCTGGGATGGAATTTTTTCCCAAACTGTCCCACTTTTTGGAAGTTTTTCCCTAACTGTCCTATTTTTTTTTAAAATTCCCAAATTGCCCTACTTGCTTTCCGAAAAAGCTAGTTTGGGTAAAATTCCATCGCTTTTTCAGAAAGCTGAGTGTGAGGCTTTGGTTTTCAATAGCCTAGACTCGCTTTCTGAAAAAGCGATGAGATTTAACCCAAACTCACTTTTTCGGAAAGCGAGTGTCGATTGAGACTTTTTAACCCCCACGCTCTCAATCAGATCTCACTTACTTTTTTACTCTCTAAAGAAGACTTATGGAACTTGATGTGCTCTAGCACCTTGTGTCATCTCCTCGGTAACATGAGCGTTAACATTGACATAGCTATCAGTAGCTCACTTCATTAGAACTGCTGTTCGTAGGATTTACGTTTGCATATTCATCATCTTCGTCCCCATCATCATTTTTTGCACTCTTATCAACTTCATCGTCTTTTTCTTCCTCTTCTTCATCATCGTCTAATAGGTCGTTGTTAATGGTAGCATTTTGAAATAATTCAAATAAAGTGTCATTTGGAACATAGTCGTGAACCTTACTATGTTAGCTTGGCAACTCAACATCTGTAGAATCCGGGTTTGTTGTATTTGTGAAGGTGTCTTCTTGTTGGGACAGTGGGATTGCTTGTGAAGTTTGAACGGGATTAGACCTCATCTGTTGTGTCGGTATTTCTCGTACGAAGCTTGAACTAGGATTATCATGTGGCTGGGCATTTATAATTTGAATTTGCTGAATATATAACTCTAATGCAGACCAAGTACAATTGAGATCAAGTGTCCTAGTAATCATTGACTTCATAGCATTATCAGTAGATACGGGCATTGTCATAAAATATTGACCATCTCCTTTTCCTGCTGCATACCGAGCTAAAATTTTCACATTCCATTGATCCCTATCCCAATTAGTAACTTCATAAATTTTCTCAACTAATTCTGCCAATGTAATGGTACGAGGTGCCCAAACTATTTCAGGATCAACGACACTATAACGACAACCTATCTTTAGATCACGAATTATTTCACCACCAAAGTATAACCAAATAGGAATATCATAATCTATACCTACGTATATTTATACGAATATACGAGTTATTATCTACCCACAAACAAAACCTATAAAAGTGTACAAAATAATAGGCCAATATGCATCATACCTTCACAAGCTTATTCGGAAGGATAGAGTCGTAAATGTTGGGTAGAAGAGTTAAAGTTGCTATCATCTTCAAGTTTATCAAAATTCCAAAATATGGATCTTTCGGAATATGGGTTTAGGGTTTTGAGAGTGGAAGGTGATAGGGTTGGAAAAGATTAAGTGAACATATTTAGATTTAGAGGAGATTTTGTGGGTAGGAGGTCAATTTTGGGAAGCTAGGGTTTTGGGTTTCGGAGTTAAGGAGAGAGTAATAAGGGAGATAAGCAAGAGTAAAAAAGGGGAGAAAGTGAGATCCAAAATGAGATCTGAAGCTTAAAAAGACCCAACCGACACTCGCTTTTTGAAAAAAACGAGTGTGGTTAAAACCTTCTTGGTTTTTCAGAAAGCGAGTGTAGGCTTTCGAAAATCAAAAGCCTCACACTCGCTTTCCGAAAAAACGATGAGATATTAACTAAACTCGCTTTTCAGATTGCGAGTGAGGCAGTTTGTGAATTTTTTTTAAAAAGTAGGGCAGTTTGAGAGAAACTTTCAAAAAGTCGGATAGTTCGGGAAAAAATTCCCTGGATGCTGGGGAATGCTACTCTTTTTTTGCTCAAAATGAATGTTGTTACAATACGAGCCAGATGCAGTCTTATATACTGACATACTATGATCAGCGAATTGAGATGCAAAGAAGGCCTGGTGCATTGTCAAAATTCTCAAACTATTAATCTTATTTCACACGTAAAATAGAAATTGTTAAGGTACTGTTCTTTTTTTTGCCTCTTATAAGAGGTTATCTCTTATAAGAGATTTACAGTAAGACCCTCTTGTAAGAGCCTCTTTTTGAGGTGTTCTTTTTATATAAAAATAACCTCTTATAAGAACCTCTTATAAGAGATTTCTGTTCTTTTTTCACCTCTTACAAGAGGCTATATTACTCCAAAGTCTATATTACCCCAAAGTATAAAAATAGTGAGATGAAGGACAAGACAAGATAAGTTCAAATTACTAATATATAAACTAGTTTAATGGCAAGTTAAATTCACAAATCAGTGTAAATCATCAATTATAATTCCGGGCTACTATAGACTTTTAATTAGTATGAAAATTAGTATGTATAAATATAAATAACTTGTTTCAAAGAAGTTGGATTAAAAAAAAATAAGGTCAATGGGCTAATATAAATTCTCCCTTAGCCGTAATAATAATAATAATAAAAATAAAAAAAAAATAAAAAATAAAAAAAAACCTGGTCGGCTGCAGGATTTGAACATAGTGGCATCATAACAGGACAAATCAACTAGCCACAACTCAAGTAATGTACTTACTAAACGTAAATATATATATCTTTAAATAAATCAGTGTTTCGACAGCATCCCTAACATAATTGTTCGAGATTGTGAAGAATGAATTTCCACACTTTTTCTAGGATAGCATATTACAGTCAACTACGTATATGATTATACTTTTTCTAGGATAGCATATTCCGGGCTACTATAGACTAATATATAAACTAGTTTAATTAGTAATAATTATAATATAGACTTTAGGGTAATATAGACTTTTTAAGTGATAGAAGTCTTATAAGAATTTGGAAAGAGGCTACTAGAAGTCTTTTAGGCTTATAAGAGATTTTGAAAAAAATATCTTATAAGAGATAAGAAAAGAACGCTAAAAAAATTCTTGTAAGAGGTGGACCACCTCTTATAAGAGGTAAATCTCTTATAAGAGAAGAAAAAGAACACTACTAAGGTAGTGTTCTTTTTCTCCTCTTATAAGTGATTTACCTCTTGTAAGAGGTGGTCCACTTCTTATAAGATTTTTTTTAATGTTCTTTTTTTACCTCTTATAAGAGATTTTCTTCAAAATTGCTTCTAAACCTAAATGGCTTCTACTTGCCTCTTTCAAAATCTTAAAAGTCTTCTATAACTTAAAATGACTACACTACCCCTAAATTAATGATACCCTTTTTCTATTTCAGTTTGATTATGTAAAACGGTTTGGATGGTCTACCTTCATTCAGTGAATTTTTAATCATACCGTATATTTTTTTTTTGATGGATAGTCTACTTTCATTTAGTGAATTTCCTCCTTTGGATTTTTTATAAGAGAAGGGATCTGAATCCGGGAACAAAAGATGCACTATCACCAACTCAATTCAAACAAGTTCAAACTAAAATTAAATAACTAGCAAACCTTCAAATCAGTTTCAAAATGTATCATTTAGATACATGAAATGACTAAAATGCTCTTACACTATTTGTTCTATATAAATCCGGAGTCAGATCTTCCTAATTTGATCAAAGATGACATCTCCTAACTTGTTGTGAAATGTAAAACACAAGGTGTTTGTTAAAATGCTTGTATGAAAATATTGAACAAATAATTATGTAAAGAATTGGGTTTTTTTCTTATGAAGAGTTTGAGAATATACTTGGATAGTTGTTTAGGTTTAGACTACTGGTAGTTGCTCTTCGGAGGTTCACCTATTAACAAATGCTGTTTGCATATATATATATTTTCTTTCAAAATCGAATGAATCAATGCTTTTGCTTCAGAAATATATTCCTATCAGTGCATACTAATTGCAGACAACAGCAACATCATTAAAAAGATAACATTTCATCGGATTATATAAATAGAGAAATTATATAGTAAGGGCAAAAATGTCTAAAAGTAGAAAAAATGCTCTTGTAAGAGGTGAAAAAAGAACATAAATCTCTTATAAGAGGTACTTATAAGAGGTTGTTTTTATATAAAAGAACACCTCAAAAAGAGGCTCTTATAAGAGGCTCTTATTGTAAATCTCTTATAAGAGATCTTATAAGAGGCTAAAAAAAAGAACAGTCCCTAAGTCTCCAGGATGGTTTTAGCTTGTGGAGAAAAGGAAATGTTGCGAAATCCATGAAACAGTGCATTTTACATGCAAAGTGCATCTGGACACAATTTTGCATTTTGTTCATTTACAGAAACAATAAGCATTCCTCCTCTTGAACCTTTTTTAAATTACATATCTGTCCCTAAACTGGTTGCGCGGAAGATAATTACTTGTACCGTATGACATAATCATGGGAGATAAATTGTGAATACCGTTCACAGAATTAAATAATTTACACAAACTCACCCAAAAAAAAAACATAAAGAATAATTCTCGAATTTTGTAAAGCTAAGTACACATTTCTTCACATTAGAGTTAAAAAGCCCATTAAACGGGTTGTTGAAGAGCAAGTCAGAAACAGTTTATATTTATAGGCTTCAGTTGGTCTTGCAAAATAAAATGATTCTCAATTTACTATCTGATTCTCCATAACTTTCTACATGAACATAGTTATCTTTTAGATTATTTAACAGGATTTGCATATATTAATCTCTAACATATATCTTTTATACACAAAGATAACTAAAAATTGTTATAATCTTACGACTGCTTCATAATATAGGACCCATGTATTATAACTATATATCTATACTATTATTAAGCAAAGCTTCATTTTGGCGACTTTTTACTATCATACCCACATATACATAAAAGGCTAAAAAATAACATAGGGTTAATTCTAACCATTTTTGCCCCTGATTCCTCCACAATCAAAGTTCAGAAATGTAATTTTCACTTCACATTTACTTCACATATGAAAACAACCCTCCAACTTCTCCTCAATTTAAAAAAAATTGCTAATAAAACACCTCTTCAATAGTACAATAGTACGTTTTATTTTAATTATTCCTCAGTTTCAGCATGGTCTCAGTTTTAGCATTCGTAAAAGTATAGACTTATCTGCCTGGTGTATCAGCTTCTTGATTCAATAAATGACTTAAAAGAAGTCTTTAATTAATTTAAACATTGAAATCCTAAAGCCAATATGCAGTCCACATATAGTTAACCTTTAAGAATATGTTGTAATCGTTGTATTTGTGCTAATTTGTACAAAATATGTTGTCATTAATTTATTTAGTTATAAAATACCAATTTAAAAGTTCCTAAATAAATATTATTTTTTGTAAATAATAAAGAACACAACTTTAATTTATGCTATATATTTATTTTAAAAAAATTTCTATCTCCTCCTGTCTCTTTCTGTCGCTCTCACTTGGATACTATCCCCATTCATCTCAAATATTACAATAGGAGAATTGGGGTTGTCAATTGTAGACAACCATTCAACCATCTAATCTCAACCATTCATTTTTAAGTGGGAGTTATATTAACCATTCATTTACTCAACAGTTGTTGGTTACCATAATACCATCAAAGTTCAAATTAATTTACAACATATTTATTCACAAAAGTGCCACTCACATAAATTAAAAGTTTGTACCACTAGAGATAATTTGTGAAAAGTATGTATGAGTAAAGGGAGGTCTCAGGTTCGAGACCATATTACATCTTACTATTTACTTTATAAAATAAATTTAAAAAATGATTTGAACGTGCATCGCACGTGCAGGTCACTAGTATATATTAAGGAAAATGGTCTACCCCTTTCCCCTTCCTCTATTTTTAAGTAGAGCAAGGGTGATCAAAAGTATGAAATCTCATTTAAACTAACACGTACATGTTGCAAGTTTTCATAAGTGCTTCAAAATGGAGTGAAAAGATAAGGAAGGAGGAAAATACAGTTATGATAGACAATATTTACGTGCCTAAAATAATTCAAAATGTTATAATCTTACGATATTTTAGTTATTACCTAACTAATTTGCAAACGTGGTTATTGGGATTTTGCCAAATCAGCGTTTTCCAGCTCTCCTCATCTTCTGCTTTCTTTCTCTCTTAACTCTCTATAAAAAAAATGAAAAATGAAAAACCAAAAAGATAAGGTGGAGAGGCGGTTGTGGCAGAGGTGGGAGAGGTGGTGCCGCCCCTCGTCTGAGCAACAAAAATTTGTTATTTCCACGGCCACCTCCTTCAACTACGATCCCTCATTCGTCGCGGCCTCCTCCGAACAACTAGATCAAGAATAGCACGAGGAAACCCAAACCACCAACTGCTTCTTCATCAACCGCGCATGTGTCCTCCTTGGCTTTAAGCCCACCACCTTCTACTTCGCCAAATCCGCCCTCTTCTCAATAAGAAGTAAATATCCCCAATCTCCTCTCTTTCGAGTTTTGAGTCAAATTGATGATTATTTGATTTGGTTAGTTGGTTGGTTGATTAGTTTTAGGAATTTTGGACTGAGATGGGCGTTTGTGTACCTAAAGACGAAAGTCATGAAAGAGAGCAAGTTGTGTCTATGTCAAGCAGTTTGTGTGATCATGATGCCTCTGTAAATTGCGTATGTGAATGAGAAAGGAGTGGGGAATGGTGGTGGTGTCAAGGATTGTTTTGTTTTCAGCAACGGTACGTTTCGTGGGCCCCTCTGCATAGGCGAGGAGGAAGATGCCAGAGGGGGTGGGGGGTGGGGTGGGGTGGTTGAAGCGAACAGAGAGTGGAGGGAGGTGTCGGAAAGGGAGATGTCGCGACGATCGAGAACGACAGACACGTGAAAGGAGGGAGGAGTGGAGGGTAGCGTCAGAAAGGGTGTAAATTTGGGAGGGCAAGGGGAGGGAGGGGAGGGTCAAAATGAGGTGGGGCCAGAGCCTTGGTGTTGTCGGTTATGATATACACGACGGCCGGGCTGTGTACGTATTTTTTCGAATAAATTTCACTAAACTATACCATTGAAGAAATAATCGCTCCCAATTTTCTCATACATTTTTGGAGTCCATATAATTTTATGAGCCCCTCAAAATTATTTTTGTCTGTGCAATTTAAACAAGATTATACTAAACACTAATTATAACTATATATTAAGCAAAAATGTCTACCCTCTCTCTCCTTTCTATGTTTTGAAATAGAGAAATGAGAACAAAATGGGAAAAGTAGGTTATAAATCAAAATCTTATTAATCACTTCCTTAAATATAGATCTCTTTCTTTCTCTCTCTCTCTTTCTTTCTTTTATGCCAAAAAAAATTTAAACCCTCATTTATTTTAATCTTCCAAAACTCAATATCTCTCTTGATTGATCCATGCTCTCTAATCTCACCTCTCTTCATGTCAACTTTAGACTCATATTTATGTGGTGCAGAGTTCGAACGAGAAGGAGAGCGTTATTCTACATGTTGAGAGAAATAAGATGTATGTAACTAAAGGAAAATAAGATGTATGTGAGAGGTGTTACTTTAAATTTTCCTTTCAAAATATTTTATCGATATTTTTAATAGAAAACTTTGAGATAGATTTCTTAGGTAAACTTTTGTTTTCTTCGCTAAATGCTAATTGACCCCTAATTTGATTGTTAACAATGAACATGACAATCCTGAGAAATAACTGGATCTAATAGATAAACTGAGGTATGTGTTTCTTCTTATAATGTTTTCATTTATGGATAATTAGGATCCTGTGTTCTTCGCGAAGGAGTTTAAAGTTGAAATGGTTGTGAAGAATGACTTTTTTTTGCAGGGTACACCAAGCATTCATGAAAATTCCCCCAATGAACCCGCATCCACATTATATACTTTTTATAAATATAGTTTGTTAACACACACACACACACACACAGACACACACAAAAACACTTTAACGAATATAGCGATGATTACCGTTCTGAATCCAAAGTCACCAAATATTCTATTCGAGTATAGATTCTACAATTTCATGGAGTCTCTTAAGAACTTTTTCTGTTACTAATTGTTATTGGTAAATGATGTGCGTAAAAATCATGGCTAATCAGGATTGTGCGATTCCCGCATGAATCTCGGAGATCCTAAAGGGCAAAACAGTCCTCTTACGATGACTACATGCCCACAGCAGGAATATGAGCCGTCCACAGGCCCACCACACCAACTAAGCCCATGAATAAAGACAAACTGCAAACTGATTCGGGGAGATTGACCAGCCATTTATGGTTGGCAATCCAATTTCCTAAAATCAGGGAGATAATTAACCGATCAGGTACTTACCAAAGAGATTGAATTAAATCAGTTAAAAAATCTTTCCCTAACTGCTCCTCCATAAGCCTATAAATACAGATGCCTCTCCTCAGTTACAGGTAATCAACATTTTACCCAATAAATCTAGTTTTTACTTATGGTTCCTAACTTGATCGTTGGAGGGTTTGTCATTGGGATCCATCTGAGTGTTTTAGATAGTCTTTGTAGTTCTCAGGCGACATCTCAGCCATCCACTCAACACCCATCCACAAATACTAACCTCTCATCAGGATTTAATCGATGAGTAAGATCTAAGCTTTCTCCTCAATAAAAGAACTCATCATCTGATTGTTCCCAATAACATCAGATTAGCGCCATTTTTGGGAAAGCACAGATTCAACATTCCAGTCACATCCCACCATTGGAAGACCCTCCGCCCAAAGCCCCAATAGCGAAGAGGGCGGCAACTACGAGCCGCTAGGTAGAACTACCCTTCCTCCTCCACCGGTTCACCCTTGCTTCAGCAAGGCTGCCACCCAGCGACGATGCTCGGGACATCGATCTGATTTCCCTCATCCCAACAGTAGCATACCTATCGATGAGACCTCCCACTCCACCAGTCAGGCGGTAGAACCCTCCTCGAATCAGGACCTTTGACATGTCCTCAATAACAGACAGCAGGAGGAGGACCTCCATCACCTCATCGAGTTCAACCACTCCTAAAATGGGGGCATCCATTTGGATCACTAGAGAAGTCATGACATTCACTCCCCCTTCAGGCGAAAAGGCGAGTGGAGCCTCTCTGCCGTGAATTGGCAAGCCCCGAAGGTTGACCGGGAAGATGGAGGCCCCATAACCAGAGCCGAGTTCCATGACTTCAGAAACAATGTCTACAAGCTTTCCTTGGGGGACCCAGGAAGGACAACCGTTCAGATAACCCACACATTGGTTTGGTTGACAATGAGGAGTCTTACAGGTCCACCTTATCTAAGGGATAGAAGACACGGTCGTAAAGTGCCTTCAGGAGATGGAGGATCGACTCACCCGAACAGGGGAGGACCTGAGGCAACCAAAAAGGGGGTATCGTCTGGTTCGACCCCCCTTCACCACTTTCATTCATGAAGCTTCGGTTTCGTGAGGTTTTAAGCCTCCAACATTCGAGACCTACAACAGTAAGTCTGACCCAGTTGATCACATCAAGAGTTTCAAAACACTCATGATGATTCACAACGCCTCCAACACACTCCTCTGCAGAACATTCCCTAACACACTGTGAGATTTTGCAAAAGGGTGGTAAACCCGGCTCGCCTCTGACTCCATCGACTTCTTCTTCGACCAGCTCAAGGACGGCTTCTTCACGCACTTTGTAACTATCCGCAAGGCTGCAAAAATTAGTGTCTTTCTGCTAAATTTCAAGTAGAACGATGGAGAGCCACTATGGGACTTCATCCAAAGGTTTACATTGGAGGCCATGTCCATCCCCTCCTTTGATGTCGAGGTCACGGAAGCTGCCTTCAAGCACAACGTCCAACACGACCTCCTAAAGACCTCCCTCGCTAAGAAGCCACCCTTGGATTTTTCTGACATCTTCCTCCGAAGTGAGAAGTATATTTAGGTCGAGGAGGCCCTCCATCCTGGAGGGCAAAAAGAATTCTCACCGAAGGGAAAAAGGAAGATTGATAGTGTCGTGGCCCCCAAGAAGTCTCAAAAGGATGCCTTTGGTCAGAGGCAACCTCCTCCCATGCCTCGGTTCGAGAAATTCATCACACTCAACTCAAGTGTCTTTGCGATACACATGGAAGTAGAGGAAAAGGGGTTGATCTGGCACCCCTCTCGGATGAATACCCCCAAAAAGAAGAGGGATAAAAAAATTTGGTGCTGGTTCCACTGAGACCACGATCACGAGACTGACGACTGCTAAGCCCTAAAGGATGAGATAAAAGCCCTAACCAAGAGGGGCTACTTGTCCAAATTTACTTGAAAATACCAGAGGGCCTCCCCTCCTCCCCAAGAGCCCAGTAAGCTTCTGGAGAAAGACCCCCGAGCCTCAGGTGTCCGAAAGGATGGCCATCCTCCATTTCATACATGGAGGACCTATGGGGGGAGACTCTAACTCCTCCTGGTGGGCGTTCGACCGAGAGGTGAACTTGGTCCATAATTGCCCCCCCCCCCCCCCCCCCCGCCAAATTCGAGATTGCCCATCTCGTTCTTGGACGAAGATATCGAAGGTATCCACACTCTCACACTCTCCAATGTGACAAATCGGTGATTAGTCTCGACTTGGTTAACCATGAGGTTCATCGCATCGTCGCCGACAATGGCAATTCTGTCAACATCTTATTTCTGGCCACCTTCAAGGGACTGAAGCTCTCTCGGGATATGCTAAAGCCAGCTGGCTACACTCTCCATGGTTTCTCTGGGGTCCAGTTCAGATCGAATGAATCATCACCTATGACGTGATCGCGGGAAGCCCCCGACAACCCGCACCGAATCGATGGATTTCATGGTGGTTAACGTCAAAGCCACCTATAACGTCATTTTCGGATGCCCCGACCTCACGTCCCACCAGGACGTTGCCTCGACATATCATATGAAGAGGAAATTATCCACAAAGTCAGGGGTTGGAGTCATAAAAGGTTGTCAGGAGGCAACCTGGGCATGCTATACCGCCACAGTGGGGGGTTCCGTCCCCCCTAGATGTAGTGGAGCTCCCCTATGATAGAAGCTCGATTGGCTCCGAGCCCGTCGATGAACTAAAAGAGGTCACCTTCTATGAGGAGGATGAAACCAAGATATTCCAAATAAGCAAGGTTCTACCTCCCGAGCTTAAGGAAAAGGTCATCGATTGCATCCGAGAAA
The DNA here is from genome assembly GCA_017893485.1 of Hemerocallis citrina. Taxonomy (NCBI): domain Eukaryota; kingdom Viridiplantae; phylum Streptophyta; class Magnoliopsida; order Asparagales; family Asphodelaceae; genus Hemerocallis; species Hemerocallis citrina. Next base: position 250,523,309 of record CM030358.1, read on the forward strand.
ATCAAGATCTGTTTGCCTAGATGGCCTTGGACATGCCTGGCATATCTTAGGAATTGATAAAGTACAAACTAAGCGCCAATCCTGATGCGAGACTAGTGTAGCAGAAATGTTGAAAATTTACCCCTGACATGCAGCAGGCTGTGAAGGAGGAGGTTGATAAACTCCTTGCTGCCCATTTCATCTAGGAACTCAGCTACCCGGTGTAACTCCCTGTTCCAGTTGTACTTATTTTATTACGTAAATTTTTGTACTTCAATTTTCAGATCAATTTTATTTTTCTCTTTGGACTCTTTATCTAAAGCCAGAATGTTTTTCTGATCAGTTCTATAATTTTGTGATTTTTCAACCGGAGTTTAAATACAAACTTTAATCCTAATTAATCCTAATTCTAATTCTTAATCCAACAGCTAACCTAATGATCCTACACCTTATTTTTTTTCCTCCCTACGCTTCTTTTTCTCCCTCCCTACTTCTCCATTTCTGCATACGCCAATCTCTCCCCCTCATTTTTCTCATTCTCTAACCTAACTCCCTCATTTTTTTCTAACAGCCTAACTCTTCTCACATTTTTTCCACACTCCTAAACCTAACTCCACACATGCATGCACTTACATATATAATATACACCTTGCATGCACCATGCTGTCCACCTCCATTTCTTTCAATATATATGCACACATACATTCAACATTCTCACTGCCTATTCTTCTATTCTTCTTTGCTTCTCCTCCTTCCGCCATCATTTTTCTCACCCTCATCTCTACGTCTCATTCTTCACTTCTCCTTCTCTTCCTCTGCCTTCTTCACACCCGAGAGCCCAAGCCAACACCCGAGCTCCACTTTACCTTCAACCTTTGATCCAACGACTCAGCTTCTATGATCCCGTGAACCCCGAAAAACAACCCAATGCTGCGCCATCACCTCGCTGTTGTTGTCGCTCACCGTTGCTACCGTAGCTCGTTCGCTATCGTCTTTCCACCATTCTTATCACCGTTGTGCCGCCGTCCGTTGCCGACGTCGCTTCTTCTTTCCGTGATTAACACCACCACCGAAATCGTCACGTTATAAGGTAAGTACCTAGTACACTCTTTTTGTTCTCGTATAAGCATTTTCCTTAGACTCGTGGCAAGTAGTCTAGTTATCATCATGTTTTATTGTCAAACTCCGTTCTAGTTACTAGTTCCATGCTATATCAACTCAAGAGTGAACCGTTAACACATTTTGAATCGTGTTATCGAATAACGAATATTCAACTTTACTATCTCTAAATTTTTTGACCTTGCACTAAGAATTCGATCATGTTCCCGATACTGGATTGAAGATTTTCTATGTGAAAATCGTAGCCCATCGAGTCCCGAATCCAGAACATCTGACGTTTCTCAATCGGATGTATAGATTGTGAGATATCGCGATTTTAGAACTGGCATATCGTGAATTTCTGAACTTGCACGGGATTACTAACCGGTATCTTGTACTAAGAATTCGACTATGTTCCCGACACTGGATCGAAAAACTTTCTGCATGAAAATCGTAGCCCTTCGAGTCTAGATATCCGAAACATCCTACAGTTTCTCAATCCGATGTATAGATTGTGAGATATCGCTATTTTAGTATTGTGACTCTGAATTTTCAGAATGCGCGCGAAACATCGAAACCAGCAAAGAATAAATTTGTACGCATAGCTACTGTCTCCAGAATGTATCGTGTGAATATGCGTTGGAACCGGAAGAGAGTCTAATTTCTAGAATCTCTGACAGAATTGGATTTGCTTTTCTGTAACAACGGAAAAGTGAATTTGAATGCAGATATGTCAAGTTGTCTAAAAATTTATCTCTACGTTTTTGCATATAAACCTATTACTTTTCATATTTAATGAACTGGGTGTATTATTGTTCTTGTAATAATAACTTGCATAGATATAATAGGTTGATATAATGCATTTTATACCACTTGATAATTTATAATAACTACTCTCGATACATGTACTTGTTTTACGTCTCATGTCCATGATTACTGTCCTTGATATTTTCCTTGACTAAACTATTTAATTACAGCGTTCCACTAGTCGTACCAAATGTATGTTCATAATTAATTATAAAAGAATAACAAGCCAGTGTTATAAGGGTACGACTTAATAGTGGACAATATAGAGGAGTATACTCGGAAGGGGGCCCGTGTTTTCCGAAATAGTGTTTCTTGATTCTTGATTACACAATTCTTGATTACATAATTCCCGATTACATGATTCATGATTACATATCTTGATACTATCACTGGAAGACCCGAGTACATAATCCTATAGAATTCACTACTTAAGTCTAAACGTCACATGATTGATATGCACCGAACTTGTGGTGTGGGACACATGCGTGCATTAGATAAGTTAATAAAACAGACAAACTCGAGATTTTCACTAAGCATGATTCTTGATTACATGACTCTTCGTTACATGACTCTTGATTCTTGATTACATGATTCTTGATTACATGACTCGTGATTACATGACTCTCGATCCTTGATTACATGATCATCGATTAACTGAGTCTAGGTTATCAATTGCTTATACCTTGAAGTCTAGAATACACTAGTTACAATTATTACTTACATGATCATATTGTCCTTGTTCCTTGCTTACTTCCATATTTGTAACTCCTGTTTCCCCGTATCTGTATTTTTATACTGTATTTTGCTCAATTGTAGTCTTTTATCTATTTGAGATCCAGTATTTTATTTTTGTTCAAATAAAACCATCAATTTGTTTTCGACTCAATTTCTGGTCCTTTTATCGAATTCGTTTGTATGCTCCTTGTGTCATTATTCATGAAGAAATGGCTATTTCTTCATATTCATCTCTTTTCCCCCCATTTTGATACATTTTGACCAATTCTCCAGTTGGGTCCTTTTCAATTCGGATCCCAAAACCCACGAACCCGCAAACCCGCAAACTCGCAAACCCTACTATAAAACCCTACCCTAACCCTAATCAAACCCTAATACTGTTATAACCCAAATCCCACAGCCGCTAATCATCTTCTTCACCCCGTTTCCTTCTCCATCTCTTTCGCACGCCATCAACCCATCCCCCGATCTCCTTCCGTCCACTTCGACCTCCTCTCCACCTCTGACGCTTCGCCAACAACCCACACCACCACAGAACCCCACCATCGTCCTCCATCTTCGCCATCGAACTCAACTCCGAAACCCAACCAAACTCGCCTTCATCCAAACTCGACATCTCCCTCACCATCACCTCGCCGCCTCCAACTCATCCCCTCGACCACCCCTCATCCTTCGTCATGTCGTCGCAGACCCCATACCCACTCCCTTCGCTCCTCCCCTGTTCTTGAACCCAAACAGAGCCGCCGCGCGATGAGCTCCCTCTCGACGTCGTCGTCGCCGCCGCCGCCTACCGTCGTCGACTGCTCCCCAGGTGAACCCCGACCAAGCTATCGCCGCCTTCAGTCGCCGTCGAACCAACCGGAAAAGAACGAAGAAGAGAACGAACGAAGGAGGAGGAAAAGGCAGGATCGAATCTCGACCATCAGATCGCGTCAAGATCCGCGCTATCAGAGCCCACCTGATCGGTGTCCCGTGTTCTGGCCACAGCGGATCCCATTCCGATGTACGCTATTCGTCCCAGACCGGTGTGCGAAATAAATTCGATTGGCCGCGGTTGCTGTCTCGTGTTCTTGCCGCACCAGATCCCGATCGGCTGTCCGCTGTTTTGGGCTGATCCTATGGGGGGAAACTCGATCTTCGGTAGTTTTTCGCACGCGCTTTTTGAGGACTTCTTCCGGGATTTTTCTACCCAAATGGCTACAACAAGTGGAGCTTATCATCGTCATCTAAGGCAAGTATCCTTGTACATTTTATTGTTCTAGTACAAGTACCCTTGAAATACTACAAATAGTTAGATTGTGACTCCTCTTTGAAATATCGTTGTGGATCAATATTGAATCTCCAAATTGACAAATCTAAGAGTCACAAAATTTCCTTGTATTTAAATTATAATTATTGGACTCTTTTACCCTTGAACACATGAAAACATAGACATATGAATTAAGGAGCCCTAAATTTTTAGATACATGTCATATTTAATTTGTGGACGAACTTGCGACCCTATAACTTGAAAAACATTTATTATTCGCTGTTTTGACCTCCATTATCATGTATTGATGCCACATAATAACTTAGACGCTAAATGACATTTTTCCCTGAAATCTACATTAGTAAATTATTTCTATGTGTTGCTGTCTGAATACTCTTTTGCGGTTTCGACCCTTTTATCATTTGAATCTGGGCCCGAGCCCTGAATAGAAATTGTAGATCTGGATGTGTAGATATCGATAGACTCCGAAATTTTTGAATTTGAAGTTACGGTCTAGGAGTTATGGTAGTTATACTGCAGCAGTGTCAGTAGACACAGTTTTGCAAAACTGCTGTATACATTTATTTCGCAAATTAATTTAGCTGTGTAAACAGCGAGCGTTTGACCCCAAATTTTATATGTAGTTGCTGGACAACTCTATAGGATATTCCCAATTTTTCTTAGAATTAAATCACAACATATTACACTTGTATGCTTGCTTGATAAGAGTTAATAAAAGTAACAAGCCGGGGTTATGGGAAAGACTATAGAATGGACAATATAGATAAGTGTACTCGGAAGGGGGCCCGTGTTTCCCAATACTTGGTTCATGAACTTGTTGTATCTTGTTCGATTCATGGAGTCAGTTACTTGGCTCATGAACTTGTTTGATTCATGAACGCATTGTGCGGTTCTTGAACTTGCTTGTGGATTCGCGAACTTGCTTCGTGAACTTGTTATTTAATTTCCGATTCATGAACCATGGCTTGCTTGATACTTGATACCTGAGTACGCCGCCCTATAAAATCCATTACTAGGTCTAAACGAAACTGATTTGACTGTAGCAACCATGTAGTAAAAGTATGGATGCATGTCGTGCTACCTAGATAGTAATCACACTAGACTTGAACTTGATAACTTGAACTAGACTTGAATTTGATAACTTGAACTAGACTTGAACTTGATACTTGAACTTGACAACTTGACATTTGAGACCTGACATTTAAATAACACATGACACTAGACTTGAGATTTGGCGTTTGATATTAAATAACCCTATAGGTGCACCTGACATGTGTTTGACCACCAGCAGTTGTTATCCAACCTAGTATTTAAGATGTTCCCCCTTGCTAGCTAGTCCTTGAATTTGTCCACTACTTCTTATAACTCTGTTACATTTTGAATTCCAATTCTTGTTTCCCTTACTTGTACTTGTTTTCACTATTTGTGGCCCTAGCTTGCACTAAGAGCATTTTCTCTTGTTTCCCCTTTGTTTCCCTGTTTATATTATTAAGCAGACTTTGGAGACGAGGTTCTTGCTGGAATTGGCAAGCAGACATTTCAGGTTTTGCTTGGAGCAAGGACCTGTTTAAATAGTTTCTTTCCTTAAGGTATTTATTTCTTCTGCTGTTTAAGACTTGTTTCCGAGTTTACACTTGATCCAGACATGAGAACTATTTGAATATTATTATTTGTATAAATTGTTTTCTGTTGCTTAATAAATTATTCATGCATGCTTGGTTATATATAAATCTGGTTATATTCTTGTTATGATGCTGAGTCGATCCTACAGCTTATGGATGATGTAAAAAAAAATCATCCGCTGGGCTTCGTCACGTACTCGTATTTCCGTATTTTGGGAAGCAGGGGCATGACAATATTGTATTTGTACTTCTACTTCTTATTTTTTTCATGTTATATCTTGTTATATTACCCTATTTTTCTGCTTGTTGCTACTTGCTGCCCGAAGCTTGCTTTGACGGAAAATATTCTATTTTTCTTTGAGTTAATAATTATACAGGTACTGATGGACCCGACGAGCAGACTCTCTAGATGATCGTTGCTGCTTCCTTACTACTTCATGTTGTTTTTCTTTCCGTCGCTATTTTATCTAGTTTTTATAGCGAACTGCTTATCATATTATTTTAATTCTGGTACCTTGTACTCCTGGGCATCTTGACCTGATGTTGATGTATTATCCAAATGATGGTTATTCTATTTTCAGCTCATGTGATTATTATATTTGCCTGCGTGAATGTGTTATAAAGATCTTGTTAAGCTTATAATTGTACAGCTTATGGATGATGTATATCATTCGCTGGGACTCAGTTGCGTGCCTGTATTTCCGTATAGTGGAAAGCGGGGCATGACAGGTTTTTAGTGGTATTAGAGCCTAGGCTCGAACCATGCTAAGCTCAACAATATACACACCACGTGGATCACATGAATGTTAATAACCAACTTGCCATCTGGATATTTACCCCATTCGAATATGCATTTCAGACTATGGTTCACGGAGGCTCTTCGACTTCTACACCCAGGGATGAACTATCGGAGATCGTCGCTATTCTCCAGAAGATGCAACGAATGATGGAGCTATAGCAAGGGCAAAATGAACTTGTGAGAGCTATTCTGGATAGGATACAGGATGTCGCAAATTCCACTCAATGGGACTTGTTTGTGCACCAGCATAAGAGTTACACTGCTATGCTCGATATCCAGAAGCAGATCCGTAGAGGATGGAATGCCGTTCAGGGGGCATTACATCTCCTTATTATCGCACAGTCTACAGGTGGACCGATACAGAGGCCAGTTCAGATTCCGACTACCAAAGCATCACCTTACTCATCGGCGACTCCGAAGAAGGACCAGAAGTGCTATTATTGCCGCCGAGTTGGATACATACGCAAGAACTACTGGAAAGCCAACAACCTGTCTTTCATGCGGAGTGAATGATCACAGGATTCGGGATTGCCCGAAGAGAAAGAGTGTCACACCAATAGGAGGATCAAATCCCAGTGGAGGACAGACTGGAGAGTGTGATCAGGCTCATAACCTGATTACAAAGGAGGCAGAGATCACCAAAGAAATAGTTACTGGTATATTTCGATCTAGTCATGCTTCAGTTCCTGCATCATTTGTTACCTTCTGTACATTGCATTCATTCTCATCGATCAATCCATTATTGAGTATCATACTAGTTATTTCTTTCTATCCCTATTTTCTTGAATCTTCTGTTGGAAGAGTGTACGAATTTTGTTGGGCTAAATGGTAAACAAATTGAAAATTTGAATAATAACAAGAAGACTCTTTACTATTTTCTAAAACTGGTATTACTACACCTTACAAATATACACTCTATTGTTTTTCTTCTTTTCTGCTTGTTTCTTGTTCTTGTCTTACTTAATTTTTTTCTTCTTTCTAAACCTCTCATTTATAGGAATGAGAGATGAGTAACTGACAAATTCTTCATTTTCGTTTCTCCCATTTTTCTTTGCGGCACCAATCTTGCCACAATTTTTCAACATTGTTTGGTGGGTGGGGCCCACTTTACCAAATAAGTTTGACAACCAACATCTTCGTGTTACCACTCTCTTAATTCTGCTCAATTTGTCGATCACTATTACTTGATATCAGCAGCAAGAAGCATCACCATCAGAGTGGCGCATCGAAAGCGTAACAGAGTCCCTTATTGATTCGTGGAATGAATTTCAAAGCAAATCGTCATCAACATCTCAGGGTTCGATGTTATATTTAGAATGGATAGGGAACAAAGTACAAATATTGGCCATAGGCCGATTATAAGGAGCGGTGAATTAATGAAGAAAAGACAAAAAGAAGAAGAAATAAAAAGAAGAGAAATGAGGAGAGAAGTCAAAGAAAGAAGAAAGAAAAAGAGAAAGAAAGGAAAAGAGAAAGAAAGAGGAAGAAGAAAGAGAGAGAAGTCGGAGAAGAAAGAAGAAAGAGAGAGAATTTAGAGAAGGAAGAAGAAAGAGAGAGAAGTCAGAGAAGAAAGAAAGAGAGAGAGAGAGAGGCCGGGAAAGAAAGGGGAGAAGAGAAAGAAGAAGACAACTCGAGAGTAAGCTTCGGAGAAGAGAGAAAGTGAGAAGCCGATAGCAGAGGCGGGAGCAAGAAAGAAAGAGAGAGAATAGGATCTCAGATTTTCTTGGCAAATGGAAAGAAAAGATGAAGAATCGGTGGTAGGGATGAAGAGAAAATCGGTGGAAGAAGAGAGTGAAACAGGGAAGAAGATGAAGCTTTCTTCATCTTCATCGAGATTCAGCAGGATTTGTGTATTTTGTGACAGTAGCTCTGGCAAAAGAGCTAGCTATCAAGAAGTCGCGATTGAGCTCGGCAAGGAGCTTGTAGAGAGAAATATCGATCTCGTCTATGGTGGTGGGAGCATAGGATTGATGGGCCTAGTTTCCGACGCCGTTCGTGCTAGTGGCCGACACGTTTTGGGAGTGATTCCCAAGTCACTGATGCCGAAAGAGAATACTGGAGGAATTGTGGGAGATGTTAGAGTTGTCTCTAACATACACGAAAGGAAGGCCTGAAATGGCTCGTACTGCTGATGCTTTCATAGCCTTGCCCGGAGGTTATGGAATACTTGAGGAATTGTTCGAGGTGATCACTTGGGCTCAACTGGGAATCCACAGCAAATCGGTGGGTATTTTAAATGTTGATGGATATTACGACTCGCTTCTGTTCTTTATAGATTCAGCTTTGGCTGAGAAGTTTATATCCAGTAAGGCCAGACGCATCTTGATTTCAGTCCCATCACCTTAGGAGTTACTCGGAAAATTGGAGGAGTATGTGCCAGAGCGAGATGAGCTTGTGACTCAGCTGAACTGGGATGTTAACGATGTTGGTGGTTCAGATTCTGAGCCTAGATATTAAATTGTTGAGTCCTCCAGTTGAGGGTGCACAATTTGTCTTTAGTTGTTTTCGTACCTTTGTACACTTTGTTTCTTTTATCTTCCGTTGTACTCTCAGATGAAGAGTATTGCATTCTTCTTAGCTATCCTATATCCCGCCTAAGTAAATTTCGAGGATGAAATTTTTTTTGTAAGGTGAGTAGGATTGTAACTCCATGTTCCAGTTGTACGTATTTATTACGTAAATTTTTGTACTTCAATTTTCAGATCAATTTTATTTTTCTCTTTGGACTCTTTATCTAAAGGCAGAATGTTTTTCTGATCAGTTCTATAATTTTGTGATTTTTCGACCGGAGTTTAAATATAAACTTTAATCCTGATTAATCCTAATCCTAATTCTTAATCCAACAGCTAACCTAACTATCCTACACCTTATTTTCTTCCTCCCTATGCTACTTTTTCTCCCTCCCTACTTCTCCATTTCTGCAGACGCCAACATCTCCCCCTCATTTTTCTCATTCTCTAACCTAACTCCCTCATTTTTCTTCTAACAGCCTAACTCTTCTCACCTTTTTTCCACACTCCTACACCTAGGGGTGCTTTTGGATAAGGATATATCCGATTCGATCCGCATCCGAATCCTATTTTTTTGCGGATACAGATATGAAAAATCCGTATCCGGGTGGATACAGATACGGATTCGGATATCCAAATCCAAAAAAATTCGGATTCGGATACGGATACGGATATTCCTAAAAAAAGCAGATTCGGATACGGATATCCGCTTAATTTAATATTTATTTATTTAATATATATATTTAATAGTTATATGAGTTAAACCCTAATCAGCTAAATCCAATATTCACCAGATTCAAAATCCCAAATCGACGTATGTTGACTTCGTCCCTTCCTCTTCTCCCCCATCTTCCTCTTCTCCCCTGTCCCCAATTCCCATCCCCAATAAGGCAATAACCCAGTCCCCATCCCCAACTCCACATCGACCTCGCGAGCCCCGTCGCCAGCCATGCCAGTCACCAGCGCCCCGTCGCCACGCCCCGTTGCGAGCCCTGTCGCCAGCGCTCCGTCACGAGCCCCGTCGCCAACCATGCCAGTCGCCAGCGCCCCGCCGCCACGCCCTGACGCCAGCCACGCCCCCGCCTCTTCTCCCCTTCCTCTCCCGCAGCCAGAGTCGACGGCAGCAGCCTTCATCCCCGTCCTATCGTGCCTTCCCCTGTCCCCCTGGCTGCCATCGGAGTCGCACTTTGTTGAAGAGACGGTATAAATCTCTTTCTCACTCTATTACTTGAAACATATCTTAGCTATAGCTTGTTTTAAAATATATATAAAAGCAAATTAAAACCATACTTGATTATGCATGACATACTAATCAATGATTGGCATGAACCAATAGAAAGTGCTATCTTTTTAAGAATGAGCATTTCAAAACTAATACAGAAAGAGAAATAATGGTCTTGAGAGAGTATCAGGTAGCACTTTGTTATCAAAATTAGCTCACTTATCTATATGTCTTGAGAGAGTGAACAAATGTGATGGTCTGGCAAAAACTCTTTAGTCAAGATAAAATTATACACGATATTATGTTCATGTAAATAATTGTGAAATTTATTATTCAGGTTATTCCTCGACAGATTTGTGACAATGCTGGGTTTGATGCAACAGATGTCTTGAATAAACTCAGACAGAAACATGCATCAGGTTAGATTTTAGTGAATCAGTTGAAATAATGTTAATGTTTTCGCATTTACACTTTTCACTATATCTTTGCTACAGGTGAAGGAGCAAATTTTGGAGTAGATATCAATACTGGTGGAATTGCAGATTCGTTTGCAAACTTTGTATGGGAGCCTTCCGTAGTGAAGGTATTATCATATATTCTTAATTGTCTGACATCCTTGCTTCATTGTAAAATGTTGCTTCTGAACTTATACATGAATTGCAGATTAATGCTATAAATGCAGCTACTGAAGCTGCTTGTCTTATTCTGAGTGTGGATGAGACGGTGAAAAATCCTAAGGTATTTATTGTCTTCTTACTGAGCTATCATGTTCTCTCTTTATCACTTTGATACCTTTTGTTTGTCTTAACTTTCTTCTATGACTGACTAAGTATATGGATGTTAAAAATGATTACAATTTCTTCTTGATTAATTGGTTTCTCGTGCAATATGTACCTACAAACATAAATAAGAGTGTCTTTATGAATGATACCTTTAATGTTTTTAATTTTTTAGTTGTGCTGTTATGCAATTTATGGAGATGTAGAGATATTTCTATTGCAACAATAAAAAAAAAAACTACCTTATCACTTACACGTTTGTCATCTGAGTTAATAGTGATTGAATAAAAGAATAATTTGTCCTGGCCTCCTAAGTGTGAAAAGTGTCTATTAAGAACATGTCTAGTCTGTTTTTGTATCGTTCCCTTGTGGTCTAATAACCCTGTGGCCTAATTACTTGTTGGCATCGATACAATTGATAATTTTGTGGTTCGTGGTTTGTACTGTATGCCATGTGAAACTGGTGATGTGAATGGCAGTGGCAGTTGGTGATATTGCTACTATGAGTCATGGTTGTAGAAAACCCGCTAAAGCTCTTCTTTTCGCTAATTTCACAAATAATGGTAAGTTGCTTAGTATAATAATTTCTTGTAACAGTTGAGGCATTGAGCCAAATTTATATACAAGTACAAATTCTGCTATTTTTTTAAGAATGAAGAAATAATTTATACATTGACATTATTAACTTTTCTCCATTACTGCAGTTCTTCCCAAGTGCTATCTTTTTCAATGACGCCACATCATCCTGGTAAAAGAAGTTAAAGAGTCAGTTTCAAACCAATGCAACATAGACAAGTAAGTGCGTATTATATTCATTTTTTTATAAGAGTTGTATATATTTGAAATAAATTTTCATTCTCCTTTTTTGTTCTGTTGATTTCTATTTTGTTATTAGATATGAAAATCGATATTCACAATTCAGTGAAATACATGTATAAGTACTAGTTAAGAAAAATAAATAGCAAAAACTTTATATTTGTCATCCGAATTCGTATCCGTTATCCGGTAGACCGTATCCGATTCGCATCCGTATCCGAAAATTGCGGATACGGATATGATTTTTATTTTCCGAATCATATCCGTATCCGTATCCGAATCCGTCTTTGGATTGCGGATACGGATGTTGGTATAGCCAATATCCGATCCGTATCCGATCCGAAAGCATCCCTACCTACACCTAACTCCACACATGCATGCACTTACATATATAATATACACCTTGCATGCACCATGCTGTCCACCTCCCTTTCTTTCTATATATATGCACACATACATTCAACATTCTCACTACCTATTCTTCTTTTCTTCTTTGCTTCTCCTCCTTCCGCCTTTCTCACCCTCATCTCTACGTCTCATTCTTCACTTCTCATTCTCTTCCTCTGCCTTCTTCACACCCGAGAGCCCAAGCCAATACCCGAGCTCCACTTTACCTTCAACCTTTGATCCAACGACTCAACTTCTACGATCCCGTGAACCTCGAAAAACAACCCGACGCCGCGCCATCACCTCGTTGTTGTTGTCGCTCACCATTGCTACCGTAGCTCGTTCGCTAACGTCTTGTCACCTTTCTTACCACCGTTGTGCCGCCGTCCGTTGCCGACGTCGCTTCTTCTTTCCGTGATTAACACCACCACCGAAATCGTCACGTTATAAGGTAAGTACCTAGTACACTCTTTTTGTTCTCGTATAAGCATTTTCCTTGGACTCGTGACAAGTAGTCTAGTTATCATCATGTTTTATTGTCAAACTCCGTTCTAGTCACTGGTTCCATGCTATATCAACTCAAGAGTGAACCGTTAACACATTTCGAATCGTGTTATCGAATAACGAATATTCAACTTTACTATCTCTAAATTTCTTGACCTTGCACTAAGAATTCGATCATGTTCCCGATACTGGATTGAAGATTTTCTATGTGAAAATCGTAGCCCATCGAGTCCCGAATCCAGAACATCTGACGTTTCTCAATCGGATGTATAGATTGTGAGATATCGCGATTTTAGTACTGGCATATCGTGAATTTCTGAACCTTCACGGGATTACTAACCGGTATCTTGTACTAAGAATTCGACTATGTTCCCGACACTGGATCGAAAAACTTTCTGCATGAAAATCGTAGCCCTTCGAGTCTAGATATCCGAAACATCCTACAGTTTCTCAATCCGATGTATAGATTGTGAGATATCGCCATTTTAGTATTGTGACTCTGAATTTTCAGAATGCGCGCGAAACATCGAAACCAGCAAAGAATGAATTTGTACGCATAGCTACTGTCTCCAGAATGTATCGTGTGAATATGCGTTGGAATCGGAAGAGAGTCCACTTTCTAGAATCTCTGACGGAATTGGATTTGCTTTTCTGTAACAATGGAAAAGTGAATATGAATGCAGATATGTCAAGTTGTCTAAAAATTCATCTCTACATTTTTGCATATAAACCCATTACTTTTCGTATTTAATGAACTGAGTGTATTATTGTTTTTGTAATAGTAACTTGCATAGATATAATAGGTTGATAGAATGTATTTTATACCACTTGATAATTTATAATAACTACTCTCGATACATGTACTCGTTTTACGTCTCATGTCCATGATTACTGTCCTTGATATTTTTCTTGACTACACTATTTGATTATACCATTCCACTAGTCGTACCAACTGTATGTTCATAATTAATTATAAAAGAATAACAAGCCGGGGTTATAAGGGTACGGCTTAATAGTGGACAATATAGAGGAGTATACTCGGAAGGGGGCCCGTGTTTTCCGAAATAGTGATTCTTGATTCTTGATTCTTGATTACACAATTCTTGATTACATAATTCTCGATTACATAATTCATGATTACATGTCTTGATGCTATCACTGGAAGACCCGAGTACATAATCCTATAGAATTCACTACTTAAGTCTAAACGTCACATGATTGATATGCACCGAACTTGTGGTATGGAACACAGGATTGCGTGCATTAGATAAATTAATAAAACAGATAAACTCGAAATTTTCACTAAGCATGATTCTTGATTACATGACTCTTCGTTACATGACTCTTGATTCTTGATTACATGATTTTTGATTACATGACTCTTGATTACATGACTCTCGATCCTTGATTACATGATTATTGATTAACTGAGCCTAGGTTATCAATTGCTTATACCTTGAAGTCTAGAATACACTAATTACAGTTATTACTTACATGATCATATTGTCCTTGTTCCTTGCTTACTTCCATAATGTATTTGTACTTCTACTTCTTGTTTCTTCCATATTATATCTTGTTATATTACCCCCTTTTTCTGCTTGTTGCTACTTGCTGCCCGAAACTTGCTATGATGGAAACTTTTCTATTTTTCTTTGAGTTAATAATTATACAGGTACTGATGAACCCGACGAGCAGACTCTCTAAACGATCCTTGCTGCTTCCTTACTACTTCATGTTGTTTTTCTTTCAGTCGCTATTTTATCTAGTTGTTATAGCGAACTGCTTATCATATTATTTTAATTCTGGCACCTTGTACTCCCGGGCATCTTGACCCGATGTTGATGTATTATTCAAATGATGGTTATTCTATTTTCAGCTCATGTGATTATTACATTTGCCTGTGTGAATGTATTATAAAGATCTTGTTGAGCTTATAATTATACAGCTTATGGATGATGTATATCATTCGCTGGGCCTCAGTTGCGTGCCTGTATTTCCGTTTAGTGGGAGGCGGGACGTGACACCCGGAGTAGCTGGATAATATCGTAATGGTGAAAAAAGTGAGTGACAAGTGAAGGATCTGCATAGACTTCACAGTCCTCAACAAGGCATGCCCGAATGATCATTTTCCGTTCTAGGCATTGACGCGCTCACACATGCAACGTCCGGACATGAACTTCTCAGTTACATGGATGCCTTTTTCGGGTATAACCAGATTCGGATGTTCCTCATGGACATCCCAAAGACCACGTTCGTCACCGACCAAGGGCTCTACAGCTACATGGTTATGTCGTTCGGCCTAAACAAAGTATTCAAGGACCAAATAGGCCACAATATAGAAGTCTACGTTGACGACATTCTCATCAAGAGCATCGGGAATGAGGACCACATCAAATACCAGGAAAAAGCCTTTGGTGTCCTAAAGTGGAACCACATGTGGCTGAATCCGTCAAAGTGTCGTTTTAGCGTGTCTTGAGGAAAATTCCTAGGCTTCATGGTCAGCCAAAAGGGGATAGAAGCTAACCCTGAGAAGATTTAGGCCATCCTCGACATGGTGCCCCTAACAAACGTGGTGCCCCTAACAAACACGAAAGAGGTGCATAGGCTCATGGGGCGCCTAACGGCAATTGGGCAGTTCCTTTCCAAGTTCGGGGAGAAGTGGCTGCCTTTCTTTAAAGCCCTCAAGGGGACTAGAACTTCAACTAAGGGGAGCCTCAGCGTGTAACACCCCGCAAAATTGAGGTATGACAATTTTGCCCACGGGTATTTACGCACATATATTTTGTACTGTTACGAGTAATATTCGCAACGTATTTTTATATAAATGTCATACGTATTTTATATTTCAATTATTTATATATTTTCTGTTCTCTCAAAATTCACTTTTTATCCTATTTTGAGCCAACTTAAATATTAATTTTAATCTTTGTGTTTTTACGTGTACTGCACGTGTTTTCAATAAACGTGTCGATTTCGTATGTTTTAAATATCCGTAATATTATTAATATACATGTTCTATATATTTTATATTTTAACTGTTTTTTGTTCTCTCTAATTTATTTTATATTAATACGTGCAATGCACGTGTTTGTAGTCCACATGTTGGTTCCTAAAATTTTCATAAGTCATGAATATTTTTTTTCTCATTTTTCTAATCACAATTGTGTGATTTATTTTTAATTAAAATCCATTAGGCCTAAAATCAATTTTTAAAGCCCACAAAAAATTAATTAAATAGAAGTTCATGAATAATTCTACATTTCAAATGAACACTTTAAATCCTACACCCTTGTCATGTAGCAAACACCTACAACTAAATTAATAACAATTAATAAAAAGAATGAGAAGTGTGTGCACCAGGGCCGGCCCCAGTATGGAGGTGGGTAAGGCGGCCGCCTCGGGCCCCCGCGGAATTTGTAATTTTTGGGGCCCCCAATTTAGAACTTCCCTTGTAAATATAGGCACGTATTTCGCTCGTAAAAAAAAAATTTATGTTATTAGGGGCCCCATTTCGGAAGTTCGCCTAGGGCCCCCGAGAACTCAGGGCCGGCCCTGGTGTGCACATTGGGTGCACGTGCACGTGTGTGCACAAAAGATGATTGGCCGGCCATGCTTGATGAAGAGGGGAGAGTGGGAGAGTGATGTGAGAAGGTGGGTAGTTACTTGAGTAGTGGAAGTCTTCTCAACCACACAATACTCCTATAAATACCCCCCCTCCTTAAACATGAATAAACACAAAACTAAAGAAAGCAAAAGAGAAGGCTAGTGAGAGGGAGTTCGGATTTTCTCAAGAGAAAGAAGGCTTCGGTTGGCTTTAGGAAGGAGAAGGCATTTCTTTTGTGTTGGAGCTAGGAGCAATTTTCTAGAAGTTTTCTTCTACTTTTGCATCAAGAAAGAGGTGGGTATTCTTGTTGCCTTCAAATTTAGTAGAATTTATGCATGCTTAATATTTTTACATGAGTAATTGCTATTCTAGTTGGTATGTTGAATGTAGGAATTTTCTAGAATGTAGATTGAATTTTATTAGTACAATTGCTATGTGAATTTGTGTAGATGCTATTATGTTCCAATTTGATTATAAATATTCATGTTAATTAGAAAGGATGTAGGAACTAGTGTGATTATGTGAATGGAAATTTCTAATTCCTAAATCGGTGCATGCTAGATTAATCATGTAGTTGACAAATTGGATTAATGTATGTGTAGTAGTTTTATAAATTCTTAAATGATGGAAATATATAGAAGGAATCCATTGTTTTAAATGCATTATACTAGTGCAACATTTCTAAAAAATATAATTGGATAAGGGGTAAAAATTGATACAATTCAAATTGTAGAATTATGAGCAATTCATACACATCGAGAGATAAATTTCAATATATTTTAGAGAATAAATAATTATGAGATTTTATTTTATACTAATACACATAATTTTGGGAAGATTAAATTCTAAATGTGATTAGAGTTATTTCTACAAAGCAAATTAGAAATCAATAAATTTTTGTAAAATGGAATTTGGAAACAGAGAAATGAAATAAAAGGGTTTTAATCTATATATAATTAGGGTTAGAGCTTGGGAATAGTGGGGTGCGGCATGGGTTTAGGGTGCTGTGAACAGTATCTGGCTTTGTGGGTCCGAGCCTTGGGGGGCTTTGCCTTTTTATTGAAATTTGATTTGTAGATGAGTATATAAACTACTGAAGGAGTTTCTTTCACAAGAGCGCGTTGGCCTGTTCGTTGGGCTTGCGGGTTGGCTGAGTGGTCTCAGGTTCGACCTCGACCATACTCATTTCTTCTTTTTTATTATTTTAAGGGGTTTTCTCATGTTATTAAATTTGGGAACAATTATAATAATAGTCTAAAATATTATTAAAGCTTTAAGAAATAGTTCCACATTATTTTTAAGATATATTTTTGGAATTAGAGGTGATATTCACATTGGATAATGGAATAGTGGCTTGAAATACGAATTTTTTCTAGTCGAGTTAACCTATAAGAATTTGATTTTATGAAATATATTCGAAGTATAGAAAGGGAATGAAATTGTTTTATTTAACTAAAAGAGCATGAAAATTTATTAAATTGAATAGTTGATTCGTTAACCGGGAAATTGTCTTCAAAGATTCTAATTGATTTAATCATCATTTGAATGTTGGAATTGGTTACTTCATGGTTGATGAACCTAAGGAAATGAATATGAAGAATTTATGGACAATGAATGAGTTATCCATGATGAGTTTAGATGTAACCTAGGTGGTATTTTTTAAGATGGTGGTTTATTTCTAGAGTGAGCGAGACCCAGAATACCGGCAAATGAGATATATGGAATTTGAGAAGTAACCAGTGTGGGTTGACTTTCTCTTGAGGAGTAGCCAGTGTGGGCTAACTCTCTCAATGTTTTGTTTAAGTCCGGTAGTAAGCAAACTCTAGGTCTTAATAATTATAATTAAACCTAAGGACATGCACTAGAAAAGGAGATGTGATGAAACTTGGGCAAACGTGAGTGGTGCAGCTCTCTATGATCGGGCGGATGTATTCTGGGACTATAGTTACATTCAGGCTGATGTATTCCGGGACTGGGCTCAACATGGTCGGGCGGATGTATTCCGGAACTACAGTTATATTCAGGCGGATGTATTCCGGAACTGGGCTCAACATGGTCGGGCGGATGTATTCCGAGACTGTAGATATAGTCGAGCAGATGTATTCGGAGACTGGGCTCAACATGGTCGGGCGGATGTATTCCGGGACTGCGAGTTTTATGCGAGATGAGTCTAAATTACTTTCGGGACTGTGAATAACCTGACTGATGTACTCTAGGATTATGAATAGTGATGCGGAAGGGAGACGAGTCTCTAGTGTTTGGACTAGAGCGACGCTTACGGGATGTTTGCGTGATGAGTGTTCTGTAAGATCGGGCGGATGTACTCCGGAACTGAAACCTATACTTGTGGAATGTCTAAATCCTGTTTTTGTCACTGTAGTAAGATTTCATGGCAAGGGATTAAACCCTATATTGTGGAGTGCATTAAGGGCTTGCCCTCGGATCTATGTAGAATGAGCTGCATAGAAATCGAACAAGTATGCATTAGTGTCATCGTAGTGTAAAATCTGTATTAGGCATTAAGTTCTTAGCATACACTGACATGTTTAGGATAGTCACATGTTCTCTTTATGCATTCAAGTTTGTGTTTGTTAAGATAATGAGATCGCTGTTTTATAGCATTGCGTCAGTTGTATGCAGCTGACTTGCCCACAGTTTCTAGTTGCAGGACTGGACTTAGCATGGACTTAGAGTCACTATGATGGGCTGTTACAAGATTGAAGCATTTTCCTTATTGTATATCATGTTGTATTCTTTTTAAATTCGGCTGCGTTGATGTAAGAGAACATATTGTAAATAAAAGTTTTAAAAAGTTCCTTGTAAAATTGTACAAATTTGAAGTAAAAGATCCTGTTTATGCTATGAATTGCCTGTGTTTGGAATTCGGGGCATTACAAGTCTTACTTGGTTTAGATTCGTGTGTGGGCCTTTAAACTTTAGTCAGCCCATTTAATCTAATTAAATATCCAACTAATGTCAAGAGTCCAAGTCTTACTTGGATCCCCAATTAAATTCATCTTATGAATTTAAATCCCAATTTCGATCTATTCTAAGTGTGTGACCCTGTAGGTTCCCATTACGTTGACAGTAATACTAAAATCTTATTCTAGTATTACAAACATTGAGCGGTATCTAGCAATACATCACTGCTACTCAAGTAATGAAAATGTCAGTAATTAGACATAACCTATCCGTGATCAATGATACCATGTACTCTAGTCCCTTTATCCATATATCTTAATTGACTATAAGGCATATAGCGTGTCACCATTGAATAGTTCAATCTTTGGTTTCTGGATGTCCGAGTGGACTTACTGAAATAAATGAGCTTAAAATATCATATTGACTCATTTGAGCACGATCATGCATTTTACAGTCTCACTCAATCAAGGGGCCCATAGATATTGCTCCTGTTATGTAAGAGGGACAAATCCTATCTAAGTCATTCACATCCCTCCACATGATTTGTAGTATATCCAATAGTCGATTTTATAATCACCTTATTATAAACAACGTTTGACGACATTAAAACATATAACTTCTCATGTAGGAAACCAAAGTGACTTCAAGTCAAAGGACTACAAACACCAAGGAGAACCGCTTATAACACTCACGTAACGATCCATACAGCATTCTCTTGGTTGGTCAGTCCAGGACATTATTACTCTAATATGTACCCATGTGAAGACTTGATATCTCATATTCATGACCCGTGAGATATGGTCATCAGTCTACGTACAAACTAGTCTCTGTATTATTGTTGTCCTAATTCACAATAATACTTGACTAGGGACATTTAGGAATAATGTTCTGATTACAACCAAAAGTGTAACACCCCGTAATTTAAAAAAAGAGTATAGTATATATATAAATATATATTGAAGAAGGGTAAAGTGGCTGTTGGTTTAAATAAATGGAGTTATGGCATTCTTGTAAAAATTGTTGAAGTTGAAATAATATTTGGAATGGATGGTGGGGGCCCACTTGATTTAAGACAGCAGGTAAATATGCTGTTGAAAGGCTTGAATGACGTGGCCTTGGTAAATGGGGCCCACCTACCTTGCTTCCACTGTACACTTCGGAAAAAGAAAGATAAGATATGGATTTGTCCCATATCGGATCTCTACTATAATAAAATAACATATAAATATAATAGCCTATGATCAAGAGTCACCTAATCGGTTAACCACCTTTTGAGAGGCAGCCTGTGGTAGGCAGTTGTACTACATAGTATCTAATTTGTCTTATAAATTGTATAAATTGTCTGAGATAGGGGCATGGGCATTTCAAATGGTATCAGAGCCGACTTTCGACACTGGGGCATGTCTATATAGTCGGGCGGTGTACTCCGGGACTATAGACCCAGTCGGGCGGTGTACTCCGGAATTGTGGTGTGCCCTCTATTAAATCCGGGACTGTTATTGATCGGACGGTAGATTCTGGAATCATGATAGTCGGGCAGATAGGAGGGCAGCTCAATTAAATCTGGGATTATGATTGATCAGACGGTGGATTCCGGGATCATGAATAATCGGGCGGATAGAAGAGCAGATGCTCCACAACAGCTTGAAAGGAGATCCCGCACTAGATTGTGCATGCCTGTGCTTAGCGATGATGCTGATTTCTGAAGGGGGTGTGTGTGTGTAACACCCCATAATTTAAAAAAAGAGTATAGTATATATATAAATATATATTGCAAAAGGGTAAAGTGGCTGTTGGTTTAAATAAATGAAGTTATGCCATTCTTGTAAAAATTGTTGAAGTTGAAATAGTATATGGAATGGATGGTGGGGGCCCACTTGATTTAAGACAACGGGTAAATATGCTGTTGAAAGGCTTGAATGACGTGGCCTTGGTAAATGGGGCTCACCTACCTTGCTTCCACTGTACACTTTGGAAAAAGAGAGAGAAGATATGGATTTGTCCCATATAGGATCTCTACTATAATAAAATAATATATAAATATAATAGCCTATAATCAAGAGTCACCTAATCGGGTAACCACCTTTTGAGAGGCAGCCTGTGGTGGGCAGTTGTACTACATAGTATCTAATTTGTCTTATAAATTGTATAAATTGTCTGAGCTAGGGGCAGGGGCGTTACAAAAAGGATCTCACAATCAAATCATGCACTTGATATCCCACGGTATTGAACCTACTATTCTAAGGACTTTATTATGTTCATTTAATCGCAATAAAAAACACAATAAATGAAATGCCTCATATATGAAATAAATATCATGATACAATATAAACTAGTAATGTCAATACACAACTAGCCTCTAGGGCATACACCAACAATCTCCCACTTGCACTAGAGCCAATCAAACTTACATCGAATGCCTATATATCTGGTGTGACCCTCTTGCTTTCTCTATGCAAGAGGCTTTGTCAGTGAGTCAGCGATGTTATCATCTGTTAGTACTCTGCATATCTTCACATCTCTTTTATTGATGATCTTTCGAATGAGATGGAAGCATCTAAGTATATGTTTGGATTGCTGGTGAGATCTAGGCTCCTTAGCTTGTGCAATGACCCCATCGTTATCATAATAGAGGTCCACCGGGTCCACAATGCCAGGAACCACGCCAAGTTCAGTGATGAACTTTCTGATCCAAACAGCCTCCTTTGCTGCATTGGAGGCAACAGTATACTCAGCCTCTGTGGTAGAATCAACTACTGTCTTTCGCTTCAAATTCTTCCAGCTCACAGCTCCACCATTTAGGCAAAACACAAAACCCGTTGTGATTTAGAGTCGTCCTTATTGGACTGGAAGCTAGCATCAACATAACCCTTTACAACAAGTTCTTCCTTGACTCCATATATCAAGAACAAATCCTTAGTACTTCTTAAGTATTTAAGGATGTTCTTGATAGCAGTACAGTGACTCTCACCGGGATATGACTTTTTATATCTTGAGTGGAAGGATATTGAGCCTTAGACAAGCTTACACCATGCGACATAAGGAGGAATCCTTTCTTGGACTCTTGCATATTGAAGCGTTTCCATACTTTGTCTATGTATGTACTCTGACTCAGGCCAAGCAGTCACCTTGATCTATCTCTATCGATCTTGATGCCTAATACGTAGGTAGCTTCATTCAAGTCCTTCATGGAAATGCATTTTCCTATCCAAGTCTTTACAGACGGTAAGGTAGGGATGTCATCTATATACAACACTAGAAATACAACTATGCTCCCACTAACCTTCTTGTTGACACAAAATTCATCTTCATTCATGATGAAACTAAACTCTTTAATTGCATTATCGAAACGAAGATTCCAGCTTCTAGAATCTTGCTTTAATCCATAAATGGATCGTTACAATTTACACACCTTTCCAGCATCCTTTGGAGTGACAAAACCCTCAGACTGTGTCATGTACACATCCTCGAGAAGATTTCAATTTAGGAAAGCAGTTTTGACATCCAACTGCCAGATTTTATAATCATGATATCTTGCAACAACAAACAAGATCGGAATGGATTTAAGCATGGCAATTGGGAAAAAAGTTTCATCATAGTCTACACCATGAACTTGCTTGAAACCTTTAGCCACCAACCGCCCCTTAAAGGTATGCACATTACCATCCCTGTCAGTTTTCTTCTTGAAAACCCATTTGCACCCAACAGGTTTTACCACTTCAGGTGGATCTACTAAGGTCCATACTTGGTTGGTATACATGGATTCCATCTCAGATCTCATGGCCTCAAGTCATTTATCAGAATCTAAGCCTTTTACAACTTACTCATAAGTCGTAGGCTCATCATGATCCATGAGTAATATATCACCATGTTGAGTCACGAGAAATCCATATCTCTCGGGTTGATGAGGTATCCTATTAGACTTACGTAGGCCTTGTGCTACTTGAGCAGGTGATTGTTCCACAACAATTTGTAGAGTATGCTCCATTTCTACCATTGGTTAGCTGCTTGCAAAGTTTGAATTTCTTCAAGTTTTATTGTTCTCCCACTGGTTCTTTTGGAGACAAATTCTCTCTATAAGAACACATCAGTCCGTGCGATAAATACTTTGCCTTCGGTCGGATTATAGAAATAGTATCCCTTGGTTTGATGGGATATCCTATAAAGAGCACTTATCAGATTTGATACCAAGTTTATCAGGAACTTGGCGCCTTACATAAGCTTAAAAACCCCAAATCTTCATAAAAAACATACTAGGACACATCACAGTCTATATCTCATATGGTGTCTCTTGAACCATTTTAGATGGAACACGGTTAAGTGTGAAAGGAGCTGTTAATAGAGCATGTCCCCAGAAGGAGCTTGGAAGATCTGCATGACTCATCATTGATCGGACCATGTCTAACAATATCCGGTTCCTCCTCTCAGAGACACCATTCCATTGCAGTGTTCCAGGGGGAGTAAGTTGAGATATTATCCCGCACTTTTTAAGATGGCCATCAAAATCTTGGCTTAAGTACTCACCACCTTGATCTGATCGAAGGGCTTTAATACTTTTACCAAGTTGATTTTGTATCTCATTCTTAAATTCTTTGAACTTTTCAAATGACTCTGATTTGTGTTTCATCAGATACACAAATCCATATCTACTGAAATCAGTAATGAAGCACTGAAAACCTCCTCTAGCCAATGTGTTGAAAGGTCCACAGACATCACTATGTATGAGACCTAAAAGATCACTAGCCCTTTTACCTTTTCCAGTGAATGAAGCTTTTGTCATCTTGCCCAACAAACAAGGTTCACATACTGCATATGATTCAAAATCAAATGAGTCCAAGAATTCATCTTTACGGAGTTTGATATGCAGTTCTCATTTACGTGGCCCAAATGACAATGCCAGAGGTAAGTTGGGTTCGTATCATTTGATTTAAAACTCTTAGTATTTATATTATAGACTGACATTTCAAGATCGAGAATATAATGTCCATTACTCAATTGTGCACTAGCATAACATATATTATTCAAATAAATAAATCAACTTTTGTCCTTTATTATAAATGAAAAACCATTCTAGTCCAAACAAGAAATAGAAATAATATTCCTACTAATAGCAGGCACAAAATAACAGTTCTCTAACTCAATGATAAGCACAGTGGGCAATGATAAATGACAAGTTCCTACAGCTACAGCAGTAACTTTTGCTCCATTTCCAACTCGTATGTCAACTTTGCCCTTAGCCATTGGTCTACTCCTTTTGAGATCTTGCACATTTACACAAATGTGAGATCCACATCCAGTATCTAATACTCAAGATGCAGAAGTAGATAAATTGACTTCTATAACAAAAATACCTGTAGTGGAAGTCTCACTTCCTTTCTTCTTCTTAAGCTCCTCCAGCTACTTATGGCAATTCCTCTTCCAATGTCCGGTCTTACCACAGTGGAAGCATGTTCCATTCTTAGCCACCCCACCCTTAGGTTTCAAGGCAGAAGAGCTGGGCTTGAAAGTGTCATTGTCCTTCCCCTTGCCTTTGGGTTTCTTAATCTTCTTTTTGCCCTTGCCCTTACCTTTGGCCTGTTGGACCATCATAATGGTCTTTCCCTTAATAATAATCTGTTAAGCAGCTCTCAACATGCTTAGAAGTTCTGGCAGAGGCTTTTCAATTTCATTCATGTTATAGTTCATGACGAATTGACTATAACTTTTCGGAAACGATTGCAGGACTAAGTCAATGGCCAACTCTTGACCCAAAGGGAACAAAGCCTTTCAAGGTTCTCTATGTACCCAATCATCTTGAGCACATGAGTTCCAACAGGGCTTCCTTCTGCCAGTTTGCACTGAAACAATGCCGTTGAGACTTCAAACCTTTCATGCCTAGCCTGCTCTTGATAGAGCCTCTTGAGGTATACGATTATATCGTAGGCATTCATGTTCTCATATTGCTTCTGAAGCTCAGAGTTCATGGTGGCTAGCATGAGACAACCAACGTTCAAGGCGTCATCTTGATGCTTCTTACGAGCATCATTTTTTGTGCAAGGGGCACTTGCAGCAGGTGGGTCAGGAATAGGTTGCTCTAGAATATACAACTTTTTCTCATGCATGAGGACTATCCTCAAATTCCTGTACCAGTCTAGAAAATTTGTTCCAGACAGTTTGTCCTTCTCAAGGACAGATCACAATTATAGGTTATTTGATGTGTTGGATGCCATGGTAATCTATCAACAGAAATATGCAAAGTAAATATAATTTCACCGAAATATGCAAACAAAGATATAGTTAACCATCAACAAAAATATGCAAAGTATGTATCATGACATTGAAATATTTAATAAAGTCTTTTATTAAATGTGCTTCCTACTATTTTATTCAAATCAACGACCCTCATTATTAAATCAGAAAATTCCTTCGTAAGATTTTCTAGTATGCTGAGATCCATATTTCACCTAGTTTTGAGTCAACTTTTGGCTGATCACCTAAAATTCAGTTATTTAGGTAGGGAACATTTCCCAATTACATCATATACAACTCTTGGATAGTTGGGTGAGTAACACTTACTCTAATCTATCTCATAGACTAAAGCCCAACTCTATGCCTCTAAACCTTCAATCCTATTAAAATATTCTAGTTAAGTTAGACCCAATGGTTGTTAATTGAATATTACTTTTATCCCATCGCATCTCACTAGGATAGATAAAGGCACCCTGTTTTGACAGACCTACACTTAATCGATCCTAGTCTAGACGAGTGCCACGCATTGGAAGGCATCTGTAACCTCTATTGCTCTTATTTGTATTTTTAATTATATTTAATAAAATCCTTGATTTGTTTATTTTCCTTTTGGTTGTATTTATTTCATTCCCTTTGTATGATGGGTTGTTCTTCTCTCTCTTGTGAATCATTTTGCATTGATTCAGCCTTTTATTCTCATTTATTTGGCCTACAATTTTGTTCTTGAGCTTGTCTATTGTTTAAACCTATTTCATGGCCTATTTGTCTCTTATTGGATCCTTTTTACCCTATTGGATACTACCCAGTTTACCCAAACTCATATTGTCTCTATTTAAACACCATAATTGAACCCTAACGCTAATTATCAAACTTAATATTCACTTTCTCCCTCCTAGCCATCATCTTCCCTACCCGACCCCCGACCTGTTCCCGATCTCACCCGACCTCCTTGCTGTCGTCGTTCTTCTCCGATGCCGGTGACAACCACCGACCACCATACCCCTCCTCTCCTCTTCCCCTTCGCTGTCGTCGACTTCGCGACACACGCCCAGGCCGAGCCCACTCCTATTGTCCTTCCTGTGGTCGAGCGCCACCGCGACCCCAGTCGCAGTCCGTTCTGCCGTGCCGTCATCGTCTTCTCTGGCCGTGGTGCTGCCGGTCTAACTGTTGAGTGCTGCTATCTCTTTTGTTGTGTGTGCAAGTACGTCGTGTGCACGCATTTTGGGTTGGATTGGATTTTCATCTCTCGTCGCCTTGTTTGTTGTGTTTTTTGTTTGGGATCTGTTCCCGTTATTCTTTCATCTTCGTTTCCGTCGTCTTCATATCAAGCAAGGTAGCTTGCATGTATTCTTTTTGTCATACAAGTTAATACCGTAAGTAATCTAGTATAAAAATATTTGTACTCTCATGATGTACCTATTTTGTTAGTTTAACCTGTTGACTTCATCTCTTGATCATAAGTAGTTACAATAATTAGCACCCGTTGCATGAAAACAATTAGATTAGTGGACATCTTGACTATATGCTGTTTGTAACACACCATATGTTGTAGATGACTGTTGCATAGATGTTTGTTGGATGTATTATCTCATTATAGAATATTTATTCACATGCCATGCTGATTTGAGTAACCCACATATATCATGCTTTGTATGACATCTAGATTGGACTGTTTGTAGTTAAGTTGTTTGATAAAATGCCGAAAAGAACTTTTGTTTTGCTGCTGCCCTATTTTGTACAGTAATTTCGACCCTGTTAACATCAGTAAAATAAATAAGTTTGCGAACATGATTTGTAGCCTCTAGTTTCTAGTTTCCAGAACTTTTGACGGATATAAATTCCGAGTTTTGATGCATGAGTTATTGCCGTTTTACTGCAGCCATATCGTATTTTTCAGATTCTAAACTATATGTATTCTGTATGAAAAATTATTTTGAAACTGATATTAAAAGTAGAATTTGAACTGTATATTTTGCTGAGTATGTTTAGATATGACTGGGAGCAATACCTATTTTTTGTGGAATTAATTAATGACTTTTGTATCTCATTTCATACTTATGAAACTAGTCGATATATTTCCAAACTACATGCTGTTTAGTAAAGAACTATGTTTTCAACCTGATTCTATTCATTTTTGATGAAAACCTTGTGAATAAGAACTGTAGCCTGATTTGTCTATTTTATCACCCTTTTGATGGATCTGAATTTCAAATCATATTTTATGAATTATCTCTGTTTTGGTACTGCTGTGTCTGAACTTTCAGAATCGAGATTTTGTTGCATTACTTTGTTTTTTGAATTTTGTTGACTATACTATATGTAATATAAATTCATGATATTTTATATTTTGAAAGTAGATATGTTAAGGAATCTTCCAAAATTTTCTCAGATATAATTATGATGATTTTAAACTCTCTTCATGTTTATAAACAAGATTTTGCATCTTCTAGGTTGAACATAACTTCTATATTAAACACTGTTTTCAACCCTGTTTCTGTGGCTGATATGTGACTTATATATATGTGCTGGAATCGACAGAGAGTCTAGTTTCTAGATTTTCTGATGGATCTAGATTTGCTATTCTGTAGCAATGGGAATCTCAGATTTGGTACAATAGTGTCTTTCTATACAGAACTGAAAATTTCATTGCTTTGACCATTATGAGTTGTTTTATCAACCGTTGCAATCACTATTTCATCTTAGACCTATTTCCTGTTCTTTCCATGTCATTAGCCTGTTCGTATTCGTTCACACATGTTTATTAATAATAAAAGAAATCATGCCGGGGTTTTTAAGGGAAAAGATCGAGTAGTGGACAATATAGAAATACATATTCAGAAGGGACTCGTTTCCCCACTATTTACTGTGGTACCTACTGTTTATCTCTGGATGCATGAGGGCATGATCCATGACACCGTTACTGTTTGTTATTACTGTTACCGTTACTGTTTGTCTGAATATATTGTCCTATAGAAGTTCCACTACAAAATCTTAAAACGAAACTGTTTGATGTAGCAACCATGTGGTAAGATCTGAGACGTATGAAGTGCTACCTAGCTAGTAATGAACATTAGATATAAGAATAACTGTTTACGCTGTCATATTCTGTTACGACGACTGTGGATGTTTACTATTACTGTTGATTACTGCTACTGTTGACACACTGTTACTGTTGATCCTAACTGTTACTGTTATGCTTCTCCTGTTATCACTACACTGCTTACTGTCATTTGTAGACTGTTATATTTGCTACCCTCTCCGTGTTAGTATTACCTGTTTAGTCTAGTTTTCCCTTTATTTTTCCTACTTGTATAACTTGCGGCCCGGACTTGCATCTAACGGGCATTATATTTTCTATTTCCCTGTTTTCCTTGTAATTGCTATATGAACAGGTTTTGCTGATCAATTGCCTACTGAAGTTGGTGAGCAAAAGTTTTGAGCTGCGTAATTGGAAATAATTTGCTTAAAATATTTTGATGAACTATTTTATTTTATGAACTGTATTGAGACTTGTATTTGAGCTTATTGTCCCAGGATTATTGTTTTGTTTCGGATCTAGTATTTTTTGGAACATTTATTATTGATGCAATAAATACTGTTGAGTTGTGAATGTTTTTGCATGCCTGGTTGGAGTATACTGTTATATTTACTGCTATGATGAGTCAAGCAGGTCCGCACAACTTATGGATGGTGAAAACTATTCGCTGGGCTTAGTCGCGTACCGCAGTCCGTATTCTTTTGAGAAGCGGGGCGTGACAACATCTTATTGCAACTTAATATTTACTTTGAGAGATTTTGTTATTTTATTAATTGATCTCACCATTCATCATCCATTAGCATACAACAATGCATCTCATAAAAAATTAAAAGCATAAAATTTATGTGACATGGTTGTCGCCCTAACACACTGATTATCTCAAGCCAATGAGAGTATCAAAAACTGAACAAAGGGATTATACCGTCTTCTCCAAGCAGCTTTCCAATCTTGTCCTTGTATGGTTGCTAATACCTTGCCTCCTCAGTGAGATTACATTTACAAATAAAGAAAGAATGTACAGTTGGAGTTTAGAGAGAAATGATTACATTGAGAATGTAGAGAGTGTGGCACGACACGCATGCCGTATTCAAAATACCAAAATATAAAAAATATATCACAGAACATAAACCATGTATCAGAGAGCTAAGCCATGCATCACAGAACTAAGGCCACTACCATGCACCAAGCATCACAGAACATAATAATCAAAGAATATGTTGTTATGATTTTATTTTTTTAAGTTTATTTAAAAGGATTGGTTTTGGGGGAATAATTATTGCCCTACGCAGAGCTGGCATGGGGGTCCCGCTATCAGAGCATGAACCCTTCTTGTTTTAAGAAACCCTAACGCCACTACAAACGACGTAGGTGCATGAACTATTCATGCTTTAAGAAACCCTAACGTCACTGCAAATCACGTCTTTCCAGGGTTTTCAATGGTTTCAAAACGATGGCTACCCTAGTGTGGCATCTGTGTTAACAACCAACATATAAACGAATCCTTATATTGAAACTATTGCAAAAATTATATCACATATGAATCTTTCTACCAAAAGTGCGAACATATCATGAATAATCACATATCATACATAACCAAATTATGATTTTACAAGTGGCTCTGATACCACTGTTAGGTTTCAAGGGTAATCTCAAATTAAATACACAGCGACAAAATTACAAAAAAATATCGAAACCTAGCCATAGATCCATGCAAAAACCATAAATCGTGTTTAGGAGTTATACCTTGAAGATGGATTTGCTGTCTCCACAATATGCCGATCACAACACTACAATATTGCAGTGCATCTACGGTATCCACATGAACAGATCAAATCAAGCTTTGTCTCACGTCGTTGTGCTAGCTGTGGGAAGGAGATGTTCCTCACGATCTCTCTCTCACATAATTTCTAGTGACGGTTAGGGTTTTCTCATGTGTCACTTTTTCACAGATACGTATCATATATATAGGTGTAGAAAATCAAGCCTAAGAGAGTAATGAAGCTGTTGGACTCACAATCTGGCCTAGTTCAGATTCATGTGTGGGCCTTTGAACTTTAGTCAGCCAATTTAATCTAATTAAATGTCCAACCAACGTCAGAAGTACAAGTCTTACTTGGATCCCCAATTAAATTCATCTTATGAATTTAAATTCAATTTCGATCCATTCTAAGTATGTGACCCTGTTGGTTCCCATTACGTTGACAGTAATATTAAAATTATATTCTAGTATTACAAATAGTGAGCAGTATCTAGCAATACATTACTGCTACTCAAGTAATGGGAATGTCAGTGATTAGACATAACCTATCCATGACCAATGTTACCATGTAGTCTAGTCCCTTTTTCCAGATATCTTAATTGTGTTGATTCTTGGTTTTGATGACTACAACACAATACAAAGTTTGTCTATCACATATCTTCAAAGTCAATACCATGGTGAAATACACAAAGGCAACGCAATCCGATGAAGCTTTCAAGAGTAATTGATCAAGCTTCAAGATACTAGACAAAGGCTCAAGCTCAAGACAAAGACTCAAGTTCAAGACAAGATTCAAAGTGCTTCATTTGTATTAAACAATGTGTCTTGTAATATTGTATTTTTAATTCTTTAGTCTTAAAAACTTGTAAAAGCCTTGTCACACACACACTCACGCATACTTTAAATAATCTGAGTGTTTTACAAAATCAAAATATCAAAATAAGCTTGAATAAGTTCAGTTGTATGAGTACCAGTCGACCACTTTTTAGAACCAATCAACTGTCATAGTATGAAATTGCTTGATCTCATATAAGCTCTGGCCAATCGACTCATTATGGCAACCCAGTCTACTGTTCAAGCCGTTTTGACAATTTTCTGATTTTAAAACTACTTTTTTCAAAATCAAATCTTTTTTACTGCCGTTGTATGGCATTTGGGATTCAATCTCTCAACGTCCAAATATTTCTAACTCTACAAAAAGAGTATAGAACTCATTTGGCAAAGGTTACTCAACTCCAAGCATTCTTTAAACTCTCAAGTCTTTTTGTTTTTAAGTATTTTCAAAAGCATACAAACTCTCTAAGACTTGGTTCTCTGAATTTCAGTCTAATATAACATTGATTTCGTTTTAGACTGAATTCAGAAGTTGACCTAATAGCCATTATACAAAAGCACTATCACTAGGGCTGCAAACGAATCGAGCTATTCGCGAGCTATTCGGCTCGAGCTCGGTCAAAGCTCGGTCAAAGCGGGGCTCGAACCGGGCTCAAGTCGAGCTCGAGCTCAAAGTTAAGCTCGTTTCGTAAACGAGCTATGCTCGAGTATGGTTTTTTTTAGGCTAAGCTCGCGAGCTATTCGGCTCGAATACGGTCAAAGCTCAACACGAACCGAGCTCGAGCCGAGCCCGAGTTTAAAACTGAGTTCGTTTCGTAAACGAGCCGAGCTCAAGCTAGAAGGTATTCGGCTCAGCTCGGCTCGATTGTAGCCCTAACTATCACATACAAGGCTGTAGGTTGTTGTAAACTCAATTTTGTTGTTGTTTTCACTCTCGGGTTGTGAGAGTGGTCCTCTCAGTTGGAGAGTGTGGCTCTTGGTTTTAAATTCGGTTTCACTCTAGGGTGTAGAGTGGGTTTGCTCTCTCTAGTGGTGAGAGAGGTCTACGGATTTGACATTGTTGTTGTCAAAGGCCGTAGAGTATTCTTGTACTTTTTCAAGAATAGTGGAAAATCTTAAGTGGGTTGCTTGGGGACTGGATGTAGGTCGGGAGGACCGAACCAGAATACATCGTTGTGTTTAGTTGTGATTGACTCTCTATGGTTGTATTCTCTCAACTTGCAATTTTAATTTCTCTGAGTTTTATTTCAAAAACTTGTTTGGTAAGTCGACTGGTTTTCCGCTATGAGTCGACTGATCAGACTTATAACTTTCAAGTAAAATACTCTTCTTATCTGACGCAACAGTCACCTGTATATCTTTTTCAATCGACTTAACAGTACGAAAAGTTCAAGTTCGTAATTTTTTTATACAACACTATTCACCCCCTCTCTAGTGTTATTTGTCTTGCCTACAAGATCCAATAAATTGACCACAAGGCATAGAGCGTGTCACCCTTATATAGTTCAATCTTTGGTTTGTTGATGTCCGAGTAGACTTACTGAAACATATGAGCTCAGTATCTCATATTGACTCATTGAGCACAGTCATGCATTTTGCAGTCACACTCAATCATGTGGCCCATAGATATCGCTACTTTTATGTAAGATTGACAAATCCTATCTAAGTCACTCACATCACTCTGCATGATTTGTAGTATATCCAATAGTCGATTTTATAATCACCATATTACAGACAACGTTTGACGATATTAAAACATGTAACTTCTCATGTAGGGAACAATAGTGACTTCAAGTCAAAGGACTCCGTACACCATGGTCACTATGAGAACCGCTTATGACACTCACGTAACGATCCATGCAGCATTCTCATGGTAGGTCAGTCCAGTATATTATTACTTTAATATGTACCCATGTGAAGACATGATA
The DNA here is from genome assembly GCA_017893485.1 of Hemerocallis citrina. NCBI lineage: Eukaryota > Viridiplantae > Streptophyta > Magnoliopsida > Asparagales > Asphodelaceae > Hemerocallis > Hemerocallis citrina. The sequence goes on from CM030358.1 coordinate 250,556,149, forward strand.
TCTCATATCCATGATCCGTGAGATATGATCACCACTCTATGCACATACTAGTCTCTATGTATTATTGTTGTCCTAATTTATAATAATACTTGACTAGGGACATTTAAGAATAGTGTTATGATTACAACCAAAAGGATCTCACAATCAAGTCATGCACTTGATATCCCATGGTATTGAACCTACTATTCTAAAGACTTTATTATGTTCATTTAATTACAATAAACAACACAATAAATAAAATGCCTCATATATGAAATAAATATCATGATACAATGTAAACTAGTAATGTCAATACACACCTGGCCTTTAGGGCATACACCAACACTGATTGCTCTCACATCGAAAAAAGCAGTATTAGTAAATATGTTTCATGATAGAGTTGCTATTGGGGAAGTTTATTTTCTTCCCTAACTTTTTCTTCAATGAAACTACATATACCTACACAGATAGTTGTGACATGCGTGATCATATCAGTAAAGGTTCATAGGAGAAGGTATCAGCTTTTATATTTATGTTAAACAATTACTTGGTATATTTATATTCTTATAATGTTTGACAAAGTGATTAGTAATTTATGTATGAAGTTGGGTGAATGTTAACATTTTATTATACATGCTTGCTTATATGGTCAGCTACTTTATATTTTTCCTCTTGGGTATCACCTGTTGTAGGAAGTAGATGCAAGAATAAGCTGTTGGGAACACTGTACGTTGGAGGATTCACAGAGATGAGTATTGAATTATTATTTATTTATTTGTTTATTTTGATTAAGGATGTTGAAAAATCTTATTTATTGTCATCTAAAAATTATGAGTTTTTTTTATTGTAAAAAATAATGATAGTCGGGTACATACAAGTGAGTTTACACACCATTTGATCGTAGTATTCTTTGTAATATTCATTATTTTGGATCTGTTGCAAGTTTGTTGAACTATATATATATATATATATATATATATATATATATAGAGAGAGAGAGAGAGAGAGAGAGAGAGAGAGAGAGAGAGAGAGAGAGAGAGAGAGAGAGGTTTCTTCCATTGCAAACAGGTCTGTCTGCACATACCCATTGCGAACGGCTATCTGAGCTGTTGGATCTAGATCCTACGGCTCAGATCCATACTGGCTTTTTTGTGTGAATATTTTTATTTAGATCGTCGTTGGCAACGACGATCTAAGTTATAATTTTTTGAAAAATAATTTTAACTTAGTCCGTCGTTGCCAACGACGGTCTAAGGCAAAATAATCACTTTTTTTCTTTTGAACTCTATCTTCTTTCTCTGACTCTCTCCCTTCTCTATCTTTCTCCTTCCTCGATCTAAACCCTCGTAACCCCACCGAAACCGACCCCCTCTCACTCCGGAGACTCTTCTCTCACTTCACTCTCTCACTCAGTAGAGTTTCCTCGTTTGCACACTCTCTCTCTTCCGAAGCACCTCCCCCAACACAAAAAACCCAAACCCGAATGCTCCTCCTCCTCCTCCTCCGTCCACTCCTGTGGCGCCTCCTCCATTCTCACTCTCTCTCTCACTCCCAATCTCTCATCCTATCCTCGAAACCACTCCTCCTCCAATCTTCGAACTCAAACCGAAACCCTAATTTGGCGACAACACCAAGATTGAAAAAGTTCACAGTAGTGTAAGGTAATGACTTCTACCTTACTAATGACTTCGTAGTTGCATTTGTGACTTACTAGATTGGGAAATTACTTGAATTGATTAAATTAGGCCAATAATTTTGTAGATGTAGTAGTTTGTGTGTAGTATTTTGATGATTGTAGACGTTGAAATTTTAGTCATAGTTGTAGTTGTAGTTGTTTGCTCAAATTGTATTTTTATTCGTATTATTGTTCGATATTAGTAAAATCGCATAAACTGTCCAAAAAAAATCCAAAACTTTGCGGGTTGGTTGGACTCTCACTACACTAGCCATCGGAACTTGTAGAAGTGATTTCCGACTCACGGTTTAAGAGATACGGCCGTGCATCGCTTTTGGTGAACAAAAACTAAAATAAAGTGGTATACGACCGTATCTCACAAACCGTGAGTCGAAACTCACTTCTACAAGTTGCGTTGCCTTGTGTTACGTGAATTCGGTCAACTTGCAAAGTTTTTGAATTTTTTGATGCAATTTGTATGGTTTTCTCATGTTTCTTGAACAAAATCAAATAAACTAAGAAATTTTTTAGTACGGTTACACTAGAAAATCCTACAAACGACCTCCAAAATTACAAAACTTTGTGAGTATGTTGGAATCACGTAACACAAACTACTGCAACTTGTAGAAGTAATTTTCGATTCACGGTTTGAGAGATACGTCCGTATATCGGTTTTGTGATTAAAAACTAAAATAAAGTGGTACACGGCCGTATCTCGCAAACCGTGAGTCGAAACTCACTTCTTCAAGTTGCATTGCCTTGTGTAACGTGAATTCGACCAAATTGCAAAGTTTTTGAATTTTTTGATGCCGTTTGTGCGTTTTTCTCACATTTCTCGAACAGAACAAATAAAGATTTTTTTATAGTACAGTTATACTAAAAAAATACTACAAACGACCTCTAAAAGTTACGAAATATTGCGAGTAGGTTGGACTCACATAATAGAAGCCACCGCAACTTGTAAAAGGCGTCGACATATCGGAACCACCACCGGCATATTCCTCTTCGCAACCAGTGTATCAACCGACGACATCGACGTATTTGAACATGGTTAGTGTAACTTTACATATTTTCATATATTTCGTATGCATGTATTTTTATTTGAAGACGTGATGATTATATAGATATTGTTGTTTAATTTGTAAATTTCAGCCTAATGTAGATTGAAAACACATGAGACACTGTTCAGACAAGTTGCGGTGGCTTGTGTTATGTGAGTCCAGCCTTCTCACAAAGTTTTGTAATTTTTGGAGGTTGTTTGTAGGATTTTTTAGTGTAACCGTACTAAAAAATTTCTTACTTTATTTGTTCATGTTTGAGAAACGTGAGAAAACTGCACAAACAACATCAAAAATTCATAAACTTTGCAACTTGGTTGATTCACGTTACACAAGGAAGCACAACTTGTAGAAGTGAGTTCTGACTCACGGTTTGAGAGTACGGCCGTGTACCACTTTATTTTAGTTTTTATTCCGGTTGATACATTGGTTCCGATACGTCGACGTTTTCTACAAGTTGTGATGCTTGTGTTATATGAGTCCAACCTACTCGCAAAGTTTCATAATTTTTGGAGGTCGTTTGTGGGGTTTTCTAGTGTAATCGTACAAAAAAATTTCTTACTTTATTTATTCTTGTACGAGAAATATGAGAAAACTACACAAACAACATCAAAAAATTCAAAAACTTTGCAAATTGGTCGAATTCTCATTACATAAGGCAACACAACTTGTATAAGTGAGTTCCGACTCACAGTTTATGAGATACGGCCGTGTATCGCTTTATTTTAGTTTTTTTTTACCAAAAGCGATACACGGCCGTATCTCTCAAACTGTGAGTCAAAAATCACTTCTAAAAGTTGCGGTGACTTGTGTTACGTGAGTCCAACATTTTCGCAAATTTTCATATTTTTTGAGGTTATTTGTAGGGTTTTTTAGTGTAATCGTACTAAAAATTTTCTTACTTTATTTGTTCTTGTTCGAGAAATGTGAGAAAACCACTCAAACGGAAAGTAATTATTGGCCTAATTTAATCAATTCAAGTAATTTTCCCAATCTAGTAAGTCACAAATATAACTACAAAGTCATTAGTATGGTAGACGTCATTGCCTTGCACTACTGTGAATTTCCCCAATCTAGATTTTATCGCCGAACTAGGGTTCCGATTTGCGTTCGAAGATTGGAGAAGGAGTGGTTTCGAAGATAGGAGGAGAGATTGGGAGTGAGAGTGAGTGTGGGAATGGAGGAGGCGCAGCAGGAGTGGATAGAGGAGGAGGAGCATTAGCAGCCGAGTTAGGATTTTTTTGGGTTGGGGGAGGTGCTTCGGAAGAGAGAGAGAGAGAGAGCCAACGAGAAAATGATGCTGAGTGAGAATGCGAAGTGAGAGAGGAGGAGTCGCCAGAGTGAAAGGGGGTCGGTTTCGGTGGGGTTACGAGGGTTTAGATCGGGGAAGAAGAAAGATAGAGAAGGGAGAGAGTGATAAAGAGAAGATAGAGTTCAAAAGAAAAAAAATTGATTATTTTTCCTTAGACCGTCGTTGCCAACGACGGTCTAATGAAAAATATTCACACAAAAAAATCAGTATGGATCTGAGCCATTGGATCTAGATTGCTCAGATAGCCGTTCACAACGGGTTTGTGCAAACAAACCTGTTTGCAATGGAAGAAACCTCATATATATATATATATTCAAGTTTAAGTGTAATTTTTTGTGGGATATGTGTTTATAAGTATCAAAAATGGTATTGTATTGTTCTAATATTGTGTGAATGTAAGTGTATAAATCCATGTTTACTGACTGTTGATTATCCTCTAATTGTTTTGCTTGTAGAAGTAGATTAGTATGATATATATATCCAAAGAAAGTGTTTCATACCTATTGAATTATTATTCATTCATTTGTTTATTTATTTTATGAAGGAGATTGAAAATTCTTATTTATTGTCCTCTAGAAATTATTAGTTAGGTATGTGACACGGACAATCAAAACACAAGAAGTTATTTGCGCAACGTGAACTAAAACTCATATGTACATATTCATGAACCAACCACTTCTTAAATATAGGAAGAAAATTTATTCAGAAATATTAAAACAATCATATCCAGTGAAAAGTTAAATTTTCTAAAGTTTTTGTAATATTGTAATCCCATTGACCTATAAACTAAATTTGTCCTTCATTTAAAGAAAACGAAGGATAAAAAAAGCCTTAGAGTGATACGTTTGCAGTTGAACTTATTACAGATACATATTACCAACGCATAGTTGAACTTTTCAAACAATTTTTTGGAGTTCCATATAATTTTACAAGTCCCTTGTTGCTGCTTCTTTCTATGTGGAAGCAAAGAGAACTTGTGAATTCTTTTTTGAAACAATAAAAAGAACTGCTTTTAGTTTTCACTGATCTTGACTATTTGTAACTGATCTTGATTCCTGAATCTGACTCGTTTGAACCGTTGGTACTGATATGGATGGTGACGATCGTTCCGATTGACTTGCAAAAGTCTGAAACATCGGGGTTGGCCCCGGCGACATGGCCTCTGAAGCTCAAATCAGATCTCAGAAAAATATGAGAGAGTTTTAGTAGCAAATTAATGATTACCTAATTTCTGTAGAGGTCATGGGGTATTTATAGCCGCTTAGGGGACCAATTTCAAGATAATGATTTATCTTTACTTCAGTATTTTTGATAGACTTGGTTATTCTTTTCTTCATGGAGAGATCGGGTGAGTTACCCTTTTCTTGGCAAAAAGATAGGGTTGGTTGATTTTCTTCTTCATGAAGAGATAAAAGATGTTGAGTTAGGACTCTTCTCTTGTAAAGATATATGGTTTTTGAACTGTCTCTTATGGATAATTATGAGTTTAAAATAATTTTTAGGTAATTATGAACTTCTTCATGCTAGACTGTTATGACAACCCAGTTTGACAATTCCATTTTGGGTAGTTGGGCTTGAAAGAGGCCCAACTTCCTTTTACAGACCTGATAAAATTTACTGTTTTGCCCCTGAGAGCTTTAAGATTAATGCTCGATTTAAACAGTCCCAGTTTGGTTAAGCTTTTACTCATATCAAAAGCCTCCCACTCCAAATACTGAGTTTCATAGTCTTTGAGGAGCAGTTCGTCCGTTTTTAATGGTTTACAGAACTTATCAAAGTTTTCGAGGATGTTTGAATTTTGCTCGAGATGTAACAGTATTATTCTGAGTTTGTAAAATACTCAGAATTATTTTTAGAATTTTCTGGAGTTTTGTGAATTTTCTAGATTTTTCATAATCATTTTTCCTAATTTGTAATCATTTTTTGAATTTTTATTCAATTTCACAATTTTATAATTAAATTTTAAATATTTATTTAATTATTATAAATTTATAATTACCTTTTCAGAAAATTTTAATGTATTTCAGAATTAATAATTATTTTTGAAAATTTTAATTAATAAATATTTCTAATTTTTAATTATTTTCAGAATTTCTAAATAATTAATTCGATTGATAATTAAATAAAGGAATTAAAATATTACCTGATGATATGGCCGAATTAGAACCATTGATCGCGATTGTGCTCGCTCGCTCACCCTGCCTTACCCAGTGTCAGGCTTACCCGGTGTGAAGCATCGAGTACGCTTTTGGGTGATCCGGGCCGTTGATCATCATGAGTGCGGAAATCTGGGAGATCTGACGGTCTATGTGTCGCCTTACGCCCGTCGTACCCAGTGTCACATTTACCTGGTGTGGCACCGGGTATGGTGTTACGCTGCATGCCGGGGGTGGTGCCACATGTTTGTTGACCGGTCAACATTTTTTTTTGGCGACACGTGTCACTTGGGCACATGCAGCGCACGTGCCCTGCTTTCCTACTCTTTTTCCTTTCTCTTTTTCTTTTCTTTTCTTTCGCGGGATTTTGGGCCTCTCTTTCACCATTTTTTTTCCCTTTTTTTGGGTTTTAATAAAAGATTTAATGGAGGGGGGGGGGGGTTCAATTACCCCCGACTTCTTCTCCATTTTTGCACTTCTTCTTCTCTTTCTCTCTCTCTCCCTCTCCGACCATTTTTCTATCCCAAAAATACTCTGGAAATTTTTTTTCTTCTCCGGCGAACTATTCTAACTATACGGGTCACTTCAGGTAATTTATAATATTTTTTTAGGAAGTCTAGGGTTTAATTCGGCGAAGACTCCTATTCAGGACGATCTGTTGAAGAAGTTTCTACCTCTCGATCCAGTAGAAGAGAGAAGGGGAATGGTGTAGCGGAGCGATCTTTTGTGAAGGCAGAGGAGATTGTAGAGGTTAATAGGAGAGTTGGCGAGTTTGGGAGACTCCCGTGCCTTCTAATTGGCCTGACCCATGTTCGTTAGTATTTTGATGACTTTGGGGATCTGGTAGAGCACGGTCTTCGATACAAGGAGCTCGAGTTTTGTGAGATGACTGAGGCCGACTCCGTCCAGAGTATTTTATCTGAGGCCGATCTTCATACAATTAGAGACAATTTTACAATCCCTCCTCAGTTTGAACTTCTCTTGCCTTCTCTCGAAGCTAGGGTGTGCACGACATTCCCCAACGAGTACCGTTTCTTCTCTTTTGATGCTTTTCATGCAGGTATTCATTTCCCAGGTACACCTTTTTGTCAAGGAGGTTTTAAGGTGGTACATGATCAGCCCGGTATAGTTTGCGCTAAATAAGTGGAGGTAGGCAAGCGCCTACATTCTACAGTGCCGGGCAGTGGGTGCTGAGCCGAGCTTAGTGGTGCTTTGGGTGCTCTTTAGACTTCATCAAAAGAGCAAGTCGGAGTTTTGCTTCAACCTCACTCCTCGTGTTGGGGTGAAACTGATCAAGGTCCAAGATTCGATTAAGAATTGGGAAGATAAGTTCTTTGTAGTGCATAGTCCAGAGCCTTGGGGGATCCCCACTAAATGGTAGACGGCGGTGCCGAAGCAGGTTAGGGTAGAGCCGGAGTTGGGGACTACGGAGAAGAAGTTGTGCGAAGGCCTCCTTAAACGGGAGCTGTTGAGGTGAAAGTAGGTCACGGAGGAAGTTCTCTTTCTGGGGAGTTAGCCTGATAGACTCTAGTACGACTTTAGCTCTCTATTTGCTTAAGTGTTTTAGTGTCTTGTTTTCGTGCATTTTACTTCATAATTTGATGCCTCTCCTTGTTTCCTTTTGGCAGATACCACGGGTATGGACTTTGCGGTGTTCATGACGAAGCGCACTAGGGCTTAGTTCCAAAGCACATGATAGACAGAGAGGAAGTAGATGTGACAAGGCCAGGGGTGGGCTGACGGCTAGGAGCTCGTTGCCCTCTTCGCTTGCTGTGAACTTGGCCTCACCCTATGCGTATTCTTAGAGTCCCACTCCCAAGGGTGCTTTTTTGATGTCTTTGCTCGAGAGGGAGTGCCCACCCCTGACCGCTTTTGCTAACGTGGCTCTCTTTGATCGGTTAAAGATGATCTACGCCTCTGATTGGACCTTCAAGTTGTACGATGGTTTTCTCAGAGACGGATATAGCTATATGGAGGCAATTTGGCATCTCCCGACTCTGAGGGCAAAGCTAGGATGTCCGCGAAGAGATTTGGTAACTCAGCTATGTATTTGGCTCAAGCCAACATGTCAGTATGTGCCGTTGTTTGCTTTCGTTTGTTTATTCTTGAAGTTGTTATATGCATCTCGCTATGTTCTAAAGTTCTTTTGTCTTCTTTTTGTAGATCACCTGCCATCTTAGTAACCTACTCATACAGGTTGCAGAGGAAAAGAAGTGCTGGAGGTCGGAGGTCGACAAGGCCAATTCGTAGAGGACGAAAGCTGTGAAGGCCTGGGAAGCGTCTAAGATCTGAGGAGAGGCCTTTGGTGAGCTAGTTGCTCGGCTTGAGATGGAGTTGAAGAAGGAGGAGGAAGCGATCAGGATGACGGAGGAGGTGGTTTCTCGTGTGAGGATGGAGGTGGAGAACCATATGTTTGCCAAAATGAAGAAGTTCTACCGCTAAGCCATCGACTATGTCATCGAGCGCATCCCCTACTTTGACGGGAGGGGGGGTACCATCTAGGCTTGTAGCCAGGAGAGGAGCTAGCATCAAGGGACGAGGAGGAGGAGGATGAGGTGGAGCAGGGAGAGAATGCTCATATGGAGGCGGAGTCCCTCGTAGGAGGTGTAGGAGCGAAGGGGAAGGAGGTCATTGGGACCTCTTGTAATGCCCCGCCCCAATACTCAGACAATTTTAATATTTTTAGAAGACAAATTAGATACTATGTTGTACAACTGCCCACGACAGGCTGCCTCTCAAAAGGTGGTTAACCAATTAGGTGACTCGCCTCTCAAAAGGTGGTTAACCAATTAGGTGACTCTTGATCATAGGCAATTATATTTATACTCAATTATTTTTTGTACACATCCAATATGGGACTAATATTCTCAATCTCCTTTCACAATTTCCCGTATACATCCCGTGTAATCAAAGTACACGTCACCATTTCAATCTCACATATTTCATTTCCGAAATCAACCCACAGCCCGTGGGCTTCAAATTGCTTAACATCCGGATTTCAAACCGGATTTCAAACCAACCAATTCAAACCAATTTCCGTACATTCATTTAATTACAACCATAGCCAACTACTTTTCAATTCATTTCACCAAATCATATTTCAATCAGCCACACATTTCCAAAGTATTTACTTTTCAATTCATTTCACCAAATCATATTTCAATCAGCCACACATTTCCAAAGTATTTATATATATATATATATATATATATATATATATATATATATATATATTTATTTATTTATTTCACAAATTATGGGGTATTACACCTCTTCCCCTCAGATCCGTCTACCGAGGTGGATTCTTAACTCATCTTCGTTGTTTTTGTAGTAGTTTTTGCTTAGTTGGATATTTTATGTGCCTAATAGAAGACTGGCCACCGCTTGATGTATCTTCATCTCTTTGAATTACAGTGAAAACTTCTTTTGGTATTTGATATTTGTGTTCTTTTTAGCCGACGACGGTTTTCGATGTGTTGGATTTGAATCTTGAATCTTTACATCTTTAGCAGTTTTGATTACCACCGTTGTAGTGACCCCATGCCATCTCCCACTAACAGATTGTCGTGTATATTGGTAGCGGTCCCCGCGATGGCAAGATTTCCTGTCTCCATACTAGGCTATGTATGGCGGAGTTGGGGCTTACTTGCCTACAAGAGAAGCTATTCAAGCCGAAAGTGGAGCTTTACTACTTCAGGAGAGTGTTGACCAGGTGGAATATCAAAGCACACCGTCTTGGTGACTGTCCCCGGGAGACGTCTGTAGCCGATGTGGATGGGTGTTTACGTGATGATGAGATTCCTCTTGCAGAAACTATCGCAGGGAGAGACTTAGAGATTAAATTCCATCGTCGTTCTTTGCTTGTGGCTACAATGGAAAGCGACGAGTTGAAGAACGTGGTACTTAAGAAGAGCATAGAAGTTTCTCACCTGAAAGAGGTCGTCCGTTAATTCTTGGAAGAAACTCATCCAGACTATTCGGTGCGCACTCATACGGTCCGTTGGAAGATTAGGGCGAATGATGCCCACCTTAAGGAGAGGCTTATCGAGCAGGAAGTGGAGATCCATCGGTTGAAGTGGCTTCTTGAGGGAACTAGGACCAGGAACACTTCTTGTTCTCGTGATGTGTCACGCCCTGCTTCCCAAAAATACGGAATACAAGCACGTAATATTGTCCCAGCGAATGACTAACGTCACCCATAAGCTGTTTATCCGATTAAATCAACAATATAATCAATACAGAATAAATGTGTAGGCAATAATAATAGTCTCATGAACAATAATACTTGAAATTAAGCAATAAAAATATCCAAATACAATAATAATCTAACGTCTGGAAACAAATAACAATATTCCGGACACAAGCCCAATACAATAATAAATCCAATCCAAATAATAATATGTCTCAATACATTAAGTTTATTTAAACAATAAGCAATTAGAAAGCAGTAGTCTTCGGACTGTTTGTTCTCCGACTCCAGCAGGCAACTGATCTCCAAAATCTGTAATTTAATAAATTACAGGAAGAGAAAAAAAAAAACAAAACGCCCGTCAGTGCAAGTTACGGGCCGCTTGTAGTGTAGGCACAGGTACATGGGAAAAAGGATAAACTAATAACTTGGAATAGGTATGATAACAAAATATAACAACTAGCATGGCAAGATAAACAAGTGTAAGTAGCATGTAATAAGTGTCGAGTGAATAAATATTATGTAATATTCGATATTAATAGGAACAATGATGAATAATATGCAATGTCGATATTGTGTTAATCCTTAAGTCTATTATTCATTTTAATCATAACTAATGCATGTACTACTGTGTCACATGTGTTCCATACCACAGGTTCGATGCATACAATCAATTTTGTTTAGACTGAGTGGTGAATTCTATAGATCATGTGTCGATAAGGTAATCACTGATACGATACAATATTGCTGCACAATTTATTATAATGATACACTGATTCACGAGTTCACTAGTTCACGAGTTCACGGGTTCATAGGTTCACGAGTTCATGGTTTCACGAGTTCATGGGTTCATGGGTTCACGAGTTCAAGACACGAAAGATTGGGGTGCCATAGTCAGTGCTCCACAATCAATCGGTAAACAGTGGCCGACACAGTCCCTATATTATTCACTACTCAAGTCATTCCCTTAAACCCCGGCTTATTAATTATTTTATTAATGCAACAATATAATATGCAATCTAGAGACATGAGATGAACCATAATAACAATAGGGAAACAATAGGATGATAACATGAAATATGGTGTACTAGATGTCCAAGTAATATGGTATATGGTATTTTACAAGTATTCGACAAGTATAACACGAATGACACAAATGAGCATAACATAACACATGAACAACACGCATATACATAACAAAAAGTGGTCAATCCTAGGTTCATGTCATATATGTCGTGAGGCAACTATGGTCAAATAATCACAATAGAGATAATATCAACAAGAGGATTCACACACAAATTGTCTATAGAACCCAACTACACTACAGGCGATATTTTGTACTTATATAGGTAAAGGAATTTAATACAAGTTACTTGCCTGTTAGACGGTGAATTTGAATACCAAGAATAATGGGATGAGAATCCCAAATCAACGAACTCACGAACTAGTCAATTTAACCCGTACAATACACGTGTAAAAGCAACTCAAGTAAACAAAGAGACAACAGCAACTCCAACAGAGCAGACAAATGAAGAGACAACAGCAATGGGCAAAAGAGATCGTGGCAAGGGCAAGGGCGGCGGGCGGCGACCGAAGGGCAGCGTGAACGGGGATGGGACGGCGCGTCTGGCTTTGACAGGCAGCGGCACTAGTGGTGTTTGGCTCCAAGTTGGCTGTGGTCGAGAGCGGAAACAGGAAGGGGGATAGGAGGGTCTGCAGAGTTGGGTGTGGTGGTTAAAGGGGTGAGGGAGAGTGGCGATGGGGTCGCCGAAAGACGAGGACAAAGTTGGGTGGCCGGAGATAGGGGAAGAGCTGATCGGAGGAGAGAACAGAAGATGGGTTTGGGGGTTTTTGGGTTTGGTCGCCTGTTAATGTTGAGAACGGAGGAAGGACGAGGCAAGGGGGTGTGGTTCTGGGTTGCTGGCATCACAGACGGGGGTCGGCGGCGCAAGGGGGTGGCCGGAGTGGCCGGAGGAGATGACCGGAGGTGGGGGTGGGGTTTTTGGGTGTCTGGCGGGGGGAGAGAACAGAGAGGAGAGAGATAGGAGAGAGATTAGATGACTAGCGTTTGCAATTTGTGTGCAAAAATTAGGATTTGCATTAGAGTTTCATTTATAAGGTACAATTAGGGTACTGGGTTAGAGGTTTAGGGTCCAACAAAAGTGGATTTAGGTTAAGAACAAATGAAATTGGGTTTTAGGGTTCAATCAAGGGATAGATCAAAATCAATAGAGTTTAAATAAAAATAAACACAATTGAATTTAAGAAGATAGAATAAACAAAAATAGCTCAATCAAGAAGAACGAATAATTTCATGAACAATAATTTAAATCCAAATAAATAATTAAATAATACCCATGAATTGAATATAAACTAGGCTTGAAAATAAGTTGGAATTCGCCAAGAAAACTAGGTCTAGTACAATAACAAAATAATTCAATAGATGAATTTTAATTAAATAATCAAGAAACGGCAATTAATTATTATAATAATAAAATCATACAATAAAATAATATCCGGGTTTAACAATTTACTAAAATGACCCTATATATATATATATATATATATATATATATATATATATATATATATATATATATATAAATTGGACTCAAATACAAATAGTTGATCAATAGGATCTAGAAAATAAGATCAACACACATCATTATTTGAAATGAATAAATTTTCGATCGGAAAAACACTTTAATATAAAATCCAAAATGATTTTAACAATTAATGAATTTATAATATCGAAATATAGAAAATATTCAGAAAATATGTATTTACGGGAATGGGGGTTACATGATGAGATAAATCAAGCGGGGTCATTTCATGAATTAGCTTTACGTCCGCACGGGATCTTTAGGAATCCAGGAGATGCCCAAAGCGGAGTGGTCGGTTCATCATGTGTTGCCTCGACTAGAGGGGTAGCGCATGTTGATGGCCACGCGACTCAGACTCAATCTGCGTGTTTGGTCTTCTTTTCAGATCGTTTGAGAGATCGAGGTGGTGCTTCGGTAACCAAGGGGAGTCATAGGCCACATGTGTCCCTTAACAGAAATATTCCCTTGCAAAGAGAGAGTAGAGATGACTCTGAGGGAGACTTGTAATCTTATTAAGTGCTTCTTTTGAACTTGTATTGAGATGTTGATGTGAAATAAAAATCTTCTAAGTGTTCAATCATTTTTTCTTTGAGTCGTATCTTTTTGTGTTTATAGTGGTTGTGGCAACTTTAGTAAAGGGCTGGACCTCCTGTACCCTTATTGTGGCAAGTTGCGGGAGTATCCTTCAGGAGGGGCTTGGCTTCGTTTTTGTTAATCGGGGTACCTATCGCGTTGCGAAGCTTGCTCCGAACTCGATTGGTTGTACATTGCTAAAGCAACTTCGTGCCAAGGGTTTAAACTTCGAACATGTTTTCAAGCATTTTAGGAGCAGATCGAGTGGCTAGTTGAGTCTCTGAGCTTGCTCGGGCGTATGATACTTGACCTACTCTATGAACCACAAGTATGGACTCCGAATAGGTTGACGACAAGTTTTGGGAGCAATCAAATGGTGAGGCATGCCCTGCACACTTACTCGGTGGCAAGTGGCTAGAGTGACTCTAACAACCATGAGTATGGGCTCCGCACTTGTCCGGGTGTTTTTATCGAAGTAGATCGAATGGCAAGGCATGCCCTGTCCTTACTTGATGGCAAGTGGCTAGAGCGACTCTAAGAACCATGAGTATGGGCTCCAAAGAGGTTGATAATAAGTTTGGTAAGCAATCGAATGGCCAGGCGTTCCCTGCACACTTACACGGTGGCAAGTGGCCAGAGTGACTCTAAGAACCATGTGTATAGGACTCCGTACTTGTCCTGAGGTTATTTTGGGAGCAGGTCGAATGGCGGGGCATGCCCTGCCCTTGCTCAGTGGCAAGCTGCTAGAGCGACTCTAAGAACCATGAGTATGGACTCCAAACAAGTTGACAACGAGTTTTAGGAACAATTGAATGGCGAGGCATGCCCTGCATACCTACTCGGTGACAAGTGGCTAGAGCGATTTCAAGAACCATGAGTATGGACTCTGCACTTGTCCAGGGGTTATTTTGGAATTGATTGAATGACGAGGCATGCCCTGCCCTTTCTCGGTGGCGAGCTACTAGAGCGACTCTAAGAACTATGAGTATTGACTCTGAACAGGTTATGGACGAGTTTTGGGAGCAATCGAATGGCTAGGTGTGCCCCGCACACTTACTCGGTGGCAAGTGGCTATAGTGACTTTAAGAACCATGAGTATGGACTCCGCACTCATCTGTTGGGGTGCTTAATGAGTAGTTGTTATTGCTCAGGGGCGGACCATGTGTCTAACTCATTGTTTGCATTCGGTAAAATTGTACAAGAAATTTGCAAAAGAAAATACTAAATTTTATTAAACTAAGTGGCTGCTCTGGTTGATAGCTTTTATTACATGTTGTGGCTGTTATTATTGTAGGTCATTATTGCATGTTTGAAGCTAACTACTAGGGAAGGACGTTAAGAGTCCTCGTTGTACTTCAGGTGCTCGGTATTCCAAGTCCTTTGATATCTTCTTCCCTTGTAACCCCCCGAGTTTCGTACTCAGGAAACTCGGGACACAAGACAGAATCTTTACTTCAAGTAGTCTCACAACACAGAAAATACAAGAAATTAAAAACTTTTATTGCATCCCAGAATGTTACATTGTACAATACAATCTTACATAAATTTTACATCATGAATTACATCACTAAATTTACTGTACAAATTTTACAATCTCCACTTGGACGTTCCAGGCAGCTCGAGTCTCCTGCTTCCACGATCCAGGAGACCTGCAACTAAACAGACTATGAGCACGTCAGTTGAATGCAACTGACGCAATGCTGATAAAATCAACGACTTCCCAAACTCGACAATCAATATTTGATGCAAAAAGAAAATGTGTAGTCAAATCACAAGTGTTAATGTATGTTATGCCCTGGAGTCTAATGCAGAATTCCAAATCTACGCAATGCACTTACTCTAATGCAATTTATTTGGAAACGTATGCATCCCATACTGCATACTTTTCTAAATGCAACTTCAATGAAAACGTATGCATTCCATACTACATACTTTCCAAGGAGTTTGTAGTCTTCAGATCACAGAGTTCGATCCCCCGCTATGCATCCTACTCTTATACTCATACCAGTTCTTGATAGTTAACTAGTGATTGATGAGGTTGCAGTTGTTCTGTCTAATTTTCGCCACTGCAGTCAATAGTGGTATCCAAGTTTTCCACTGTTCCCTGACACCCGGACCTTACTCAAAAGTTGCTAGGACATCAAGGTAGCCCCCAAGCTCACGAAGTGGCACCGAGACACGTAGAGCCACACTCTAGTTCTCTGTCCGTACCCAATAATATAGAACTTGACGGATTAGTTGGGTCCATTCCCTACATCCGACAGAAGAACCTACCATTACCCTCCCATTCTTATCACTGCACTTCAGGAATTAACAGACGAGATTGCGCAACCTATGCTCCCAACAAGTGAGAAGGCAATGAACGTGCTCCCTTGACAGGCGAGTACAACCACCCGACTAGTGCATGTCCTAACAATACATAAGTCTACTGCAAATTTACAGGATATTGTTACCTAGTGCACCAATCTAATCTAGGTTTTAGTGACAATAATTAACATCTATTATGTACACATGTTTAGTGAAATTGGGTCAATTACTTACTAGTTAATTACTCTATCCTTTTCATTATATTCTCAAGTGGAACCCATCTTGACCTAACAATGACACGACATTGGCGACTCGATCTTCGTCGATCGCCATCGCCTCTTGCTTGGATCTGGACCATGTTTCCAGCCCGCGATCGACCTTCCTTGGTTTAAAATCCAACGGTGCACGAGAAAATGACTCATCCACAGTATCTCGAGGTGACAAAGTTACTAATTATCAAGGATCAAATGGATTGATAGTCCTTATGGATTGATGATCCTTAGGGTGATAACCATTACCCTAAACAATCTAATGTATATAGCTATTCACACTTCAATTTAATAGACACTAACAAGTCTAACTTAAAGCATGATCAAACATAAGTCAGAAGAAAATTAACTACTTTCTAAGTCCATGATAAAGCTCTAGTACGAGGATAGCTTAACACACTCAAAATAGTAAGCTAAATCATTCAACATACCACTAGTGCAACTTGCAAAAATCATAATTAATCACCTACTTAATGGAAATCCATGATTTTAGATTCTACAGAAAGGTCTTGAAATCTACTTTGCTTATTCATTTGGAAACATTCTCAAAATAAGAAAACTTAGTGATGAAAAAGGCCTCATACTGAGATGCATTTAAAATCTCAAAATTTACAGGACTATTAACCAGTGTGTACTAAAAACTCTTTTAAAAATTACAAACATCTCGAAATCTAATGAAATTTGGTAACCATGATCTAGACACATATAGTCAGTACATATCCAAAATATAGCTCAAAACTCCAAGTGTACACAAAGTTATGACAAATTGAAATAAGATGTAAATTTAAGACTGTGTGTATATGGTTTCTCAACCACAGCAGCAAATCGTAAATTAAAGAGAGCATTTGGTATTCAAAAATTATGAAACTTCGTGGAAATATTCCATATTGACTTAGGATACTACTGTAGAATTTTCATGTTCAAATTCGTTTTTATCATAGGGTTATTCATTTCCTAAGTCCTCCTAATGAAAACAAGGCTGAAACAATTTTATCCCAGTATACAAACATGATTTTGTTAAATATCAAATCATCTAAAAAATTACAAAAATTGGTGGGATTGCTACAGACACATACATGGAACATGCATAAAATTTTTAGCTCAAGAGTCCTAATATTTTGGAATGAATAAACTTTCAACAGAATACAAAACTTATTGAGACAAAACCTAAATCAGTTCAATATTTCTCTTACCCAGCATAGGTGTAGCATTTTCTCAAAATATCAAATGTCATCCAAAAATTACGACAAATTGGGGAATTGATAAAGACATGCATGATAACCTACAGTAAAAATTTCAACTCTAAATTTATTTTAATCATGAAGATATGATTTTTAAAGTCAAGCATGTTAAATTCACACAGAGCAGAAAATTTATCTCACTCCAGCAACATTATGGAATTTATTAAAATATCAATATATATTCAAAAATTACGAAATTTGGTGGAGTTCATAGGTACATAATCAAGATTTTACCGTAAAAATTCCAAGTCTAAATTCCATCATTTCATAAAGTTATAATTTTTCTAATTACTCTTGCTACAACTTCACAAGTTCAAGCCTTTTCCTATCAATTTGCCATCTAGCTCAAGTATTGAATTTTACACATACAAAAATCTTCATTCATACTACTAGCAACCAAATCAGTAACATTAATCATTCATCATTCATCATTCATAAAAAAATAATCAACATGCAAGAGTTTAGAAGACACCCACAATTTGAAGATTGTTGATTTCTCTTCTTCAATATTCTTATGCCTTGATGGCTCCTCCTCCTAGCTCTCCCTCCACTTAAGCTTGATGAAAATATTTATTGGGTGTGTAGGAATTTAGAAAAATAAAATGAGAGATTTTTGAAGCATGAAGATTGTAGGGTTTAGAAAAAAATAAAGGAGGGTTCTTGATCCACATTAGGGTTTTTTATACATGGGAGAGGGGGGGGGGGGGGGGTGACCATACTCCAATCAAGCCAATGGTTTTAAAAGTGACCCATGGTTTATTCTAGGGTTAGGGTTTAATTAGGGTTTAGTATAAAGAATTATACAAACATACACATATACATATATTCATACATACATCCATACCCATATAAAGGCAAATGCATACACGATACATTTATATGTATCAAGACAAGCATACCCATACTCAAAAGAAAATGTTTGTATGTATATATAAAAAAATAGTTTACTATTATAGAAACACTATATATTTCGTCTCGATTATATTTGAGATAATATGTCTCAATACTTTACTCAATTAAAATTGAGAAAAAATCATTAATACATGCAACTTTCAATTGTGCATGGACTAATGTACAAAATATTTATATACTATTTTGTGGGGTCTTACATCCCCCCCCCCCCCCCCCCCCCCCACAAAAAAAAAGGTCTTGAAGTCAGTAATCTCCTGGGTGCGAACCATTTGTGAGACCTTGTACGGTCCTTTCCAGTTAGGGTCGAGCTTTCCCTTACATGGGTTGGATATCTCAAGCTTTCGAAGGACTAGGTCCCCCCTCTTTGAGGTTGGACAGAACGACCTTCTTGTTGTAGAAATTCTCTATCCTCTGCTAGTAGATATGCCTTTACAAGGCAAACTTCTCTCAGACTTCTTCAATGAGATCTAGATTGGCCCAGAGGTCATTTGAGTTCTGCTATTCGTTGATGCACTACAACATTTACAATATACACCGGCATATATTCCCCGGTGTTTGATTAATCGCACCAGGGTAGGATAAGACCAGGGATGGTCCTATCCTGTACATCGTTATACGCTGGCATTTTTTATGAAATGCCGGGGAAGTATGTTATTCACCGGCATTTTTTTTTAAAAACGCCGGTGAAGGTAAAGCGATAATTATTCCACAAATCCACTACCTTACACCGGCGTTTTTATTAATAAATGCCGGTGAAGTTACTGAGATAAAACCCCAATTCTGCCGAACCCTAACTTTTCGCTTTTTTCCCAAACCTCAATTTTATTTTGCACGCGTGCGCTGCCAGTCCGCCTCCTTCCCTTCATCGCCTTTCCCGACCTCTCCTCCGCCGTCGGAGGTTGTCCCACCTTAGTCCCCGCCTCTCTAGCGTGTTCAATCTCTCTTTCTCCCCAAAATATTCCTGATCCGACCTCTTTGAAATGTTGCCGTTGCCGTAGGCCCCGCCGTCGCCGTCTCCGTAGCCCCCATCATTGCCGTGTCGCTTGCCACCGCTGTTGCCCGCCTGATTCCTCCCCTGTCCCCCCACCGTCGACAACTTCCGACATTGAGTGTGGTATAATGCTTTATTCTTCTCGTTGGTTTGAATTATTTATCACGTGCAAAGTATTAATGTTATCATTGTGCTAAGTATAGTGTTTTACTAATAAGTAGCCATGAAGAAAATAAATACAGAGTCTTATTGTTCTTCTTGTTATCATATTTACCGTATGGCATCCTCGTTGTTCGCCCTATTTCTCTCAACAGCAAATATCCTTTGCCATCATCATCTCCTTGAATGGATAGCCATATTCAAGGGAGACTATATTTGAATCGATATTAGACTTGAACACAAGGTGTTCGGTAAAATGCCACAAAGGTAATTGACATAATTTCCACCAATGTGGTTTAGGGTTGTGTGAATAGAGTAGATTGTATTGAGATTTAAGTGTTTTTGATACATTTTTTGCTGAGATTTATTTATTAAATAGTTATTTGTTATACCGTTTATTTAATTTCCACTGTGGAAGGTTTTAAAAAAATAGGTGAAATTAATTATAAAAACCTCTTTCAAATTTAATACTATTTAATATATCAAATTTTAATTTCAGATTGGGTGCTATTGTTATAATGGATAGAAGTTGGATTAGTAAACCACGATTATCCAAGGAGTACCGGGATGGTATTAAAGATTTTATTATCTTTGCCAAACAAAATTTCCGTGATCCCAACCTAATTCTTTGTCCATGTCTTCGGTGTACAAATTGTAATTTGAGGACATGTAACGTACTACATACACATTTGGTTGTCAATGGTTTTCTTCAAGGGTATACACGGTGGTTTTGTCATGGAGAGGGTCATACGTCAGCTCCTGTTTGTCCGGTTGTATTAGAAAATAAAGATGATCCCTTAGTGAACGATGACTTAAGTGTTCCCGATGAGATGCATGCTTTGGTGCAGGACGCCTTGGGAATTCATAATGTTTCATTCCACACCGAAATTCCAACAACCCAAGTTCATAATGAGTCAACAGAAACATCACATATTGGTGGTGGGGTGGAGGAGGAAATGCCCGGGCCCGGCCCTGAAATTAATAAACAGCACGAATCCTTCACTAAAGTTCTTGAAGATGCTAGTACTCTGTTGTATCGTGATTGCACCAAGTTTTCTAAGTTCTCATTCATTATCAGACTAATTCAGATCAAATATTTAAACGGGTGGTCTGCCAAGTCCTTTACTATGCTACTTGAATTGTTGAATGAAGCATTTTATGATATTTGTATTCCAAACTCCTATAAAATCAAAAAATTCCTAAATTCTTTCGATCTAGGGTATAAGAAGATAGCAGCATGTCCAAATGACTGTATGCTTTTCACAAGAGGTAACGAAAGTCTGGAGAATTGTGAAGTTTGTTGTTCTTCGAAATGGGCAGAAACACCAAATCAAGACGATCAAACCAGTGGGCCTATTAAGGGAAGTAGGAGAAAGAAGTCTGCCAAACTATTGCGTTACTTTTCTCTGATTCCTAGGCTATAAAGACTGTTTATGTCTTCAAAAACTTCTTCTGATATGAGATGACATGCTGAAGGTCGTAATAATGATGGAATTCTTAGACATCCTGCTGATTCTCAATCTTGGAAAAAATTCGATGAAAGATATCCCAATTTTGCAGAAGATCCTCGCAGTGTGAGACTTGAATTAGCTAGTGATAGTTTCAACCCTTTTAGGCAATGAGTAGTACATACAGCATATGGCCTGTTGTGTTTATACCATACAATTTTCTCCCTTGGAAATGCATGAAGCAGTCCTCATTTATTTTGTCCATGATAATTCCTGGACCAAAAGGTCTCGGAAATGTTATAGATGTGTACCTACAACCGTTAATAGATGAACTTCAGAAATTGTGGAAGGGTGTTCCAACCTATGATGCAATGGCTAAAGAAACATTTTCTCTTCAGGTCGCGATGACTTGGACAATCAATGATTTTTCCGCATATGCAAATTTATCCAGATATAGTACTAAATAACGTTATGCATGTCGTTGTTGTGCTGACCAAACTAATTCAAGGTGGTTGTACAATGGCAGAAAGTTTTGCTATATTGTTCATAGGAGATGGTTGCATGACACACATATATTTCAGGCAGAAACAGTGATATTTGATGGTACCAATGAGTGGGGACATGCTCCTAGAGTTTCTTCTAGGTCAGATGTTTTGAGGCGGGTAGATGGTCATCAGTTCAAATATGGAAAAGAACCACAAGTCAGCAAAAAGGACAAGAAAAGAGCAAGGGAGGAGCAACATGAGGAGACCGATCTATGTGACGAAGATGAGTATCACAACATGATGGATTTAGGTGCATGGAAGAAGAAGAGTATTTTCTTCAAGTTGCCGTATTGGAAATTCAACTTATTATGACATAATTTAGATGTGATGCATATCAGAAAAAATATTGGGGAAAATTATATAGGAACAGTTATGGGAGATGACCGGAAGACAAAGGACAATCTCAAGAGCCACCTTGATTTGAAGTCAATGGGCATCCGACATGAGTTGCACCCAGAGGAATTACCGAACGGGAGAGTAGGCCTACGCCTACCTCCTGCAATCTATTCAATGTCAAAATCGGAGTTGGAATTATTTTACAAAGTTCTACTGGAACTTAAAGTTCCGGATGGCTATTCTTCTAACATAGGAAGGTGTGTGAACTTTAAGGAGAAGAGGCTTCAGGGTCTAAAGTCACACGAATACCACATCTTGATGCAGGATCTCCTTCCTGTGGCCCTAAGGTCTTCAATGTGTGAGCAAATCACTACTGTCCTGAAAGATTTTTATAGTATATATAAAGGAATTTGCTCAAGAGTGCTTCGTGTTGAAGATATTGACCAATTGGAGCAGCGTGCGGCATTGACACTTAGTAAAATGGTGATGATATTTCCTCCATCGTTCTTCACTATAATGATTCACTTGATAATCCACCTTACTGGTGAAGCCAAAATCGGGAGTCCTATTCATTATCGGTGGATGTATCCCATTGAGAGGTAAAGGAATTCATGCATCTTACAAACCTAAATTCTCAATAGCTAATTTCTTGTATTCCCATACACCATTCTAATTCATTAATTTTACATGTTTAGGTACCTTTATCGACTTAAGTGTTATGTTAAAAATAGACTATATCCTGAAGGCTCAATAGCTCAAGGGTATCTATCAGAGGAGTGTTCAATTTTTTGTTCCAGGTATCTGCCGGGTGTAGAGACATCTTTGACTGGCCGAGGAGAAATCCAGACATTTCCAACCTTGATGGGGCTAAATATCTTTTCAATACCACTGGCACTACTATTGATAAAGTTGATGCATTTGAATTAGATAACTTAACATGGGAACAAGCACATCGATATGTGCTAGACCACCATGCATCAGTGGAGCCATTTCGAAAGTAAGTCGGTTTTTAATTTAAATTGAATATAATGAAAATTGTAGAGTACGATATTAACTTAAATTTGTTTTTTCTTATTCATTTCCCTATATTTCGGCGAATATGTTAGATACATCAAAAGAAGGGCTAGACCAAGAAGACTGCAACCACGTGGACAAAACAAGTTGATGAATAAAAAATTTCATAAGTGGTTTGAATCTCATGTAGGTGAATTAAGAAAATGCAAGTCATTCTTGATTATATCTTAATTATTCACGGTGCCGATACGATTTGTGCAATGTTTATAGGTACATTCTTTGGGTCCTAAAGGTGTGTCATCTGAAATAAAAAAACTTGCCAAAGGTCTCCATAAGATGGTCAAAAGATACGGAGGATATATATTTAATGGCTTTAGATTTTGTACTAAGGATGGTGAATGGAATTTAAAGTCTCAAAATAGTGGAATGGTAGTGAATTCTAAGACTAGAAGATATGCTTCCCAGTCCGACACGAGGCATGTAGATGGAGATATCGACTACTATGGGGTGCTTATGGATATCATTGAGTTGAATTATTTTGGTCATTTTCGTGTAATTTCGTGGGGATTAGACTGAGTTTGATAGAAATTTTGCTAATAACAAGGATAAGTTAGGATTCACAGTTGTAAACTTCTCAAAATTGATTCATACCAGTACACACATTAGCCACGAACCATTTGTGTTTCCATCCCAAGTGCTACAAGTGTTCTGCATTAAAGATCCAACCTTGCCAAAATTATATGTAGCTCTTATTATGCAACCAAGAGATGTATTCCAACTGGGCGATACTTCAGAAAATAAAGACGATGAAGTCATGAACAGTTACATTGCTTCTGAGTTTCCTATGTTTGATGTAAACACAACCGACGACAGTATTTGCCCTACTTGGCTCCGTAGGGATGGAGAAGAGGGTGATATATTGGAAGATGTTGTATTGTTGTTTTCAAGAGAATGATATACTCCTTGGTTTTAAGACTTGTTGTATCACAACAAGTCAATTTTTCATAGTGATTTCGCTATTTGTATCACAAATATTATGTACGCATCAATTTGTAGTGATTTGCTTGATTTTCCATTTAAAAATTATATGTCTTCTAATATTCATGTCCTAAATCTTGTTGTAACATTATATGTCTTGTAATTTTGAACATGTTGTATGTTAATCTAATAATTTGTTTTAACTATCTGTTAATTTTTCTTCTCTAAAGATTTTATTGATTCTGTGACAGGTACAAGATGTCAAGGCGAGCAAAAAGGATCACCATAGTGGAAGGCAACGAAGGGCAAGGGGAGGAGCAGCCATTATATAATAGTGGCAGTCAAACGAAGGAGGGAGAGGGAAGCACGCCCACTGTTAAGAAACAAAGACGGCGAACAAGGATGACAAATGTATGGAAACAGAAGAATGATGAATGGATTGTTGTGGAGGACAACACTCTCGGACAGCCGGTGGGAGATACTGTAAGTAAATTTGCGTCGTTCATTAGTGTAATTGCAAGGAACTCTCACATAATCTCTTTTGTCATACGAGAGTTGGCCGAAGGTACCTAAAACGACAAAGGCGAGTGCTCATTCAACAATCAAGGTATTTCCCATAAAAAAAACTAAATGAATGATAGTTGATTTATGCAATTCAGTTATTCTTTTGTTAATCATTTTAAATTTTGTAGCAATACTTCTCTTTTCCGGACCCACTCAATTCCTTGGTTGAAAAGTCATTGTCGAAGAAGTGGAGAGACCGCAAGAGTGATTTGAAGGCAAAGTATTATGACAAAACCCGGTCCGAGGCAGATAATGCAAGGGATGTTCCACCCGAGGTGGAGCCTTCGGATTGGCAATTCTTCGTTCACTGCTGGAGTTCGGCGGCTGGGCAGGTAATTACAATACTAATCAACATTTAATGACATCGTGATTGTATAATGAAGTCATTGTGGAATGTACAGAAAATGGCGGAGGTCGGTGTTGCTAGTCGTTCAAAGCAACTTGTGTTACACATCGCTGGTACACAGAGCTTTGCTCTCATTCTGGAAGAAATGGTAAGCGCAATCAAATTGAACAGTTTTGGCTTTCAGTTATATGTTTATAATGAAGTAAACTTACTAATATATAGGAAGAAGAAATGGGTCCTACGAACTTTGGCGATATAGATTTTTTCGACGCCACTCATAGGTCCAAAGATGGGACATTTGCGACCCCTGTGGCAGGGCTCATTGTGGTACTCCTTAGTTATATAGATTCTTTTATTTTGACAAAATAATGTCCAAATTGAATAAATATCTTGTATTTTGTTAATTCCCGTCCTTTTACACACTGCGGCTAAAAATAAGTATGATAAAATCTCTTCCACTTCTTCCTCCGACTCTATGGCGGCTTCCACCGACCCATTAACCCGGCAGCGCCTTGCCTTGACTGAAGTGAGGGAAAAAGAGAGACATGGTCGTGTACGTGGTTTGGGGCTAGGACCAACCCCTACTCGGTTCTTCGGCCGCCGTGCATCTACCTCTAGTGGGACTCAAAACGAGGAGATGACAGAATTGAAGGCACAAGTGGCACTCCTACAAAAGCAGATGTTACAATTAATAAGGCAGCAATCTCAAGTCCCACCACAGATAATTTTTAAAGTTGTTAGAGAGGCCATTTATGTTTGGCGAGAGACCATTTATAAGTGCATGAAATAATGGGTTTGATCTATCATGCACACTATATGGTTTATTTCAACTGATGACTGTGATGTTCATGTATTCCATCTCAGCAAATTCCATCTGTCATGCACACTGTATGGTTTCCATCTATCATGCACACTGTATGGTTTATTTGAAGTCATGTTCATGCACACTGTATGGTTTATTTGAAGTGATGACTGTGATGACTGTGATGTTCATGCTAGTAGCACAAATGAGTGGCCCTTTTTCTGACAATCTTAACATGGTAACATGAATTGAGCAAAACCACACTAGCAGGAGTCGAGTCTTCTTTGTGTGAACTGCTTAACAGTTTCATGTTACAGTCATTACACCTCAAATGTTTGGAACAATGTTGACATTTTGGTGCCTTTGTTGGGTCCCTCCTCTCTTTTTTTTACCTCTACGTAGTATGGGGATCATTTCCAAATTAAGTTTTATAGGAAGTGCTTTTCGCTATCCCGTTGTTATCTTAGAATTATTGACCATGGCTTTTACTTTGTAAAACTATTTGCTTTCTGAACTGTACTTCTTTCCTTCATCCTTAGCCATCATTTTGATCCAGTAAACTTCTATATGTTAGTCAAACCCCATAACAAAGTTACAAACTTTGTACCTCTGATCCCCAATTGTCAACTTTTTTGGTGATATTAAACTATCAATGAGGAACAAACATCTGAATAGTTATACATGCATCAAGTCTTAGATGAAAGTTGTGCCGTTGATTGTGCCTAAACCTGTCATCGTCATCAAAATAAGCTTTGATGGGTGTCAGTATTTGAAGGTATTCGGTAGTGAAAGAGACATGGGAAGAGAGAGAGGAAGAGTGGGGTTTTAGATGGGAAAACATGCTCCCTATTTTATGCACATGAGAGCTCACAGTCCCAACATTTCGACCCTATGCATTCAAGTATTGAATTTAATTCTATGATATTCCATAGCTTTCAATTTTTTGACTCCATTTTACCTGCTTGAAGCTTGGAAAATGTCATCCATCACAATTTCTTTGATGCTGTTACATTACTTTTGATTCTGTATTGTCAAATAGAAACTTCTCCTACTGATATGTTTCGGTAAAATGGGATAAAATAATTTGATTAAAGTAAGGACTAAGCTGTTGTGCAATGGCAAGATTACTTGTTGCAATGTGGTTGAGATTTAGTTTACAACGGTCTATAACCTTTGCCTGCAAGGTAAGTAAGGTGCATGTATAGCAGGTTAATTACATTACTAATTAATGAACTAATTTCCTACCTAATGCATAGCTTGTGATGTTAGTCAAAACCCATATACATGGGCACAAATTTAATCAGAATATTTTTTTTATTTTAAAAATGCATGTTTCTTTGCCCTAATTACTCGATGAATTTCACAAATTAATCCCTTCAGCTGAGAGCAATTTTCATGCTCTGAGTATGTATTCTTTTAACTCATCCTAGTCTTTCCTAGAGCTAAAGGAGTAGGAATGATGTATAAACCAAATTATCACACATGCATGCACGCACATGATATATATGTTGATAACTTGGACAAATTCCAAACCAAAAGAAGAAGAAAGAAATGGAAGGAAGAAGACCTTCCAGGTCTACTGCAATTGTGGGTGTGTTAGTGAGGAAAAGATGGAGCTAGAAGTACTTGATGAAGAGGGAGGAATGGAGAATAGAGAGAGATGGAGAAAACCATGGATAATTAAGCCTAAGGTTGCGCTCTGGCAGCTGATGCAGTGAAAGGAGGGATGAGCCTGTAATGGTGGGATGCTGGATTTGGCAGATGTGGTGGTGCTGGCAGAGCCGTTGTCATGCCTGTATATATATATATATATATATATATATATTCAAAAATAATTACACTTGGTTAGAAATAAATATATATATATATATATATATCGGACAGAAGTTAAGAAGAACTAATTGAATTCGTACGAGCTAATTAGTCTTAATTAATTTCTTTTTCTCCCTAGGAAGTTGTCTTTTGTAAAGCATGCATTTTGATTGAAGTAGCTACCTAGCTAGTTGGAACTATATGTAGTTTCTTTATTAATTTAACTGATTACATTATAGTTCATTGGTACTGAATCATGCTCATATTTATGTAAGTTGCAATTGTAAGAATCAGATTCGATCAATTGAAAAATGTAAGGGAAAAAGAAAAAAAGGAGATAAGATGAGACTAATTTAAATGAAAAAAAATATAGGTGATCAACTAGAAAAGAATGATCAATCAACTGGTCAGCTAGATTAAGTTCTAGCCCCTTATTGGTTTTTAATATTATATTTGTTCGAATGTTGAGGATACTAATTTATATGTTGTGATATTTATTGGATTGTTGAGATATTTATTAATTTTGTTTTGTTTTGTTTTTTTTTTTTTGTCAAACAGAGCGGTCCTATCAACCCATCAAATGTGAGTCGTGCAGATCAAGGAAATTCAGCTGATGAGAATTGAAGCGACTCGAGGGGTATGATGTAGTGGTCGGTCAAGTCTACATTGTGTGTTGTCGTATTTGTTGTTGTGTGAACTACTGTTTCGTATTTGTTGTTGTTGTGTGAACTACTGTTATATTTGAATATTATGAACATTCTGAACTATGTGGTGATTTTGGATAATTAATGGAATGTACGATACTTTATTATCCTTAATTCTTGTGTTTGATTGTGAATTGCATTAATATCTCTGAAATTGGTTGAATTATTTGTGAATTGATTTACAGGTGAGTGAAATGATATCGTGAATTGAATTGTACTGTATTTTTTGTTTTTTTGAAAATAATGTATACAGCGCAGATTTTTTTTTTAAAAGAACATACACCGGCATTTCATAAAACGCCAGTCTATCTTAGTGACCAATTGAAAACCACGATAGAGCGGCGTTTTATAAACACCGGTGTAACCGTCAGCGGAAACAGCAACAACATACACTAGCATTTCCAAAACGCCGGTGTATATAAAATTTTATTTGGGAAATTAGATAGAGTGGCGTTTATAAAATGCCGGTGAAGATTTTAGGGGAGAAAAGCGGTCATTTGGAAATACATATACACCGGCGTTTTACGAACGCCGGTGTATATTAGGCCAATACCGGCATTTTGTAAAATCGCCAGTGTATACCGCATCAATTCCGCGATGCTCGATTTGGCGGTATTTGTACCGGCATTTTCGTAAACGCCTGTACATTCTACTATGTCGTTTATAAATGCCGGTGATTTGGAGAAAAAACACCGGGAAAGGTGGTGCCTATTGTAGTGATGGAGAGAAGGCGAGGGGAAGGTAATCCTACGTTCAAAGGGATGAATGCTTCTATGCGGAAGGTGAGGTTGAATGAGGATTCTCCCGTTGGGATTCTCTTTATGGTCCTGTAGGAGCAGAGCATGCCCGGGAGTTCTTCGACACATAACCCCTTTGGTGCTTCACCAAGTCTCTTCTTGAGGCCATCCAAGATTTGCCAATTGACGTTCTTAGCTTGACTGTTGGTCTGGGTGTGGATAGAGTTGAAGCATTGTTCAATCCCCAGATCGGTGCAAAACTTACATAATCCCTTGCCCACAAATTAAGTTTCATTGTCGGTGACTAGTGTGCGGAGAATTCCGAGCCGGCGGACTATGTTTTTCCAGAAGAATTGCTGAACCATATGCTTTGTGATTGTTGCTAGTGGTTCAACCTCGACCCACTTTGTGAAGTAGTCGATGGCTACCCTTAGAAAAATTTGTTGCCCTGTGGCGGGGGAAATGGTCCCAGTGAGTCCATTCCCCACATTGCGAAGGGGATGGGGTTTGACATAGAGCTGAGGTTGGCTTGGGGTTCCCGCTTGATGGAGGAGAGTGGACTAATAGTATCCATGGTTGAGAATTTTTTGTGCAAGAGACCTCGTGCCTAGGTGACTACCTCTTATTCCTTCATGTACCGCTTTGAGGGCATAATCAGTCTCTTCGGAGGAGAGGCATTGTAAGTAAGGTTGGCCATCAACTTGGGTGTAGGAGCGCTTGTAGAGGACTCTCTCGACAAGTGTATATCTCCCAGCCTTCACTCGGATCTTTCATGCTTCTTTGGGGTTTGATGGGAGGACTCCCTTATCGAGGAAGTCAATCAAAGGTTTCATCCAGCAATCTCTGGGTATTTGGGGGGTGATGGATATGAGCTCCAGTGTCTCTTCTTCGATGCTTGGCTTGAGTAGGACCACAATAAGCACAGTATGGTCAAGTCCATCGAACGGTGAGGAGGCTAGCTTGGAGAGGGCATATGCTTGCCTGTTTTCCTTGTGTGGGATGAGAGTGACTTCGGCTTCTTTTAAAGTTGACATAAGTTTATTCATATTGGCCAAGTACTTGATCATGGGGTCATCTTTGGCTTCATGTTCACCCCGATTTTGATTCACTACTAGTTGAGAGTCGCTGAACAATCTGACTCTTCGTGCCCCTACTTTCCTTGCTAAGAAAAGCCCGACGATGAGGGCTTCATACTCAGCCTCATTATTGGAAGCTAGAAAGTTGAGGCGCAGTGAGTATTGGAGGGTGAACTCGTCAGGACCTAGCAAGATGACTCTGGCTCCACTCCCTTCAGGGCACAAGGACCCATCCATGTAGACACTCCAAAGTGGGGGGTTGTCTCCTTCCACGGGGGGGGGGGGGGGGGGGGGTCGGGAATGGTGCTTTCGACAATGAATTTGGCCAAGGCTTGGGCCTTGATTGATGTTCTCGGTTGATAAGTTATATCACGTTGACTTAACTCAATGGACTCCTTCATAAGTCCCCTAGAACTTTTTGGCTTGTAGAGGACTTGTTTGAGTGGCTGATCAGTGAGGACCCAGAGGGAGTGCGCTTAGAAGTAGGGTCAGAGTTTTTCGGGCGGTTGTAACTACTGCTTAGGCCATCTTCTGCATCTTTGAGTATCGAAGTTCGGCATTGTGGAGTACCATGCTTACAGTGTAGATCGGCTTTTAAGCCCTATATTCTTCCCTTACTAAGATGATACAGAGGGTCTGATATGAAGTTGTCAAGTAGAGGTAGAGGACCTCTCCCGGCTTGGGCTTGCTAAGGAGTGGAGGATTGACAATGTATGCTTTGATACTTTCGAAGGCTGCCTGTTGTTCTTCTCTGCACTCAAAATTCTTCACTCTTCGGAGAGCTTCGAAGAATGGGAGAAACTTCTACCCAGACTTGGAGAGGAAGCACCCAATGGCGGAGAGGCAGCCAGTGAGATTCTGGACTTATTTAATGGTAATCGGGGGAGACATATGTTGAGTATGGCTCTGATCTTCTCGAGGTTGGCTTCGATTTCTCTTTGGCTTACCATGAACCCTAAGAATTTCCTCGAGGAGACCCCGAAGGCGCATTTCGAGGGGTTTAGTCTCATGTTGTGTTTTCGCACTACGTCAAAGGCTTCTTGGAGGTCATCCACATGGTCTTCTTTGCTGAGGCTCTTCCCGAGCATATCATCCACATATACCTTTATGTTTCGGCCGATTTTCTCCTTGAAGAATTGGTTCACCAAGCACTGATATATGGCTCCGGCATTCTTTAGCCCAAAGGGCATGACTCGATAGTAGTAAAGTCCTTGGTCGGTGATGAAGGATGTCTTCGCGATGTAAGGTGGAAACATTCAGATCTTATTGAATCTCAAGAAGGCATCCATGATGCTTAAGATCTCATGGCCTGATATGGCACCGATCAAGGCATCTAAGCTCGGCAGAGGGAAGGGGTCCTTCGAACATGCTTTTTTAATGTCGGTGAAGTCTATGCAGATTCTCCATTTGCCATTGGCTTTCTTGATAATTACCACATTCGCTAGCCACTCGGGGTAGATAACTTCTTGAATGAACCAGGCAGCTAGGAGTTTCTCGACACCCTCCTTGACTGCTTACTGTCTCTCAAGGGAAAAACTTATGGAGCTTCTATTGGACGGGCTTGACTTCTGGGTTCAAATTTAACTGGTACATGATTAGATCTTTTAATATGCTTGGCATATATGAGGCGGTCCAAAGACATCTCAGTTCTTCCTAATGAAAGTGATGAGTTGCTTATTGACTTGATGGGGGAGGGGCTTGCTTACCCGAAAACACTTAGCTTGATCATCTTGGAAGATGAGTGTTTCTTCTAGTTCGTCTACGGGTTCGGAGATGGATTGTCTCTTATCTTGCGGGAGTTCCACGATGTCGAGAGGGAGGACCGAGCCCTCCATTATTGTGGTATAACAAGCCCGAGCCGCTTCTTGGCTTCCTTTGACTTCCCCTACCCCGACTGGTGTAGGAAACTTCATCTCTATATAGTAAGTGGAGCGTATTTCTCAAAACTAGGCATTGGGGGTGATAGAAACTCTTCATTTGCTTGAAGAGTATTTCTTAGAGAAGTGATAGAAACTCTTCAACCGCACCACTTGTTTCTATCACTTCTTCTGCTTGAAGAGTTCATCTTAGGATGAGGTTGAAGGAGTTCCTCCTTATCAACTTCCATGAGAATTGCAGAGATGCTGGCATTAAGTGGAGCGTATTTCTCAAAACTAGGCATTGGGGGTGGACAACACTGGCATGTGGCATCCTTCTGGGTCTTCCTAGTTCTATCTTCATTGGTGTTCTTCTGTTTATTTTCGGATGAGGGCACCTTCTGTTCTTGTGGTCGAATAGCATCCCCCACTGAGATGTTGTAACGCCTCCAAATTCTAAACACAGGCAATTCATAGCATAAACATGATCTTTAACTTCAAATTAATACAAAGTTACAAGAAAATTTAAAACTTTTTATTTACAACATGTTCTTTATAACAGCACAGCGGAATTAAACGAATACAATACAATTTTCAAATATGAAAATTCTTCAATCTTGTAACAACTCATCATAATGACTTCAAGCCCATACCAAGTCCAATCCAGCAACGGGGAAACTGTGGGCACGTCAGTTACATACAACTGACGCAATGCTATATTACAACAAATTTTCTACTTTAGCAAACACAAACTTGAATGCAAACAGGAAAAGTGACTATCCTAGTCATGTCAGTGTATGATATGAACTTAATGCCTAACATAGACATTCACACTACGATGACACTAATGCATACTTGTACAGATTCTATACATCCCATACTACATAGGTCCGAGGGCAAGCCCTTATTGTACTCCTCATTATAGGGTTCAGTCTCTTGCCATGCAACCTACTACTATGACTACTACGAGATTTAGATACTTTGTAAGTATTGGTTCTCGCCCCAGAATGTTGGAGATCAATCCCACTCCGTGGATCATTCTGTGGCCTATTTCATCCATCATACTGGAATATTAGGGATTGTCTCACTCCACGAGTCAGTCTAGAACCCTCATTGCACAAATACCATGTGAGCGTCGCTCTCTCCCTGAAATACTGGAGATCAATCCCACTCCGCGGATCATTCTGTGACCTATTTCATCCATTGTCCTGGAAATTGTCCCACTCCGCGAGTCATCCTGGAGTCCATAACTCATGTTTTCTCTTATTTCATTATATCTCCAACTAGTGCCTAACCTTAAGTTTAAGTTACAGTTATTAAGACCTAGAGTTTAGCTTTGACCACCGGAAACACTGAGAATACTAACCCACACTGGCTACTTCTCAAAGAGAAAGTTAACCCACACTGGTTACTTCTCAAATTTCATTTATCACAACTGCCAGTATTCTGGGTCCTGTTCACTCTAGAACAAGCAACCATCTCAAAGAGATCACATAGGTCATATCCAACCTCATATAAAAATTTCCATTCATTGAACATCTTTTAACTTCTTTTATTCATTCTCTTTGCCATTATCAATCATGAAGTAACCAACTCCTTATAGCAACATTCAATAACACTTGATGAGTTAAAACCCTTATAAATATCACATGTTTAACATTCCAAATTCATCCTTTAATTATCGCTTAATCGCTCATAATGGTACATCTTACTAACAATCCAATTTTAAATCCAATTTTACACGTTGTAAAAATTTTAGAACAACTAGATTAAAGACATCAACCCAACGGTATTGAAAAAATCATATAAATTTCAATAATACTCCAAAAATAGATTTATTAGTTTTATTGGAATCATAAATGAGTCTACTACAACTTTGTAGTTAAGATCATCTAAAATCATCCTCAATTATTTTATCTAAAGTTATTTGCAAAACAGTAGGTTAAAAATCCGAAAACTGCAGCTCATGCTACTTGTAAAAATCATAGAAAATTATATACTTCGTAAAACTTTGTGTTCTTTAGATAAAATTAAAGGTATACAAGTATTCTATAACTTTGTAGTTATAAGTTTCCCCAAAATATTAGGTCTATAACCCTGAATTCTTTGGAATCTATAGTAGGGTCAAAATGTGATACTGCAGTTAAAATACCGCCACTTATTCAATCTTGTAAAATTTGTTATAAATTCAGTTCTTCATAGAAAATTGATTTCTTAGACTCTAAATAAAGGTTAACATGTCTACTTCAACCTCTTAGTTTTGACTTTTCTCAAAATACTACATCTAAGATGCCGAAATGATAAAAATCCGAAATGTATACAAATTTTCAGTAACTAGCCAACTACCAACCAGCCATAAGTTTGGATTTTATCAAAATAGTAAAAAAATCCAAATATTTTGAAATTTTAAGGAGTTGTTCTTGACATATATAAGATGCTCCTATAAAAAATTTAGTTCTAGATTTCATTTAGTTTAATATATATGATTTTATGAAGTGCAACTAAAACTCAAAACAGAAACTTACATAAATACCCCCAAATCAATCATATCATAATTTCACACCTTTAATCACTAACACATAATCCAAATATGAATACTCAATCTATATAATTTATCATGCATCTAACAATTGACACATATCCATCATTCTACTAATAAAATTATATTAGAAAGTTGAAGAAACACCCACCTCAAAAGGGGAATTCCTAGTAGTAGAACCCTAGAAAATAATGCTCCAAAGCTCCAAGTTCCCACAAAGAAAATCCCGGCCTCCTCCTTGACACAACCCGCAAGTTCCTCTCTCTATCTCTCTCTCTCTCTCTTGTTTTTGTTTTGATTCTAGTATTTTTCATGACAAAAGGGGAGGGCTATTTATACGAAGAATGAGTGGTTTAAATGACTCACCACTTCCCAAAATAACTCCCCACTTCTCCACAACTCACCCCACTCTCCCTCACTCTCATGTGAATGGCCGGCCACTTCGCATGGGTGAGAAACACGTGCACGTGCATTAAATGTGTGTGCACACTACTTCATACAAATTTTATTATTAGTTATTATTAAGTTAGATGTGTGTAACACATGGCAAGGTGTACTAATTCAACTAAATTTTAAATGTACATTAAGTGCACAAAAAAAAATATCACAGGCTTTAATTTGTAATAGTCTTAGTGGGCTACAAAAATAGATTTAGGCCTAGTTGATTGTAATTAAAATAAATCACACAATTGTGACTAGAAAAATGAGAGAAAAAATATCCATGACTCAAGAAAATTTTAGGAACCAATTATCTGCATAAAATTTTACATGCAATGCATGTGCAAAGTAAAATAGTATTAAAATAAGAAAACATGTGCATAAGAAAAACACGTGCGTTGCACGTATCAATAAGTATTCAATACAAAAAATGGTTTGAGCGACCGAAATATAACATACGTAAAATATTTATTTTGATAATGTTACGGATATTTTGCGTAACGGAAAAATATACTTAATCGACACGTGTATTAAAAACTCGTGTAGTACACGTAAAATCAGAAAGATTGAAATTTATATTTGAGTTGGCTCAAAATAGGATAAAAACTAATTTTTGAGAAAATGGAAAAAGTATAAATAATTGGAATGCAGAAATACGTTTATATTAAAATATATTACAGATATTACTCGTAACAATAGAAAATACATGTGCGTAACACCCGTGGACAAAATTGTCATAACTCGATTTTGCAGGGTGTTACAAATATACTTCTCAACTCATTTAAGAAGGTAAAAGAATTCCAGATAGGGCCTTTTGCGAGAGAATCTTTAAGGTGGCTACAGCTGAATTGAGTGAGGGGATGGATTGGGACTCAGCTGTGAAGCGCCGAACATAACTTTTGAGGGACTCTCAATCCCTTTTTTTTAAAGCCAAGTAAGGAGGCACTTGTATTCTCTGTCTTGCGACTGATGATGAAGTGTGTAAGGAAGATTTTCTCAAGCTGATCGAAGGATAAGATGGACCCTAGAGAAAGACGAGAGAACCACTCCCGTGCTGATCCCTTCAAGGTTGCTTGAAAAGTTTCGCAGAGGAGGGAGTTAGATACTTGGTGGATCATCATGAGGGTTTTGAAACTCTCAATATGGTCTACAGGATCAGACTTTCCGTTATATGACTCAAAGGCTAGAATTTTGAAGTTGACTGGAACATGAGGCTTGATGATTTTTCTGGAGAAGGGGGTCGAATAGGGCGGTATGTTCCCTCATATCTTCCATCTTCTTATATCAGCAATGCTAGACGGTTTTCCATCTTTTAGAGGCACTGAAGGATGATGTTTTCTTGTTCTTCTGATCTAGTGGACCTATGGGATTCTTCACGCTGTAGAGGAGTGGAGTAGTGAAGGCTAGTTTGGTGGGTCCTGCTAGAAACAACGTTGAGGGCTTGAAGGATCTCCTCTTTGAAGTTCCGGAACTCTACCCTAATGACGGGTGCTTCTTCCTCTCTACCTCTCCTGGGGGTTGATCAACTTGTTGGAGTTGGGTTCCTTCTCCTGCGAGGGAGAGGAGTTCCTCTTTTTCCCCGTGGAGAATGATGGCTTCTTCGTCTTCTGGGAGAGAGGGTTCTTCTGTGTCCCTAACTTCGAGGGGAGGGGCCCCTCTTGCTTCCCTGGAGTGCTAGATAGGGGACCTCATCCCTGGCTCGCCGTCCATTCAAACTGCCACGAACGTCAGACCCATGATGTTTGGTGATTATGATCTGGTGGAGGTCCTGTTGCGTTTAAGGTGACGTAGGGTGCACCGTAGAAGGCGTCGAGGTGTAGACCGACCCTCTATTCTCACTAATACACTACACATAATGCTGACTTCTTTGGGAGCCCCCCGGTGGAGCCTCTTTGGAAGGAGACTGGGTAGGCTGTTCCAATTGAAGAGGTTGATCTTGTTGAGATATTGGGGAGATGTCCTCATGAGGAGAAGATGGAGCAAGAGGGTTGTCTCATTGGCTTGAGGCTGCCGCCTTCCCAATCCTTTTGGAGGCATGACTGAAAATAGTTTTTACCGACAAATTTTGGTCGGATCGCTTTTTCTGTTCCCACAGATGGCACCAATCTTTTGCTGCTTTTTCTGTGTAGGAGCAAACAGATGTTATGAATTATTTTAGAAACAATAAAAGAAACTAACCTGTTAGTTTTCACTCATACTGACTATTTCGAACTAATCTTGACTCCTGAAGCTGACCTGTTTGAAGTGTTGGATCTGATTTGGATGGTGATGATTGCTCTTATTGACCTGCAGAAGTCTGAAATACCGGAGTTGGCCCCGGTGATAGACCCTCTGATGCTTAAGCCAGAACATAGAAAGATATGAGAGTCCTTTAGGGGCAAAATACTGATTACCTGATTTTTGTGGAGGTTATGGGATATTTATAGTCACTTAGGGGACCAGTTTTAAGATAATGATTTATCTATACTTCTCAGTGTTTTTGATAGAGTTGGTTATTTTCTTCTTCATGAAGATATATGGTGGGTTATCCTTCTCATAGCAAAGACATGTGGTTGGTTGACTTTCTTCTTCATGAAAAGATAGAAGTAGTTGTGGAGATAGAGTTAAGATTCTTCTCTTGTAAAAAGATATGGTTTTTAAACCGTCTCTTTCGGATAATTATGAATTATGTTTGACTGTTATAACAACCCAATTTGACAAATTCATTTTGGGTAGTTGGGCTTGAAAGAGGCTCAACTCCCTTTTACAGACCCGTTTCTGGTGGAATTTACCTTTTTACTCCCTAAGAGCTTTAAGATTTTCTCCTGATTTGAACGGTCCCGATTTGGTTCTGTTTTTACCCATATCATCCCTCAAAATTATTTTACTCTATTCAATCTGCATGCACATGGATATACTAGTTCTATATATGCATTATAAATTCTGTCAACTAATCTATTGCCTTCAAAAATTGACAATACTGCTAGATTACAATTATCGAAGAACTATTCTATAAGTATTAAAGAATTAGGACCCAACATTTTACACTAATTCTTGTCCTGTATAAGATTAGAAGCTAATTTTTAAAAATGTGGGTTTATGACAATATAGTATTTGAGATCCATCTATTAGACATTTTCTCTTAAAATGAGGGGTTTACATGCAATAAAACACATGCATTCCCTTTAAGGTTGGAAACTAGTCCGGGACGCAGCCCGCTGGGCCCGACCCTATAGCTGTCGGTTCCTTGGCCTGGCCGTGATGCCATTTTGAACGATTTGGGCGGGGCTGATCCCAATGGAGTGAAACTACAGCCCGAACTGGCCCCCCAACCCACACGCCTCGGTCTCGAACTGAGCCGGGCTGGGCTGGGCCTGAATTTGTAAATTTTTATTTTTTTAAAAAGATCCCTCTTGTAACGCCCCGCCCCAATACTCAAACAATTTTATATATTTTTAGAAGACAAATTAATACTTATAGTACAACTGCCCACCACAGGCTGTATCTTAAAAGGTGGTTAACCAATTAGGTGACTCTTGATCATCAGCTATATTATTTATATTTAATTATTCTACTAATATTCCCGATATGGGACAAATTTGAATCCCAAGCCGCTTCTTCTCTCTCCGCAAAAGAAACACAGCAGCAATTGCATGTGGGCCCCTCTCCACGTCAGCGCAGCTGCACAGCAACCTCTTGCTGCTCACAAACAGGCGGGCCCCAGCTGACGTCATCCATGATGCCAGCAGGCAGACTGCACATCTGCCGTTCTCAACACTGTGGGCCCCCCTCTTTCACTTTAATTACCACTTATTATTATTATTATTATTATTATTATTATTATATATATATATATATTTACGGGGTATTACATACACCCCCCATTAGAAATTAGCATCCTTACTGAGTACGGGGCATGCAATCTAGCGCAAGATCCTTCCTTTCTAGCCGATGTGGAGTGGAGTATCCTGCTAGCGTATTGCACTCCTGATCTCTCTACTAGGGTACTGACCTCAGCCAGGCATACATCTCACCCACTCTTACCCACAATCAGTGTCGAAAGTCGGCTCTGATACCTTTTGTAGCGCCCCGCCTCAATACTCAGATAATTTTATATATTTTTAGAAGACAAATTAATATTTATAGTACAACTGCCCACCACAGGCTGCCTATCAAAAGGTGGGTAACCAATTAGGTGACTCTTGATCATAGGCTATATTATTTATATTTAATTATTCTACTAATATTCTCGATATGGGACAAATTTGAACCCCAAGCAGCTTCTTCTATCTCCACGAAAAAGACATAGCAGAAGCTGCATGTGGGCCCCTCGCCACG
The DNA here is from genome assembly GCA_017893485.1 of Hemerocallis citrina. NCBI lineage: Eukaryota > Viridiplantae > Streptophyta > Magnoliopsida > Asparagales > Asphodelaceae > Hemerocallis > Hemerocallis citrina. The sequence continues at coordinate 250,595,085 of CM030358.1, forward strand.
TCAGCGCAGCTGCACATCAGCCTCTTGCTGCTCACAAACAGGCCGGCCCCAGCTGACGTCATCCATGACAGCAGCAGGTAGACTGCACATCTGTCGTTCTCAATACCGTGGGCCCCCCTCTTTCACTTTAATTACCACTTAGGCCATCTCCCTTATTATCTATATAATAAATTACAAAGAAAGCTATCAAGTGGTTCTCCTTCAATCTCCCCCAAAATCAAAGGTCCAGATCTAACCTCACAAAACATATTTTCCCCCCAAAAATTTTCCCTCCAAAACTCAAATTCAAATCCCCCACCAAAAACAACTCTTATATTTATTTAATTTTTTTTCCTCCCTCTCTCTCTCCCTCCCTCTTCTATTCAAAAAATTAAGAAAATAAAAATTTTAATTTTTTTTTCAAAAAATTCAAAATTAAAAAACTAAAAAAATTTTAAAAATAAAAACTTTTAAAATAATTCAAAAAAATCATATAATATGTTTTTCGCTCTATGTTGGCTACTTCAATTAATTTGCTGGACCTCCAAAACTATTTTATATGATTAAACAAGGTGCACCGTTCCGAAGACGTGCCGTAGGCACGTGTTAACGGGCAACCCTAGTATATATATATATATATATATATATATATATATATATATATATATATATATATATATAAATTACGGGGTATTACACCTCTTCCTGTATCAGTTAAGAATAGAATCAACAGATAAAATAGATAGAAAATAAATAATATTGTTGGAAATTCCGATGAAAGAATCATATAAAAAATATGCATTATTTTTCTCAATTGTTTAAGTTTGTAATCATTCCTTACAATGAAAAAAAAACAAAAAATGTAATAAACTAATAATACATACAAATTTACAAAATTATATGGTAAGGGAGTGATCTAGAGTTCGAGATAGCCTAAAGTTAGATTGAAAAGATGACATTGGACTACTGTCATACACCTCAACTTAACCTAAACCGAGGATCCCATCGCCCTAAATTCCCTAGTGAGCTTCAGCTTCGTCTTCTAGAGTATTGCTTTCACTGGTTGTGGTGTCCTATTGTATTCCTTGAGTTATATCCTCTACCTTCATCCAATCTTCAGTACACACGAGCATCTCCAAAGTCTCCGGCTTCAAGCGATTCCTTTACATTGCTCAATATCCTGCCACCTAGAGAAAAAACACTTTCCGCAACAACTATGGACACATGGGGGTTAGTAGATTTTTTGCTATTTGAGAAAGAATAAGATATGAACTTTCAATGTGTTTCGACCATGATAGTATATCAATCTTCTATTCACACTGTAGTGAATCTTGTGAATTATACCAATGTAATTCATTAGGTGCATTAGTCCTAGTTTTTTTAGATTGAATACGACTCAATAAATTAACAGTTGTATCTTCAAAAGAAATGCCCTAACCTCTAGAAGAAGAAGTTGATGTACTTGAATGTTGTGTTTTAGAAGTAAATGTAAAAGTTTTATCATAAATATCATATAGATTAGTTATTACAGACTCAAATTTAACTATAAATGCATTATGATCATACATCCACCACCATACTATAAAACAACTCAATCAAATTCTTCGTACTTCTAACTTGATATGATGATCCATTACACTAGCAACTCAATATAACATAGGAAGATAATGAAAATATTTTAAAATTTAGTGTAAGAAGAAGAAACAATCTCTCCAATGTAAGTATCATGCATCATTTCTTGAAAACTTGTCATCATACTAACCATTGAAAGAGAAATACCACTAGAAGTGGAATCATAAGATTTTGAATATTGCAGTGTTCGCCCTGGTCCCGAGTTGAGCCGGGTCGGGCCGGGCTGAATTTGTAATTTTAATTTTATTTTTTAAAAAACTTTTTTCCATCTTCCTGTATCAATTAAAAACAAAATCAACAGATAAAATAGATAAAAAATAAATAATAATGTAGGAAATTCAGATGTACAATAATTATTAAAAAAAGTATGTACTATTTTTCTCAATTGTTTAAGTTTGTAATCATTCGTTAAAATGAAAAGAAAAAAAATTGAAATAAACTCATAATACACGCAAAGTTACAAAATTACATGGTAAGGGAGTGATCTAATGTTAGAGATAGCCTAGATTTAGATTGAAGAGAGGGGCACTAGATTACTATCGTGCATATCAACTTAACCTAAACCTAGGATCTCATTGCCCTAAATTCCCCAGTGAGCTTCGGCTTCATCTTTTGGAGTGTTGCTTCCACTTGTTGAGGTGTCATGTAATATTCCTTGAGTCTTTGTCATCTACTTTCATCCAATCTTCAATGCACACAAGCATCTCCAAAGTCTCCGACATCAAGTGATTCCTTGCATTGCTCAATATTCTGCCACCTAGAGAAAAAAAACACTTTTCGCAAAAACTGTGGACATAGGGGGGTTAGAAAATCTTTTGCTATGTGAGAGAGAACAAGATATCAAACTTCATTGTGTTTCCATCATGATGGTATATCAATCTTCTGTTCACACTGCAATGTACCAATGTAATTCATTAGGTGCATTCATCCTAGGTTTTTTTTGATTGAATACGACTCAATAAATTCAAAGTAATATCTTCAAATGAATGCCCTTACCTCTAGCAGAAGATGATAATGTGCTTGTATGTTGTGTTTTAGAAGTAGATGCAAAAGTTCTATCATAAATATCATATAAATTATTTATTAGGGACTCAAATTTAACTATAAATGAATTATGATCATAGAAATAATCCCCCACCATACTACAAAATAACTCAATCAAATTCTTTGTACCTTCTAACTTTACACGAGGATCCATTACACTAGGAACACAATACAACATCGGAAGAGGATGAAATTATTTCAAAATTTTAGTCTAAGCAGAAGAAACAATCTCTCCACTGTAAGGATCATATATCATTTCTTGACAAGTTATCATACTAACTATTGAAAGAAAAATACCACTAGAAGTGGAATTATAGGCTTTTGAAAATTGGAAGGTTCCGTTTTTAAAAGGTTGCAAAAATTTTAGCAAACTTTTGGCAAAAACCTAAGAGTAATCATTCATTTGAAAGTTTTCAATGCTTCTGGCAATACACAATTCTTAGATAACTAATTTGAGTTTAGTAACAACAAGAAGTAGGTCATAAATAAAATTTCAACGGTGTTTAGCATCTTTAGAAAATTTTCTAAAATGTACTCTCTTAAGATTACACCATTCTTTGAATGATTGAAGATTATGACTACTCAAATCTATAAAATGGACACAACCTCTTATTGCAGTTGTGTATGGCTCGGCTATCTTCAATGCATCTTGCACATACAAGTTAAGGATATGACATGCACGTTTAACATGATATATTTCAGGCAATGGAGGACCAAGCTCTTGAATTAATGTTGAAGTCGCCATATTATTATTGGAGACATTATCAAAACTAATATAAAAATCTTTATCAAGAATATGATAATTAATGCAAGCTTGTATGATATGTGATGTGATAGCCGCACCATTATGGGGATACATCAAATTCCAAATTATATAATCCTCTTTTAAACGATCCAATCACTATCGATCCAATGACAAGTTATGCACATCATTGGAACATCCTTATAACCTTTCCAACCATCGGCGGTTAATGAAACCTTACATGCTAAAGCATAAAAAGAAGAAATTAAAAAAATCTATAAGCTCGTTATAGATTGTATAACAATCAGACTGTACGGTGTTTCTAGAAATTCGTTTATAATGAGCGTTTAGAGTGGTTTGGTTAAAGGTCTTTAAGTTCCTACTTCGGAATAGAAAAATGGTAACGCGTCCTTAATAATAAATCTAGTCATTTCCCTATGAACGAGATCATGATTTTAGCTATAGCTATCGGTCTTATGGTTGATCTTTTGTTGGATTAGATAGTCTTGTAATATGTCTAGGTGTGATCGTTCCAAAGTGCTGCTTAAGTGTACCCATTTTGGCACCATTTTTCCATTTGTAAGTAGTTTGAAACTTGTTACATACCTTTTCTCCCTCTTTTGAATTGGACTAGGATGAGATAAATGTATAATATTGGACTTCGGAAGTTACTCCTCTATGTTTTCAGGAAAAATAGGGCTTTGGTTGCTTGGTGTCTTGTGTTTGGGTTTCTTCAACTAGAATTTCATCATTATTTTTGTGTGGAAACTGAGGAATAATATCAAAATCTTTAATAGCATCAGTCACAAATTGTGGAACATAAGGAGTATGAGATGTATAGGTAGATTCTTGTCCACTTTGGCTACGGCTGCCACTTGATCGTGATCATGCCATTAGTATATGAAAATTATAAAATTGAATAATTGTTATGAGAAAAAAGTATATAAGAAATTAATAAGCTTCAAATTTACAACTAACAAATATTAATTGAACTATAAAAATGATACCGTACTTCAAGAATTGCAAGAGTAAATAACTAGATTGAGACTTGAGACTTGAGAGAGTTAAGACTTGAAAATTGAGAGGCTTCTTGAATATTTCTTCACTTGATCACTTCCTTCTTCCACAAACTGCAAGAGAAGATCACTAGATTAGGACTTGAGACTTGATTTGGAATGAATTTTTGGAAACTTAAGATAATTGTTTGGAATGAATTGAGAGTATTGTAAGTTTTGGTGTGAAGAAAATGTATGTAAGGGGTTGCTATTTATAGAACTTCATAATTTTCGGGTTTCCTATTTTACCCAAAAAACTAGCCGTTCTACAGTCGTTATGGGGGTAAATAGGTAGTTTATAATTAAATAAGAAAAAAACCCTCAAACGAACACCCGGCCCAGGCAGGCTGACCGTTGAGCCCACTTGGCTGAACCAGACCTGACCATTGCAGTATGGTCCGGTTCAAGATCAAGCGGGCCCAGTCCCTATGTGGTATGGGCAAGACCGGGCCACATTTGGGGATTTGGTGTCCCAGACTGGCCCGCTAATTTTTGGCTGGCCTGCCCAGGCTCGAAAAGCTTAATGGCGGTCCAGATCAGGCTAAAGCCCATTTCGGGTCGGTCCAAGCGGGTCGCGGAGCAGACTGGCCTGGCTACCAACCCTAATTCCTGGTCACAGGATAAGCCTAGATACATCCTTAGATTCCATGGGTCCTAGCTCCATAATATACATGCCAGATTTGACATTTAGATAAAAAATTTGCCCTAAATATGCTCGTTTTCAAAAATATAGCACATAGGGGTCTTTCACCAAAATAATTCCACGCTTGAACTTTTGTTGCTACGTCAGCATAGACGCAATCCCAACTACAGCCTTAGCTTATATGAAGCTGCATATGGGAATTGCGGCTTCTTCTAATTTTGTTTTGGTTGCCGCTCTGGGAAACATCGACCACAGTTTATATTGTTCATAACCAAGGCCGTTGTTACAAATTGCGACATTGTCTATAAGTAGGCAGTAGTTTGGAATGCGGCAACTCGACAACTAAGGAAAATTATGAAGTACTTTTTGCTCAAGAATTGTTCACAATTCCAACACAGCAAAATAATCTTGAAGATGAGTTGTTGTAGGTCCAAACTGCGACATACATATAGACAAGGAAGCAATTCGTAATAGTGGGCTTGGTTATGAACAAAATGAACTATTGTCGATGTTACCAATAGCGACAACAACAAAAGAAAGAAGTTGTTGTTCCCATCTGCGACATCATATAAGACCATAGTTGGGATATGCGGTCTATGCTAACGTGGAAAATAAAGACCATGCTTAAAATTATCTTGGTGAAAGACCATATGGAATATATTTTGAAACTGAGGCTTCTTTAGGGAAAAAATTCCACATCAACCTACTTGCTTTTTATTGGTGAAAACAATAAATATATAGATATGGTTCATGGAATTCAATTCATTTTTCGAATTTTTTCCCGTATTAAGCCACTTTTTGAAACTATTTTCCAGTCTAAGCCACTTTCCAAATTATTTTCCTGAGTGTGCCAGCCGATGCAACACAAATTTAAGCCGTAGTTAGAAACTGCAGCTACAGCTCTTTTGAAGCAGCAGTTCCCAACTGCGGCTTCTTCTTTATTTTACTTTTTGAACACCGCAGTTTCCAACTGTGGCTTGAGTAAAAAATCAAAAATACTTGAGACACAGAGAGCCAGGTGGTTGAGACTTCAAAAAAAAGTTAAGTTTTTATGTTAAAGAGAGGTCGCAGTTCCTAATTGTTGTCTTTATATGAAACTGCAGCCTTAACTATACTTGAAATTTTGCTCTGGATCAGAGAGCAAGTCAGAGAGATAAGAAACTTGATTCATAAAAAGGACATTGTGGCCTCTATATGTTTAGGCCGCAGTTTCCAACTGCAGTCTTAACTATACTTGAAATTTTGCTCTCTGAATCAGAGAGCAAAGAAATTTGATTCATAGAGATGCCACATTTTCCAACTGTGGACTCTATATGTTTAGGTCATAGTTGGGAACTGTGGCATCCATTGAAACAGTGATATATGAAAACCAAATATCACTGCTTCCTGTTTACATCTCGATACATATACAATTCTCAATTTCATACAATTTCCCAATATCACAATGTCTACTTGTCGACCGACTATCGCTATATCACAATTGGCACCCAAATATCACAACATATCACGAAGAAGTCACAATATAGCTCACTTTCACAATATTACAAACAAAAATCACAATCGCACCAAAATTCAAAATATAACATAAAGTGCCTACTTCTCAATGTATTATTCACAATATTATTACAAGTTCAATGAATAAGAAGTCCAAATTATCCAAATTATTTAAATTAACACAATCCCAAAGTCACTAAATATCAGAAGTCATTAAGAATACAAAAAGTACAAGTCATTAAGAATTAATTACAAAAATTTATAGAGCAAAGAGACCTAACTCTGTGTGTATAGTGTGGGTTCTTCCTCTTCCGGTGTTCCCTGGACGACTTGTACCTAATTGTGTGAGTTGGGAGATGGTGATATGTTCTTCAAGTTCCTCTATCTCTGGTGGCACAACTTCTTGTTGCGACTCTTCTTATGGCGGTGATTCTTGTTGTGGCTCATCGTGCAATGGATCTTCTTGTTGTGGCTCTTCGTGTTCCTCCTCTCGTAATGCCCGCCTGCCATGTATTGGTTGCCTCACCACCTTCTTACGTCTAACCATAGGAGGAACAAAGTATCAAGCATCGCACCCTCACTAACCTCTTCGAGTTGTGACCTGCATGGCTTGAGAGTCTTGCGTGCGAACTCCTTGATGGCGTCGGCCAAATTACTCTTCAATGCCTTAACGCATTTCCATGCAAGAACCCATACATTTTCAATCTATAACAAATTAGAACGTATTAAAATACAAATTATAATTATTCAAATGGTAAAATTTGTTGAAGTTAAATATATGAAATAAACCAAAAAAATTTATATCTTACGATTGATCGAAAGATGACACCCTCGGTTGATTCATGGGTTGTATAGTGGAATACTAAAGTGTTGGTTCCATCTCTCTCCTCGAAATCTGGATTCCCTGCTGGTACAGTGGATGAAGGAGCAACATATAATCGTGTGAACCTCCGATACCACGACATGTAGTCATCATGCAAGGACCCATCATATGGAAGAATACCCTAGATGATCATATCAAACCGATGGTCATTTCATGCTTCGACATGGACCTGATGAAAAAATGCCCAATTGTGATCTGGAAAGTAACTCATTCCCTTTACACTGTGCAGAGCAACATTGTACGATCAAGGTATTAGGATGCACTGTTGTAGCTCAAACTGTCGAATGCCATGAAAGTCATATCGATTGGCCCACTAATGCCATCTCATCTGCCTCAACACCGAGAAAGTCTCCGACCAACTCCTCTCCATCAAATGCCATACTGTCGATCACAGCCATCTCATTGATCAGAAGTCCCAAAATGACAGCAATATCGTGTACAGTCATAGTCATCTCACCTACGAGACGATGGAATGTATTTGTCTCCAACCACCATCTCTCAAGAAGTGACGTAAGCAACGCACGATCTATCTTCATATTGCCCATCAATCCTATTTCATAGAATCTCGCATTGACTAAGAAGTCGTAAATACGCGGATGCATAGGTAACGACGTGTGTACGCGGAACGTGCACTCCTTTGACGAGCCATTCCAGACCGACTAAGACATGTGTCTTTGTAATGTCAGGAGTGTAGGGTCTATGTGTCCTTTACCTACAGGTTGGTCGGAAAACGAAGATGCCTGACCAACATCGATGGGAGTAGATGATTGTTCAGTAACCTGCACAAACATGAGAAATTAATTTTTATTAGTTACAATGTTATATATAAAAATTCAAAACCATGATAAGTAATCATAGTAAACTTACATGTGTAGGTGTTCGTCCTCTAGTTGGTGGCCAACTGCTAGTAGGTGGTCGACCGGTACTAGTCGAGAGTCGTCGGTCACTTGTACCAGAAGCCTCATCTGTATCGTCCCGCAAAAAATAGATACTTTTTGGAAAATACAAGAAAATATAAGTATTATTCAAACATCCAAAACATATTACTTACCTAGGGCCTACTAGTACTACCCCAGTGCGTTCGTACCATTATGTTGAATATAACACTGCATTATGGTATTGCAAATATTAGTCAATTAATATGGTATATGGCAGCATACAATTCTTAGTACACTACTCATATTAATTCAATCACAATAAAAAAAATAACGTACACATACTACACGTATTAACCAAACCGAATTGTGCCTTCACAATATCTTAATACACTACTCATATCGATCCATGCGTATACAACAATTTAAAAATTTCCGAGTCATTATCCAATCAGAAAGATTATGTTCATACACTAATCATATTAACCAAACCGAATTGTGCCTTCACAATATCCCAATGCAATACTCATATCGATTGATGTGTATACAACAATTATAAAATTTGTGAGTCATTATCCAACACAAAGATTATGTTCATACACTACTCGTATTAACCAAACCGAATTTTCCCTTCCCAATATCCCAATATCCCAATACACTACTCATATCGATTCATACGTATCCAACAATCTCAAATTTATGAGTCATTATCCAATCACAAGCATAACAAACAAATTTGAGTACATATAGCAAAAATTATAATTTAGAGTCTTATGATTACCTTGAAAAATTACAGGACCTGACGGCGGAAGATGATGGTGTAGATGATGTCAAAGATGAGTGCGAAGGATGCTACAGACCTCTCTCAAGCTCCTGAGCTATTGTTTTCATTTGGATAGAAAGAGCAGAAATCGGGGGAAATCTCAAGGAATTAGGGCTCCGGAATTAGAGAGATCCAAGTGGAGGGAAAGAGGAAAAATGTGAAGCTGAAATTTTTGAAAGAGATTTGACAAAGATGAAGAGAAACTGTAGTTGGGGAGATTGGGGATCTAGGATTTTTTGGGTTTTGGGCTTCGGAGTGGAGGAAAGAATGGAGAGAGATAAAGTGAATGGGAGAGAGAGGATCCCTATATACTTAACTACGTCGAATTTGACCCCTCACCTACTCCTAGTCTCCCCTACCCCCCCCCCCCTCCCCTTCAGTGACAGTGGTCATTACCAGAACTACTTGCCCTCTGTCCCCCCCAGCTAGCCAGCCATTTCTCCCACTCCCCCTCCTCTATCTCTGTTGCATGTTCTCCTTCCCTTTCTCTCCCCCTTGCTCTCACCTAACCTTTGCTGATGAATTTATTCAAACTTGAGATGCGAGGCTGTGGGCCCGATGAAGTGGTCCACCGCTATGATCACCCCCTTCCCTTCCACCACCATCTCTGCCCCTACATAGCCTCCATCTCTAGCTGGGAACTCTCAAATGCAGGTTCCATCCTTGACGGAGGGCAATAGAGAACTCAGATCATCGCCTAATCATGATCACTGTAGTGATCACTGATAAAATGGCTTTTATCTCCATCATCATCATTCCCTTTCACCTCAATGCCAAGGATGGGCCCTACGAGGGGGTCCTCCTCCTGGCCAGCATTGGCATAAGAAGAGCCCCTGATCGAGCCGTTGTAGAACTCCACCCAAAGGGACTTTACAACCAGAATGGGGTTTTGCAGGCTCAAATTAAGACCCACGGTGCAAGTGACCAGGGCTTCCATCATAGCAACATCGCCACAGCCATCAACACAACAACCGTCATGAGAACCAATCATCTTCCTATCCAAAATCTCAACACTTCAAACAACCCAGACCCCCCCGCACCACCACCTCACCACCCAATAATCAAATATCTTTGCCCCCTCAACCTCCTACCACTCTTAACCAGAATTCCCCCCCCCCTAAATCCCAATCCCCAATATCCAAACCGTGACCACTAGGGCTCCAGAAGGGAGTCCTATGAGATTGGTCGGAGTTTCAAGAGTAAATATGCATATTGTAGAGAAAGAAACACCATGGGTCATGGGGGTAAGAAAACCAAACGAGAGGAAGACTATGGCAGATCTAGATAACAGGAATTCGAGCAAGTATCGTAAAAGGAAGAAACTTGTACTGTGTTTTAACTTCAGGGGATTTGGGCCATATTCAAGCAGATTGCACGAAGGATGTGCACTGCATCAAATGCTTGAAGTGGGGCACATTTCATATGTGTGCACTAATGTGGTGTTGAACAAGAAAAAGCCAATCGGGAAGTGAACCAAGTTCGATCACCGGATAATCCGACCAAGATCAGATTGGCCAGCAGCCTTGCCAGCATCAAAATGAAGTACAGTGGCTCAGAATTTGGTGCGCTATTGCTATAGTCAAGAGTGGCCGTCCTCCGAAGAACCATCTACTCGAAGTACTCAACAAATGATGGCCAATGAGGGATCATCGGGATTGGGTCGTAAAGAATGTGTGCCACCTCCAATTCCTTGTTTCCTTTCCATCCCCAGAAAAGTTGTCAGAGGTGGTAGAAGTAAGGAGTGTGGATTTTGGATATTTTTCAGTGTAATTCAAAAAATGGTCACTAAGGTTCGGGGCGGAGCTACCACAGGGGGAGACATTTTGGATTTGGATCCACAACATCCCCCTCTAGTGTTGGAAAAAAGATGCGCTAGAGGACATCATCTCCAATTTTGGGACCATCGTTGAGATCAAAACTAAAACTCTTAGGAAATAGGATATCATCTCAGCAAGAGTTCAAATTAGATGCCTCGACATTGGTAGGATGCCTAGATTGGCTAAGTTTTTTTATTTTCGAGGAAGCATAAATCATATGCTTTATGCTCGATTCTAAGGAGTCTCTCATAAGAAAAAAAGTGGTGCAAACCCTAGCACTGCAAATCCCTCTTCTACCCAACCCCCAATCACTGAATGGGTCCTTGATTCGATGATTGATAGGGTGAATAAGATCAAACGAGCCCATAAATAGTTGATTCGGGCTGCAAAGTTGGAACACTGCTGAAGCTCACCGAAGAAGACAATACAAACTGGGACTTTGGAGGGCCAAGATCTCGCACCCAGATCCATAACCAAAAAATTGAGTCAAAAGCTGGCTGGTTTTGCTCAAAAGCTACCAGAGTCAGTTCTGGATAAGGCAAAAAGAGGTCAATGCTAAAGCGATGGCGGCAGCAGTGGTGGTTGTAACCACCTTATGGAAAAGCAAGGGTCAAGCTGTCAAAGTGAATGGGAAGGAGGGCAGAGGCAGTGCTGACAGTTCAGAGGTCAGAGCAGTTGGATCTAAAAATTTTGAAGACAACCAACAAAAAAGAAGAACTTTTGAGCAAGAGTTGGATAGAGAGATAGATGAAGGCAACACAATGCTTTCACCATCTTGCCCCTTAGTCGCTTCGGTTCCCGCTCCTTCGCTACATGGCAAAGCGCCAGTGGTTACCCCCCCCCCCTTACACACACACACACACACACACACACACACACACACCTGCTCTTGCCTTGGAGATGTTGCCTCTCATCCCGCCTTCTGCTCTTACATGTGATGCACATGCCAAGCAGTTGGACATTGCAGATGAGCCTTGGCCTAAGATGGGGTCCATTTCACATTTACAGCCTAACTATACTCAGCCCGTTAAGAAATCAAGTGCGGTGATTTCCAATTCAGCTGTCATTTCTTCCTCTTTTGATGGGCCATTTAACTCAAAGTTTTGCATCAATTCCACTCTAGGGTCGAAGACGGGGTCTAGAGTGGAACCCCCCTCCCCACCCCCCTACCCCCCAAATCGAAAAAGATGAGTGTCTCAATTTAGAAGATGATGACCCATATACGGAAGAGGATTCAGATTATGATGAGAAGATAGTTGAAGATACATAACAATTGCTAGCTGGGGAACAAATATCTAATCTTTCACTATCCCCGGAGATAGTGCCATCCACTTTTCTTGACTCTCAGTCCAGCTTTGAGGGATAGCGGCAGGCGAGGGGCTTCAGGCTTCAGGCAGTACACAAGAGGACCCACACAGATTCTTTAGATGATTACCTAGAGATTGCAGCTACGCAGCTAAGGCTTTCAGGACCGACGGTGGAGGCATGCATATTTAGTTATCATCTCTGTTAGATGCCGGTGTTTTTTGTCTTGTCAAAACCTGTGGTCTTGCGGTGGCAATGTTGATGCAACGCCTTACTCCTTAATAAGATTAGAGGGTTGAAATTGGATAGATGGGCCCTTGTGGCTGATACTCATCCCAGTACCTCACGTAACCCCCAACCAGTTAGTAATGATTATACTAATTTGGAATGTTAGGGGTCTAGGGGGCATGGGAAACAGGAGAATCTATCTGTCCACCGGCATGTCTAGAGGCATTGTTATTGGTTTTAACCCCAATCATTTTACGTGCCTTGAGGAGTTCCAAGGGGAACTCTCTTTATCACTCAGACTTCAATGACGGACAGACAGTTGAACCCAAATTATAACTGTGGTCTATGGCCCCAACCACCCACCCTCCACAGCTACGTTCGGGTCAGAACTCCACTCAATCCAAACGCGATGGCAAGATCCGTAGGTGATTGGGGGCGACTTCAACATCACTAGGAAAGGGAAGAATTCAACTGAGTTATCACGAACCTGGAGTTGGCATCCCAGTTTCAGATAGACTTTTCATTTGGTCCAATATGCAAGCTATTTGGATCATGACTAAACTTGATAGAGTTCTTGTCTTTATGGACTGGGAGGTGAAATTCCCGCTTGCCTTTGCCAAGTCCTCACCAAAGCCAACTTCTGACCATGTGTCCATCGTACTCTCATCTGGTGAACATAACTCCAAAAAAAAACCTAAATTTAGGTTTGAAAAAGCTTGGTTGGAAGTTCAGGCTTCCACCACCTATTTATGGAAAGCTAGTCACTCCTAACAAGGGGTACAAAAGCAGCTGCAATTTGGTGTCCGAAAATACACAGGCTTAGGTTTAAGCTCCGAAAATGGAACCGCACCAGATTTGCTACAATCTGGCGTGCGAAAGCAATCATTCTGGAGGGCATCGACGAACTATAAAGACTGAACGAGACTAGAGACCTTCACACAGAACGCAACTACCTATTAAACCTTAGAGAGGAGATAGCTCAACTATATAAACTTGAAGAAATCAAATGGCAGCAAAGATTCAAAATTTCATGGCTCAAAGAAGGAGACACGAAAATATCCTTTTTCCACATAATGGCTAGTGTACGATGGCACTCCAACCTCATCCCCTCGATCTAGACAGATTCGAGTGTGATCCAAGAGGAACATCAGATCAATCAGGTTTTCCAGTCACATTTCAAAAACCTGTTTGGATGCAAACAAGAGTATAGGGCTCCTCTGAGCACGAACATCTAAAAGAGTAGATCTCTAGGCAGGGGCCAAGATTTGTGTCAGTGGAAAATCCATTCATGGAGGAGGAGGTCAAAGAGGTAATATCACAAATGGGAAAGATAAAGCTCCTGGCCCAGATGGATTCCTAATCTTATTGTACCTGATTTTTGGGAAGAATTCAAGGATGATGTCATGGCAGTCATGTCAAAATTCTACGGCCAGAGACTTAAACTTGAAAGACTCAACTTTGGTGAGGTGGTGTTTATCCCGAAAAAAAGAAGACTCTCATAGGGTGGGAGACTTTGGACCCATCAGCCTTCTCAACTGCTCGGTCAAAATAATCACCAAGGTCCTGGCCAGTAGGTTAGCAAAGCTGATGGATAATTTGACCAGTAGTGAACAGTCCGGATTCATCAAAGACAAATGTATTCTGGATTGCATGGCTACTGCAGAAGAAGCAATCCACCACTGTCATATCTCAAGCAGTAGGAGCTATTTGATTAAACTTGACTTCGAGAAAGCATACGATTCTATAGATTGGGATGGCCTGTTAGAGGTTCTTAGGGGTCGAGGCTTTGGGGATAGATGGATCAGATGGATTCGTCATTGCCTGGCAACGAGTAAGACGTTTATCATGGATAGAGTTGAATCCAAACTGCCAGGTTGGAAAGGCCAATCCCTATCCCTTGGTGGGAGAGTAACACTTATCAACTCGGTCTTATCTAATCTCCCAACCTACTACATGTCCTTCTTTGAAATACCAAAATGGGTTATTCTGAGGATTGACTGAGTTCAGAAGAGATTCCACTGGAAAGATGATTATGCTGACAGAAGGGGGGGTTCCATCTTATCATGTGGGAGAAGGTCTGCATGAAGAAGATACATGGTGGTTTGGGTGTTATCGATCTGAGAGATGAATACGGCCCTCCTTGGCAAATGGTGGTGGAAAACTTACCACCTGAATGGGGAAGAGTGGCAGGACTTCGTCCAATATTATTTACAAGGAAAAGGCTCACATAATCTGGGCTTCAGGGTGGGCCCCTGGGTCTCCTGGTTTTGGATGAGTGTTTCAAAAGCTTATGACATGTTCTGCAGTGGTGTAACCTCTTTTATTGCAAAATGGCCTAACGACTAATTTATGGTGGGACAAATGGTGTAGAGCTCATGCCTTACGTGACAGGTTCTCGGATCTATATGAGATCGTCGCTCAGCCTCACATTTCTGTGGCCAAGACTTGGAAAAGGGGGTCGTGGAGACCCTCGCAGACCCCACCTTATGAAGGAAGCCAAGCGAGATTAGTATCACTGCAGGAGTACATTACACAATCAGATGTGAAGTGCTCACAAGGCCCAGATCGGAAAATGTGGGAACTAGAAAAGACAGGTTCCTTCACGGTCCGCTCTCTTTATAACTGCATCAATTTCAGGGGATGTAGATCGAGTTGGTCGTCAATTCTTTGGAAGGTGAATGCCCCATTGAAAGAGTTTTCTTGTGGCTAGTCCTAAACGATGCTATTTTAACTAGAGAAAATCTAGTGAAGAGATTACCACATGTTGGGAAAAACTACAACTTCTGCAGTGCTGATCTGGAATCGAGAAACCACTTTTTTCTTGACTACAATAAGAGAAAATCGGTGTTATCTGAGGTCCTTAGAGCCCACGGCGCAACGGCATACCCCCAATCATTTGAGGAGCTATGGGTAGGCCCTACATTTGTATCGGAAAGAAAAGACATGAAAGAAGTGTGGTACATCGTCATCGTAACAACGACCTAGGTTTTATGGGTAGACAGAATTAATTTTTACTTTTGTTGGACTTGTAATAATATTTCTGGTAATCTTATTCATATTATGCATCTTATTTCCTTTTGGGCTATAGCTGCGGCGTCAGTTCCAAGGGGGGAGGATCGCCAGAGCTTTCCAAGTGGATGAGTACGACGACGAGGAAGTCGTGCTCGATTCTACTCTCGATTGATCAGTGTTCAAATACCCACCCTCCAGGGTTTTGTTGGAGGGATTTATGATATGTGTTTGTACTCATTACGTTGTTATTTTGCTGATTCTGGTTTTAGATAGTTCCCACCCTCCAGGAATTTGTTGGAGGCTTGATGATTATGTTTTATTTTCATGCTTAGTAGTTCTTGTACTTGGGCCCAATACTCTGGGTTTGTTTTGTTAAACTCTCTTTAATGAAAATGTGAAGTATATTTACACATTTTCTAGTCTTGTAAATATTTTGTTACAAATATCTAATTCCATATAACTCACTCAAAATTACTTTTTTTGAGTTGCTTCCAAATTGTGAGTGAGTTATATGGAATTAGCTATTTGTGAGTGAGGTATATGGAATTAAAATATTTGTTAGGGACCTGTGTGGAAAAAAAAACCCTTCATTCTGGGCATTCACTTGCTGCGAGGTATTGGGTCGTTCTTGATCAGAAGAATAGCCATCAATTCGGGATCAATATGAAGTTTGGAGAATTCAATTAGAAGTAGAGCAAAAGAACTCTTTGCAGAACCCCAAAGTGGATGCTGATTCAGAGGCAGCGCGTTACTACTTGCTGCTTGAACCCAAGATATTTTTAGGTTCTGATGGTGAGGGAGGAGGAGGAGAAGAAGAAGAGAGAGTTGGGTGATACATCCCCGAAGATGATCGCAGGCTGGTTGCGATCGCGTCGAGTAGTGACCGACATGAATCCACCTGCAAGGAAGATTCAAGGACAACAAGGGCACAATAGCAAGAAGAAAATAAGAAGAAACTATAAGCTAAATTTCATTAAAACTCCGGAATCAAAGATGAAGAACATAGTACAATTGGGGGTTTTATGAGCGAGCTCGCCCCTGATTTTGATCTGCTAATTGCCTGTCGACACGTCAGCACGCTCAACGCATGTAAAAGAGATAACTGCCTATAGCATTTATATTGTAGGTGGGGTCCACTGCTCCTATCCCTCCAATAGGTTGCCAAGTTAACATGCGCTTAACCCGTGAGGAACTAAGAGCAGTGAGTTATTACAAGATTTCTGCTACATTAGCGGATAACACCACTAAGAACTATATTCACCAAGGGACTGATATGCACAACTTGGACTGATACTCAAAGTTTCCTTCCCTTTTCTCAGATACAGACAGAGGCTGTATCAATTCTCCCTCCCATAAAAAGGAGCTTCCAATTTTTTTGAAATTTAGGGAAGCGACTGTGAAGATCCTAAAACTCCTCCCACGTTGCATCTTCTTCTTCTCCTCCCTTCCATTGATCCAAAACTTCAGTCACTGCAACTCCCTTCTTTTCCACCATCCTTTTGTTGAGAATTTTGATGGTTTCAGATGTATCCTCTTGGAAATATGAAGGGTGATAAGACTGTAGTTTGCTACTATCACCTAAATGCTTTTTAAGTTGTGATACATGAAAAACGTCATGTATCTAAGCTGCAGGAGGTAACTGCAGCTTGTAAGCGACGGTACCCACCTTCTCTACCACTGCATAAGGGCCATAAAATAAATGTGACAATTTATGAATGCGCTTACCGCCAACTGACAGTTGCCTGTAAGGATGAAGCTTCAGATAGACAAAATCCCCAACTTGGAATTGTTTCTCCACTCTGCCCTTATCAGTGATATTCTTCATCCTCAATTGAGCCTTCTTCAAGTTATCCCTACATAATTTGAGATTGATATCCCTTTCGATGAGGCATTGATCTACCTCCAGTGACTTGGCAGTCTTTGGTGTATATGGAAGAAGGGTCGGGGGTGGTCTGCCATACAAGACATGATAAGGGGAGAATTTAGGTGGAGTTGTGAACACTAGTATTGTACCAAAACTCTGCCCAAGGCAGCACATTAGCCCACGTTGCAAGTTTGTAAGCACAGAAGCATCTTAAGTAGGTTTCCAAAGTTCTATTCACTACCTCTGTCTGCCCGTCGCTGTGAGGATGAAATGAAGTGCTCATACACAACTGGGTGCCTTGCAAATTGAAGATTTCGCGCCAAAAATTGCTTGTGAATATCGCATCCCGATCAATGACAATGGTAGTAGGGACTCCATACAACTTGACCTCATGTTGAACAAATAATTCAGCCACTTGTTTAGCAGTGTAAGGGTGAGTGAGGTGAATGAAATGGTTGTACTTTGACAAGCGATCGACCACCACCAGTATGGTAGTTTTTCCCCAACTCTTAGGCAAACCCTCCACGAAGTCCATACTAATATCTTCTCATACCTTGCTAGGGATTGGTAGAGGTTACAGTAGTCCCGCAGGTGATTGAGTGCAGTACTTGCATCTTTGATCGGTATCACACTCCTTAACATAATTTTTAAGCATACCTTTCATTCCTTTCCAATAAGCTACACTTTTGAGCCTCAACCAAGTTTTCTCGTTGCCTAGATGCCCCCCTTGAAGGGTCTTATGGTGCATGTCCATGAGAGTAGCAGTAAGGGGATATGAAGAATTAATCAATACTCTTCCATTATAGAAATACATACCACTCTGATATTCATACTTGGAGTTGGAGGGTCCTGCCTGATCAATAATGGTTTGAATTGCCTTATAGAATGGACTCTCTACTTCCTTCTTCAACTCCAACACCCATGAAGGTTGCACTATAGATATAGCTTGGATTTGCTTATCTTAAAAGACCTGAGAGAGCTCATCTGCACCTACATTCTCTTTTCCCTTCTTGTACTCAACAATAAATTGATACCCATGCAATTTCCAAAGCCAAGTGTGTTGAGCCTCCGTTTCTAACCTTTGTTCCAGCAAATACTTGAGGGGTTTGTGATCTGTCCTTGTGATAAACTCCTTGCCCAACAGATAATGCCTCCATCTTTTCACTGCATGCAATATGTCCAGCATCTCCTTATCATATCATGATAGATATTTGCTCCTCCCTTGTAACTCCTTGCTCAAAAAAGCTATGGGATGCTGCTACTGAATTAATATGGCCCCAACTCCCGAACCTGAAGCATCACACTCTAGAGTAAAAATCTCTGAAAAATTGGGGAGTTGCAGAACTGGAGGAGTGGTGAGGGTTTTCTTAAGAGCTTCAAAAACACTTTGAGCTGTGGAGGACCATTGGAAAGCACCTTTCTTGATCAGGGCCACCAGAGGAGCTGATATAGAGGCATATTTGTTGATGAATGTTCTGTAGTAGCCTGCCAACCCCAAAAATCCCCTCAGAGCCCTAAGGTTTTTGGGCACTGGCCAAGCATTGATAGCAGTTATCTTACTAGGATCCACTTCCACACCCTGATCAAATACAATATGGCTTATATATGATACCTTGTGAACTCCAAAGACACATTTACTAAGCTTGGCCTGCAGGGAATTTCTCTTTAATAGCTGCAAAATTATCCTTAAGTGCTCTTCATGCTCCTTCATGGATTTGCTATAGATGAGAATATCATCAAAGAAGACAAGCACAAACCTTCGGAGATAGGGCTTAAACACTACATTCATGAGGGACTGGAATGTAGAGGAGAGCATTGGTTAAACCAAAAGGCATCACAACATACTCATAGTGGCCTTCATGTGTTTTGAATGCGGTCTTTGGGATATCCTCTTCACTGATTCTGACTTGGTGGCAGCCACTTCTTAGATCTAATTTACTAACGAGCATTGCAATTCAACTAGTAACTCATCAATAAAGGGTATGTGAAATTTGTCTTTGAGTGTTACCTTGTTGAGAGCCCTGAAATCCACACACATTCGCCATGTACCATCAGTTTTTTTACCAAAACTATGAGTGAAGCAAAGGGGCTAGAGCTTAGTCGTATGACTCCAGATTGCAGCATTTTCTTTAGCAACTTCTCAATCTCATTTTTATGATGCCACGGGTGCTTTCAAGGTCTTAAACTAATTGGTTGTGTATTAGGACACAGAAGTATCTTGTGATCACAAGCCCTCTTTGGAGGTAATTTGAAGTTCTCTTGAAATATTTCTTGATACTCACAGATAATTGCAGCTAGCTCATCAGGCTCATACAAAAAGCCTCATCTCAATATAAAGAGAATGGAGGAAGAAGAAAACACTAGCACGTGCAAGCCCGTGGGCTTTATTACAAAAAACCACTAACTTTGCAAATAAACCCCTAAAAGAGAGAAAATTTTCTAGGGATTGATACGTAAATAAAAGGACTGATATGCAGAAAAAGATACAGTTCGTAGAAGAACTATATTAATCCTTTCCCCTTACTTTGACCTTGTCTTCAAGGTCAATGTGACGATCTTCTTCCACACTAAAAGACCCAACCAAAAACTTCTCCAACTATGTGATAAATCCCAATATTCTTTCATGTGTCTTCCTCCTCCTGGATAAAAAAATGAAGTGTCTTCCAAAAATAAGGTGCTTTGCAGAGATGATGATCTCGATAATGGAACCATTGAGAGTCATGCCATCATGAACCAATGCAGACACATCACCATGAACAGTATTTTTATTTGCAGAAATATGAACTAACACTGGTTCCCTTATTTTTTAGATTCATCAAGACTAAATGGATCTCTGTACCACCAGAAACAAGCTCATAGCCTTTCTCAACTAAACTCTGAGCAAGTTTTGCACAATTGCTAAGGACTTGCTCCTTATACGAATCTATAACAAATGCCAAAGCAGTTAAAGCTCCCTCTTGGACCCTGTGCTTCCCATTGTTCTTCTTAGCCATTTCATCAAAGGGTTTTAGCATAACAAACATAGCCATTGGGTAACACAATTAGAGGATTCTCGCTATCCATCAGCTCTTTTGTAATATAGTAGACAAGCTTGGAATGGTGCTACTTAAAAAATGGCATGTTTGCCGCCAGCTTTCAGAAACTTTCTTGTGAGAGAGGGTCTTAGGTTGGACAATCCTGGTCATAACAAAATGGATTTTTCAGTGCTGAAAATCCCACCTGAAGGTAGACATTTAGCAAGCGTTCGAAGGTAATGCCAAACAATCTGCAGAATTCCTGCTTGAACTGCTCAATTAAATGGTCCCACTGCTTTGCCTCAAATAAAAACATGTGAGTGTCGCATTCAGTATTGCTCCCAAAAGCTAATATTGCCATGATACGTTTCTTTATCAAGAGCATATTGGCTACAGATTCCATCCCTCCACAATACTTCTAAAGGTGTATTCCCAGTTTGATATAGTGAAAACAAATCAAGAAGTTTGTGTGGCCTTTGGAGTTCAAATGCAAGTTGAATTGCCTTGGTAAAATCAGCATCTTTGACAGCATTCACCAGTTCTTGGCCTCTCACAGTAGCCTCTTGTTCTCTATCAAAGGTTTCCTGCTCCTCCCCCGTAGCATTATCATGCCATAAGATAATAACAGCATCTGTTATGAACCCAGGAGAACTCACCCTTAAAAGCTAGCTCATCAGGACAACTCAAGTCTTCATGACTTGAACTGAGGATGGAAGTTATTTGCAGTATTGATCCTTCCTTCATGTATTGAAGTCTTCAGCATGGACTTGGTCATGGTTATGTCAATTGGTTTACTATTCAGGCCCTTCAACACCTGCACCCTTCCTTCATGCTCAAAATGTAGAGAATAGCTCTTAATGCTGAGCCAAACCCCTTCCAAGGTCTTCATCCATTAGGCCCCTAGCACCACCTGCCTAGTCCTTAGAGGAAGCACATAGAAATTGGCCTTAATAACAACCCCTTGGCAGACAAATTCAACTCCCTCAGATAATCCTTCACATTGTAATTTCTCTCCTCCTGCTACCGTTACCTCAAACTGTACACCCCTTGTTATTGGGAGTTTAAATCTCCTGACTACTTGAACATCTATAAAATTGTGGGTAGACCCCATATCAAACAAAGCATAAACCTCTCGTTTACAGATAGTACCTCTCAATCTCAGAGTTTTGGGAGTGTCAACTCCTGCAGTGGCTTCTAGCGAAATGGCAGGTTGGGGGTTGGGAGAATTCAGAGTGTGAATGCATTGTAACTCCTCTTCAGTGCTTGTGTCAATATCTGTAATACCAGGTGTTGGCTGGGCCTGTTCTTCAGCTCCTTGGGTGTCAAACTCCCCTTCAATTCGCAGCAATGACCTCCCCTTACACTTGTGACCTTTCACCCATTTCTCATCACATCTAAAACACAAGCCTTGTGATCTTTTCTCAGCCAAAATTTTTCAAACTCAGTTTGCTTTGGAGCTTCCAAGGTCTGAGGTTTACTGGGATGGCTAGGTGATGTATGTGCATGTTTATTAACTTGTGGAGAATTGGATGGATTTACAGGTTTGGCAGTGAAACTATGAAACTTCGTAGCTTTCCTTTGACACATTTGCATGGTCTCCCTCACTTGAGCTTCCCTATAAGAACTAGTAAAGGTGGTTGGACGCTTTTGAATCACTTCCTGTTGGATCTCCTCTTTCAACCTAGAGATAAAACAATCGACTAGCACTGACATCTCCAAAGGCTTACACAAATGGCTATATCTAATAAACTCCTTATGGTAATCAACCACACTACTAGATTGACGAAGTTTAAACAAGGTTGTAGTTGGATTTGGAGCTCAGCAGTTCCAAACTGCAATAATAGCTCCCTCTTGAGCATCTCCCAGTTGACCCCCGATCCATTCTGACCCTTGAACCATCTCCACCATAACAAAGCATCTTCCCTCAAGTAGTATACGCTGAATTCTACCTGATATCTAGTCTCAATCCTTTGCGTATCAAAGTGGTGCTCCATATGGAACAACCAATTAGTGATGTCCCCACTGCCATCAAAAGTTGGGATGTCTAGTTTGGTGTGCTTTGGGAAAACAGAATGGGACCTATCAAAATTCTCCCCCCGTCTTCTATACTCCCTCTCATCATCAAAGCATCCCCATCGACCAACTGGGTATTGCTCTGAAGATGGGATAAGTGGATTTAGGTGAACTCCAATCGGACCCAGTACAGAGTTTACTCAGTTTGCACCACCACACTCTCCTCCGATAGCCAGTCTTTCCACCAAGCCCTGGAGTTGCTCGATCTGATGCTGCATCTGGCTACCCATTGCCTTGATGTCATCAGAAAAATTTCCCATCGATACCTCAATACCTTATATCATGTTTTCGAGATCGGTCAACTTTTGAGCATCGACACCCCCCAGAGGTGGACACTCGCGCTGACTGGCTTGGAGGTCCGAGGCCAGAGTTAGATCCAAACTCAAGGACCGATGAGCGCTCGATCTGATTTGTGAGCTGCTCAAGAGCCGTGGGCTTTGATACCATTGATACATACTCGAAGATGATCGCAAGCTGGTCGCGGCTGCTTCGAGTAGTGACCGGCATGAATCCACTACAAGGAAGATTCAAGGATAGTAAGAGCACAATAGCAATAAGAAACTATAAGCTAAATTTCATTAAAACTCTGGAATCAAAAATGAAGAAGAACAGAGTACAATTGGAGGTTTTATGAGCGAGCTCGCCCCTGATTATGATCCACCAATTGCCTATCGACACGTCAGCATGCGCAACGCACGTAAAAGAGATAACCGCCTATACCATTTATACTGTAGGTGGGGTTCACTGCTCCTATCCCTCCACTCATAGGTAGCCACGTTAACACGTGCTCAACCCGTGAGGAACTAAGAGCAGTGGGTTATTACAAGATTTCTGCTACATTTGCGGATAACACCACTAAAGAACTATATTCACCAAGGGACTGATATGCACAACTTGGACTAATACTCAAAGTTTCCTTCCCTTTTCTCAGATATGTATCATTGGTTGGTGTTTAAAGAATTCAATAGGGTTATTATCACATATTCGAGTGAGAAAGATGAGAGGTTTTATGGGTTTGGGGAGCAATTCTCGTATATGGAGTTTAAGGGGAAGAATAGGGCTTTGGGAGAGGTGATCAGCCAATCAGTTGTGCTGCCAATTTGGTTAGCTACAAGTATAAATCATTCCTATATCTAATAGTTTCTTAAATATATTTGTTAGAATTTAAATACCGAATATTCAGTTAGCAGAGAATATGAATGTAAACCCTTCAACCCTTACCATGGCTTGAGAGCTTTGGCGCAGTGGTTGTGGCATTTCACATAGTATTTGTAATAATGTTGTTTACTGATGCAGGTTAAAGAAACCGATCGTCTACCTATGCTGGTGTGTTAAAACCCTCAACAACCATCAATGTATGTTCAGATTTTGGTGTAGTTAGGGCCGGCCGGAGATCCGGGTTGCCCTAACCAAACTCATGTTTTGTTGCCCTCAGTATAAAAAAATTAATAATAACAACAAAAAGTAAAAGTAAAAGCAAATAAAATATGTTATACATACATAGGGCTGGACTGACTGACCTAGTTGGACTGGCCTGACCTGGGGCGGATCCAGAATTGAAAAGTGAGGGGGGCTAGAATTTTATTTTGTTTACAGTTATTATAAATACTAGAGGGGTATACTAAATTCTCCACCTCTCTCAAAATATACATTCTTGAGTCATTTTAGCATAAATTAAACCCTAAAATATGAAAACACTAACTGTTAAATACTTTGAGAATCTTAAAAGTTAAAACCTTTATAACTCAACGGATTTGCAGGCCCAGGCCAACTATTTCACATTATAATACTCGGTAAGATAGTGTTGATTGTTTCTCTTGATTGTTATCGATTTCTTCCAATCTTCCAAAATTAGGTTGATCAATACCTAGTGCTTATCTCTCCTATTAATTTTCGAGAGCATGGATTACTCTACAATTTGGCTTCCCTCTGCCATAAAAATTGCAGATTAATGATTAGCTTATTAAGTAGGCATTGGGTCATATGAGAATTTCATCAAACACTTTTCAGACATAAGCCAAACTCAAACACACAATATACAGTCTGATAGTTTTCAATAATAATTCAAACAATCAAGCATCAGATACCTTTACTATACAAACAATCTGAGACTTATACACATACTTAGTTCATAACATTCAAAAAAATAAAAAAAAAACAAAAAAATAAATTATTTTTAAAAATCAGCAACTTAGAACCAAGAAATGCATATATTTAGAGATCTTATTTCCAAGTCTATCGAAATCCCACAATTTTGGCCCTAATTAGAGGACTAGGGTTTTGATTTTGAGTTTGAGAATTCAAACTGAGGAAGAAGGAGTCACTGAAACTAGCCCTAATTCCTAAACCCAAACAATGCAAGAAACCCATTGATATAGCTAAAAATAGGGTTAAATCAGAACCATTCAAAGTGGGCACGAATCTCAAAGTCCCAGGGGCAAGACGGTAATTTCGCCTACAGACAGGTCCGAATTGAGAACCGGGTCCCTCCTCTTGTACCCGCTAACCCATGAACGGATCTGGTCAGTTGAGAACGGGTCTCAACCCGTTAGGGGCCAGTTCAACAGGATTGGAGGAAATCCTGGCTCCCCCTAATCTAGAGGAGGTGGTTATAACCACCCTTATCCTGCCACACCAGAAAGTAGGGATTCACTCTTATCCTGAAAGAGATCCCCTTGGCGACTATAAAATCCCCCTACCTCCTACGATCACAAGTGATCACTCTTTGCATACTTAGCTATTTCTCTTCACTTTTTTTGGGTATTGACTTGAGCGTCGGAGGGTTCATCACCGGGATCCATCACTGTGTCTCGAACATTTGTACAGGTTCAAGGGAGCACCAAGGAGTCAACCAGTTAACAAGAAAGAAGAAGGATTCTGCCTGTTCGAGTTCTTCACGAACCTATAAATCTCATCTATTGCCCCCACACCAGAATCCAGCAGCAATATATTGGCGTCGTCTATGGGAACTCACTCGACAAGCAATCTCGTCTTCCTCCTTCAACCCTCGTTACTCCCAGCCATGCCTCCCAAGAATAGACCCACAAACTCCCATCGAAGAACAACCTCTTCTCATCCTCCTCCTTCTCCTTCTCCTCCTCCTCCGCTGGGGAATCTACCTCATCCCAACCAACTAACCCAGCAGCTCGACCCTCTAGCTCCGCAGTCCATCCAGCAGCCTGTAGGACCCCAGGCCACAGTGGGAGAACACTCTCGACGAAGCCGTCACAAGCAACCTGTCCATCAGGTTCGAGTCTCCATCCACAATGCTGACACTGATTCCATGGCTTCTTATACTCCCCCCACTCCAAAGGATCTGTAGAACGTGATCAACAATTGGCAGACCGACCACGGACCCAATCTCTGTACCCATCTGGTTGAGAGGCGGGCCCAAGAGGCGAACTCTCGCTGCGAGCATACCAGGGACCATTCACCGCACCGATCCAATCAAGGAGGGTCCAACTCTCCCTGCAGGTGAAGAGAGTCGCCCAAGACGTAGCCGCTCCCCGGCAGGCTGCCCTGCACCTCGGGCCCGTCATGAGCAGGAGGCCCCCATCACAAGGGCAGAATTCCAGCAATTCCAGGAGACAGTCCTCTGAGCTCTCAATGCTGTCCCCAACAATGGTTGTAGGGCTCCCAGTCCTCTGCCAGCTCCTCACCATCCTCGCCGCTCCCATAGTCCTCGACCGGCTCCTCATCATCCTCACCGCTCCCGAAGCCCTAGGCCTGCTGCGAGCCATCGCCGCCCTTCTCCCGAACACCACCGCTGCTCCCAAAGTCCGCATCCTACTCCCAGTCACCCCTGTCGCTCAGTCAGTCCACCACCTACTCTGAGCCATCACCGGTACAGCCCCATCCCTCCTCGACATGAGGATGAGTCTCGGGGCTCGGCCAGGCGAGACCGAAGGGAGGACTCGGTTTACCACCGTCTCCACGAGATGGAGAGGCGCCTCGGCCAACTCGACCAAGACGAAGAGCAACGAGCAAGGGACCTTCGTCCGAGCAGGCCCCCATTCTCCCGCGCCATCATGGAGGCTCCAGTTCCCGACAACTTCAAGCCTCCACATTTCGAGACCTACACCGGGGAGTCGGACCCTGCAGATCACATTGAGAGTTTCAAAACTCTCATGATGATCCATCATGCATCTGATTCCCTTCCTTTGCAAGACCTTCCTGGCCACACTTAAGGGGCCCGCTCGGGAATGGTACTCTCGGCTTGCACCAGCATCTATCTTCTCCTTTGACCAGTTCGAGGGTCTTTTCCTCACGCATTTCGTGAGCAGTCGCCGCGCCAAGAAAATGAGCAACACCCAACTGTTCCTCAGTCAAAAGAAAGGTGAACGACTGAGAGACTATGTCAAGCACTTCACTGCTGAAGTCCGGTCCATTGCTTCCTTGGAACCCTCGGTCGCCACCATCGCCTTCTAGTCCAACGTCCTCAATGCTGACCTCGGGACCACCCTCGGGACTTCTCTGAGCTCCTGCTTCGGAGCGAGAAGTACATCCGAGCGGAAGAAGCTGTCCGCCGCCCCACCTTCGAGGCCTCGTCTTTCGCGAACAAGAGGAAGGGTGCAGAGGAAGGAGATAAGAAGCTCCAAAAAGACAATGGGGGTCAGCAGCGTCCTCCTCCTCGGTTCGAGAAATTCACTCCGCTTAACGCGAGTGTATCGGCCATCCTCATGGAGATCGGGAATGATGGCCTCCTACCGTCTCCCCCAAAGATGAATACTCCGAGAAAGAAGAGGGACCGGAGTAAGTGTTGCCATTTTCATCGGGACCATGGGCACGACACAGACGAATGTCGCGCCCTCAAAGATGAGATTGAGGCTCTCATCCAGAGAGGGCTGCTCACCCGGTTTGTAAGGAGGGACCGAGCCGATCCGCCCTCGCCGCCTTGGGGGGCTAATAGGCAGACTGAGCAGCACGCGAAGACTCTGGAGGCCGAAGTAGAGGGCATCTTGTACCTGATACACGGAGGACCAATGGGGGGAGATTCCAACTCCTCCCGCAAAGCCTTCGTAAGGGAGGTCAACTCCGTACAAGGCCATCCTCCCCCAAAGGGCCTCGGGGTCCCAGTGACGTTCTCCGATAGGGACCTGGAGGGCATCCGCACGCCCCACTGCGATGCCCTCGTCATCAATCTCTGAATGGCAAACTTCGAAGTTTGCCGGGTCTTGGTAGACAACGGCAGCTCCGTCAACATCCTTTTCTTGGATGCCTCCAAAGGCCTCCCACTGTCAAGGGACTGGCTCAAGCCCGCAGGCTACACTCTCCAGGTTCACTGGGGTCCCGGTTACGGTCGAGGGAATTATAACCCTCGACGTAACGACTGGAAAGGCCCTGGCAACTTGCACGGAGCCAATGGACTTCATGGTGGTCGACGTCAAGTTCGCCTATAATGTTATCCTAGGTAGACTAGGTTTGGCCGCGCTTTAAGCCATCACTTCAGCCTACCACATGAAGATGAAGTTCCCCACCCCCTCAGGAGTAGGAGAAGTGAGGGGAAGCCAAGAAGCAGCTCGGAAGTGCTATATGACCTCGATGGGGGGGGGGGGGGTTCTCTCTTTGGAAGCGCTTGAACTTTCTCAAGAAGACGACCAAACTATCTCCGAGCCTGTGGACAAATTGGAGGAAGTGGCCTTCTACGAAGAAGACCCCACTAAGACGTTTCGTGTTAGTAAGGCTCTCTCCCCTTCCATAAAGCAAGATATCTCCCGGTACATACGGGAGAATCGTGACCTCTTCGCATGGACTGCAGCATACATGCTCGGGATCTCAGAGGAGCTCTCAATGCACCGTCTGAGCGTCACTCCTGGAGTCAAGCCTGTCCAACATAAGAGGCAGAAGTTTGCCCCCGAAAGGCAACAGGCGATCAAAGAGGAGGTTGAGAAACTCCACAATGCCTGCTTTATTCAGGAGGTAAACTATCCTGAGTAGCTCTCCAACGTGGTGATGGTCAAGAAGGTCAATGGGAGTTGGAGAATATACATTGACTTCACCGATCTCAACAAGGCATGCCCGAAGGACCCTTTTTCTCTTCCCAGCATCGACTCCCTGATTGATGCCACCTCCGGGCACGAGCTCCTTAGCTTTATGGATGCCTTCTCAGGGTACAACTAAATTAGGATGTTCCCTCCCGACATCCCGAAGATCTCGTTCGTGATGGACCAAGGCCTCTATTGCTACCGTGTTATGCCCTTCGGCTTGAAATACGCGGGAGCTACCTATTAGTGCCTGGTGAACAGGGTCTTCCGAGACCAAATTGGTCGAAATATGGAGGTTTACGTCGACGACATGTTGGTCAAAAGCACCCGAGGGCAAGAGCACACTCTCGACCTTCAAGAAGCCTTTGAGGTGCTCAGGAGACACAATATGAGGCTAAACCCGAACAAGTGTGCGTTCGGCGTCTCATCGGGCAAATTTCTGGGGTTTATGGTCAGCCAGAGGGGCATAGAGACCAACCCCGAGAAGATCCAAGCCATTCTCAAAATGGCTCCCCCCTCCAACATCAAGGAGGTACAGAGGCTCACGGGGCACCTCGCCGCGATCTGGCAATTCCTCTCCAAGTCCGGGAAAAAGTGTGTCCCCTTCTTTAAAGCCCTCAGGGGGGCTAAAGGCTTCGAGTGGGGACAGCAGCAACAGGAGTCCTTTGACAAGCTCAAAGAGTATTTGGCCAACCCCCCGCTCCTGAGCAAGCCAGCACCTGGGGAGGTCCTCTACCTCTATCTCGCAGCTTCGGACCAGACGCTCAGCTCAGTCCTAGTAAGGGAAAAGGAGAAGACACAGAAGCCCATCTATTATGTGGGTAAGGTGCTCCGCAATGCCGAACTCCGTTATCCGAAGCTGGAGAAGATGGATCTCGCCCTGGTCATGGCGGCTCGAAAGCTCCGCTCCTACTTCCAATCCCACTCGGTGGTCGTCCTTACCGACCAACAGCTTAAGCAAGTTCTCCACAAGCCTGAGACTTCCGGGCAGCTTGTGAAGTAGTCCATCGAGCTGAGTCAGCATGACATCAGCTACCAGCCCAGAACGGCAATAAAGTCCCAAGCTCTGGCCGAGTTCATCGTGGAGAACACCATCCCCGACTCATGCAAATCGTATACCGTTTATGTGGACGGGTCCTCTTGCGTCGATGGAAACGGGGCTGGCGTCATCTTAACTGGCCCCGATGCTTTCGTCCTCCAGTATTCCCTTCGCTTCAACTTTCCAGCATCAAACAATGAGGCAGAGTATGAGGCCCTCATAGCGGGGCTCTGCTTGGCCCGCAAGGCAAGTGCCAAGCACGTAAGGGTCTTCAGCGACTCCCAGTTGGTGGTCAATCAGGTGTCCGGGGAGTACGAGGTCAGGGATGACTGTATGGCTAGGTACTTGGCAAAGGTGAGGGAGCTTCTAGCTCTATTAGAAGATGTTCAACTCCAGCAGGTTCCCCAAAAGGAAAACGCGCAAGTGGATGCCCTCTCTAAGCTTGCCTCCTCGTCTGTCCAAGGTCTAGAATGGACCGTCTTAATAGAGGTCCTTCTCAAACCAAGCATTGACGAAGAAGGCTCGGAGCCAATGGAAGCCTACCCCCTCACACTTAGGAAAAATTGGATGAAGCCCCTCCTCGAGTACCTCTGAGATGGAGTCCTTCCCGAAGATCCGAAAGAAGCAAGGAGGATCAGGACATGAGCAGAGCGGTACACACTCCTGGACGGGGTCATGTACAAATGCTCCTACACCGTGATCGATGGTCGGCCCTATCTGAGGTGCCTCTCCCCGGAGGAAGTGTTCTACGCCCTGAAGGAGGCCCATGAAGGTCTATGTGGCATGCATTCGGGAGCGAGATCCCTTGCCCGGAAGCTCTTGAACTACGGATACTTCTGGCCCACACTACTAAGTGACTCTGAGGAGTACGTCCGCCAATGCGACTCCTGCAAGAAGTTTGCCCCAATCCGATGCCTGCCCCAAGCATAAATTACTTCCTTGGCGAGTCCGATCCCCTTTGCAATGTGGGGGATGGATCTGCTCAGACCTTTCCCTCCGGCATCAGGCCAGCTGAAGTTCCTCGTGGTAGCAATAGACTACTTCTCAAAATGGATAGAGGCAGAACCTCTGTCAACAATAACCGAGCACAAGGTGTAGAAGTTCTTTTGGAAGAACATCGTATGTCGGTTCGGGGTGCCTCGTATCCTTATAACCGATAACGGGACCCAATTCACGGGGGCTGCCTTTCGTGACTTTTGCACCGACCTCGAGATTCAGCAACGGTCCTCTTCTGTAGCGCACCCCCAGTCTAATGGCCAAGTGGAGAACGCGAACCGTCAAATCCTCTCTGGCTTGAAGAAGAGGCTAAATAAGTCCACGAAAGGGCTATGGGTCGAACAACTCCCCCAATGTGCTTTGGAACTATCGCACAAAAAAAAGAGCTCCAATGGGAGAGTCCCCTTTCAACCTCACGTACAGATCCAAAGCTCTCATCCCTTTGGAGGTGGGCCTGCCATCGCCTCGACTCATAGCTTACAATGAGGCGCAGAACGCGAACCAGCTTCGCAACTGCCTGGACCTCATAGACGAGGTCCGTGAGAGAGCCACAATCCACCAAGAGACCTATCATTGTAGGATTACTCAAGCTTACAACAAGTGGGTATGACCCACCAACCTAAAGGAGGGGGAATTAGTGCTGAGAAAGTTGTCAATTTCCGACCCAAGCAAGAGAGACGAGCTGGCACCTAATTGGGAAGGACCATACAAGGTCTCCAGAGTTATACGCCCGGGCGCGTATCAACTCGAAGACCTGGGAGGCAGGAAGATACCAAGGACATGGAACACAGAGCACTTGATGAAGTACCAAGAGGGTGTCTAAACACCGCTCCAAGCAACTTCCCCAGGATCGCTCCAGAAGACATGTCTCGAAATCCTTACTTGTATTTCTTCTTTATCCAAATGTAAAGGCTCGCAACTTAGAAGCGGCCACCCAATTGTTTGCAATAAAAGGAAATATTTTCCCACAACTTTTCTATCTCTTGAGTAACTTAACTCTACTTAACAAATTTTTATTTTTGGGGTAGTCTTAACTCTACTTGCAAAAAAAATTTCTCTCTTTAAACGAAGAGTTTGGAGTCCAACACTTGGCTTGATTCCGCTTCAACTACTCACTCATAAGCGAGTAAGATGTGGTTCACCATTCGAAATTGCTCCCACAATCGTTGACTCTCTTTTTAAACGACGAGTTCGGAGTTCAACACTTGGCTCGATTCCGCTTCAACTACTCGCTCCTAAGCAAGTAAGAAGTGGTTCGTCATTCGAAATTGCTCCCACAACCGTTGACTCTCTCTTTAAATGACGAGTTCAGAGTCCAACACTTGGCTCGAATCCGCTTCAACTACTCGCTCATAAGCGAGTAAGAAGTGGTTCGCCATTCGGAATTGCTCTCATAACCGTTGACTCTCTCTTTAAACGATAAGTTCGGAGTCCAACACTTGGCTCGATTCTGCTTCAACCACTTGCTTATAAGCGAGTAGGAAGTGGTTCGCCATTCGAAATTGCTCCTACAACTGTTGACAACTACAGACGCTAGCACACAAGCTCACGAAACAAATGCTATTTCATTCGAATTTGGGATTACAAGTCCAAGTACAAGGCCAACTGCCCATGTTTACATTGGGAAACAAAACTTGTACAAAAAGTCTTCAACATCACAAGCGAGATGCCCTAACGCCTCCTAGGGAGTGGGATACTTCTCTTGAGCGACAAACGGGGTCGATGAACACCTTGCCGCTGTGAACTTATGCCCGTGGAGGTCTTTAGGCCGACGAGCCGAGTTGCATCATCGAGAGTTGCATCGATTGAGGCCCCGCTCGACGAGCCAGCCACTCCGCTTTGCGTGTCTCCAGGATGCCCCAAGGTCGAAGGCGAACGTGACGCCAATCGTGAAACGACCGTCCCTATGAATACTTTCCTCACGGACAAGAAGTGGTCCTAACATTGTTTCCCTCTGAGAGATGTCGCAGCCGGTGAACCTCTGCCTCTAACTCAATGATTCACTTCTTCAGCGAGTCGTCTGTTACATCAACATGTAGTCGAAGCGTTCTACTCATATTGCCTGCACGAGAAGCTTCAGAGATACTCTACCAAAGCTGCGCCGTCTCCAAACTCTTTTCGAGCACCACGTTCTTCAGACCCTCTCTCTCGGCTCTAGCCTCGAACAAAGACTGTAGAATGGACTCTAGCTTCTTGCCTAGCTTGCTGGACTTCGAGGGACTCTCCTCCTCCACTTTCTGAGTTTGCTCCCTCAGTCACTTCAGTTCGAGGTGCGATGCATCATCGTTAGCTTGTAATGACCTCTGCCTCGCTCTTGAGAAGCCTCTCTCGACTCCGAGAGAGAGCCAACCTAGATGCTCCTAGATCAGACCAAAGACGAGACACCTCCGCCGCTTCCTCTGTCGGTGTTGCTTGGACTATTTGATATGGCTCGGCAACCTGAAAAGGCAAGGAAACGACAACACTAAGCTTGAGAAACACCCCCTCACATATGAAACGACTCAGGCCCCAACACTTAGCCGATTTTCTCCAAAAAACAATCACAGAATTCAACAAAGGAAATCCCCAACACTTAGCTGATTTTTTGCCAAAAGACAATCAAAGAATTCAACAAAGGAAAGTTCATTCATTTAAAAGTTGATACTACAAAGAGCGGTGGCCAGTCCGCTATAAGGCAATACAAGAGGCAAGAGCGACAAAATAAGATAGCTGAAGTCAGAGGGCCACCTTGAGTGGTAGCTTGGTGATGGGCTCCTCGGTGGATGCCTTCCCGACCTCCACTATTGCTGTCTGGGGGTCGGCTACGACCTCGTCGTCCCCTTCCTCCTCCTCTCCCCCCTCCTTGTCCTCGCCTCCCTCTTGGTCGGCTCCGAGGGCCTCGCCACCGGCCGGGCCCCACAGATTGTATCCCGACCTGTCGAAGCCGGGGACGCGAGCCTCGATGTGCTCGAGGGCTGTGGCATAGGACTGCTCCATGTTCGATGCCATGTGCTTCTTTGCCTCGGCCTCTACCGCCGCCCTCTCTGCTGCCACTGCCTCGTCCTTCTCCCTCTCCATGTATCCTAAGGCCTTTTTCACCTTTTCCCTCTCCTCGTCCGCCCGAGCTACCTCCGATGCTGCCTTCGTTTGCCTGACCAGGGCCATCTCAAAATAGGCGACCTGAGCTGCCAGGGACTCCGAGCGGCACTGCTCTGCCTCATAAAGCTTCGCGACCCTCGCCCTTTTGGCTCGGTCCCTGTCACACGACAGCTTCGGCTCCTTTTCTTGGTCGGAGTATTGCTCGAGGAGGTGGCTGAAGTGGTACATAATCTAAACAAAAGAGAAAGAGAAACAATGAAAAGCCGAGCAAATGACTTAGAAATTTTTTGGATTATCAACGAATCGATTAGGAGACTCACCGACATCGTCGCCCGAGCTATCTCAAGAGTGTCGTCGGCCATGGTCCCCGCCTTCAGGGCTGCTCGGTCCTTCGGGGTCGGCAAATATTTCAAGGCCTGCATGCACATGGCCGAGTCCCCCAAGAAGCCAACATGATTCATCACCCGCCTTTCGTGGATGAAGAGCTTCTTGTGCCCCTCGGTTAGGATTCCCTCGGCCTTCTCGGTGAGGGGAGGAACCTCAAGCGCTAATGCCACAGAGATGGAGAAGTCTTCGGCTGAAGGCTCAGACGGGGTCGGTTAAGGAAGAGCAGCAACCGGGGCAGACCGCTGAGGGGATGCCAGATCCTCTGTCTCGACTGCGGAAGACAGGCCTTTTTGGCAGGTCAGCCAGACGCTGGTCCCGCGGTCGTCCTCTTCCTCTTCTTGGTGTCGGTGCCTTTGGCACCGCTCACGTTCTGCTCCTCCATTATTGCCTTGAAGTCCATGTTCGGAGCCTCTGCCAAAGTGAAAAAACAAAGTTAAGACGAGGAAGACGCACTATAAAGAGAAGTAAAAAAAACAAGATGTCCGGAGCGTAATCGGGTCGATCGGACTAAGACCCAACACGTGAAGGACCTCCTTGGTCATGTCTTTCCAACTCAGGGGTGGAAGAT
Source organism: Hemerocallis citrina (assembly GCA_017893485.1). Lineage (NCBI taxonomy): Eukaryota > Viridiplantae > Streptophyta > Magnoliopsida > Asparagales > Asphodelaceae > Hemerocallis > Hemerocallis citrina. Next base: position 250,629,620 of record CM030358.1, read on the forward strand.
TAATCAGCTCCCACGCAACCTCTGCCTCGGCTGGAGTCAACACCGGGTCGACCTTAGCCCACTTCGACACATCCTCCTTCCACCTTGTCAGGAAGTCCCATCCTGTGGGGCTTCGGATCAGGAAGTACTTCCCCTTCCATAACTTAATAGAGTCTGGATTCTCTATCAACTTAATGCCTTTTCTTGGCGACAAGTAGTACCTGGTGCTCCATCTTGTTCATCCGGTTGATCCGATACATGCTCTGGAGAACGACGAGCTGTGGCTCCACATTCACCGCCCAACATTGGAGCAAAAAGCCAAGCACGTGGCGCCACATGTTCGGCCTGAACTGGATCGGACTCAGCCCATACCAACGCAGTACTTCGGTCACAAATGGGTGAAGGGGCAGGCGTAGACCTGCATTCAGTGCGTCGTAGGCGAAGATGCAGATATCAGGCGAGATCACCGTACACGCTCGCACTCTCAATCCGGGAAGGATTATAGAGTAATCCTGAGGTATCATGAAGCTCATCCAGATCCGGAGCAGGTCCCTCTCTGACAGAACCGAAGGGATGCCATCGACCTCGGTAACCTCCTTTGGCTCGTTCTCTGCATACGACTCTGACCTCCCGTAGATGGCCTTCATCAGCAGTTTGCCAGTACTGCCTGATTCTCCCATGGCCTGATATCTCCGACAGGCAGTCGGCCCATCTCTCCTCTCCTCTGGACGGGCTCAACCACCGACTCGACTATTACCGACTGAACCACCTCTTTCCCTTTTCCCTGGGCGAGCGGAGCAACTGCTACCTCCTTCCCCTTCTCCTGGGCTAACGGAGCAACTAGCGCACTCACTGCCGACCCTCCTACTTCTGCCCCCTTCTCTTGGACGAGCGGAGCCTCTAACGTCCGCCCACTCTTGTTCCCCGAGGAAGAGGCCTCACTACCCGAGGACACTCTAGACATCTTGGGAAAAATATACATCTAAGTGAAAATATATATATATTTACCTTGATGGAACGTTCTCGGATCGGAAAAGTTCGCCGGAAACCACTTTGCCACGCCGCGACAGCTAGCACAACCACCTAGCAGTGAAAATCACCACTAGCGGAGTAACTCGAGAGCAAAATTTTTTTCTTGGAGTAAAAAGTGAAAGAATGAGAGAAGTGTTGAGGGGGGTGAGAACTTATAGTAAAAAGAGCAATTCTTGGGCTTCTAACGGATTGGGCCCCACTCAGGCCCATTAAAGAATGTTAAACGACAGAATTCTTAATGCAGGAACGACCTACGGTCGTACTGTCTCGAAGCGCCGAACTACCGAGGTGCCGACGTACCGAGGTGCCCATTCGGAGAAGGATGCCCCCGAGCTACCGGGGCACCGACCTCCGTATTTGGGAAAAAAAAATGCCTCCGAGCTTCTTGGACTGTCTGATCGTCCAGACTTTTGCGCCCACCTCTGATGGATGGCTCAGATGTCGCCACGTCCACAAAATGACAAAATCACGTTTTCTCGTGATCTGAGCCCACAAGACAACAAAATCACGTTTTCTCGTGATCTGAGCCTCTCGCACTGAGATTCGAGCCTCATGAACGTCCCAGATCTAGCCACGTAGCTCGCCAACCATTGTAGCACCGAACTGCTGGATCACCGAGCTGCCGAGGTGCCCATCCGGAGAAGGATGTCCCCGATCTACCGAGGCACCGACCTCCGTATTTGGGGGAAATGCCTCCGAGCTCCTTGGACCGTCTGATCATCCAAACGTTTGGGCCCACCTCTGATGGATGGCTCAGATGTCACCACGTCCATAAAACGATAAAATCATGTTTTCTCGTGATCTGAGCTCACAAAATGACAAAATCACGTTTTCTCGTGATTTGTGCCCACAAAATGACAAAATCACTACCGAGCTACCGAGGTGCCCATTTGGAGAGAGATGCCCCCGAGCTGCGGCGTCGAGCTACCGAGCTACTATCCCGAGCTACCAGGGCACTGACCTCCGTATTTGCGGAAAAAATGCCGCCGAGCTCCTTGGACCGTTAGATCGTCCAGATTTTCGTGCAATGACTGATGATGGCTCAGATTTCGTCACGTCCACAAAACGAAAAAATCATGTTTTCTAGTTATCTGTGCCCATAAAACGACAAAATCACTGCCGAGCTACCGAGCTGCCGAGGCTTCGAGCTACCGAGGTGTCCATTCGGAGAAAGGCGCCCCTGGGCCTGCGGCGTCGAGCTACCGAGCTGCTATCCCGAGCTACCGAGGCACCGACCTCCGTATTTGGGGAAAAATGCTGCCAAGCTCCTTGGACCATTAGATCGTCCAGATTTTCGTGCAACGGCTGATGGACTGCTCAGATTTTGCCACATTCACAAATGACAAAAATCACGTTTTCTCGTGATCTGTGCCCACAAAACAACAAAATCACTGCCGAGCTGCCGAGGCTTCGAAACTACCAAGGTGCCCATTCGGAGAAAGGTGCCTCCGATCTACAGTGCCGAGCTACTGAGCTACAGCGCCGAGCTACCGGGGCACCGACCTCCGTATTAGGGGGAAAATGCCTCCGAGCTACTCGAGCCATCAGATCGCTCAGATAATCACGCCAGCCGCTGATGGATGGCCCAGATTTCACCACGTCATAAATAAGGTGATAAATTCTTTTTATTATTTTATTAATTCGGATTATTTATTTAAAAATTATAAAAAAATGATTAAAAATTCAAGAAAATTAATTAAAAATTTTGAAAAATAATTATAAATTTGCGGGAATATTTTTGAGTCCCCGGGTAAATAATTATTGGTTAGAATGATTAATTAGTGCTCCCGGAGAGCAAATCATCACTTTGCAAATTTGAATAAATGGTTCGAAAAAAAAATATAAAAATGGAAAAAAATCACCAAAAATCCAGAGAGACCTGAGAGCAAACTTGGGCACGTTACCAGCTCAGAAAAGCACCATCACCCCTCAGACGAGATTCGAACACCCGTTGAGAATTCCGATATAGCCCTACCCACCATTAAAACAACAAAACTACTCTCCAAAGGCCGTAACACACAGTCTTTGGGAGTGGGGGGCTCGTGATATGGCTAAAAATGGGGTTAAATCGGAACCATTTAAAGTGGACACGAATCTCAAAGTTCCAGGGGCAAGATGGTAATTTTGCGTACAGATGGGTACAAATTGGGAACCGGGTCCCTCCTCTAGTACCCGCTAACCTATGAACGGATCTGGCTAGTTGAGAATGGGTCTCAACCAGTTAGGGGCCAGTTCAACAGGATTGGAGGAATTCTTGGCTCCCCTTGATCTAGAGGAGGTGGTTATAACCACCCTTATCCTGCCACACGGGAAATAGGGATTTACTCTTATCCTAAAAGTGATCCGGCGAATATAAAACCCTCTTACCTCCTACGGTCACAGGTGATCACTCTTTGCATACTTAAGCTATTTCTCTTTACTTTTTCTGGGTAATGACTTGAGCGTCGGAGGGTTCGTCGCCGGGATCTATCCCGGTGTCTCAAACGTTTGTGCAGATTCAAGGGAGCACCAAGGAGTCAACCAGTCAACAAGGAAGAAGAAGTGTTCCGCCTGTTTGAGTTCTTCACGAAACTACAAATCTCATCTATTGCCCCCACACCAGAATCCAGCGGCAACACCCATGTTTTCTCAAAAGTAACTAATCAAGAAATACCAAAGCAACCCACCATATACTTCAGACCCTTTGGTTCACCACATTCAATTTCTTTTTCGAAATCAAAATCAAGAAATCTCTACTACTATAATGGGAGAAGGCCTTAGTGTTATTTGTCCATATCCCAACCCGTGCAACGCACGTGCATAACTATTGTATTCATTTAATTTGATAACTTTATTTTTTTTAGACGTGCATTGCACGTATATCTCCACTACTATAATGGAAGAAGGCCTTAGTGTAATTTGTCCATTTACTAACCCGTGCAACGCACGTGCATAACTATTGTATTCATTTAATTTGATAACTTTACCTTTTTTAGACGTGCATTGCATGTATATTATACTAGTATATATATATAGAGAGAGAGAGAGAAAGAGTACAAGTGATGCGAATAAAAGTGGCGAGGAGAGAGAGTAAGGACTGAGGAGTCACCGGCGTTGCACCCCTGCCGTTGGGTTCGTCCGCTACCGCAAGGGTTTGGATTGGAATTTGGATTAGATGAAGAAGGGAAATAGGGAAGGAGGGTTTCTGGTTTTGGATTGCAGAGTTGGGCTTAGAATGGATAGTTGGGTTTGGGCCAAAATATATATAGGATTGGGCGTTAAAATATATTGAGGGGGCTGAATCATACAGCCCACCCTAATATTCCCAATATATATATATATATATATATATATATATATATATATATAGAGAGAGAGAGAGAGAGAGAGAGAGAGAGAGAGAGAGGGGGGGGGGGGGGGGGGGGGGGGGGGGGGGCCAAAAATTTTGTTGCCCCGTGAAACTTATAGAGTTTCCCAAACCCGTTGGTTTGTTGGGCTTACCCCTAGACTGGCCGTGGGTGTAGTGGCAAAAACATTGCCCATAGAAACTTCCAGTTTAGAGCAATTCTTTTTTGGCAGGTCAGGTGGTGCTCGGAGTTCAACGTTTGCTCCTTAGCCGTTCTATATGTCCTCAAAGATGAGGTCCCTTTACCATAAAGGACACAAGTATTCGGTTTTTGATTTAACAAAACATAATAGTGTTCAGATTTAGGTTATGAAATGTAAAAGAATCTCTGTTTGGAAATTTCTTTGATTTTCCATTTAAAATTTGCCTCTCATGTTCACAAAAATATGTTAGGAGAAAATGGTTCAAGGTTTAGCTTTAGTTTAACTGTAATATGCAAATTGTTTATAATATTACCCTTCGGCATCTTATAATTTAGTTTCATGGAAGTTTGGCTCAGGGAAGGATACTGAGTGGAAGTTCACCCTCTGAGATAAATTGAAAGATTTACGGAAACTATCGGACGGCCTCTAGTTCTTCCCAACTAGATCGTTTCTGGTGCTATGGTGGGCATGCAAGGAGGCACAGATGTTGTTCGTAAAATTTTGGATCAGTTAAAAGATCATGATGTGCCTGTTTCTGCATTCTGGTTGCAGGTAAATTTCGATACAGTTCATAAGTTTTATGACAGCTCATGTAGTTAGATAGTATTCCCTCCATTTCAAAATATAAGTCAATCTATGTTTCTACACGTCTATTAAGAAAAAATCTAGAAATGACAAAAAATACTAATATTCTTGATTTTTGAAGCTCATAAATAAGCTATCAATTATAAAATGTCTAATTGGTCCTCCACTATCATTTTACTATTACTTCTTTTATAAAAAAGATAAGGATAAAATTGAAAATCTCATACAAAAGTATTTGATGGACATTAAAGAATGACAAGATATTTGTCTCGTAAACTTAAAGTGATTTATATTTTGAAATAAAATAAAAAGAATAGAATGATTTATATTTTGAAACGGAGGGAGTATTGATTAAATCTGATATATATTTATAAATCCATAAAATTGTTGTTGTTAACTGTTTAAATATTGTAAAAAAAGATGGAAATTTTTTTAATTGAAAACAAGCTTGGGCTTTCTATGTTGAAAGATCTTATTGAAAGCAATGCACAAGTTGAGTCCTTAGAAAATACGAAAGAAAAACATAAAAAAGCTATATATGTTAAAGTGATCATTATCAATGAACATGGAAATCTGATCCAGCATCTTTTTAAAGCTCTGAAACCATAGTTATGAAATTTTGAAATTATATATTTGGGTTTAATAGAAATGAGGTGCCACCTTACGGAGCACTGTAACCTAGCAGTAGATTAAGAAAGAAAAAAAACAAATAAAAAGTTCAAAATGATCCACACCGTTCAAAATGAGCTTCATATCATCGAACATAAAGGAAAATTATAAATGTTCTGGTTCTAAACCATATTAACTTCATGTAGGTCTAACTCTTAATTGTTCAGCAATTAGAGTTCTCTAGTTGATCTAGTATATATAATATTCCTCTACTTGATGCTTTGTCAAAGTAGGGCATTAAATTCACGTAGGTTTAACTCTTATTTGATTAGCAATTAGAATTTTTTTTGCTACAAAGGGGAAAAGAAAAAAAAAGAAAAAGCATGTGTGGCACTAGATGATGCTTTGTCAAATCAGGACATTAATTTGATCTTTGGTTTTTGGTAGGACAGAGATATCTCTACTATATGTATATATTTTTTTTAAAGAAAATGTGGAGTATGATCACCTTATTTTATTAATAAGAGGTTAGTAAAATTAACTCAGAGTACTGAGCCAATAACAGGATCCTACAAACATAACATAACAAAAGTACATAATCTCCACCCGAAATATGGAGGGGTGGGACAAAAGAAAACCAGAAATGCCGCAACACACATGCGACTAAACAAACTACATCACATCCCCCCAACAAACCGTGAGGCGGTGGGTGTCTATCAATAGTAATGGCTACGCTGTCTGTCAGTCGACGTCGAACCGATCTCGACTTCCTCATCATCAAAATTATCGACCTGGAATACGCTCGATATCCTCCCCCCGGGACTTGCTGCTGCCACATTAGCCTAAAAAGAAATGAAATGCATAATGTGAGTCAAGTTACCAGAAATATTATTGCAGGTTCTGCGAAAATAAAAATTATTCCTATCAAGTCAAAGAACCCAGGTCGTTGCGGCAATAGCGATGTACCACGCTTCTCTCATAGTTCTTCTCTCAGTAGCAAATTTTGATCCTACCCACAGGTCCTCGTACACACTAGGGTACTGATTCGTCCCCAATGCACCGAGTACCTCAATGAGAACCGCTTTGCTCCTAAGACACTATAGGAAGAGGTGGTCTCTAGTTTCTAGGGTAGCGTGGCAGAACCCACAACGAGAGTCCACATTCGGTTGACATTTAGTGAGAATTTCTCTAGTCAAAATCGCATCATTCAGGACCAGCCATAAGAAAACTTTGATTTTCAGCGGTGCTTTCGTCCTCCGAACGACGTAGGCCCACTTTGGGGTACATCTCCTAAAGTGAATGCGGTTATACAGGGAACGAACGGTGAACGTGCCGTTCTTTTCAGGCCCCAGATTTCTTATCTGGACCTTGAGAGCAACTAATTCCAACATTGGTGATGTAGGTCTGAAGTTCTATGAGTCTAGTCTGAGAACCCAGAACGAGTGATTGTTTAAATGGTGGTTTCCAGGCTCCTCTTTTTCAGGCTGCGGTCACCATGCAGTGTGGTTGAGTCGCATGATCATAAAGATCAGGGAACATGGCTCTAAGTGTGTGATCACCACACCACTTATCCCACCAAAATTTGGTGAGTCTACCGTTAACGATAACTGATTTAACACAACTAATGAAAGGTTCATAGGCCTTAGCGATGCCTTTCCAGAACCAGGAGACACGTGGGCCTACCCTAATGCCCAAATTTCTCGTTCCATTCCCATGCTGATATCCCTGGACAAAATCTTACCACCCTTCTTAGGGTGAAAAACCTTCCACCACCATTTACCCATTAGAGCAAGATTCATATCTCGAAGATCGATGATACCTAGTCCTCCATGTATCTTTTTCATGCATGCCTTCTCCCACCTGATAAGGTGGTAGCCTCCCCTATCCGGATCTGCCCACCATTTTCGGGTCCGGTCAATTCTCTGAATTAACCATTGCTGCATTTCAAAGAAGGACAGATAATAGGTTGGATGATTTGATAGGACTGCATTAATGAGCGTGATTCTCCCTCCCAATGATAGGGCTTTACCTTTCCAACCTGCTAAACGGTTCTCTACCCGGTCAATAATGGGTAGCCAATCAGCCGTTTTGAGTTTCCCGAGTCTTAGTGGCAAGCCTAGGTATTGAATGGGGAAGCTCTCTGTGAAGCAATTGAGGATTATGACATGTTCTAGTGCATCCTCCGTTGTCAGGGCAATGGGGATGAGAGCACTTTTGTACTATATTAATGGGAGAGTTTGTCACTAAACAAACTTCATTTTGTTATCAAACAAATATGTTCATCGCAAGTGCAACTTACTCTTCTATTATATTCTTTATTTACTTTAAAATATACTAGTAATTTACATGTGCGATGCACGTTTTAATAATTTCAAAAAATAAAAATAAAAACTCTGACGTAGGGAGGATTTGAACCGGAAACCTTCTTTATATTAGTTATGTACGTGCGTTGCACATGTTGGTAGAATGAAAACAATGACAAATGACACCTTCGCCCATTATAATTTTAGAGATATATTTATTAAAACACGGATAACTCCAACTTACGTGTATCACACGTACAACTCTAACTCTTTATTAAAACATGCATCCATGGACAACTCCAATTTACGTTTATCGCACGTGGAACTCAAACTCTCCCATTATATATAGAGAGAATACAGATATACTTTATATATATACTAGTATAATGTACGTGCAATGCATGTCTAAAAAAAGTAAAGTCATCAAATTAAATGAATATATATTGAATAAGAAAAAAAATATTTTATATTTAAATGTTTTGATTTGGGCTACACGTGCGGTGCACATTTATATTTATTGGATATTGTTTGGATGTGTATTATACATGTCTATATAGTTATAAAGTTAGTGTTGTTTGTTTTTTTTTTTTAAGAAAAGGTGGAATCTGGACACCATGTTTTATTAATAAGAGATTAATAAAACATACTCAGAGTACTGAGCTTACTACAACATCCTACAACCAAAACGAAATTACATAAACTCCACCCCGAACATGGGGGGTGGGACAAAACAAACATCGAGTAGCTATATAGAGATACATCATATCCCCCCAACAAAACCCTGGCTAGGTGGGTATCGTTAGTGTTGTTTGTTACAAACCCCAACTCTCCCATTAAAATAGTAGAGATATATATAGTCCCATTAAAATAGTGTGTGTGTGTGTGTGTGTGTGTGTGTGTGTGTGTGTGTGTGTGTGTGTGTGTGTGTGTGTGTGTGTGTGTGTGTGTGTGTGTGTGTATATATATAAGGCTTCTTCGGTTGCAAATGGGTCTGTGTGCACAGATCCGTGCGAACGTTGATCTGGACTGTTGGGGTTGATCTGGGCCGTTGGATCCCATATGCCAAGGATGGGTGAACGCAATATTCTTTTATAAAATTTAGCCTTAATCCGTCGTTAGCAACGGCGGTTTAAGGCTAAATTTTATAAAAAAATATTGTCTTAACCCGTCGTTGCCAAGGACGGGTTAAGGCATATTTATAATCTCAGAACTGTATACAGTTCTTCTTCCTCGTCAACTTCTCCCCACTCTTTATTTCGTTTTTGGATGAACCCAAACCCAGTATCTCCGAAATCGTGAATTTCTCACTCCGGCAACTCCTCTCTTACTTCCCTCCTCTATCATTCAGGCAATTCTCTCTCTCTCTCTTCCATCCGTTGCTCCCCAAACTAAAACCTCTCCTCCTCCATTCGCTCCTCCACCTCAGTCCGCTCTTCCTCCTTTTCAAGACCCATATAATCTCTCTCCCAATCTCTACTCCAAACTCCCAAACCCAACTCTGTCATCCCAAAAACAAAACCCTAGTTCGGCCACGAGACCTACATTGGTGAAATTCAGATTTATTTTGTAAGGTAATGATTAAATCTTTGCCATTGTAATTGTGATTGTGTTGGTTTTTAAATTGTTTTTGTCTTTTTCCAATATTTTACCATATATTAGAATTGCCTTAAAAATTTATAGAAGTAGAAATTTGTCAGTAGTATTCTGATGAATTTATACGGTGCAATAGTTGTTGATCGGTCGACGATATTGTAGACTAAGTTGTATTTATAATCGTGTCATACATATGAAATTACTTAGAACATTTATAGTGCGGTTAGACTAGAAAATCCTGCAAACGACATCCAAAAAATACAAAACTTTGCAAGTAGGATGGTCTCAAATAGCACAAGCAACCAAAACTTGTAGAAGTTAGTTTCGACTCACGGTTCGAGAAATACGGCCGTGTATCGCTTTCGGTTGAAAAAAACCTAAATAAAGCGATACACGGCCGTATCTCTCGAACCGTGAGTCGAAACTCACTTCTACAAGTTTGGATGGCTTGTGCTAAGTGAATTGAATCAAGATGCAAAGTTTTATAAATTTTGGATTTCGTTTGTGCGGTTTTCTCACGTTCCTCGCATTAGAAGTAAATGACTTAGAAAGCGTTTCGTGCGGTTAGACTAGAAAACCCTTCAAACGACCTCCAAAAAATACAAAAATTTGCGAGTAGGATGGTCTTACGTAGCACAAGCAACCTCAACTTGTAGATATTAGTTTCAACTCACAGTTCGAGAGATACGGGTGTGTATCGCTTTTGCTTGGAAAAAACACAAATAAAGCCATATACAGCCGTATCTTTCGAAACATTAGTCGAAAATCACTTCTACAAGTTGCGGTGGCTTGTGCTACGTGAATTCAATCAACTTGCAAAGTTTTATAAATTTTAGATGTCATTTGTGCGGTTTTCTCACGGTCCTCGCATAAGACGTAAATGACTTAGAAATCTTTTAGTGCGGTTAGGCTAGAAAACCCTCCAAACGGGTTCCAAAAAATATGAAACTTTGCGAGTAGATTGGTCTCACATAGAACAAGTAACCACAACTTGTAGAAGTTAGTTTCGACTCATGGTTCGAGAGATACGGCTGTGTATCGCTTTCGGTTGGAAAAAAAACCCAAATAAAGCGATACACGGCCATATCTTTCGAACCGTGAGTCGAAACTCACTTCTACAAGTTGAGATGACTTGTGCTAGGTGAATTCAAGCAAACGGCAAAGTTTTATAAATTTTGGATATCGTTTGTGCAGTTTGCTGACGTCCTCGCATTAGAAGCAAATGACTTAGAAAGCGTTTAGTGCGGTTAGACTAGAAAACCCTTTAAACGACCTCCAAAGAATACGAAACTTTGCGAGTATGATGGTCTCACATAGCAAAAGTAACCCCAACTTATAGAGTAGCGTTTTGACTCACGGTTGGAGAGATACGGGCATGCATCGCTTTTGCTTGAAAAAAACCCAAATAAAGTGATATATGGCCATATCTTTCGAACCGTTAGTCGAAACTCACTTCTATAAGTTGGGGTGGCTTGTGCTGGGTGAATTCAAGTAAGTTGCAAAGTTTTATAAATTTTGGATGCCGTTTGTGTAGTTTTTTCACGTTTCTCGCATTAGAAATAAATGACTTAGAAAGCGTTTAATGCGGTTAGACTACAAAACCCTTCAAATGACCTCCAAATAATACGAAATTTTGCTAGTAGGATGGTCTCACATAGTACAAGTCATCCCAACTTGTAGGAGTGATTTTCGACTCGCGGTTCGGGAGATACAGGCATATATCGCTTTTGGTTGTAAAAAACACAAATAAAGCGTACACGGCCATATCTCTCGTATCTTGAGTCGAAACTCACTTTTACAAGTTGGGATGGCTTGTGCTAGGTAAATTCAACCGAGTTACAAAGTTTTATAAATTTTGGATGCCGTTTGTGCGGTTTTGTAATTCCTCACATGAATAACTAAATTACTTAGAACTTTTTTAGTGTAGTTAAAGTAGAAAACTATTCAAACGACCTATAAAAAATACGAAACTTTGCGAGTAGGATGGTCTCACGTAGCACAAGCAACCCCAACTTATAGATGTTAGTCTTGACTGACGGTTGGTAAGATACGTGCGTGTATCGCTTTTGGTTGATAAAACCAAAATAAAGCGATACACACCCGTATCTCTCGAATCCTTAGTCAAAACTCACTTCTCCAAGTTGGAGTGACTTGTGTTACGTGAATTCAACCGAGTTGCAAAGTTTTATAAATTTTGGATGTCTTTTGTTCGGTTCTCTCATGTTACTCTATTAATAAGTAAATAAAGTTAGAAACTTTTCATCACATTCCGTAACGGGTTTAGTAGCCCTAATTGCTCACCTTTTTATTTTCTTAGATATGGGCAGTTTTAAAGGAAGTTATGCTGTCGGAAAAAAATTTGTGAGTGCACAACAAATTGGCGAGTTTTTTTCTCATGTTGACGAGCACCTAAAATCGAAGATTGATATGACATTTCCCACTTTAGAGGAAGAGGAAAAGTTTTATTCATCATACTGTAAATGTGCGGGTTTCGCTATGCATAAGGGTGAAAATAAATATAAAGAAAATGATATAGTAGATAAATCATATGTATGTAATAAAGCCGGGGAGTCACCGAATAATCAGAATGAAGCTAGCCAGGGAACTACTTCTAGAACAGAATGTAAAGCTTTCGTTCGTGTCAAACTAAACTCACAAAGTAATTTGCGGATTATTTAATCATTTAATGAACTACACAATCAGGAATTTACTTCACCCAGTAGACGTCACTTGTTACCTCGAAACCGTATATTGACAAATACAGATAAAAAAGTAATTGGTCAACTTACCGAAACTAATGTTCCCATATGCAAACAAATACTTTTCTTCGAAGGTGCAAGTGGAGGTAATGAGAAAATTTGATTCACTGAAACCGATGTTAGAAATTCAAGAAGTGACGAGATGGAAGGTTTAAAAGGACACGATGGCAAATGCTACTTGAGTTCTTTGAATTCAAAAAGGAGACCGATCCTTTATTTTTTTATGATTACCAATGTGATCTCGAAGGTCGATTGTCCCATTGTATTTGGGTGGATGGCATCGCTCAAAAGAATTTCGAAATATTTGGGAGTGTTGTTTGCTTTGATGCTACCTACAACACAAACTGATACGGGATGCTTTTCGTACCATTTGTTGGAGTCAACCATCATTGGTAATCAATATTCCTGGGATGTGGGTTCATTCCAAATGAGAAGACATCCTCATTTGAGTGGTTCTTAAAAAAGTGGCTAGTAGTAATGGCTTGTGATTCGGTAGGTATCGTGACAGATGAGGATCGTGGAATAAGTGCTGCAGTTAAGAAAGTTTTCCCAGCCACTGATCATAGATATTGCATTTGGCATATTATAGAAAAGTTACCGCATGAAGTGCGTATGTCGAATAACATTGATGAGTTTAGAGATGCTTTGAAGACTGTCATCTACACGACGGAATATAAAACTAAATTTGAATAGAAGTGGAAAATTTTGATTTCGCAATATAAACTCGAGAATAACAAATGGTTGAACGATAAATTTGAGATTCGCAAGAAATGGGCTCCCGTGTATGCAAGAGTCTCATATTGGGGCGGCATGTTGAGTACCCAACGTAGCGAATCGCTACATTCATCCTTGAAGCAACATACTCATAAGAAGTACCCATTGCATGAATTTGTCGTCATCTTTGACCGAGTCTTAGTAAAACAACGACACGAAGAACTTAAAGAAACTCATCGTAATCGCGAGGAGATGCCAAAATTGAAGACCGAATAGGCATTGTAGTCACAACTAGCGGGAACATACACACTAAATACTTTCTGCAAATTCCAACAAGAAGTCGTAAAAAGCTTATTACTTAATGTGATTGTCATTGCAAGTATGGATACACTGGATAGTTCAGCTTTTTTTGTAACGATTTGTGGAAATTCAAAATCGGGGAAGGTGATTTCTTTTTGCAAACTCCGTTAATTGGCTAAATGCCCTTGTTCCATGTATGAATTCATAGGCATTCCATACAAACATCTATTGGCGGTTCTTCGGTTCACCAATCACACCGCACTACCGGAGTAATATATTTGTAGACGATGGACCCGGGATCAACTGACAAGAAGCAGTACACCCGTTCCTAATAGTATGGTCGATAATTTTGCCTCTTCTTATTGTGAATTGACTATGCACTCAAGACAGTTGGTCGATCTTGGTTGTTCTTCAGAGGGAGCATACAAGTACATGCTCGACCACATGCTTAAGGAAATCGAAGGCTTTTCTCACATTCAATCCGGAAATAGCACACCACACGAAGATAGCACACAACCGGAGAGTGGTAGACATGCACATGCACCGGTGGGGGACCCTGTACAATGCACCACAAAGGGGAGACCTAGAAGGAAGTGGTTGAAGTCCATAAGAGAATCCCAAAAAACGAAGAGACCTAGACTTTGCAGGACATGCCTTTGTGTCGATGTCACGATTCACGAAAAGGCCCAAAAAATATGGCTAGGTAATATATCCAAGACTAAGTATTTGTTAATTTGATCAATCAATCTGAACTTCTTGTTGTTGACACTGACCCATTCTTCTCCCTTATTTAGTGGATCGGTAGCGTATGAAGAAGCTCCAATCGCTGGAGAGAGTGATGACGATGAAGGTGAAGATTCATGCTAAGGGATTTTTCGTATTATGTATGTCATATTAAACTTTGAAGATAAAATTTTTGTAATTGCTTATTCTTGTCTTTCGATGTGAAGATAATTATTAATTTCAACTTTATTATTTTTTTTTTTTTTGTGGGTTCGGAATGAAGGCTGGTCGTGCCCATGGAAGAAATCAATTATTGAAAAGTTCTACACATTTGATTGTATATATATGCTCAATTCAACGTTTTTTAATTTATAAATAGATTACTGGTGTATTTAATCTGAGTGCAATTTGTGTATGTGTGCACTTTGTGTATTTGTGAACTATATATGTTGTTGTGGATGTTGATGTTGTAATTGGTTGGGGAATATTTAATTCCATTAAAATTTGTGAATTTTATGTATCTATGCAAATTGTGTATTTGTGCACTATATATATGTTGTTGGTTATTTTTTTTATTTGTGGAAATTTGTGAAAATTTGTGGAAATTTACATTTTGAAGATAAAATACTGCCAATCTTCCAACCTAGCCCATTATTTAGGATAACGGATTAGGATAACTTAACCTGTTATCCACAATAACGGGTTAGGTTGATTGATATTTGCAGTGTCTTCGCCTTTGTGATACAATCTACAAATTTTGAAGATAAAGTTTGGACAGTATTGGGCTACTTAACCCATTATTGGAGATAACGGGTTAAGTGAGCTTAACCTGTCATCTCCAAAAACAGATTAGGTTGGTAGATAATTCCAGTGTATTTGCTTTTTGTTGTACAAACTTAACATTTTGAAGATAAAGTTCGGCCAATATATTCTACCTTAACCCGTTGTTGGTAATAACAGGTTAAGCTCACTTAACCCGTTATCCCCAATAACGGATTAAGGTGGATATATTTTTCCTAAGAAAAATCTGTTCATAAAACAAATAATAATATACTATACAAACAAATTGAATATCGCGTATATAATTTATATATAAAAAATAAACATGTAATATTATTCTTCGTAAATATTGAATTTGGTTTAGGAGTTAGAGTGTTAATAGGGTTAGGGCTAGGGTTAAGGGTTAAAGTGGGGTTAGAGATAGGCCTCGACTTCGGGTTCCGATTTTTTATCAACATTCAATGTTTATACTTCTAAAATTGATTAATTTGTTTTAAAATGGTTTTCCCTAAATTTTATTTCAATTTTTGTATTTTTTATACAATTTTTATATAAATTTTTATATAATTTTGCAAGATTTTTTTTATGCTTTTTACAACTTTCTCTCCGCTCTTTACGAACAGTGTCTCTAGAACTCTGCGCAAAAGATATTTATATGCTTGTATATCGTTTATATATTTTATTAATTTCCATTTTTATCCACCTAACTAACCAATATAAAATCATAAAGGTTATATGTTTAAAAAAAGCACCAAAAAATAAAATATGATCTTTTCATTTGTAAAAAACAATTTCTCAAATCTATTCTTACCCCTAATATGTAAATTCTTTTGCAATGTGTACACCTATCCGGTTACTGGTGAGTGTAGGGTTTCAACCCAAGTAGTAACTTCTAGGTTGTTTAAGGATAGGGTTAGGGTAAGGTTAGGGTTAGGGTTGTGTTTTTTATGCTTTTTACAACTGTCTCTCCACTCTTTACGAACATTGTCTTTTGAACTCTACAAAGTAGACATTCATATGCTTGTACATTTTTTATATTTTTTATTAATTTCCATTTATAGCCACCTAACTAACCAATATAAAATCGCTGAGGTTAAATGTAAAAAAAAAAAGGAAAGAAAAAATAAAATGTGATATTTTCATTCGTAAAATTCAATTTTTTAAATATATTTTTATCCCTAATATGTAATTTCTTCTGGAGTGCGTATACCTATCTAGTTTAGCACCTAACCCCTAAACATATCCCCCAAAGTGGTAATAATATATCATCTAGGGTTAGTATAAGGTTAGGGTTAGTGTTAACAGGGGTTAGGGGTAGGGTTAGGGTAAGCTAGGGTTATGGTAGGGTTAAGGGTTAGTGTAGGGTTATGGGTTAGGGTTAGGGTTAGTGTTAGGGTTAGTGGTTATTAAACCCTTCCAATTTTCAAACCCATCTGAATATTCCAAAAATGGCCTATTAACCCTAACCCTACCCTAACCCTAATTATAAGTAGTGTTATGGTAGGGTAAGGGTTGAGTGTATGGTTATGAATAGGGTTATGGTTGGTTCACAAAAAAATTTCTCGTTCAATATACTCTTTGTAGGGAAATTTTAATGTATATAGATCATATATTTACTAATGAAATTCTAACATTCTAAATTCTGTAAGAATCAAACTTGTAGTAAGAGGTTGTTTTGGGTTTTTATTAATTAGGTTAATATTTGTAGTTAGAGGTAGTAAAGCGCACTGAATCTTTTTCCTTATTGGGTTCTACATATGGGGATCTACATGTAGTGCCCACTTTGTAGAGTGAAATATAATAATAGACAAGTTATGGACTTTAGGTTTTTTCCATGTTGGATCTGATGACTCTCCGCTCTAAAGCGCACTGAATTTTTTTCCTTATTGGGTTCTACATGTGGGGATCTACATGTGGTGCCCACTTTGTAGAGTGAAATGTAATAGTAGGCAAGTTATGGACTTTAGGTTTTTCCCATGTTGGATCTGATGACTCTCCGCTCTAAAGTGCACTGAATCTTTTCCCTTATTGGGTTCTACATGTGGGGATCTACATGTGGTGCCCACTTTGTAGAGTGAAATATAATAGTAGGCAAAGTTATGGAATCAATGACTTAATAAAACTTCATTCCATTTCCATTCACATGATCTTTGTAATAATGCTCTTGTACTTGTCACAGATTTAAAGCAATCCTAAGACCACAAAATGAAAGCAACTAAAAGAAAGTGTTAGAGGGTTACGACTAGGGTAGGGTTAGAGGGTTATAGTACAGTAGGATTAGAGTACTTCATAAATTTATTTTGTTGGTTAACTAAAAAACTTCTTCAAATTTTAGGGAAAAACAATCTCTTTATAAAAAATTATAAAATATCGACTATCCAAACGATTTGAAAACTCCATATGAATTTTTATGAACTGTTTACATTTTTCAACTCTATTTTTTAGTTTCATAATGTATTTTTGGAATATTTTCAAATTAAATTTAAAATATTCAAATAAATTATTTTTGTTATTTAAAGCTCTGCCAATATCATACAACTTACCCCGTTATTGACGATAACGGGTTAAGTGATCTTAATCCGTTATCATCAATAACAGGTTAAGTAGAGGGATTTTGATGGTTTAAAATGTTCAACTTTTTGAAAACTTGGTCTGTAGAAGCTGAAGGTTTGTCGATATCTCATAACTTAGCCCGTTATTGAAGATGACGGGTTAAGATCACTTAACCCATTATCGTCAATAACGGGTTAAGTAGAGGGATTTTGATAGTGTAAAATGTTCAAGTTTTTGAAAACTTGGTCTGTAGGGGCTGAAGGTCTGCCAATATCTCACAACTTAGCCCGTTATTGACGATGACGGGTTAAGATCACTTAACCCGTTATCGTCAATAACAGGTTAAGTAGAGAGATTTTGACAGAATTTTCGTCTGTGTGGACTTTATGTGCTTTGGTTGATACAAATACAACTTCACAGAATTAGTTCATTCACAACAACTTCTCCAGATGAATCACACCAATTCAGCAATTCACATCAATTCAAAGAATGAGTTCATTCACAAAAAGTTAATAACGTTCATTCACAGACCGAAAGCCATGAGTCCACTTCACAACAATGTATATAATAGAACAGATACCTTCACAACAATTTTAAAGTAAAAATTGACAATGTCAAAATGTTCACAACAAATTCAAACCAATTCAGTTCTCAAGAATTTTCACATCAATTATACAACCCGAAACTTTGTAAATATAAAAAACTTTATCAACAGCTTCTTCAGATTGGCTTCTATGCATGCCCGGTATTTATCTACAACAATTTATCAACATAGAAACAAACTATGCATTATTTATTTGAATGATAAAATCATCAACCAAATACTAAACTACTAATAACAAACCAATTGTTAAATACTACCTTTTACGGCCACGCGGTTTGCGACCGCTTGGTGTGAATTGATCGGGCGGGTTCCACTTCCTGTGAGGGTTTCGTTGTCTGCCTTGTGTCCCTGGGGATTGAGGGTCCTCTGACCACTACTCCTCTACAACTTCTTCAGGTGGCTGCTATTGTTGGACTTGTTGTGGCTCAGGCGATGTGAATTCCCTGCCTTGTCATGCTTTTTCGTCTAGAATCCGCTGTTGGCACGTTGGCTTTCAAATACGCATCAAGTTGCGGACCTTCACCCACATCCTTAAGACTACGGCGGCACGGCTTTAGCATCTCCTGCATTAGCTCCTTAACGCTCTCGGGTACCTTACTCTTCAAGACGCGAGTATCTATCCGAACGTTTTCCCATGTATTTTCAATCTACATTAGGTTGAAATTTTCAATTTAAACAACATGGATACTAAATATATCACCCACCGCCTCAAATAATAATACATGCATACTAAATATATGAAATTGGGTAAAATTTGACTAACCAAGTTCCGATATGTCGATGCCTTTGGTTGGTACATCGGCTGGGAAGATGAATATGCCGGAGGCGGTTCTACCTCAGTTGGGGGAATCAGAATCTGCACACCGGCTGGTATGGCGGCCCGTGGGGAAACATACAACCGTGTAATCCGCTTGTACAACGTCATGTAAATCTGTTGGTAGGACCCATCATACGGTATCGCGAAGTACATCATGTTCGGTGTCATCTGATACCGCATGGTGTTCCAGTTGGCTACATGGACCCAGTGGAAATCAGCCCAATCGAAGTTGGGCACTCGACCCATTCTTCTCACCTCGTGCAATTTTTTATCATAACACCGGGCTTCGGGAATCTTCTGTTGATATCTGAATTGCCGCATCACTCTATCCGGATACTGGAACTCAACAGCAGAAAAAATCACAAGTGGTGCGGCCGTCAACCAAAGGGCATCAGCCAAACAAACCGGTGGAACCCTTTCCAACCTGGCAGTCGAGTGCAGGTTCCAATTGACGAACTCATCCCGCAAGTTATCCAACTCATCTCTATAGTAGGTAAGAGATTGGCGTAGGTTATCAACCCACGTGTGCCGCCCCGCCCAATATACTCCTAAGGGAGGTAACAACTCTAGCACCCCCGGGTCGGCCAACCAATCCGGTGTCGGTTCAATAATAAGAGGACGCCCGATGTGGATGCGTTCTCAACTCCAGATTTGCAGTAGTACCATCGGACCACCCATTTGTACGGCACCTAAGAGCATCCACAGTCGTTTGCTTGTTTGCCATTTTTGCCATTTTTTTACTGTAGCGCACACAGTCGTGTGCTATTTTGCCATTTTTTGGCAATTGGGCTACAATAGAAAGGGAAAAGTAGAATTCGAAATAGCAAAATGCATATCATAGCTGACGAAACATTTCGTCTGGATTATTTAATTATATTTTTAATTGATCGGACGAAACATTTCGTCCGAAGTAAAAAAAATTAAAAACCAAATAAAATAACCGGTTAAATGAATTTAAGGGTGGGAATGAACATGAGTCCCATGTAATCCATTTTATTTTTTAAAAAATTAATTTTAAAAATTAATTTTGTAAATTTTTTAATTGTTTTTGCAATTTTTTAAATTTATTTTGCAAATTTTAAATTATTTTTGCAAATATTTTTTACAAACTATTTTTTAAAATTGTTTTTACAATTTTTTTTTGCGAAAAAACCCGGACGATTCATGTTTCATCCGGTTATTTTGAAATTTTTTCTTCTCTTTGGGACGAAACATCATGTTTCGTCCTGTATTTTTTATTAATATTTTCTAAGTTTCGGCCTGTATAAATTATTTTTTAATGACAGAAGAAACATCATGTTTCGTTTGTTTCTTTTTTAACAAACTTATGCATTTTTTTGCCATTCGATGACTGCAGCGTTTTGTCGAAATTGATTGTCAAAATATGCATTTTTGCCATTTTTTACATTGAACGACTGCTCTAATGAACATGCACACAAATTTCTATAGAGTAGGGACAATGCCGCACTCCTCCAACTGAAACGGCCTGCATAATGGAAATTTTCCAACAACCATAGATACATTAGCGACACGCTCGAACCGGATGAGTTAGGGAAGATCACTCCCCTGATCATACTAAAGATGTACGCACGAGCATAGTAGATTATGGTTTTCTCGTCCCAATCGGGGGTCAAATAACCCTCCTTAAACAGCAATTTCAACCAACTAATATACAGTGATTTTCCGTCGAAAATTTCATTCCAAAATTCATTTTCTGCTTTGTCTTTCGCAGCTTCTATTTGTTGATATAATAAATCTTCATCATAATCTTCGAGAATATTTTTGAGGATTTCTTTTTCAACGTCATCTCTTTTTTATGCCACCGACACCTGGAGGTTGATACCGAGCAAATCACGAACAACTGCTACTTGGTCAAAGTCCATGTTCCCCGTCACGTGACCCCATCTATTGATAGCCCAGTTATGAGGGCTACATCTTACAGAGTGACAGTCATCTCACCCACGGGTAGGTAGAATGTATGTGTCTCCGGCCTCCATCGCTCGACAAGAACTGTAAGTAACGGCCGATCCAGTTTCACTTCCCCCATGAATCTAGCTCCATAGAAACCGGCCTCAACCAAGTACGGCATGATACGAGGGTCAAAAGGAAGAACCGCGTGCTTCTGAAAGTTACATTTCTTAGCGGACCCATACCACACGGCTTCGGATCGGTGTATGTCCTGCAACGTGAGTAAGCTTGAGTCCAACGGTCCAAGAGGTGTAACAGAAATCGAGGACGAAGGACCTGCCTCAGCAAATGTAGATTGATGGCCACCAACCTACACGAACAAACCTTGTTATTATTGAGATAATATTGCATTTTCGTATTTAAAACCAATAATAATAATCAATCTTACCTCCATAATTGGTGCGCAACTAGCACTACAGGAAGAGTTTCTCGGTTGCCTCGTTCTAGCCTTTTATCTATAAACAAAAAAAAATAAGCTTAGTTGATACATGTTACATCCATTTATCTATCATCAATAAACATACAAAATTGTGAAGAAAAAAAAACACAAATGACAATGAAAAATAGCAATACAATGCAACTTGGTCGGATTCACGTAGCATAAGACACTCCAACTTGTAGAAGTGAGTTTCGACTCACGGTTTGAGAGATACGGGCGAATATCGCTTTATTTGGTTGAAAAAACTCAAATAAACCTATACATAGCCGTATCTCTCGAATCGTGAGTTGAAACTCACTTCTACAAATTGGGGTGGCTTGTGCTAGGTGAGACCAACCTACTCACAAATTTTTGTATTTTTTAAAATCCATTTGGAGGGTTTTCTAGTCTAAACGCACTAAAAAAAATTCCAACTTTATTTAATTCTTATGCGAGGAATATGAGAAAACCGCACAAACGGCATCCAAAATTTATAAAACTTTTCACCTTGCTTGGATTCACCTAGCACAAGCCACCCCAACTTGCAGAAGTGAGTTTCGACTCACGATACGAGAGATATGGCAGTGTATCGCTTTATTTGAGTTTTTTACAACCAAAACCGATACACGCCCGTATCTCTCGAACCGTGAGTCGAAAGTCACTTCTAGAAGTTGGGATGACTTATTCTAGGTGAAACCAACCTACTCGCAAAGTTTCGTATTTTTTGGAAACCGTTTGGAGGATTTTTCTAGTCTAAACGCACTAAAAAAGTTCTAACTTTATTTACTTCTAATGCGAGGAACGTGAGAAAACCGCACAAACGGCATCCAAAATTTATAAAACTTTGCAACTTGCTTGAATTCACATAGCATAAGCAACTCCAACTTATAGAAGTGAGTTTCGACTCACGATTGGAGAGATACGGCCGTTATCGCTTTATTTGGGTTCTTTTCAAGCGTAAGCGATGCATGCCCGTATCTCTCAAACCGTGAGCCGAAACTAACCTCTACAAGTTGGGGTTGCTTGAACTACGTGAGATAATCCTAGTCGCAAAATTTCGTATTTTTTGGAGGTCGTTTGAAGGGTTTCTAGTATAACCGCACTAAACGTTTTCTAAGTCATTTACTTCTAATGCGAGGAACGTGAGAAAACCTCACAAATGGCATCCAAAATTTATAAAACTTTGCAACTTGCTTGAATTCACCTAGCACAAGCCACCCCAACTTCTAGAAGTAAGTTTCAACTCACGGTTTGCGAGATATGGCCGTGTACCGCTTTATTTGATTTTTTAAAACCAAAAGCGACACACGGCCATATCTCTCGAACCGTTAATGAAAACTCACTTCTACAAGTTGGGTAGGCTTGTACTGCGTGAGTCCAACCTACATGCAAAATTTCGTATTTTTTGAAGTTCGTTTGGATGGTTTTCTAGTCTAACCGCACTAAAAAAATTCTAAGTCAATTTTTTCTTCAAGTGAGGAACGTGATAAAACTGCACAAATGACATCCAAAATTTATAAAACTTTGCAACTAGGTCGAATTCACGTAGCGCAAACCACCCCAACTTGTAGAAGTGAGTTTCAACTCACGGTTTGCGAGATACAACCGTGTACAGCTTAATTGGTTTTTTTTTAAACCAAAAACGATATACGGCCGTATATCTCGAACCGTGAATTGAAACCCACTTCTACAAGTCGGGGTGGTTTGTGCTGCGTGAGACCAACCTACTCGTAAAGTTTCGTATTTTTTGAAGGCCGTTTGCAAGGTTTTCTATTGTAACCGCACTAAAACATTTGTAATTATTTTCATATAAATTGAACGTGAAAAATCAACACAGATAAAACTAAATTAGTAAGACAAACATTTCTAAATTTACAAATTTTTAAAGTCTTTGGGCACTTGAATATATTAATTCTAAATGTAGATTTTATTGAGGATTTAAATATATTACAAGTCTTCCAAATTCTACATCTACAAATTATTAAGACAACGAATTTTTGGAGCACTTAAATATATTAAAAGTCTTCACAATTTTACATCTACAAATTACTTTGACAAAGAATTTTTTGGGCACTTTCTAAATAATTTACTATGGAAAAATTGAAAAATCAACACAATTAAAACTAATAAGGTAAAGAATTAGTCAATACCTTGCAAAATAACTCCGAATTTTGTCAATAGTTCGATTTGTGGCCGAACTAGAGTTTTGATTTTCTTTCGGTGTAGATATTGGGAGAGAGATTGTATGAGAATGGAAGAGGAGGAGGAGGAGCAAACGGAGCCGCAAACGGATGAGCAAACGGAGGAGTTTGGAATAGGGTTGGGGTTCTTGGGTTTGCTTTCGGCCAAAAAATGAAATAGAGAGTGGGGAGAGATCGAGGAGGAAGAAGAACTGTATACAGATCTGAAATTCAAACTTTGCCTTAACTCGTCCTTGGCAATGACGGATTAAGACAATATTTTTTTATAAAATTTAGCCTTAACCCGCTGTTAGCAACGGCGGGTTAAGGCTAAATTTTATTTTAAAAATATATGGGTCGTTGGATCAACGGCCCAGATCAACGTTCGCACGGGTCTGTGCACACAGACCCGTTTGCAACCGAAGAAGTCCTTATATATAGAGAGAGAGTAAGACGTGTATCACACGTGGAAAATACTACTAACAATAATATGCGCACCCCTTAAATTTTTTGAAATTTTTTTAAAAACCCCTTAAATCTATTAAATTTTATTATTTTGCCCCCCTAAAAATTATGAAAAAATACTTATATATTTATATATAGTTATAGAATTTTTTCTTGGCCCCTCTGAAAATTTTGTTCTGGCTTCGCCCCTGAATATGCGCATGATTTTTGATAACTTTATGACAAATTTTCATGCAGGATTGAGTTGGACACTTGGACAAAGGAAAACAGTGATTGGGCTTCAACTTTTGTGGAACTGGGAAGTTGACACGAGTCATTATACAGGATGGTCACATCTTGTTAAGGATCTTCACTCACAAAATATCAAAGTCATGGCATATTGCAACCCCTGCCTTGCTCCGGTATACTTCTTCCTTGATTTTAAGGTCATGCAGTCATAATATTTTCTTCTTTTTGTCATTTTGAAACTGTCATTTGAATTGCAGAGTGATGAGAAGCCGAACAGAAATAAAAGACCTTTTTGAAGAGTCAAGAGAGTTAGGCATCCATCCATGAAGGACAAAACTGGCAGGACCTATATGATCTCAAACACGGCTTTTGATGTGGGGGTGTTGGACTTCACGCATCCAGAAGCTTCTGATTGGTTCAAGAAGATCCTACATGAAATCGTGGAATCTGGGGTGAGAAGCTGAATGGCTGATTTTGGTGAAGAAGGGCTACTTGTAGATGCCTGCCTGTGTTTGTTTTAATTCATAAGAAATAGATTATTTATTTCTGATTTACAACATAAACACACCAATCTGTAATAATCTCTAATATTAGCCTCAAAAAAATAAAAATAAATAATCTCTAATATTATAATGGGAGAAAACCTTAGTATCATTTGTCAATCTACCAATCCGTGCATTGCACATGCATAACTAGTATGAAGGAGGTCTCAGGTTCGAGTCTTCACTACGTCAGATTTTTTACTTTGATTTTTTTAATATATTAAATGTGCATCACACGTGTAAATTACTATCTATCATCTATTTATCTATCTATAATATAATATATAATAACTAAATCTACCTTCTTACGTGCAATACAAGTGCAACTTCAACTCTCCCATTATAATTTTCATATTTACTTTTAAAAATATGTCATCATATTTATTAAGACATGCATCGCATGTGTAAATCAGTATTTCACTTTAAAAAAAAATTTAAAAACTAATACGTGCATCACACGTGTATATTACTAGTAGAGTTGAATTGTTGAAGGGACACATGAGAAATTGAGAACAAAGATAATTCGAAAGAATAATTGGATGGTTTTCTTATTCAATTCAACCATCTATAATCAGTGGCGGGGCCAGGATTTTCATCCTGCGGGAGCGAAATGACTAACCATAATTTCAAAAGAGCATAAACAAAGTTACCAGAATTTCAAAGAGCGCATAACAAAAACCACACCTGCACTGCAAGACGTAGGTAGATCTTTCTTCAAATCCTTCAACAGTTAAACTCCTTCAAATCCTCTTAGAAGTCATCACTCAACAACCAAAATTCCTAATTTTTCAAACACAACAAAATTGATCTTTACTTACATTGTCAAACAACTAAACAACAAAAATTCTCAAAACAAAAAAAAACAAAAAAATGATCACAGAATCACAGAAAACTCACCAATCAGTGAAGTCACCATCGACATCTGCGAGACTGCGACAGTGCGACTGACGTCAAGTTGGGAGGGCCGGAGGGGAGAGATTCGGACTTTGGAGATAGTCTTGAAGATTTGGAGGTTTCGAAATTGTAATTGAGGGCTTTGATGAGTTGGATCGATGGATTATGAGCTAAGGTAATCGACTTTCGGTGGAATGGTGGATGGGAAAGAAAAAAAGAAAAAGAAGAAAGAAGAGAGAGGGAGAGAGCGCTAGGGTTTCGGTGGAGCCGTGGAGGGCCGTAAGCTGCGCATGGAAAGAAAGAAAGAAATGAAGAAAGGAGAGAGAGAAACTAGCTAGGGTTTCGGATTTTGGGGTGGATGCTGGACTTTGGAGCGAAAAGAAAGAAAGAAAAGAAGAAAGAAGAGGAGCTGGAGGTTGGGCACTGAGATTTAGGCCAAGGAATTTGGGTGGGCCGAAAGAAGGGGAGCGGTTTGGGCCGAAAGAAGAGCTGAAGCCCGGTTGAGAGGGAGCAAATTTTTTTTTGCACTAGGCCTACTAGAGGGCCTGTGAAATTCCAGGGGGAGCAGTTGCTCCCCCTCACTCTATACTGCCTCTGCCACTGTCTATAATGCAATAAAAGCACTTTTGTTATGGAAAAATTTGATAGGCCATAGGGAGTTTAATATTGTTTCCTAATTTATAGGATCTGGATCTGATAGGATTTGATTGAGTTCTAATTTATAAGATCTGGATCTGATAGGATTTGATTGAGTCCTAATTTATAGGATCTGGATTTGATTGAGTGTGTATAAGTTTGTATAAGTAGGCTGATGAATGAATGAATAAAGTATGAACTTTTAACCCAAACTTTGGCATGGTATCAGAGCCAGCTGTCTAAGCAAATCCTACCATCAAAACCTATTTTTTCTTTCAATCGGCCAATCATCCACAGCCGGCCACTCACCCACAACCTGAAGCTGTATATCGTTGATCATCAATGGAGGACAGCGCAAGTGCAAGCACAGGGGCCGGTGGTTCAACATTGGCAGATCTCAAACCTGAACAGGTCCAACTTTTGTTGAGTATGATTAGTAATCATATGCAAGATCAAATGATGGGTGAGTTCCATTCTCCTTTTCTCTTGGATACTTGACACAGGGGCATCTCGTCATGTGACCGGCAACTCACAACTTTTGACTCAAGCACAGGACATTCTTCCATGTCCCGTTGGCTTACCTGATGGGCAGCAGGAATACGCCACAATGGAGGGGCATGTAATTCTTGCTGATGGTTTAGTGCTTGAGGGTGTCTTATTTGTAACAACATTACAATGCAATTTAATATCGGTGTCGCAATTAATTGATGATGCAAACTGTTTTGTTCGATTCACTAATTCTTTGTGTGCTATCCAGGACCAACGTTCGGGGAGCCTGATTGGAGCCGGTGAACGGAAGGATGGACTCTATTTTTTTCGAACGATTCCTACAGTGCACGCGGTAACAATTCCTGAATTATCTGAATTTGAGTTATGGCATAGAAGAATGGGTCATTCATCAGATAGAGTCGTCATGTTAGTACTTGCAATCAGTTCTAATACTAATACTACTGGGAAGAAATTGAATGAAACTTGTGTTATTTGTCCTTAGGCAAAACAAACTCGTGATAGTTTTCCTGTTAGTGATAGCAAAGCCAGTCGTATTCTTGAACTCATCCATTGTGATTTGTGGGTGCCAAATAATCAATCACCCTCTTCGTGTGGTGCGTATTATTTTTTGACATTGGTTGATGATTTCTTTAGAGCAGTCTGGGTATATTTGTTGCATAATAAAACTGAGGTTTATCAAGCTTTCTCCTCTTTTTTCGCCACTGTAGAACGTCAATTTGAGCAAACTATTAAGATTGTGCGAAGTGATAAGGGCACGGTATTTAAGTGCATGCTTGATTATTTTGATACGAATGGTATTTTGTTTCAAACCTCCTGTGTTAAAACTCCTCAACAAAATGGAAGAGTGGAGCGGAAACATCAGCATATACTTAATGTGGCTCGTGCTTTAATGTTCAAGGGCAATCTTCCTATTACTTTTTGGGAGAATGTGTGCTTAGTGCGGTGTATTTAATAAATCATACTCCGTCAGGTTTGTTACACAATAAAACACCTCTTGAGATTTTATGCGGAACAACTCCTAATTTTGATGTGCTACGGGTGTTTGGGTGTCTCCGTTTCGCTCACAATCAAAAAGCAAAGGAAAATAAATTTGCACCAAGGAGTAGGAAGTGTGTATTTGTTGGCTATCCTCATGGCAAGAAGGGTTGGAAATTATATGATCTCGACACAGGTGAAATTTTTGTGTCTCGCGATGTCAAGTTTCATGAAAATGAGTATCCCTATCTGACTGAGAATGCATCTACTATGGTTGACACTCCTATTTCCTCTTCCAGTGACATGGTGGGAGTTGATAACATTGTTCTGGATGATTTGGAGGGGGTCTTAGAGGATGCTCCGACTGCAGGAACAGTGGAGGATACAAATGGGCCAGAGGGCAGTCCCGCCATGGAAGGTGCTTGCCAGTCCCACCGATGCTGCCAGTCCTACCGTGGAAGGTGCTCCGCCGACTGCTGATTCTGTCAGTCCCGCCGTGGAAGGTGTTCCGCCGACTGCGCACCCGAGGCTAATTTGGCCGTGGACTACGGGACAAACGTCCTTCAGTTTTGTTACGAGACTTTGTTGCTGAACCAGTTCGGAAAAAGAGTCCTTCCTCAAGTTTACCGTCCTCTACCAGGCTCTTGGTTGCAAGTGGGTATATAAGATCAAATATCTTGCAGATGGTATGATTGAACGGCTAAAAGCTCGCCTTGTTATCTTTGAGAATCATCAGGTTGAGGGAATTGATTACAATGAGACGTTCGCTCTAGTTGCTAAAATGGTGACGGTTCGTGCCTTTCTAGCTGTTGCAGCAGCGAAAAACTGGGAATTACATTAGATGGATGTTCACAATGCTTTTCTACATGGTGATCTTGATGAAAAGGTATACATGAAATTACCACCAGGTTCTACTGTTCATCAACCTGGCATGGTCTGTCGTCTAAAGAAATCTTTGTACGGCTTACGACAAGCCCCGAGGTGTTGGTTTGCTAAATTGACGGCTTCATTGAAAAACTATGGTTTTACTCAGTCCTATTCAGATTACTCACTCTTCACGTTGCATCAGGGACCTGTCCAGATCAATGTTCTTGTTTATGTGGATGACTTGATCATTTCTGGTAATAACTCTTTCGCTCTTGCTTCATTCAAGAAATGTTTGGGTGAATGTTTTCATATGAAGGATTTGGGGACCTTGAAATATTTTCTCGGTATTGAAGTTGCTCGTAGTCCAGAGGGTATCTTTCTGTGTCAACGGAAGTATACTCTTGATATCATCGCCGAGACGGGGTTTTTGGGAGCAAAGCCTGCCGGATTGCCGATGGAGCAAAACCATCAACTTGCTCGCGCTAATGGTGAGTTGTTAGAGGATCCCGAAAGTTATCGACGTCATGTTGGGCGTCTCATTTATCTCTCCTTCACGCATCCTGACTTGGCATATACCGTACATATTTTGGCACAGTTCATGCAGGCACCAAGACAAGAACATTGGGATGCAGCGACTCGCATTATACGTTATCTTAAAGGCTGTCCGGGGCAAGGTATTCTTCTTCATTCTGCTAGTGATCTATCCTTATCAGGTTGGTGTGATTCTAATTGGGCGTGTTGTCCTTTGACTCATCGCTCTCTTACTGGTTGGATAATTTTTCTTGGTTGTTCCCCCATTTCCTGGAAAACCACGAAACAACATACAGTCTCCCGCTCGTCTGCAGAAGCAGAGTATCGTTCTATGGCTTCGGTTACATCTGAACTCAAGTGGCTAAAAGCGCTTCTTGGTAGTCTTGGGGTGGATCATTCCCGTGCTATGAATTTATTTTGTGATAGCAAATCGGCTCTACACATTGCTCAAAATCCTGTCTTCCATGAGCGTACGAAGCATATAGAGGTGGATTTTCATTATGTACGAGATGCAATTCAAGAAGGAATTATCTCTATGAGTCATGTGTGCACAAATGAGCAGTTGGCCGATATGTTTACGAAGGCATTAGGCAAGCGCCAATTTTTATACTTACTTCGCAAGTTGGGCATTTGTGATTTGCATGCTCCAACTTGAGGGGGGGGGGGGTGTTCTGGAAAGATTTGATAGGCCATAGGGACGTTAATATTGTTTTCTAATTTATAGGATCTGGATCTGATAGGATTTGATTGAGTTCTAATTTATAGGATCTGGATCTGATAGGATTTGATTGAGTCCTAATTTATAGGATCTGGATTTGATTGAGTGTGTATGAGTTTGTATAAGTAGGCATGAATGAATGAATGAATAAAGTATGAACTTTTAACCCAAACTTTGGCAACTTTGCTTTTTTTAGACCTTAGCTTAATAAAATTTCCTACCTTCACTTGCCTGCTGCAAAAGATAGAAAAGGAAGGGGGAAAAAAATCAATCAGTCAATCAATTTAATAATATTTTAAAAATATATTCTCATCTACTACCAGTTATACAAGATCTCTAATGTAGGAGCGACTCTACAAACTTCCGGTCATGTATTTAATGTACAGGTGAAGATCTCTAAAGATACTGGTCATGTATTTAATGTACAGGTGAAGATCCGGTAGGCGCTCATAACAGATATCCAGAACAATGGGCTAGGGTCAACCGTGAGTTTGTTGATGAATGGAACTAAAAATTTTGTAGTAATGAAAGAGAAGGTTCTGAGGAGAATTTAGTCTTCTTTATGAGGGCTGGTTTCAGAGATAGTCCCAAATGGTCAATGTTATTTTGGGGGAAGGAGACCAAATGGTGAGTTGGCAAGCCAGTGACGGGATAAAGAGCAGTGTCGATCACTGGATTGCTCAGTAGCGGGTTATCAGGTTCTGCCTTCAATCACAGTGATATCGGAGGCTACTGTGCAGCTAACATGCCCTTCGTAAGATATCGAAGTAGCAAAGAGCTTCTTTTGAGATGGATGGAGCTCAACGCATTTAGCATTGTTTTCAGGACTCCACCAAGTTAAGAACTGGAAGATTATATTAGTGCATATTAGCTTAAAATGAAGATTGCTAAATTATTCTAGAACTAAATAATGGAGCCACAGGAGGAACAAACCATCTTTCAATTGCTAATTTTATTGAAACCAAAGCACATTGGTTCATTTCGCACGTTTTGCAAAGGTGTACAAGGCTTGGAAGTTCTACAGTGTTCAACTTATGGAGGAAATTTCATTTCATTAGCTTGCTATCTGACTAATATTCTACATAAAAATCTGTCTTGTACTTCAAGTCATTAGCAGATATGGTAGAAGATTCCTTTTTTTTTTCCCCTTCTTTTCAAATAGTTAGCTGCAGATACAATTTTAGATATAGAAGCGTTTGGTAAATGTCACGAATGATGTAGGACATCTAAGTATTTGGTCAGACTAGTGTATATTATTCGAAAATTTAGAGGAGAGTTATATTAGAATATATGCTTAATTTTCTCGCCAATTGATGTGGCACAATCTCCGCACAAATTTCTGAAGATACAGGGGGGAAAGAAAATTGTGCCACTTCATTTAATGAAGAAGATTGAATTCACATAGTCAGCGACTAAAGCATTATTATTCGAGTTCAGAAAGTTAGTAACTAATGGATTATAGTTTTATGCTATGGCATCGATGGTAGCTATTAAGGTATCAATAATACTGCTACTCTTTTGTCTTTGATATATGAGCTGACACAAAAGAAAATCATTGTTTCATTACAAATTTGATGGTCTTAAGGCAAAAAAGAAAAAACAAAATCAGAAACAAACAAACCAACCTGATGATTGGGATATACCATTTGTTAGTGTATCTAATGTTACTATCTAATGTGTTATGTTATGACCCAAATTGCTCTTAGGGCCCATTGGACTTAGTATCTTCATATATGTAATACTTAGAATCAAATGAATACTAATCAACATTTTTGCCCTAATCTCTAATAGCAGCCGACTGCTCTTCTTCTTCCTCTCTTCTCTTCCATCTTCTCAAAACCCTAACAATCCACAACCCATTCAAATCCTAACAAACTGGTATCAGAGCTAGGTTTACTCCTGCCCCAAATCACATCGATCTTCTCACCTCCAAATCCAGCAGGTATTCTACCGGGTTTGGAACCCTAATCGGATCGCACCCAGATCCGACGTCGAGCCACTTCCTCTCCAGATCCGTCGTCGAGCACCCTAGCCGTCTTGGTCGCCGTTGTGTGGTGGTTTGGTGCTGCTGTCGAGCCAGATCCGGTGCTGTTCTTGCTGATTCCGGTGCTGTTGGTGCTGATTCCAGTGCTGTTCTTGCTGATTCCGGTGCTGTTGGTGCTGATTCCGGTGCTGTTCTTCCTGATTCCGGAGAAGGGAGGATATCAAGAAGGAGAAGGTTTGATTTTGTGACTTGAGTAATTAATATTTGGGGGAAATTTTGGAGTTTTGTTGAATTGGGTTCAAGAAATTTGTATGGATATGTCGGGAAAATATGATATTGAGAAGTATGATGGGAAGACGAGTTTTGCATTATGGCAAGTGCGTATGGCAGCGATTTTGTCGAGCCAAGGTGTTAAGGATGCCATTTTTGGTCGAGAAAAATTGATTGATGCGGTGGCGGATAAGAAATGGAGAGAGATGGATGATAAAGCGCTCTCTATTATCCAATTGTGCTTGAGCGATTCGACATTGCAAGAGGTCCTATCGGAGAAGACCGCTAAGGCTTTGTGGGAGAAGTTGGAGAAAATCTACATGAAGAAGTCCCTCACCAATCGACTGCGGTTGAAGTTGCGCCTCTACACTCTTCGCATGGTTGAAGGTACATCAATTTCCGATCACATTACGGAGTTTGCATCTATTTTGAATGATTTAAGTAAGATTGATGTTAAGGTGGAGGATGAGGACCAAACCCTTTTGTTATTATGCTCATTGCCCGCATCATACAAGGCTTTTAGAGATATGTTGATTTATAGTAGAGATAAAATTTCTCTAGAGGATGTTAAGAGCAATTTGCAAGCCAAGTTGCACATTGATAGTGAGATGACCAATAATGAGAAAGGGAGCCGAGGTGTTGGTTTAGTTGTTGATCGAGGTAGGTCATGGGACCGAAACTCGAAAGATACAAGGACCCGTTCGAAGTCTAGGCACAAGGATTTGACGTGCAACTATTGTAAGAAGAAGGGACACATTAAGGCCGATTGTTTCAAGCTCAAAAATAAACAAAAGGCGGATAGTAAAGGTTCTTCTTCGGAGGAGGCCAATGTGGCCGAATGTGGCACGGTTGATACTCTTTGTGTGACAGATACTAATGTTGATGATATGCATTGTTGGGTGATGGATACGGGTGCTTCGCAACACATGACTCCGAATAGAGATTAGTTTGAGACTTATGAGCCTACGGATGGTAAGGTTCTCATGGGGAACAACAATATGTGTAAGGTTGCCGGGATTGGTTCAGTGACAATTAAGTTCCATGATGGAAAGGTCCGAAGGTTGACGGGTGTGAAGCATATACCCGATTTGTCTAAGAATTTGATTTCTTTGGGGTCTCTTGAAGAAAAGGGGTGTAAGTTCCAAAGTGAAGGTGGAGTCCTTAGAGTCTCTAAAGGAGCTCTCACAACCATGAAGTCGAAGAGAATTGGAACTCTTTATTTCTTACAAGGTTCCACGGTCACGGGCTCGGCCGCCATTGCACGTTCGGGTACTATGTCGGATGAGGAGACTACTAGGCTTTGACATATGAGATTGGGGCATATGAGCGAGCGAGGAATGACCATTTTGAGCAAGAGAGGCTTGTTGTGTGGCCAATGCACGGGCAACTTGGAGTTTTGTGAGCATTGTGTATTTGGCAAGCATAAGAGGTTGAGCTTCTCCACGGCCATTCATTCGACCAAGGGAACACTTGACTCCATCCATTCGGATCTTTGGGGTCCTTCTCGTGAGCCTTCCAAAGGTAATGGTTCTCGTTATATGCTTACTTTCATTGATGATTTCTCAAGGAAGGTTTGGGTTTATTTCTTGAAAGAAAAAAGTGATGTATTTAGCACCTTCAAAGAATGGAAGTCACTTTTGGAGAACCAAACGGGAAGGAAAGTTAAGAGGTTGAGAACCGATAACGGTTTGGAGTTTTGCAACCGTGAGTTTGACAATTTTTGCAAGGCTGAAGGGATTGTTCGGCACAAGACGGTGGTCAACACTCCACAACAAAATGGTGTTGCAGAAAGGATGAATAGGACACTACTTGAAAGGTCTAGAAGTATGCTTTCAAATGCGGGTTTGGATAAGGAGTTTTGGGCGGAAGCCATTAACACATCCTGGTATTTGGTGAATCGATCTCCTACCACTTCAATTGAGTTGAAGACACCCGAAGAAGTGTGGTCGGGTAAGACGGCCGATTATTCGAATTTGAGGGTGTTTGGTTGTCCCGCTTATGTACATGTGAATGAAGGAAAGTTGGAGCCTAGATCGAAAAAGTGTATTTTTGTTGGGTATCCCAGAAATGTGAAGGGATATAAGTTGTGGTGTCCCGAATCATCCAAGTTCCTTATTTCAAGAGATGTCATTTTCAATGAGTCGGCCATGTTGAAGGCAAATGATGTTGCACCCGAGCCGACTATTAAGGAGAATGAGAAGGTTGAGAAGAAGATGGAGTTTGAGGTGCCGACCCAAGAAGGTGATAATTTGATCTCACATGATGGTGTCAATTTGGAGGAAGCCCAAGAAGAGGTACAACCATATGCATTGGCAAGGGACCGAGCTAGAAGAGAAACAAGACCACCTACGAGGTATGGATACTCCGACTTTGCTTATTGTTTGGCAATTGCAGAGGATGTGGAGTATTGTGAGCCATCTTCCTACAGAGAAGCTATTTCTTCTAAAGATGCGGCCAATTGGGTTGCCGCTATGAATAAAGAGTTACAATCTTTGCAACAAAATGAGACTTGGTCTCTTGTGAAGCCTCCCAGTGGTAAGAGGATTGTGGGTTGCAAGTGGGTGTTTAAGAGGAAGATTGATAGCTCAAATTCCGCGGATTTTCGATACAAGGCAAGGCTAGTGGCTAAAGGGTACAGTCAAGTCCAAGGTGTGGACTTCAATGATGTGTTCTCTCCCGTAGTTAAGCACACCTCCATTCGAGTTTTGCTCTCTTTGGTGGCAATGAAGGATTTGGAATTGGAGCAAATGGATGTGAAAACTGCCTTCTTGCATGGTGATTTGGAGGAGCAGATTTACATGAGCCAACTGGAGGGTTTTGAGGTTGCGGGAAAGGAGGACCGTGTGTGTCTTTTGAAGAAGTCCTTTTATGGCCTTAAGCAATCACCGCGGCAATGGTATAAGAAGTTT
Source organism: Hemerocallis citrina (assembly GCA_017893485.1). Classification (NCBI taxonomy): domain Eukaryota; kingdom Viridiplantae; phylum Streptophyta; class Magnoliopsida; order Asparagales; family Asphodelaceae; genus Hemerocallis; species Hemerocallis citrina. The sequence goes on from CM030358.1 coordinate 250,664,594, forward strand.
GACTCATTCATGGTGAGTATTAATTTCCATCGTTCCAATTATGATAGTTGTGTTTACTTCAAGAAGTTGGATGGTGGGGATTTCATTTACTTGTTGCTCTATGTGGATGACATGTTGATTGCATCCTCGAACTTGAAAGAAGTTAGGAGGTTGAAAGAGCAACTAAGTTCGGCATTTGAGATGAAAGATTTGGGGGCCGCCAAAAGGATTCTCGGGATGGAGATCACAAGGGATAGGTCCAAGAGAAAATTATTTCTTTCACAAAGGAGTTTTGCCGAGAAAGTGCTACGCCGTTTTGGCATGGAGAAGGCGAAAGTTGTTTCAACACCTCTTGCGGCGCATTTCAAGCTTTCGGGCGCTTTAAGCCCAAAATCCGATGATGAGAAGAAATTTATGGAAAAGGTTCCATATTCAAGTGCAATCGGGAGTCTCATGTACTTGATGGTGTGTACTCGACCCGACATTGCTCAAGCCGTTAGTGTGGTAAGTAGATATCTCTCTTGTCCGGGGAAAGGGCATTGGGAAGCAGTGAAGTGGATCTTCCGCTATTTGAGAGGTACTATTGATGCTTGCTTGGAGTTTGGTAATGGCAAGAAACTGACGGGCTTTGTGGATGCGGATTTTGCGGGTGATATGGACAAGAGGCGTTCCTTGACGGGTTATGTCTTTACCCTTGGAGATTGTACAATTAGTTGGAAGTCTACACTTCAAGCCACCGTTGCACTCTCAAGCACTGAGGCCGAATATATGGCGATTACTGAGGCTATTAAGGAGGCTATTTGGCTCAAGGCATTTGTTGGTGAGATGTCTTCACCTGAGGGTCCTGTTGAGGTGTTTTGTGACAACCAAAGCGCGATCCATTTGACTAAGGACCGCATGTACCATGAGAAGACGAAGCACATTGACATTCGATACCATTTTGTTCGAGATGTGATCTCGGAAGGCAAGGTTGCCGTGAAGAAGATTGGTACCGAATCGAATCCGGCCGATATGCTCACAAAGCCTCTTCCAATTGTAAAGTTCAAGCTTTGTTCAAGTTTGATGTCATTTTGTTTCTAGCTAGTTTGAGCTAGTTTTGTTTCTAGCATGTTGCTAGTTTGTTTTAGGTTATGTTTGTTTTATATTTTTAGTTTGTTTTAGATGCAATTTGGTTCAAGGTGGAGATTGTTATGTTATGACCCAAATTGCTCTTAGGGCCCATTGGGCTTAGTATCTTCATATATGTAATACTTAGAATCAAATGAATACTAATCAACATTTTTGCCCTAATCTCTAATAGCAGCCGACTGCTCTTCTTCTTCCTCTCTTCTCTTCCATCTTCTCAAAACCCTAACAATCCACAACCCATTCAAATCCTAACATAATGTTTCTGGATTGCGACATGTGTTCCTCCATTACCCAGAAGGCCAGCATATCCACAGTCTGACCTATCAGACCTATCAGCAGTTCTTGGTTGGTTGGGAGATTCTAGTTGTTCCCGTCTTAGATAAGGGGAAGAATCGAGTCAATGCATATTTCCCAGTTTCTAAAGGGAGTTAGTAGCAGCATATATGGACAGGTAAAGTATATAGTCAGACCTTTGAACAATACCCGACATAAATTTGAAGCATGTGTTTGTCAATCGTGGATCTGATGTAGGAGGGACATTTATAAGGAATCTGAAAGATCTCAACATTCTATAGTGAAGAATGATGATCTCCTTTTCTTTTACACAACTTTGTTACAAGTCAAGTAGCAAAAAGAAAAAGAAGTGTTCATACTCATTTGAAAAAAGTGAAGTGTATGTACTAACAACTTAGTTCATTTGTAAGTCCATCAAATAGCTTACTGTAATAGAAAAAACTCCTTTGGTGGCATCCTGTAGTAATGCTAGTAATGCTTGCTATTATTTTCGGTGTTTAAAAATTAAATTTATTTATATTTTTTACCATAAAGAGTGGGTCGAAGTCTCTGTGTTTCATTAACAATAATTTAACAGTATCAAGAATGTACACGAAAAAAGAAAGAGAAAAAAAAGGAAACATGAAGAATTAATTAGAGGCATTTGGATCCATATGTGCCAGATTATTTCGAATAGATAACCAACATAACATTCAAAAATCATGTATATTGGTTCTTTGATCCAACCAAAGAAAGATCTGATAGTTTCTAAAGAAGAAAAGCATGCAGCTGGACGCAATTGCCAAATTACAATAGAATTTGAGCATCCGCACAAGAGATTTTCACCATGTAGATCAATGATCACATTACATGTATAACCAATATTCATTAGTTCAAGGTTGATGAGGCGCAACATATGTTGAGTCTAACTCCATGATCTTCGTTCCGTGGTACACTTGGCATTGTCTCACATCCATGGCCCTTCTCCATTTACAAGATCTTTTCTCAGCATAAATCTTCTACTGTTGTTCCGGTTGCCAATTGCATTGCACCTTCTTTACTGTATTGCTCAAAGCATTCCCAAAATTTTGGAAACAGAGACTTACAGCACAAGCAGCTACTATCCGGATTACATGAGATTAATTATTATACTTATGGATATCTGGATATCGTTATGGATGCTACAATGTACTCTGTTATAGTACATAAGGCTCTGTCATTAATAGTACGATAAAAATTTTGACGTAGTCTGACATCGAACCTCGAACCTGATCTCTCTCTTTTATATTAGTTATGTATGGACAATGCACGTCTTAATAAATTTTTTTTTTTTTTTTTAAAAAAAAACATAGTGAAGACTCGAACCTAAAACATCATTTATATTAGTTATATACGTGCATCAGGTGTGTTGATAGATTTTCAAATGACACCAAGGCCTTTTCCCATTATAATATTAGATTATAAATTAAAAATAACCAAAATTTATTAGTTAGCATAATACTTTTCAAAGGGGATACAGCAACAACTGATTTGCTGCCACAGCACCCATCATCACATAGTAGAATATCATCGCACGCTAAAAATATGTTGCAATCTCGAATACCATAGGATCCATACACAAATAAGCATTGCAACGTCTGCACTCTCCTGATGCCCATGCTTCATATAACAAATTGATTTCTAAAGGTGTAACAAACAAACAGACATTAACTTCTCGAGGTAAATGATGTTCTTGTACCCAAAATTTACTTCAGAATTCTAAGCATTAAAACTATCCCATCAATGTAAGAGTATAGTCTATAGATGTTATTCTTACAAGATCACAGAAAAATCAATAACATATACATAGCAGTGTAAACACAAAATAAGAATTGGAGACTAAAGTTGATATTAAGTTCCTTACACCCTCACAAAGGAAAAACAATGACAGTGGTTCCCGTGCTTCCATCATCCCAGCATAGAAATTGATCTCATTGATTTGTAGGTTCACTATTCTAACGCCTGCTGAAAGTGTAACTGGTACATTGATTGATACTGGATGTGTAAGCCAGAAATCTCTCATGAATGAGACCAAAATAACCAACATGGTCTGTAGGAAATAATTTCAATGGCCAGCTCGTGCTTCTTCAAATAGGCAACAAATTCTCATATGTCTAAGTGGTCTAGGTTAATTGTACTAGCCGAGTTCTGAATCAATTCCTTCCTGAAGTCAACCTAAAACGATGACACCAGTCAACAAGTTCTATGAATCATAAATAGCTGACATATATGAGGCTAACAAGTTAACCGCCACATGTAAGCTATAAGAAGAAATATCAAAGAAAAGCTTGCCTTTTTTTACTTACCCGAGTACCCATTAGAGAAGAAAAAACTACATTTGCTTCAGCAGCATCATCAACCACTAACTGCTTAAGAAGCCTGGTTTCTGGGTTCATTGTTGTTTCCCATAGTTGTGCAGGCATCATCTCTCCTAACCCTATTAGTTCACAAGTAGGTAAAGTCATTGAAGCTGAAGGGCAAATTCTTGATAACCAAATCCAATATTGTTTTAGGTACATCATCTACTCAATTTGGACAGTTCTCATTCTCACATCAGCACCCTTCCACAAACTAACATGAGGCTGCAAAATTTTAAGTACATTCCAAGATTAATCTGTCTACACCAACCTTTCATGTCGATCTCCTCAAACCCCTTTCTTTTAGTATTAACATCCAAATCTCTAATATGATGATCATGTATGCACAAAACCTTACCGCGTATTTATTTCCTTTTCTTATCTAGCATTAGCTAACATGAACAGAAAAAGTCAATGTAGAAAAGTTGACAGGGGCACAGTGAATTAATAATGTAGGAGACAGGATCGAGCATCAAAATCAGTGCTTCACGACTGTATGAGGGAGCCAGGAGCTATAACCACAGAGATGGAAAGAGTTCATCAAGTGCCAGAATAACTTAATCATGTAAGCTATGCATTTGTCTACCAAATTTGAATTGATCAAGTCTTCTCACAATTTGCCTATGGAAAGTGACAAATGTTATGCCGTGAGCATTAAAGTTCTCGGCTAGCTCAAGTTATTTTAAAATCTATGAAAAGAATATAGAGGGCTGCAACAATGAAGGAACTATGAACAAGGTGAAGGGACAGTATGGGAACATCAAACTAGTACGGTTCTTCAAGATCTAACTTCGTTTAACCCATAAATTCAGTGGAAAATTTTACTCCTGAACAAGTTATAAATGGCTAAAATGGTGGAATTCTTAGTAGAGGTTTTTTCTCCCAAATGAGTCTCAATTTGCATGTAATTTCTATTAGGTCTCCAAACAAATGCTAATATTATAAGGTCGCTCAATTCGCTAAATTATTTCAACGACAAAAAATAAACTAGGTATAATTGGACATACCTTTAAACCTTTGTATATTATAAGAAGCATTAGCAGGGAATGTATTTTGGAGGTGTTTAAGCTCTGCATCATCGTAGCAGTAATGCACCTGTTTACCTCGCTCTACCTGAAATTCCAGGGAAAAAGTGGTAATTTCTGGAGAAGAGAAGGAAAATTATTTTACGTTAAAAGGATAGATTCAAAATCCAAAACAAACCTTATAAAGTGGTGGAACGCCTACATAAATGCAACCTTCATCAAATAATGCTCTCTGCATATGTGAAAGCTTTAGCAAGCCAACTAACAACTACAGTATGATTACTGAAATTAGTATATACTGTGTTTAGATACCTGGTATCTAAAGAAAAATGTCAGAAGAAGAGTCCTAATGTGAGCTCCATCCACATCAGCATCAGTTAGAATGATAATCTTGTGATAGCGCAATGCATCCTTTTTGAAGTCTTCACCCTGCAAATTGATAAATATAAAAAAAAGGGGCCCCGACAAATTCAAGAAAATGGGGGAAACTTGAGAATAGAAAGCAACCACCTTAACTCCAAGTCCGAGACCAAGAATGAGATTCTGAATTTCTTCATTTTTGTACATAGCTGCTTCATCCTTTCTCTCGATGTTCAAAATCTTACCTCTTAGTGGTAAAATGGCCTACAAAAATTGTTGAGACAATTCAGAGAATAATGTATTGAAAAGATAACGCAGGAGTCTAAATGCTGATTGGATAATGACAATAAGGAATTAATAAAATACAAAAAGGAAGAAAGTAATTTCCTCAACCATTAAGGAAAGTTGCCACCATTGTCCTAAACAGTTACATATACTGGATACATTTTCAGTGCATTTTTATTTATCAAATCCAAGCATATACACTCCTGACTTTAATGATTTTCAAAAGTAAGCATAGAAAAGAGAAGCCTGTTTGATTAATGCGGCATCAAATTTGATGTAAAACGTAATCCTAAATACAGAATTTCTAAGAATCTTAAAGGATTAATTTTACCAACATGTAGTGCGGATCAAAGTTAGAATTTTAAACAATTAATCGGTTTGATGGATTTCCAAGAATTGAATTAAGTTTAACAAGCCAAATTAATAATTCAGTTCTAACAATCAATAATTAAATTCCTAAGCGTTCTTAGTAAGTAAAAAATTCAATATTGATTCGTACTCTAATTAGGCAAGTAGAACACTCAATCTCAATATTTGTGGTCGACAGTTAAATTAAATAATATAATAGAGATGATAAAGCAGTATAACACAAATATTTGAAAAGTGAAAAGAGTATACTGGGACTCGAAGAAACCAGCGTTAGATCTCGGGCTGGCAGCAACGCAAAACGTAGCAATCAGCAACAACAGTAAGAGAGAGATGCCACAACAACAAGAGGGGCAAGGGCAATGGTCGGCCGCGACGGCGACGGCGACGGCGCTGACTGGCGTCGACAGCGACGGGGATAGGGCGGCGCTACGGCGAGGCATCGAGGAGAGGGAAATAGAAACAACAATGGTGGTCGCTGCTGTCGATCGGAAGCGGACCAGGGGAGGAGCAGGGGGGTCTGCTGTGGCGGCGCTGGGGGCAGAGGAGGTCGGGGGTAATTTCGGCTGAAATCCACACATTTCGGTCCAAAACGATGTAGAGTATAAAATATGTGATTTCATATCGGCAAGCTAGCCGAAACGAAATTTCGGCCGTATCGGAGAAAATTTAAAACAGTGGGTCCATCGCACGGATCCAATCAAGATAAGTTTGGGGTTCCAAGTGGCCTTCAAAATGAGGAACGTCGGCCTTAACGTTCTTTTTGTATTGTTCGTCAGGGTCACGATTTTGACATCGGCTGTCGCGATCATTCCCTTAAGGGAACTGACAATTAGCATGAAGCTCAGGGACAACAATTTGATTTAATTCCACTTTCTCAAGCCTCTGATTGATATTGGCAAGAGTTGCTTGAATGACAGCTAGGGTAGCGGAAATATCAGAGTTGTCCATCTCAGTTCGGGAAGGTCTAGGGTTCCTAGTTGGATGGTTTGGGAGGACAAGAAAGGCTCTTCAGGATTTGTGATAGTGCTGCGAAGACGCATTCACCAACGATGGAAACTAGGGTTTTTTTTTAATCTGAAATGATCTAAAATAAAGCAAGAAAAAAATACTCTAAACGCTCCTAAATGAATGCAAAAATTGATGCATAAATAATGCAAGAACTAGGATTTTAAGAACCTTTGCTCTGATACCAAAATAATGTAAAATGTAATCCTAAATAAAGAATTTTCAAGAATCTTAAAAGATTAATTTTACCAACATGTAGTGCGGATCAAAGTGAGAATTTTAAACAATTAATCGGTTTGATGGATTTCTAAGAATTCAATTAAGTTTAACAAGCCCAATTAATAATCCAGTTTTAACAATAAATAATTAAATTCCTAAGCGTTCTTAGCAAGTAAAAGATTCAATATTGATTCGTACTCTAATAGGCAAGTAGAACACTCAATCTCGATACTTGTGGTCGACAGTTAAATTAAATAATATAATAGAGATGATAAAGAAGTATAACACAAATATTTGAAAAGTGGAAAGAGTATACCGAAATTCGAAGAAACCAGCGTAAGATCTCGGGTTGGTAGCAATGCAGAACGCAACAATCAGCAACAGTAAGAGAAAGGCCGGTCACAACAACAAGAGGGGCAAGGGCGACGGTCGGCGGCGACGGCGCTGACTGGCATCGACGGCGACGGGGACAGAACGGTGCTACGGCGAGGGCGTCAAGGAGAGGGAAATAGAGACAGCAGCAGTGGTGGTCGCTGCTGTCGATCGGAAGTGGACCAAAGGAGGAGCAGGGGGGTCTGCTGTGGCGGTGCTGGGGGCAAAGGAGGAGGTCGGGGGTCGGCAGCGCTAGGAGAGTGATGAGGTCGCCGGAGACTGGTCGGAGTTGGCCGGGGAAGAAACACAAGAAAAGGGGGTTTGGAAATTTCGGCAGAGTGGGTGTCGGGAGGTAAAGGAAGAGGGGAAGGGGGAGACGGTGGTGGATCTTGGGGTCCGGATTTGGAGGAAGAGGAGAAAGGAATGAGGGTTTTGAGTAATTTTATTTGGGGATTAGGGTTTGATTTAAGTTGGTTTGGGAATTTGGGATAGTTTTAGAGTTTATCACAAACCCTAAAATTTTATTAGGATTTATCACAAACCCTAATAAGTAAGATCTTAATTGTATCACAAAGGAGAGATGAAGAGCAAAACTCAACACAATAAATTTTTAATCAAGAATAGCATGACTTCTCATTAATCTCGAGACCTATAAATAGGCTCAAAACAAATCTTGATACAAATCTCAAAATATTCTAATGCATAAAAGAGATTACATATGACTATAATTGCCAAAAACAAATATGGTACTGAAATAAAATTCTAAGCTAATGAAGCAGCTATCCTAGACGATGCCTGCGCTGATAGAAACGTCTGAATCGTCTTGAACCGATGTCCTCATCAAAATTAGTATGGAAGAAAGAAGTTGGCTTCAGAGGTAGGAGGTTGAAAGTATGGATACAGGTACATATACAGGACACAACACCCTATACCAAGTATAGGACCCAATAAAATGTGTAACAAGTAGGACATGGGAACACAGACACAATATTACACTCTATAATATAATCTAGCACAACTGTGCATATATTACATTCAAGTTTTTTGATGATCATAAATGTAATTCAAATGACATCAATTAAAACAATTTTAAGCTACATAACCAGAACATGAATATTTGCAATTATTGTCATTTGGACAAATAAAAAATGAGTCAGGTACAGAAATATGGAGAAGTCTAATTTAAAACATTTTAACCCGAATCTGAAATGAGCATCCCATGTCTGTAGTCACTGTTTTAAATTTCCTTCGATACGGCCGAAATTTTGGCAGAAATTTCGTTTCATCTAGCTTGCCGATACGAAATCACATATTTTATACTCTACATCGGTTTGAACCGAAATGTGTAGATTTCAGCCGAAATTACCGAAATATCGGCCGGAATATTGCCGAAATTAGAAAAATATCGGCCGGAATATTGCCGAAATTAGAAAAATATCAGCCGAAATAGACAAATGTCATTGTGAATATATTAAAAAAAATTACGTTTTGCATATATGTCTTTCAATATAGGACCTTAAGCTAAAAAAATGTGAGGATTTCGTATCGCTATTGTTTGTATATATGCAAAGTCAAGTAAGTTTATTAACTAACACATTTTTCTAATCAATGCAAATTCAATTTAATTATATACTTATATTACATTCTCTTCTATATTATTTTTAATTATGCACAGATTTACCGTAATTGATTCATGTCATTAATTACATTATACAGTATTTTGTATTTTATATGATAAATGACATGTGGGACATATAATATCTTATTTAGTAACAATAAAAATATTTATCGAGTATAGGAAATGAACATCCGATATGATCACATTTCCCCGAGATCTCCGATATCTCCGATCCGAGACGAAACACCCCTTGCCGAGACGAGTCCGAAATCCGAGATTTAAAACCATGTCTGTAGTTATGTAAGATGCATGCATCCAGTAAAAAAGTAGTTGGATCAGTTGCTCCAAACTAATATTTGATTAGACTAGTTGATAAAGATTCATTCATATATAGCAATTACTTCAGATTGTTGGCACTATAGCAGATCATCGTATTACAAGTCTAAAGACAACAGAGTCGAAATTGTCAAGTCATGATTCACGATTGTGTTGCATATATTTTAATTTTTTTGAATTAATAGTAAATTACAGTGATGGAATTCAATAAGAATAATCAAAATTTATCAATTATTAAAACAAGGCACCCCAAACCCTTTCTTTTTAATCAAACTAAGTGTTCTAGATATTATATTATAACCCATACACAGCTCCTTTGCAACCCTACAAATCATTGTATATACTATATTCCCATATGATCACATGACCTGAAGAAACCTACTCCTAGTGTATACCACGTTTATACGTTTCAGGTCAGGTAGCTCTCTGCGCTCTCGTTTTCGTTCCATTGTACCAAAGCAATCATCATTCTTGGTAACGTTGGTCTGTGTGTCACTTAGGTGGCAAAGACAATCTCACCATATCAATGACAAAATGGAAAGGAATAAAGAACAAGACCTTAAGTACATTTAACAAGATGGTCACGGTCGGTACCAATTTGAAGTTTGGCACACATATCCGGGCATAAAAAAGTGGAGAAATTATTGAATTCTACAAATCACCTGTTTCATAAATATTTCTAAAATTTTAGATGAAACCTAATATCTGTGAACTGCTTATCTAATTGACCATATACCTGGAAGTTCTGCTAGATGCCAATACTAATGAGTAGATGCTAAAAACAACCAACCTGAAATCTCCTATCACGGCCTTGCTTTGCGCTACCTCCTGCTGAGTCACCTTCAACTATAAAGATCTCTGAAAATGTTGGTGAAATAATGCTCGTAAGCAATGATTGCTTAACCACCACAAGATTTTTTGAGGAAGATAGTAACAACGATACACAAACCATACAAGTAAAAAAAAATGAATGCAGAACAAATATATTTAACAAACATCAGGATCATCTCTCTCTCTCTCTCTCTCTCTCTCTCTCTCTCTCTTCAAGCCTGAGTCCAACAATTTGCTGAGCATTTGACTATGTGTCTTTAGTTACCACACCAACACATGCAACTGAGAGTCTGAGATACAGACATGCAATATTTAACACAGCCAACGGTGGCTTACCAAGAAATGTCAATAATGCGCCAATGATTTAAACAATCTCCTTAATTAATTTGCGATCACAGGTATTAAGTTCGAGTAATGAAAGAATGTGTATAACAAGGATGTTTCTCCCATGCAACAAGTGCTTCTACAATTTAAAGTAGTACTAAAGAGGCATTATTATACAAGAATTTAGGCTATCCCAATGGACGATCTGTCCCATAGCCAGGATATGCATATCTTAAAGTAAGATCACACGCGAAATAATGTTCATAGATATTTCTGTCATGTTTTAAATCGTGTTCTTGGTTTCAGTTTTGAAAATTATAATTTTGCAGGGGTGATTATTATTCGGAATGCACAAAATTTTGTTTGCAATATCTTCAACTTCCATGACCCTGGCATATGATAAACACCATACTATGATGTACTATAAATGCAAATTTTATAATTTTACTTCTATATTCAACAATTACAGTAGTGCTGTTGTTCTATAATTATTTGTTTTTCCACCATCTGAAGCATTGACAGAATATGTTCAAACTCCAAGATCTTCTAGTCATTATATTTTTTTTCCATGAAGGCCACCCACAAATGTTCTAATTCCAAATACGTCACCCACAAATCGCTATTTCTAGATACACCACCCACAATAAGGGGCCTACCCGAAAAAATCCACTTTGTTAGGTTTTGTCAGTTTAACCCTAACACCTAAATACAGTTGCAAAATTATTCTCCTATCCTACACATCTTCTTAATCCGAAACCCTAACTCACCCAAAACCCTAACTAAACACCTAATAACCCGAAATTTTGTCAAACCTAAAACCTAACTAAACACTTGCTAAACCCAAAATCCTAACAACCCTGACGAAAACCCGAAAGAATCCCGTTACCGCTCTCCTCTAACCCCTCCCACCCGCCCGCTAACCCTTTACCCTCTCCTGTGTTTCCCTTCCTCACATGCGCTCCTCCTCACGCCTCCACCCTGCATCCCCCTCCCTCAGAATACCCTCTGCATAAATATTGTATTATCTCCTCCCTCAAATGCTTTTGATTTCCGTGCCCGCGCCTCGTCCTCCACTGCCACCTCCTTCCATCGTTGTTTCCACCTTCTCGCCACTGTTTTTGCCTATCAATCCCTCCCCCATCCTCCTCCAGTCCAATCCCCAAACCCTAACCAATTCTTCTTCGCCACCTTGCAGATCTTCCTCTGCTTCTCCCTCATTGGCTACTACATATCCGACACAGCATCACTGCTGTGTCCGACACAACCAGCAACTCTCTCTCCTTTTCAAAAAAATACAATTTTGAGATAAAATACAGTTGTGTAATTTTCGTCAGTTAAAACACTAAATATTCTTCACTTATTTGACAACAGCTAACTTAAGTGACCATTTTGGGGTGAGCCCTACATTGTGGGTGGTTTATGTGGAAAAGGTAGATTTGTGAGTGACTTATTTGGGATTAGAACATTTGCGGGTGGCCTTTTGGAAAAAACCATTTATTTTAGCATGTCACCAGACCCTACTAGCCGAAAGCACCGAGGCCAGTTAACTTTGAAAAGACTAGGCCTTTCACCTAGTCCGTGCCCCAATCTTGGGGTAGCCATGGGCAGGGCACATATTACATAAATATATATCTTGTATTGTAAGTATATATATTACATGTTCTTTAACTTATACATTAAACATTATATGCAATATGATACATCACACAATTTCCAAGGTATATGATTGTATATATTACAAAATTAATTAATTTGTTACACGCTTAGTTATTGAGCAGGAAATATCTCAACTATAGCCAAAGTGCTGGACTGGGGAATCTGTTACTGATTGACATAAGCACAGATTTCAGAAAAACTATTAAATATATAAGATAGCATAGAAGGAAGCTCAACAAAACTGTTTGGGAAGCTAAATCTAAAGCTTAACATAGAAGTTAGATACTGGAGAGAGAAAAACATATTCGCTCTTAATACAACCAATGTTACCTAGATATTTAGACTTCTTGCAAGGACAAATGAGTGTGTAAAGTCTCTTTCCCCTTACATATCACCATGAACAAACACAGAATTTAATCAACTTACCACTCTAATTCAATTCCTTACTGAATTAATTATTAGAATTTCCCCCAAAGTTTTCAAAGATGGAAAATATTGTCCATATAGAGATCCCTTTGGAGGTTTACTCAAGACATCAACTTATAGATGAATAATGCCTATTTTGCATTTTTTTCCTACTAAACTATAACTACTAATTGAACTACTGAATTAATTATTGGAAATATGGAAAATATTGTCCACATAGAGATCCCTTTGGAGGCTAACTCAAGACATCAACTTAACTTATAGATGAATAATGCTTATTTTGTGGTTCTTCCTACTAAACTACTAATTGATCTAGCAGTCTAGTACCATCGAAACTATCATACAATGATAAAAAAACCCTAAAATATCCCCAGCCAACTACTCCCTTATTACAAAAGATCCTAAACTACAGGAGCTTCTCCAACCCAATTCAGTTTATCAGTGTGTACATTTCACCAACTACTTGTCTTCAAAATAAAGTATTGTACTTGGTTGAAATTCAAAAGAAATTTTCACTTCAGCAAGGAAAAGGAGGTATGTCCACTATTAATCTGTGGTAGCAATTGCAATTTTTGCAGAAATTCTGCTATTTTTATTGCTGTTATATTGTGGGATTGCTTGACCTAAACTGGCTTGTTGAATCTACATTCAGATCGTAAAAGATTCACTAAAAAATTCCAGGAATTTCAATTTTTGCTTGCCGGTTTTTTTTTCAATTTACAAGGGATTCGATGGCTTGTTCGGTTTAATTGTTTTGTTTTGTTATCTTATCCTTTGGAGTAATCATCCTTCTCATCACAGCTTTAAGTCACTCATTAGCATCATCATTTAATAAAAAATTGAAGTCCACTACGGAGCTCAAGGCTCCATAAATATTCAATATTTTAAAACCAGCGACTTATTAGCTAAGATGGTAAACAGTGATATGTCTTCCACTGTATTCTCCTAGACTGGGATGAATGTTAAGGAGAAGGGAAATTTTGATAGTTTTTCTATGTCCAACATAAACTCGGATACAGCCACAGGCCAAAACAAATATATCCCTATAGAAGTATAGGGTAGCAGCATTAAGTACACTAATATATGCCAGAGTTGGGTGTGCAACATGTCAACAGCCCTACAAGTACTCATTTTTGCAACAAAAAAAAGAAGTCACTCTAAACATGGACAGGCATAATCGCAATTAAGTCCCTCTAAGTAAAAAATACTTGAGGATTGTTTGTATTTAAGTCCCTCAAAACTTGTGAATTTGATATATGTCCCTCAATTTTTATAAATTGTTGCAGTCAAGTCTTACTAAAGAAAAAAAAAAAGGAGCATGCATCACACATGCAATATACTAGTTTAATACGTACCCAAAAGAAACTATACACAATATTAGGTGAGGTTCTGTGACCATCGAAAGATGGAAGGTAAGAAGTAATCTTGTGTAATAAAAGTTCGACATTACCAGATTCTTCCGGATTTGTTGCTGAACAATCAGCAAGCTTTCCAGGTAGAGAAGACGATTTAAGGACACTTTTGGTTCTAACCAACTCCCTTGCTCGTTTGGCTGCTAGAGCGGCCTGAAAAGGTTTAAATTTTAGCAATAATTTATATATGGATCTTTGAGCTGGATTAAACATCCCTCCACAAACATCAACTTCCAAAAGAACCCAAAAAATGTATTATGCCAAAGATTCAATTGAAATGGCATAAAAAAAAACTGTTCAGAGAATAATAGACTGATCCTCCAAGAACTCTAAGATCACGTTAGTAATAAAATTCAAAGAAACCCAGAAGGAAAGAAGGTACCAATGAAGCAGAAATTAAGATATTATGGACCACACTGATACATGATGAATATGTATACCTTGAGAGCATTAAGAGATTTAGAAAGAATTGAATCTAATGCATCTGGATGCAACTCCAAATACTCGGTAAGATGCTCTTGTACACATTGTTCAACGACCCTTCGAACTTCCGGATTTCCCAGCCTTGTCTGCTTAGAAACAAGAAATGTAAGCACAAGTGTTCATCTTCATAGTACCAGAGATCATCTACTTTTGAAATACCCAGAAACAGACAAGTATCAACTATCCATAAGCGAAGTGAAACACCTTCGTTTGTCCTTCAAATTCTGGGTTCGGAACTTTGACTGAAATTATGCATGTCAATCCTTCTCTTACGTGTTCTCCACTTAAGCTTATATCCTTCTCCTGAACATACTTGCTTTGTCAAACCGAATAACAAAATGAAAGATAAAGAAGGAAAAAGAAAGAAGAGGGGTAGATGAAACTTCAAGTAAATTATTAAACTTAGATACTTGGAGACAACATGTTTACCATAATAAGTTAGCACCGTATATTTTTTTTTATAATATAATTCAAGATAACATGCAAAACTGAAAAAGAAACAAAACAAGAAGAAACAACTGTAGATAAAAATACGCTTGCTGATCATATAAGTTGGCTTTAAAAAGTGGGTGTGGATTTAGACTTGGATGATCATACAAGTAAATCGAATTCATCATTCTGAATTTGATTCTGCCTTAATGTGAAATTTCTTTATTAGATTTTCTCCTATGCAGGTCTCGTGGTGCGCGTATCCAGTACTATTTATTGCCAGTATGTTTGTTCGATATCACCCCATCACATTCGTGGGATTATACCACTGCAGCAGGGTTGAAGTGACGGGTTGCTCTACTTTCTACTTCAGTCATACTTGTACGTTATTGTTTTTCAGGGAAATAATCTTACATGTTTATCTAAATATGCCCTATTCTCCTTAGGTTAATACCTCAGATGGAGGGCTTTGGTTATTTAGTGTGACCGCCTGGGTCCTCTCCACTGTTCACCGAAGTCTCCATTCAGAGATGAAACGTTTCTTGTACGGGGATACAAAGCATATGGCTGGTCATGTACGACATTTTCTCCTGTGTTTGTATAATTTCTGATGTATTGAACCATTATCTAACAATATGTCTTGGTACCTTGATGAAAAAAGTCAAAGATATTATAAATTACATGCATTCAAGAATTTTATAGTAACCTGGAAAATTGACAAATAGCAATGCATGAATGAACGGAGATATCACAGAATTTTCCAAACTAACAATGTCAAATTAGTATTGCGCATCATCTACCTGAGAAAAGACCCCTGAACCATGCCACACTTTAACAGATTGCAGTTGTGGGAAAAAAATACTCCATGAATGTTACAAATTTCATTGAGTTTGAAAAGGAATGCTACAAAATGCTATATAAACATTTGCAAATAACAAAAACATGGCACAATAGTACATAATCTCTTAAGAAAACTTTCCCTACGGACAATAGTACATAATATTTTAAGAAACAAATAAAAAATTTGCTAGAAAAATAATCTCTTAAGAAAACTTTCCCTACGGACAAGCCAAACAGACATCACAAACTGCTACACTTCCAGGATTGATCTTGCAGTTCATAAATCACACAATTCGTTAACTTGTTAAATAAGGTATGATGGGAGACCTCAAGAAATGGGATGAGATTTTTGATAAACTACGTAGTAACAAGTAAAGATTATTCTCATACAGTCCCCTCCAACATAAATAAGGTTGAAATTGTTGCATCTGAAATACTAATATTTTTGGATCTCTAATAAATGATATAAAGGAAACATACATGATACATCATAGGTACTACTTCAGAACCCATTAGAAATGAAAGACAACTGAGCTAACTCAATCATAAGTGGTATATACACTTTTATTGAATGTAGTAATGTACCAAAGCTGATTTTTTTAAAGATATTACACAATCAAATTAAAATATGAAAACAGCTCAGAAAATCCATTTCTTTAGACAGTAATTGTTTATATGCACCTTGATAATCTTAGACTTCTTCGCCAGGTTGTTAATTGTTCTAGTTAATGACGCCTTCATACCATCTATGTGGGTCCCACCATCAACGGTGCGTATGCTATTGGCATAACCCAGCATTGTATCTGAATAAGAATCTGAACACCTGTTAAACATGACAATGAACTTCAATGATAAGCCTTAATTTGCAGTGCAGTGCATATCTACAATTATATAGGCTAATAGCAGACATTCATGGTGAATGAAATTTATAGCACATAAATGTGTACACTGTAGCCAACTAAGCGAGCGATAGAACAGCATCTATTTTTCCATCAAGTACATAGAAGCATTACACAAGTGATCATGTATCAAAGCATAAGCATAATTACACAAGTGATCATGTATCAAAGCATAAGCATAAAATTACTAGGACTGAACCCGTCAATATAGTAGATGGATAAAAAAGAATTCTATACCATTGAAGAGCCACGTCAACTGTAACTCCATCAGTTTCTTTTCTGAAAGCTAGAATTTCATGAAGCGGTTTCTGCACAATAGACAAAGTTAATCATCATCAAAAATTTTTAAAAAAAGTAGTAATAATAAAAACGTGAAAATAACAGGCAACAATGGTTCCACAGCAAGCATTTGACAGAACATTGTAATGTGATTCAAATTCGCAAATAACTAAATTTTCATAAGGTGGAGCAGATAGCAACAGTCAATTAAAAGATTGGACAATATGTAAGATAGAATGAGCAAAACCTAAAACATATAGATTACAGAATATATGTTTTATATTGCAATACATCCAAACATGTTCATCTGTGAAAATGGTGTTCAGGACATAAAACAACGCAAAGATGGATAATTCAAACTGATATTTCACAAGATACTAAAAAAAACACAATCTTTGCGGGAATGGAGGCTTTCAACATTCAATCCGTACTTGCTAATTATTTATGTAATATAACAAATGAGATATAAGGAAATACAAAGTTATTTTTCAATCTATGTATGAAGAGAATGTTAGGTTGAAGTCTGGCACATTGAGAATAGAAAAGACATAAGTGCATACTGAGGAGATTAGAGTTATTTTTCAATGGGCATAAAAGAGAGGACGAATATCTAGTTTAGGTATGTTAACAGAAACAATTAACTGCACCACTTTGGAAGAGTAATAGGATGTGGACGGATAGGAGTTGAGACAATTAGGATAAATATGTTTTGTTCTAATTTGACTAAGGAGATAGCCCTTTACAGAGCTCAATGGATAATAGAATTTATGTGGCCAACCCCAAAGACTGAAGGATGAAGGCTTTGTTGTTGCCGATATAATGTGCAAAGAGTGTATACCTTATCAGTGTTTAACCATTTCACATACTCAACCAACCCACCAGCATAGCAATATTCATTATATTGAGCTTTTGAATCTCCTTCCTCTTTCTTCAACGTAATCGTCAACTGTAAATAAAGTCACATATTAGAGTTGCCAACAGAAGTATTAAGCAACTAGAAGTAGACAAGAAAGATATTTCTGAGAACAGAAAGCAGATCATAATTGATAAAAGCTACATCTGCACATATTCTACATACCAAACCACATGCTATAATCACATAAAATGCTGATTTATAGCCAAAAAGTATTTAGTTAATAGGAAAAACCTGATCGCCCACGATAAAGTTCCACACTTAAACAACACAACTATTCCTAAAATCATGCAAGAGATACATCAATATTTGTGAATTTTATGATCTAGTGGATAATACTTTAATGATGCCTACAAAGATGATTTAATACACATAACGTACAGCACCGCATGCACGCAGAAACAGACAGACAGCTTACGAGATGAACTAACAACAACAAAGTATATTTTACATTTGTGTACCGATTATATTGTCTTGAAAATTAATGAAAGGTTTGCTGCTTTTCAAAGTGTGTTCATTTTCACTGCAACACTAGTAACCATGAGCTAAATCACAAAGCATACTGAATGGCTACATATGTGTGCAACCAGCTTTAAAATTTAATTAGGAGTTTGTAGTCGTAGACTCAGTTGGTCCATATCTTAAAAAAAGAAAGTTGGGCCATGTGGTTATAAGATTCGGTGCAACTAATATGGAGGTTTCAACATGAACTTATTGCCTCTGTGGTTGACCAAATATCATTACTTGTGCCGCGACTCCAAATAAAAGCTTATATGGTTTAGTCAAGACAGCAATCAACTGTTTTATTTCTCAATGGAAAATAACCTTTCAGTTAAAAAAAAGAAAATTTCCAACAACGCACTAACTGCCTGTGTAGGCCAAGAAACAAAACTGCATTAAATATCCACGTACACATCAAATTACAATATATAATCCATACATAAATAACTGAGATCATTTTTATTTTTTTGGTGTAAATATAATCCACAGAAGTATGCTTGGAAGGGTTAATGATCCGGTTCACTGAGCTTTCTACGTAAAATATTATATGAGAATATGAGATACATATTTTTGAAAATTAACATGACAAGCATGTTCACCCATGTTGACTCAAAACATTACTTATCTGAATAACATGTATAAGAAGTACTGACTTACTGTATGCCAGAACTGTTTCTTACACTGTTAGCTCTTAAAGATTCCCAATATATGAATATCAGCACAAATTAGATAGATATATGCACAGATACATATGTGGGAACGTTCAGGTTACTGGATATTACACTGAATGAAGAAATTATAGTAGTTAAAAAGGCTTTTAGCAAGCTCTTATCGTACAAGTAAACTCCTACTGCGAACATCCTTCTAAACAGCAGGCTAATGAATTATGATGGTTGATTAAATCAACATAACCCCCAATACATAAGTAAATTGTAAAAGTGTGTATATATGTCTGCCTAAAAAAACATATATTAGAAGCTCAACCATTACCATAATGAATAATGATCATTCTTCAATGTTTACAGTTTCTTAATTACTAATGCTTCTCCAGCAATGCAAAGAATCAGTGTTGTACCTCAGGGTTCAAAAAAGCAAGCTCCCTAATACGCCCAGCAATTGTGTTGAAGTCGAACAAGATGGACGTAGTGAAGACTACAATGAGTAAAACAACAATTTGAAGCAACTGAATAAGGTCAATCAAGCCATGCACAAACATAGCAAAATACTCATTAGTTATCCCAGCAAGTAGAAAGGGCACAAACCTTCTTGATCAGGCCAAAACCTAATACGTGTGCCCTGATGAGAACTTAGTTCCTTAGACAACTGGCTGCATGTTAGTGTTGTTACTGGTTTTCCACGTGAATACTTTTGATTGTATTCCTTTCCATCCCGCCAAACTGAAACTTCCAATGCCTGAACAATATAGTCAAATGGGGTGATTGGAGATCACAATGAAGTAAAGTAAATTTAACTGGAATTTGAGATGCAGGTGTCATATGAAAGGCTGAAATGGGCTAAAGCTATGTCGCACAGATATGGACAGGAGACATAGATACGACACTTCAACACAGAAATTCTCAAAAGTAGGATTAAGAGGCACGGCTATATGTTGGGCCTATAAATATAGATAAGTGCGTAACGAATTATGTATGTATATACATGTGTAAGCAAGGTTTAAAATGTTAGATGTCGGTGTCGCATCGGTTTTCATGTCGGAGAGGATACATCGGGGGATATAGCGGGATACCTAATATATTTCAGACTGTTGAGTAGGATACAAAAGTATATCCAAAACATGGCCAACATAACGTTTGCATACATAGTATTATCTCACATGTATTATATAACTAACATAAACAATACGAAATTAAATGTATTAGGAATGCACATTGCACATACATTTCATACATGAAGCACAACATACCAAGGTTCTAAATGTTTGATGTCATAATTATGTTAATTATTTTTTTATTTTATGTTGGATGGTCGGATGGTTAGGACATACTGTAAATATGAGAATGTCATTATGGATAAATATATCTTTGTGGCCTAAATATTTCAGATAACCTTTGGATGTAGATTGGGTAAATCGATGATGAGTTTGAACCCTCAGTTCTCCAACATAAAGATTTATACTGAAATCAGTACTAGGTTAGTAGGTCAACATAAAGATCTCTAGAAAAACTAAAATCTTAATTACCATGTGTTAGGTGATTTTTGACCATGTAACTCAACATGTTGGGGGATATGTCGTGAAATATTTCGTGGGAAATACCAGATTCAACCCGATATGTCGGGGACATTTTCTCAAAAAGGACAATTTTTTAAATAGCATATCGGTGGTGTTGGTTACCATTCAAAAACGGACAAGTTGGGCATATATTGGATATGTCGGGGACATTTAAAACATTGGTGCATGGAGTATGTTTAGCTACATGTATATCTATGTATGTAGTAATGTCACTCATTTTAATATATAATATAACTTCATGTCACACCGATAAATGTTGAATCAATAGTATGATCACAATGGATTTATATATCCAATTGCTAAATTAGACCAAATAAGTTACTAACCACTCAACTCTAACGCTATACAGAATTTTTGTTGTTTAGATTAATATGAAGTGCTCATCTTTAACCATACACTTGAAGTTACCCCTTTTATTCCAGAACCACCTCTTTCGCCAGTTTTCATGGCTCTCCTTTACATATCTTCCTTTCCCAACAAGGATGAAGGTACCAAGACGTGGTGCCAACATGTGTCCAGTACACCTTTCCAAGTCAAGTTTTGATTGGCATTTCGGATATGTGTCGGATACATGTTTCGAATAGATATATGGCCCATTTTTTAAGTGTGGGCAACCTAGGGGTTGGGTAAGCATTAATTAAAATTAAGATTTACCACTCAAATTAAATATATTTACTCTAATCTAAATATAAGTTGATAATTTGTCAGGAGATAAGACCTCTCAAACTTTCTATGACATATGTTACATTGTTGATTTCACTCTTTACCTAGCATAATAGCATGATAGTCAGGAAATTTATTTGATCTAAAGTCGTTCAAAAGAGGTGGCGTCCACACAATTTTTCATTCACTTGGAAAAAATATATATCAAAAAACAAATTGAAAAAGAGGAAAGCAAACAAACTCCTCCCATTATATAGTAAAGTTTGAAGCACGGAATCCATTATATCAACTTTCATAGATATATCCTATCAATAAGTGCAAATTTGATCAAATAAAAAGTTATGACAATAATGATGATTAAAAACAGTAAAACAACATCAAAACATAAATACCCAAATGGTTAGTATAATAAATAGTTGTGAATGGTACATCTACTTTGCTTGAAAAGTATTATAGTAGTATAAGTATCAGCATCACAGTGTTGGACTAAAAATTTCACTTGATCCCTCGTTCAGGTCTGCCTTCTCTAATCGATATAGACTCATTTGTGACTAATATAAGTACTAAAAAGAGAGTATCCATAGTAAGATACTTGGGGAAAAAATAAACTAGATGGAAGGAGGCAATCCTTGTCCAAGCACTAGAACAAAAATATCAAAAATAGGATTACATCTGCAACAACTCTATTGAAACTGGAAATCTGACACTACACTCCTACAATCAGACAGAGCCCAAAACGGTTTTGCTTAGCCAACTTTACTGCAGCTACTTTGCTACGTTAAATTTAAAAGCAGCGTGTAAAGCCGGGATCATAACTTGTCTGTGTTCTTTTTCCTTCTTCAAATGACCTTCACTAATAAATCTCTAGCTGATAGAACTACTACATTTGCGTGCATGTGCACTGGACATGCTTTTCTCTTTTCCATGCACATTGAAATAAGAAACATAATTAAATGTCTCAATTTCATAATGTTATCAACTCACTGTCTGATACTGAAATTGGTAAGAAAAACCTAGTGTCCTTCCCATAATCAAATTGGAATTTAGTGAGCTTTAATAAATATTAACTTTTTATGGAGTTACCAATTCACTGTGTTGGCCAGGTTCATGGCAGGGAAATGCTTACCATGGCATGAACTGTGAACCATTCCCCAATCTTTTTTTAAAGATATATATATATATATCGGGTTATCTTCATTAAATTTTTAAACTTAAAAAAGGAAAGACGATAAAAACCAAAATAGTCTTGCTCGGCTCATACAGAATAGCAAGGTAAGCTTTGTTGTATGAATATATACACTGGGAGGCACCATGATGACTATTACGATGACGCTCCGGTATCGGATACGAATCCTATGCGGATTCTCCATAGGTGCCACATATTCGTGTCAGTGTCGTGTCCTCTGTGTCCATCTTCAGATTCCATAAATTTTAGGGCAGGAATGTAGTTGAATTTGGAGCCCCAGTGTAGAAGAAGATGGAGAAGATGATAGCTGGAGTCAGGTTTGCATACTTAAGTTATGGATCTAAGTTGAACCATAACTCAAGTCATGGATGAGGTCGAATCCATGAATTACTTACTGCTTCAAACCCGAGTTCATAACTTAATTTACGGGGGATGAGGGTTTTGTAACGCTCCGAGCCTCGCTCAGCTGCGCACGCAACTACACGTGCGCACACGCGCAAAATATATCCTAACAACGGCCCACCACAGGCTTGCCTCACAAAAGGTGCTATAGCTTTCAGGTACCCCTTGTTCATTGTCTTCTATAACACTCATCTCACACTTATCTTGGTCGATGTGGGATAAACCAACCCAACACAACCACAAACACACATATTCCATAACACGTGCATGTCATGTGCGCGCACACACACACTTCTCATTTTCTTTCTTTTTCTTTTCCTCGCGAACCATGCACAAGCCAAATCTGGGCCAACATCACAACCAGCCACCATCTCACCACCAATTCATGGCAATATTTCCATACACCCAGGCCCATAATCCATTTTTATAGGCTCACCCCTAATTCATCCATATATATACTATATATATCATACCATATATACTCTTTAAGTACGGGGTGTTACAGGTTTGGATGAGTTTTGCTGACCCAACCATTTTCTCTTCCTTCTAACAACCCTAATCACTGTAATATTCCAATGATGCCAAACACCAGCAGTCTTGAAAAAAACAAGTTCATAAACTTAATTTACGGGTAATGATTGAATGAGTTTTGACTTACCCGAACCCCTTTTTCTTCCTTCTAAGAACCCTAAACACCATAATATCCCAGTGACACCAAACACCCTTTCATGCAGGCAACCTTATGCAATAGCGAAATAAGTTCCATAAATCTTTTGCATATCTGTTTATATATATATATAATAAAACACAAAGAAAGCTATCAAGTGGCTCCCCTTCAATCCCCCCAAAATTAAAGGCCCAATCTAACCTCACAAAATACATTTTTCACCCAAAAGTTTCCTCCCAAAACTCAAATTCAAATTTCTCCCCAAAACAACTCATTTATTTATTTAATTATTTCTCTCTCTCTCTCTCTCTCTCTCTCTCTCTCTCTCTCTCTCTCTCTCTCTCTCTCTATATATATATATATATATATATATGGAAACATGGACTTTTATACCCCAATTTATAATTATTTTTCACCATATACTAATGGAAACATGGACTTTTATTTACAACTAATTATTGTCATACTATTCAAACTTCAGCTACATAGTTGTTGATTTACTGTTTACAAGATTTTTCATATGTTATATCGTTCTGAAGACGTGCCGTAGGCACGTGGCCACGGGCAAATCTAGTATATAATAAAACACAAAGAAAGCTATCAAGTGGCTCTCCTTCAATCCCCCGAAAATTAAAGGCTCAGATCTAACCACACAAAACACATTTTTCCCCCCAAAATTCATTCAAATCCCCCCAAAACAACTCATTTATTTATTTATTTCTCTCTCTCTCTCTCTCTCTCTCTCTATATATATATATATATATATATACACACACACACACACACTTATGGAAAAATGGACTTTTATACCGCAATTTATAATTATTTTTCAATCCCCCCAAAATCAAAGGCCCAGATCTAACCTTACAAAACACATTTTTGCCCCCAAAAGTTTTCCCCCAAAACTCAAATTCAAATCCCCCCCAAAACAACTCCTTTATTTATTTAATTATCTCTCTCTCTCTCTCTCTCTCTCTCTCTCTCTCTCTCTCTCTCTATATATATATATATATATATATATGGAAACATGGACTTTTATACCCAAATTTATAATTATTTTTCAACATATACTAATGAAAACATGGTCTTTTATTTACAACTAATTATTGTCATACTATTCAAACTTAAGCTATATAATTGTTGATTTACTGTTTACAAGGCTTTTCATATGCTGTATCGTTCTGAAGACGTGCCGTAGGCACGTGCCCACGGGCAAATCTAGTTTAGATATACAGAGCAATGCTCCATTGCAAATGCAAATATTGTGAAAACGGCGTGAAAACCACCTACGCCGTTATGTTATAACCTAGGCCGTTGTTGGGAACAACGGCTTCAGCGTTGTTCCCAACAATGGCCTAGGTTATAAACATAAGCCGTTATGTTATAACCTAGGCCATTGTTGGAAACAACGGCTTCAGTTATATTAAGCTTGAAGTCGTTGTTCCCAACAACGGCTTCAATGGGTTGCAATGGAGCATTGCTTTTATATATATATATATATATATATATATATATATATATAGAGAGAGAGAGAGAGAGAGAGAGAAAGAGAGAGAGATGCTCGATTGAAAACGGGTTTGTTTTCACCGGGTTAGAAAACAAAGATCTAAGCCGTTGTATCGCTCCCGATCGTAATCAACGGCTCAGATCGAAGCTCACTCAACGCTCCCACTAAGAGCCCCTTAGAGCGGAGGGGCATTTTTGATACTTCACGCCAAAAAACGCTTCAGACTTGGCATTTTTTGGAATGAAGTTTTTTTGCAAAAAGTTATACTTAGGCCGTTTTTAGGAACAACAGCCTAGGTTGTTTTCTTTTAAAAAAAATTCAACCTCCCAACAACGGCCTAGATATATACAAGTGTTTTTCTAAACACTTGTACATACTCAGATCGTCATCTCCCTCACAACTCTCTCTCTCGCTACTGGAGCTCGCGAAACCCATTCCCCAAACCCTAGCTCTACTCCAACCTCCTCTCTCGATCTGAAACTCTTCTCGATCTATCTCTATCTCTCCCTCTCCCGAATACCCCAAACCCTAATCCAATCTGAAATCTCCCCAACTCACCCGAACCCTAGCACAAATTCTTCGAAACCCTAGACTCTACATTGTCTACAACTTGTTCGTCTACAGCAGCAGCTTCTCACATCTTCGACAACTCTCTCTCTCTCTTTGGACTAGGTAGTCACTTTTTCACAATTTAGTATAATGAACTATGACAATTTATTGAATATTTTCAATTTTTGAGTGTAATTTTTTGTACTATGCGTAGTAGTCTTCAATTTAGAGAGTGTAAAACTTTTGTATCATATGTGTTGTATATATTTTATCAACATTTTTGTAGATGTAGTGTTAGTAGTAGTTGTAGAATATAGGAAAAGCAAACAAACAAGATCCCAAAATTCCAAAATTTTACGACTTGGTCGGGCTCACCACGCAGAAGGCAACGCAATTTGTAGTGGCAATTTCCGTCTCACGGTTTGCAAAATACGTCCATTTATCACTTTTATTCAACAAAATGGATATAAAGCGATCACAGTCGTATATTACAAACCAAGAGTCGGAACTCACCTCTGCAAGTTGCGTTGGCTTGTGTTTGGTGTGTCAGACGTAACGGCCAAATTTCGAAATTTTTGCATCTTGTTTGTTTTGTATTGTCGCGTATATGAAAGAACTTCTATATACCTCGGAACTTTTAGTACGATCTAACTAGAAAATCGCTCAAACGAAATCCAAAAAATACAAAACGGTGGGAGTAGGTCGGGTTAACCGTTCACAACCCAAAGCAACATGTAGTTGCGAGTTCCGACCCACGGTTTGTGAGATACGTCAATGTATCACTTTCCGCTCTTTTTTCAAGAGTGAAAGCGATACACAGCCGTATCTTTCAAACCGTCGGTCGAAACTAGCTTGTACAAGTTGCGTTGCTTTGTGTGCGGGGAGTCCAACCCAAACGGAAAGTTTAGTTTTTTTTTACCGTCGTTTGTGTTGTTTTCTCATAAATTTTGTTATGTATTTAACGAGTTTTCAATAGAGAAATGGCTCAAAAATTACGAAATTTTGCGGGTATGCCGTTTTCGCCACTCACAAGCCAAAGCAACTTGTAGTTGGGAGTTCTCACCCACGGTTTGATATATGCGCACGTGGATCGCATTTCGCTCTTTTTTCAAGGGTGAAAGCGATACACGGCCGTATCTTAAAGACCGTTAGTCCAAACTCGCTTCTACAAGTTGCGGTGGCTTGTGTGCAGCAATTTAGACCCAATCGCAAAGTTTGGTCTTTTTTAAATGTAACCCCTGTTTCCGATTATACGGATTTCTATGTATTCTTGTATTTCAAATTCCGTATAAATCCTTCCAGTGCATTTAAATCATTTTGAATCTCATATTGAAACCCAAATTTATATTCCAAGTAAGAATGTCTCTCTTCTTTTATTTATCTCATTTGGAGCCCATTGATTTTGATACATGTTATGTTATTTAATTGAAGCCCAACAATTCCTATTGAATTTATTATATTCATTTGAAGCCCAATAATCAAGCCCACCTCCTATTGGACTCTACCCTAAACCCAAACCCATAAACCCATACACTCAACCGTATAGAATTTCTCCACATTTTCTCCACTCCTCCCATATCTCCGTAACCACATCCCATTATCCTTTATTCTAAAAAACCCCACTCTCCTCTCTCCCGTTCAATTTCTCCATCTCTCCCTCTGTTTCTCTAACAAACAGAGAAACCAAACGAAAACCCACAAACCTACTGACTCCCTCTCCCTCTTTCTTCCTCTGTTTCGAAAGCATAGAACCCAACTCCTCTCCATCACCCTCACCGCTTCCCTCCTCCACAGTCGAAGCTCGTCTCCATCAACATCGTCTTCATCACCTCCGAGAATCCCCCGAGTTCTTCCTCCGCCATTGCCATCGAGTTTCGCCCTCTAGCTCGTCGTCAGCTCATCACCCGAGCGCCCCAACCTCAGCAACCGCCGCTCGAAGTCCATCGTCGCCCCCCTCCCATTGTGACGCCATCATCTCCTCCGCCGAGAATCCCGACCTCCACAGCGCCGCCGCCCCTTCGTCTTCCTCCATCGAAGACGCCATTGCCATCGAACTTCACAACCACCATCGACCTCCTGTCGCCACTGCCGAGCTCCCCCGCCACAGCACCGCAGAGAGTAGCTGATCGTTCTCCCGCTCTCTCATTCTCTCTCTGCCGCGCTAAGAAGAAGAAGAAGGAGAAGATCGGGATTGGGTGACATTGCCGTTTGGTGTTTGGAAGAGGTGTGATTGGTCGATTTCACAGTGTGGTGTTTGTGTGTAGCGGATCCGGAGATGGTGTTTGCCGTTCGGGCGGATCCAATGCGGGGATTGTTTGCTATTTTGCTGGTTTGGATTGCACGCGCCTTGCACGTGTTCTTGGGATTGCTCCCCGGGATTCTGATCTCGTTATTCTGGTGATTCTAATCTAACCGTCTACAAAAGGCAAGTCCACTTGAACTCTTTTAATTTTCTAGTTCAAGCTTATTGATCTCCTGCAAGTAGTTCCATTTTAATTATCTTAATCTGCCTTGTGTCCCGTCCGTTGGGAGTATCGAGGGTTTACACGAGCTAACCCGACGTACTCTTGACCTCTTATAATTGTCCATTGACTCAAACCTAAGCCTATATAGATATAATCAATATGAATAAAATGAACAGTATTGTGTACAAAGGAAATGAATGGTAATTGTATACATTGATTGAATGAGACAATCGTGATTGGATTAATGACTTCATAAATTGAATTGTACACAGTAATGGACATTCTAATTGCTATATAACAGTGTAATGCATTTCATGATACAATAACCTATTGATTATCAACTTGAATGAACATATATGTTATGGCTTTTTATGGATTACTGCTGCATTGTCTGTCTTGTACTGAGGTTTCGACCCAGTTATAATTGGAATTAGTTGAAATAATACAAAGAGAATTGTTGTTTTAGATTTACTATTTCATGTTATTATTGTGCAATGCATCATGTTGCTGCATTCGTATCGTTCCCTTGACATCGTTATACACATTTACATGGACATGAATGATTCAATAAAATACTAAACAAGCCGGGGTTTCTAAGGGTTGACTTAGTTGTGGACAGTCTCAGAAAATATACTCGGTAAGGCCTATATTGATATCGTATTGAAATGGAAAGAGAAGTAATGAATGTGAATGATTGATTGAAAATTGGAAATTGATTGATTGCAAATGGTGAATGATTGTTATTGAAACCGAGTACACGCTCTGTAGATCTCACCACTATGTCTCAAACGAACACTGTTGTGCGTGCATCGAACCTGTAGTATGGGATGCAGTAGTACGTGCACTAGATAGGAGAAATGACACTCTAATGAACATAAATTGACATATATATATTTTATTAAGACCGTTGTTTATTAATGCCATTATTGTCCTTGCAAACTTGATCTTGATTCATATTCCTTCACGTACCTTGTCCTTTACTCTCTGCTTTTCACTACTTGCTGTCCATACTTGCTCTAAGGACAAATTATTCTTTCTTTTTAGATAATCAAGTACAGGTGAGCCAAAGAGAATTTCTAGAAGGCATTGATGAGCAGATCTTCTACAATTAGAGCATGAGTCTCTCGAGTTATTTGGTAAGTCTTTATATTCCAGATTTGGTTATTGAATTTCTTTCTCGTTTATGTGATTATGATTCCTGCGTGGTTGTGATTCATTTTTCCTATATTGTTGAGCTAAGACTGGTAC
The DNA here is from genome assembly GCA_017893485.1 of Hemerocallis citrina. Taxonomy (NCBI): domain Eukaryota; kingdom Viridiplantae; phylum Streptophyta; class Magnoliopsida; order Asparagales; family Asphodelaceae; genus Hemerocallis; species Hemerocallis citrina. The sequence goes on from CM030358.1 coordinate 250,693,890, forward strand.
AGCTTATGGATGATATGAGTTGGCATACTTATATCATTCGCTGGGCCTCAGTTACGTGCCTGTGTTCCTGTATTCCGGGAAGCGGGGCGTGACATTAAAGTTGTTTTTGCGGTTGTCTCACGTATTTTGTTTTGTATCTATATATATGCCTTTTTTTGTGAATGAATAATTTTACATATGCGAACTTTCTTACAGAGAAATGGTTAGAACAAGGGGAACCGGAAGGTCATCTGTTAGTGATCAGGGCAAAGAGAACTATTAATTTGTATTGTGAATTTTGTATATAATGGTAATGTTACTACACTAATAATAATTTTACAATGTGTTGGTGTAGGTTGATGCATCCTCTTCAGCAGCAAAACGAGATCCAGACCAATATATGAAGGTGAACTCACCTTGCAAGACTGCCACAGATCCGAGGCAGTGTGGGGTGGGACGATGCGGAGGTGTAATTTTCGCACTCACAAGACTATGACGGTGCACCCACGTATCGTCGAGTACCTAGTTCCGACCGGTTTCTAAAAAATCAGTATGATGGGTCAGGTGAAACTCGACCGAGCACTTCTTACAGCACTCGTCGAGCGATGGAGGCCAGAGTCGCACACCTTCCATCTACCGGTCGGAGAGATGACGATGACGCTACAGGATATAACGATGATCTCAGGTCTTCCAATAGATGGGATGACCATGACAGGTAATATAAACTTTAATAAGATAGAGCTGTGTAATGAACTCCTCGGTACAGAGTTTGATGAGGAGGATGCGGAAGATAGGGCTATTTTTATCGGACAATCAATCCGACTATTTTGGTTGAAGAAAAATTTTGAAGGGAGGTTAAACGATGCATCGACCGACCACGATGTACAGTGCTGCACAAGAGCGTACATTCTAACGATGCTTGGAGGGATTCTCTTGCCTAACTCATCCGAAGATACCGTACCGCTTATGTATCTACGATTGCTCGCTGACCTAGGCTTAGCTGGCCGGTACAACTGGAAAAGTTGCGCGTTAGCAACATTGTACAGGACATTGTGTTCGGTTGCGTTAGATGGAACCGAGATGACCGGTCCAATGGTCTTATTACAGATTTGGTCATGAGAGCGTCTACACTTAGGTCGTTCCCGAATTACGAGATCGGCGGACGATTGGATGGCCAAAGCACCAAATGTTGATATGTTAGCACCCTTAGGTGTATATTGGGCAGGTAAACGGAGTTACAGAGACAACCCAAAAGATGTATTAACTTACTACAGAGACGAGCTCGACCAACTACGAGAAGAGTTCGTGATTTGGGTGTCGTATATACCCGAGCGGGTGGGAAGACCACCACCGGTGTGCACGACCGGGTTGTAGTTGTGGATGACGACGGCTTCACTCATCAACTTTGGTATAGTGGAACATCCACGGCCGAACAGAGTCCTTCGGCAATTCGGACTTCAACAAAATCTACCCAACATATGCGCAAACCTATACAACTTTGAGTTACACGCTGTGAGGGGTACCAGTCGTATGCCTACCCATGATTGGACAGATTTCCACCGTGTTCATGTTGCAGAATGGAATGAGCGACGGTTTGAACTCGTAATTGTTAATGTTCCACCGTACGATAGCACGTAGCAAACGAAGTACATGGAATGGTACAGATTCATTACACGTTTGTACATCTCTCCCAATACAGAACTACCTGCTGGTATTCAAGTACCAATTGAGGAGAGAGAGATTAAACCACCACTCGCGTATTCTAGTTCACAACCGATGTTCCAACCAAAGGCGTCATCTATACGTACATTAGTGAGTATAATGTTTAAATTTTATTGAAATTTCCTTATTTTTGAAGTGATTAAATTGTTTACAAATCCGAATGTGTTTAATATATTTTTTGTTTGTTTTTAGAACGATAATACATGGGACATGGCAAAAGAATGCGCGTAGGTACTCAAAAGTAATGCTGCCCAACCTATGAAGAAGTTCGCTCAGAAGATACTCTCTTCATGTCGTAGCAATTAAGATGTTTTGGAAGAGGGTGAAGCTTTGAACCGTTATTTGGATAAATCCGTACGTAAACAGCGACGTAAGAGCGTGAGGAGTAGGCTATCTGGCCCGGGGCAACAACGCTAATATCAAGCTACATCTCCACCTCAAGAAGAAGAGCAAAAAGAAGAGCATCAAGAAAGTGTTGTTGGAGACATACAAGAGGAGGGAGAAGAAGATAAAATTGCACCGGCGTTATTCCCAATCCGACAACGACAACCTGCTCGGAAGAGGCGAGCACCACAAACTTACACGCCCAGTGCTTGAGTGTTTCCCGATACACTATTTTTTTTGGAGTACAATTTTTTTTGTTGAATGTAATTAATAGAACTTGTTGTGGTTGTTGTTGAGATATGGTTAGTTTTAGTTGTTGTTGATGTAATTGTTATTATGTGATAATTGTGAATTTTGTTGTTTGTTTTTTTTTTGAGAATGTAGTTTTTTTTATTGGAGATTATATGTAGAATTTTATTTGGAGAATGTACCTGATGGGATTGTATGTAGTTTTTTTTGGAGAATGTAGTGTAGCAGTTGTAGCTGCTGTGTTAAATTGTAATTAATTTATTTTTTTTACTTAGGTCGTTGTTGAAGACAATAGCCTAGGTTCTCTGCCTAAAAAAAATTGGTCAGCTCAGTCTTAGCCTATCGAAAATGAGCAATTTTTTATAAACCTAGGCCGGTTATAGAAAAAAATTTGAACTTTTTTGGGTTGCTCTCTAACTTGCCCAAGCTAATATGTAGCAACATTATTTTTTAAAACTAAGGCCGTTGTCTCCAAAAACGGCCTAAGTTATATGAAAAATATTGTAATTCTCTGGGTTGCTCTCTGTCTTGGCCAAGCCAAAAGGATCAACAAGTCAGAGAGCAAAAAAAAAATCTAAACCTAGGCCGTTATCATTATAGCAAAAAATTTGAACTTTTTTAGGTTGCTCTCTGACTTGCCCAAGCTAATATGTAGCAACAAGTCAGAGAGCAACAATTTTTTTAAAAAAGCTAATGCTGTTGTCTCCAACAATGGCCTAAGTTATATGAAAAATATTGTAATTTTCTGGGTTTCTCTCTGTCTTGGCCAAGCCAAAAGGAGCAACAAGTCAGAGAGCAACCAATTTTTCTTTTCAAAACTAAGGCCGTTATCTCCAACAACAGCCTAAGTAATATGGAAAAAATTAAGGATTTTTGGGTTGTTCTCTAACTTGGCCAAGCTAAAAGGAGTAACAAGTTAGAGAGCAACCAACTTTTTTTTAAGTTTAGGCCGTTGTCTCCAACAACGGCCTTTGTTATATGAAATTTTGCAAAAAAAAATTTATGCTTTTTACAACTCTCTCCACTCTTTACGAACAGTGTCTCTCGAACTCTACACAAAAGACATTCATATGCTTGTATATCGTTTATATATTTTATTAATTTCCATTTTTAGCCACCTAACTAACCAATATACAATCGTTAGGTTAAATGTTATAAAACAAATTACCAGAAAATAAAAGATGATCTTTTCATTCATAAAAATCAATTTTTTTAATATATTTTTACCCCTAATATGTAATTTCTTATGAACACCTATCCAGTTTAACACCTAACTCCTAACCATACCCCCCAAACCCATAATATTTCAGTTAGGGTTAGGGTGAGGTTAAGGTTAGTGTTAACAGGGGTTAGGATCGGGTTAGGGTAAGCTAGGGTTATGGTAGGGTTACGGGTGAGTGTAGGGTTATGATTAGGGTTATGGTAGGGTTACCGATGAGTGTAAGGTTATGAGTAGGGTTATGGTAAGGTAACGGATGAGTGTAAGGTTATGAATAGGGTTATGGTAGGGTTACGGGTGAGTGTAGGGTTATGAGCAGGGTTATGGTAGGGTTACAGGTGAGTATAGGGTTATGAGATAGGGTAATGGTAGGGTTACGGGTGAGTGTAGGGTTATGAGTAGGGTTATGGTAGGGTTACAGGTGAGTGTAGGGTTATGAGATGGGGTTATGGTAGGGTAACGGGTGAGTGTATGGTTTACTATGGTTATGGTAAGCTTACGAGTGAGTGTAAGGTTATGAGATGGACCAAAAATAAAAAAATACAAAATTTACGAATTCTTCGATGTATAAAATTATTATTTTATTTGTTCATGTTGACGTATATTGTTGACGTATAAAAATTTACGAATTCTTGGATGTATAATTATTATTTTTTTGGCATCGCATAAAACGTAAAAAAACAGTCTTCTAGTATAATAACTTACGATTTTAATTTTTTTAACACCTAATATGTAATTTCTTATGGAAAGTGTACCTATTCAGATAGCAACCTAACCACTAACCCGTAATCCTACCATAATCCTACTCATAACGGTACACTAATCTGTAACCCTACTATAACCCTAGCTTACCCTAACCCTATCCTAACCTCTGTTAACACTAACCTTAACCTTACCCTAACCCTAACCCTAACTGAAATATTATGGGTTTGGGGGGTATGGTTAAGGGGTTAGGTGTTAAACTGGATAGGTGTCCAAAAGAAATTACATATTAGGGGTAACAATATATTTTAAAAATTGATTTTTACGAATGAAAAGATCATCTTTTATTTTCTGGTAATTTTTTTTAACATTTAACCTTAACGATTGTATATTGGTTAGTTAGGTGGTTAAAAATGGAAATTAATAAAATATATAAACGATATACAAACATATGAATGTCTTTGGCATACAGTTCGAGAGACACTGTTCGTAAAGAGTGGAGAGACAGCTGTAAAAAGCCAAAAAAAATTTCCAAAATTTCATATAACAAAGGCCGTTGTTGGAGACAACGGCCTTAGCTTAAAAAAAAATGATTGCTCTCTAACTTGTTGCTCCTTTTAGCTTAGCCAAGTCAAAGAACAACCCAAAAACCCTTTAATTTTTTCCATATTACTTAGGCCGTTGTTGGAGACAACGGCCTTAGTTTTGAAAAGAAAAATTGGTTGCTCTCTGACTTGTTGCTCCTTTTAGCTTGGCCAAGTCAGAGAGCAAATAAAAAATTCCAATTTTTTCTAAAACGTAGGCCATTGTTGGAGTCAACGACCTAAGCTTTAAAAGAAAAAAATTGTTGCTCTCTGACTTGTTGCTACATATTAGCTTGGGCAAGTCAGAGAGCAACCCAAAAAATTCAAATTTTTTGCTATAACCTAGGCCGTTGTTGGAGACAACGACCTAGGTTTAGCTTTAAAAAAAATTGCTTTGACTTGTTGCTCCTTTTTGCTTGGCTAAGACAGAGAGCAACCCAAAGAATTACTATATTTTTCATATAATTTGGGCCGTTGTTGGAGACAACGACCTTAGTTTTAAAAGGAAAAATTGATTGCTCTCTGACTTGTTGCTCCTTTTAGCTTGGGCAAGTCAGAGAGCAAATCAAAAATTCCAATATTTTTCTAAAACGTAGGCCGTTATCTTTAAAAAAAATGTTGCTCTCCGACTTTGTTGCTACATATTAGCTTGGGCAAGTCAGAGAGCCACCCAAAAATTTCAATTTTTTTGCTATAACCTAGTCTGTTGTTGGAGACAACGACCTAGGTTTAGAAAGAAAAGAAAAATTGCACTCTAACTTGTTGCTCCTTTTGGCTTGGCCAAAACTGAAAGCAACCCCCAAAAATCGATATTTTGGCTAAAACCTAGGCCATTGTTTTAGACAACCACCTTAGTTTTAAAAACAAATTTTGGGATTTTTTGTGAGGTCTACACAAAAGACTGTCTTCAACTACGGCTGTTGTCTTTAACAACGGCCTAGGTTAAAAAAATTAAATGAAAAGTGAACACAGCAAATTTCGTATTGGCTAGGATTTTTTTGTATTCGGGGTCTTCAAAGGAAGAGGGCAAGAGTGTGACAAGAGGGTGAGATTAAGTAAGAAACAACGGGCAAGAGAGAGCTAGGATTTTCAGATCGTGAGAGAGAGAACTAGGGTTTGGGAAATGGGTTTCGCGAGCTCCAGTAGCGAGAGAGAGTTGTGAGAGAGATGGCGATCTGAGTATGTACAAGTGTTTGGAAAAACACTTGTACATACCTGGGAACAATGGCCTAGGTTGAATTTTTTTTTTTAAAAACAACCTAGATCGTTGTTCCCAACAACGGCCTAAGTATAACTTTTTGCAAAAAAAAACTTCACGCCAAAAAAACGGTGAGTCTGAAGCGTTTTTTGACGTGAAATACCAAAAATGCCCCTCTGCTCTAAGGAGCTCTTAGTGGGAGCGTTGAGCGGGCTTCGATCTGAGCCCGTTGATCAGGATCGGGAGCGATCCAACGGCTCAGATCTTTGTTTTCCAACCTAGTGAAAACAAACTCGTTTTCAACCGAGCATTTCCCATATATATATATATAGGAAAATGCTCGGTTGAAAATGGATCTAGTTTTCACGGGTTGGAAAACACCAATTTGAGCCGTTGGATCGCTCATGATCGTGATCAGCGACTCAGATCGAGCTCCCCATAACCCGTTTCAATTGATCAGCGGAGGGTTATTTTGGGAATTTCGTCCGAAATAACTCTTCGCTGAATAGATTCTAAAAAAATTGATATAACCTAGGCCGTTGTTCCCAACAACGACCTAGGTTATATTCATTTTTCGGAGCGAATCAGGGAACAACAGCCTAGGTTATATTCATTTTTTTAGAATCTGTTCAGCAAAGAGTTATTTGGGACGAAATTCCCAAAATAACTCTGCCACTTAAGTGATATTGGGTGATGGGCAGAGGCGATCTGAGCCGCTGATCACGATCAAAAGTGATCCAACGGCTCAGATTGGTGTTTTCCAACCCGTGAAAACAAACTCGTTTTCAATGGAGCATTTCCCATATATATATATATATATATATATATATATATATAGAGAGAGAGAGAGAGAGAGAGAGAGAGTCCCCTTCGGTTGCACACTACTTTTGGTGAGCACTCCGTGAGCACTCATAAAATAAAGAACCTATGAAAAATCTGAACCGCTCATATTGTTCTATATGCCTAAGATAGCCTAACAATAAAAAATCAAGTAATTTGAAGTTAATTTGCCAATCGATCATGCTGTTAGAATTTTCAGCCATACAATTTTGTGATGATGTAAATCATGGCAAATGAATTTCAAATTAATTGATTTTTTATTGTTAGGCTATCTTAGGTATATAGAACAATATGAGCGGTTCAGATTTGTCATAGGTGCTTTATTTCGTGAGTGCTCACGGAGTGCTCACCAAAGTAGTGTGCAACCGAAGATCTCTCTCTCTCTCTCTCTCTCTCTCTCTCTCTACATATATATATATATATATACATATATATAAGGAAAGCTTCGGTTGTGCACTACCTCTAGTGCACCAGGCCTTTGGGCGTTCATATCGACGATCCGAACCGTTCACATTGATCTACACATCGAAATTAGTCTAAATATGTAAAATCAAATCATTTGAAATTCATTTATCCATCCATTGAAGTGTTACAAAATTGTATGGCTGAAAATCATTGTTTTTTATAGTCACATGATGGATGGGTAAATGAATTTCAAATGATTTGATTTTACATATGTAGAATAATTTAGAGGTATAGATCAATGTGAACGGTTCGGATCGTCGATATAAACGCCCGAAGGCCTAATGCACACGCCGTGTGCACTAGAGGAGTGCACAACCGAAGCTTTCCTTATATATATATATATATATATATATATATATATAACTTGCTCATTTAGTAAATAAGCAATTGATGATGTGGCATGCATGTGATTGGAAAATCCTTAAAAGGGTTAGTTGTCCAATGTATCACATGCATGCCACATAATCACTTGCTCATTTAAGGATTTTTCAATCACATGCATGCCACATCATCAATTGCTTATTTACTAAATGAGCAAGTTATATATATATATATATATATATATATATATATATATATATATATATATAATCATCAGTTTCGTTTATTAAATACCATCAATATTTTATTTATAATGATATTTTGAAGTTTATTAATATATGGCAATTTTTTTCATTACCATTTTAAAATAAATAGAAAAATATATATTTAATATACATAATAATAACCATGAACCCTACCATGTCGTGTCCTTTTTTTTCCAAGTGCGCTGAATCGCATGTCTGTATGATATCACCGTATACGAATTGCTACAAGGGTAACATAGGGTATACCCCTACACTAGAAATTAATATTTAAATAGGGTCCCACTCAATTGCCATCTTGGTCGACCACTATAAGTGAACATGAAAAATTATTGTCAACTGCTGCTTTAGATCCATCAGCATCCCCTTTGTTCTAGTAGTTATCATTATTAAGTGTGGTAATAATCTTCATGAGGGGACAGACGATCATGAGGCATTGGCATGTGCCAACCTCATGGCAGGCAACTCCTTTGTTCTACTGAGAGTGATTTGCATCATTGCAGTGGAGGTTATGGCTAGCTTAAAAATAATACAAAGAAAGAAATAGAGACGGGAATTAACAATGAGTACTTCAAGAAATCCTACCAGGAATATATGCCAAATAGGAATGTGGAATACATAGAAAAGCTCCTTAACAAATTAAGTAGGTGGTAATGATGTTAAATAAGCTAGAAGGAAGCACCAATTAATCATTGGGGAAGGGAAATGAATGGAAATCAATGCTCGCCCTAGGGCTATCTGAATGGGAAGGTACCCATTTTTATTTTTATTTTTTAATCTTTCATTTCTTCTAGCATATCATGGAATTCTAAAGGCACTCTCCACCTTCTCTTTTTGGAGACAACATACCCCTATCTAGTGTCAAATTATTTCTCAAATTTCCAGCTTTGCACATAGAATTTGGATGAAATATTAATCAGACAATCAAAATTACAAAACAAGGAAAAGGACTGACATGTCTCCACAAAAAAAACGTTTCATCAAAAGCAATCTTGATTACGATAAAAAAACTGAAGATCCTTACCTTGCATTTTGATAAATCAATGCGAACTCTTATATTATTAAAATTTATGAGCTCTGGATACAATATTAGTATGTAAATTTGTAAGATGTTAGATATTTAAATATGGGAATTATCATTATTTAGGCAAGGGCTTATTTTAATATGATGAATGTGTGTTTGTGCAAGTATTTTATGCAAGTAGATCATATAGGTCCATGGAATGAGATTTTCATAAAGGGAGCTATAGGAATCATTGGATCTCCGTAAAAACTTGGGACTAGCTGCTAGGCAATTAAAATCAATTTTTGGAACTAATCGATCTAGGAGCGATTAGTAATTAATCGGTTAATCAGAAAATAATAGGAAATTAAATCAAAAAAACGTTATATATATACTAGATTTGCCACGTCTTCGGAACGATACAGCATATCAAAAGCCTTGTAAACAGTAAATTAACAATTATGTAGCTCAAGTTTGAATAGTATGACAATAATTAGTTGTAAATAAAAGTCCATGTTTCCATATATATATATATAGAGAGAGAGAGAGAGAAGAGAAATAATTACATAAATAAAGGAGTAGTTTTGGGGGGATTTGAATTTGAGTTTTGGGGGGAAACTCTTTTCTTTTTTTTTGGGGGGGGGGGGGGGGGGGGGGGGCTTTGATTTTGGGGTGGATTGAAGGAGAGCCACTTGATAGCTTTCTTTGTGTTTTATTTTTTATATATATATATATATATATATATATCCTCATTATGTAGCAACTCTAAATCCTGATATAAAACTATTATGAGATTATCAAATAGGAACATATAGTTATATAGAAAAATACGAGAGTACTTGGTTTGAGCTGAGTTTGGATTCTGAATGTGAGTCGGGTCAGGTTTGTTGGTCGGTTCCATCAAACAAAAACAATCGGAGAGGTGGAGCAGCGCGAGCAGCGAAAGGAGGTGCAGCATATGTGGGCCGGGTCAAGTATGCGACGGCGAATCGGGTTGGGGTTTGCTCGAGGAAGAAGAAGATAATCAAATTGGGTTTGGGTTTGCGCGAGAAAGAAGAAGAGAGCGGCGACATGTCAGGTTTGGGTTTGCCCGAGGACCAGAAGGGATTTGGATTTTGGATTTGGATTTGAGATTGGGCCAAATTGAGCCCAAATAATGCAAACGAACATGAAAATTAGAGGAAAATATTTAATCGGTTAATCGGCCACTTCAAATCGGCTGATTAACCACTAATCGGCCAATTATACCTGATTAAATCGCTTACTATGAAAATATTATAAATCTCTAAAAAAAATAATCACTTAGCCTCCGATTAGAGATTAACCGGAAAATAATCGGGCGTAATCGGGAATTTTAACTGCTTAGACTAGCTGCATGAGTGGTAGCGTATATGATAGTATAAAAATGTGCATAATCTATACTTGGAAAAGAGAAACTGTTGGATTGAGTCCTTCTTGAATTTTAATAGAATAGATTTATATAAAGAACCCACATATCATTACCAGGACTATTTGATGAAACTATATATAGTACCTATTACAGAAATGAGATGCCTACCCATTTTTCTCAGTATTTGGGATTCCCTTTATATCTCAAATCCCTCTCACCATAAAAGTGTGTATCCATACTTATATTGGTTTCACTTCTATACAACCTCGTTCTCTCTAAATAGAATTTTCAAAATCGACAAGAGAGGACAAAAAATATATATATTAATTCCACTTCTTAGTAAAGTATGCTTTTAATGGACAACGATTATAAAAGCACACATAGTATTGGCCGAGACTAGGCTTGATTTTACAACATGAACACCCTATTCTCATTATATAAAAAACAAATCTCTTTTCTGCTTATGATTCTCCAAAGACTCCTTTTCTGGTCTACCCAACCTTGAATTGTATTTGAGACCACTGTGCAAACATCTTGTTTGGACACTCTATGACTCTTTTTTTCAACTAGAAAAAGTGTTCATAGATATTGACTGCAAGTGCTTCTACAGTACAGTAGTAAAGCATCCTAGCAGTGGGTAAGAGGTTTAGGGTTCGATTCCCGATAGCATGGCCTCTACTCAAAAGAAAAAAACTTTTACCTGCCTTGTCTCACCATGGGAAAAAAAAACACTATAAACAATGGATTATTGGCATAGATCAGTGCAGCCTCAGAACCAGACCACCAATTTAAACTATGAATTGTAGGATTTCCCATAATCCAATGTATATAGTCTTGGGGGTGGAGCAGGAGCACAGATCAAAGCATCTCTTACATGATCCCAAAATTCGACGTGCCTTCAAATGCCATGGTATGCCAAAAGAATGAAAATTAAGTTCAAAAAAATAACGGTGGGCACTTTGCCCACTTGACAGCTCTGTCATGAGCACCAAGCTCGGCTCCTTATATACACCACAATGAATAAGTGGTGCTCCTCTTCTAGCTTACTCAATATCTTAACCACCTACTTCCTGTTTTTCACAAGCGTTTCTGTGAACTCCACATTCTTGTTTGACCAATAGCCCTAGTAGAACTTCCTGAAGTAATCATCGCCGACTCGCATCTCCATGCCTTTCTTGGGGACTGTTGTCAACCAGTCATCGCCTCCTCTCCACCACAACGACGTGAGCCACTTGCAGGGAAAGTTACAAGGAACGTGGGATGGTTTAATACGTGAATTGAAAATGGGAAGATGGAACGCTACTACACTAGCAGTCCTAATACATGGTACGCTAAGGGTAGCCAACTTCAGGTCACTTGAAAGTATAATATATCATCTTTGAACAAATGATTTTTACAGTTGCCATGAAGCTGTCCATATAATATATTAACTTTGATAATGTGCTTCTCGATAAATAATCAAAATACTATGCAAATAAAAGTACAAAACATATGAATTGCTCTCAAAGAATTTTTAAGATTCGGAACATTCCATCATTCTAAATTGCAATTGTTTCCGAAACATGGTGCGAAACATGGTTCATAAGCGAGTTGAAAAGATGGAATAAACATTCCGAATTTTAAATATCCTTAGAGAAAGTTGAGTGAATCAGTTAACTATAAATATTCCATGAGAGGATAAAAATACCTCAGATAAGGCGTTGACAACTGATAAACCCACACCATGCAGCCCTCCAGAAACACTATAACCACTGCTTGAACCACCAAACTTGCCTCCTGCATGTAAGACCTTAAAAAAAATGCAGATCAGAAAACGAATAATATCTCCTAACTGGGCATTCATCAACATACATTGTTGTTCTCAATACTATCACTTAGAAAGAATTCGTGGTTTTTAATGCCAAAATAAAAAGGAAAAGGAGATAAAGGGTCATGGAGTCAAGGACTTAATAAGAGAAAGAAGGTGAAAGATGATATAGGAGAGAACGAGAGAGAAAAACAAGAGGGAGAACATTGTCGATGTTATAGGAGAACATGAAAACTTTAGAGGAGAGAATGAAGATGAAAAATCAAAGATACGGAAATGTGAGAACAGGTCATCGTGTTTATTAAAACAAGGCAACCTATGTATGAGCAACAAAATGCTGTAGATAGTTTATGCTATTTAAAATTCCTCCCCTCCCTCCCTCCCTTCCCCTCCCCTCCCCTCCCCTCCCCTCCCCTCCCCTCCTTTGAACCAAACAGACCCTAATAGTATACATGACCAGCCTTATTTAAGTGTTTTGTGGCACTTTCCATCTTCTGCGCTATGGAGTAGCTACTTTCAAATTTGAGTAATGAAAAGGTATTTTAAACAAGTATTTACAGATAAGCTTTAGAACAGATTAACAAGATAGAATTACAAACATTGTCTATGCATTTAGACACTGTGGAAACAAGTTAAGGGTTAAGAATAAATACCGTTAAAACAGTCTCCAAGGAGGACTTCTTAGTAACAGGGTGTAAATCAATAGGAATCTGCTAAACATAAACATGCATTAATCAAAAGCAACCTATACAATAGATGGGAAAAAATATTGTGTAAGCAGAAGGAAAAAAGAACATATGAAAAAAAAAATTTGTTCAATTTGATTATGAAAACAAAGATGGCTTAAGTTTGAAATTGCATTTATGCATCATAAAGTAAGTGATCTATTCTTAGAAACTGAGTTTAAATTTTCTATGCATAAATTTTACTTTTTCCAATTGCCTTCTGAAAGGAAATGTATTTAATCAGTTTCCAACTTCCAAGTGCATAAACGAGGAACGAGCTCACATATTGCATTCAATTTAGCATAAAAGAGGAAAACTACACGTCACAGATTTTTTTCTTTAATTAAATAAATGTTTTAGAAAATATCAGAGGCATTAGGCATACCCCCCGTCCATTATCTTTGATGCTAACAGAATCGTCCTCATGCAAAACAACCTCGATCCTTGAAGCATAGCCTGCTTGAGCTTCATCAATGGAATTATCCAATATTTCATAGACCTACAAACAATTAGAGAAGTAAGCAAAACATTGTAAAGCAAAAAAGAAAACCTGAAATAAATATAGTTACTTACCAAATGATGCAATCCACGAGGCCCAGTACTACCAATATACATCCCAGGCCTCTTACGTACTGGGTCCAATCCTTCCAACACCTGAACACAGAACCATCAAAATCAGGACATCGAGACATGGGTTCTTGAAATGGGTTGAAGCAAAAGGACTAGACATGGCAAGCTAATCTCCTAAACAATACAAAGTCTATTGGGAACTCAAAATTATACAAGCTACAAATAATTTAATTAAACGTGAGTTTAGCCAAAAGTGATGTTTTTGGAGAGTGATTTTGGATGTGAAAGCACTTTAATGCTCAAAATAGGTGTATGACTAACTTAATTAAACGTGTGTTTAGCCAAAAGTACTTTTTCTAAAACTACTATTTTTAGCATTTTTTTTCTCAAAGCACCTAAAGTGGTGTCGTTGAGCTTTTCAAAAAGTGATTTCACTTACTAGGAAAATTTTGAAGTAACATAATTTTTTATAACAGTACTTTTGGGTAACATCACTTTTCAGTGACGCAAGGGGGTATTCGGGCGGAACATTTCGATTGGAAATTCAAAGACGCAAGGGGGTATTCGGGCGGGATAGCTTTAGGAGTGGATTTAAGAATTTTCGAGATCCTCGATGACTTTGTGGGCCACTTTTCGGTGTCAATTAAACTTAGAAGGAGAAGCGACGACTGGGAACACGTAGTCACAACGGTTTACGGTCCCTACGAGCCAAGAGCGAGGAAAGAATTTTGGAGAGAATTGAAGTACATCAGGAATAGATGGGCCCAGCCATGGGTGGTTGGGGAGATTTCAATATCACGCGATTCCAAGACGAGCATAGAGGTAGAGGACACGCCCAGTCAGAACAGGATAGTTTCAACAGAATCATTGACGATTTAGAGTTGTTAGAGCTACAAATGGCTGATAGGAAATTCACATGGTCTAGCATGAGCTCAAACCCGATCCTGGTCAAGCTCGATAGAGTACTAGTGACCAACGACTGGGAGGATATGTTCCCTCACGTCAAGGTGAGATCCGTTGCCCGTTATACGTCGGATCATCTTCCCCTGGTTATAGAGTGCGACCAAGATTATAGACATAATTTCCATCCGTTCAGATTCGAGAAATCATGGACCACATTCGATGAGACAGAACAGGTGATTCAGGAGTCCTGGACTCGTCCTACAAATCAGCAGTCAGCAGTTGGTATATGGGTGGAGAAAGCAAGACGCTTAAGAAAGGACCTGAAGAGTTGGGCAAAGCTGAAATTCGCCAATGCGGGAGTCTTAAGAGAGACGCTAGGCAACAGGATATACGAGTTAAAAACCATGCAGGAGGAAAGAGATCTGACAGGTCCAGAGAAGGAGGAACTGAATCACGGGAGGCTGGAAATTCTTAACATCCAAGCGAGGGAGGAAATTCACTGGAAGCAGCGGTCGCGAATCCAATGGTTAAAGGAAGGGGACGCTAACACAAAGTTCTTCCATAAAATCGCTAATGGAAGAAGAAGACAAAACCACATTGGAGGGCTTCTCATTGAGGAAAGTTGGGTCGAAGACGAAGAGATTATCAGACGGCATTTGGACGACAAATTCCACGAGCTGTTGGGAAGCAAAAGCAACGACAGATGCAGTCTAGTGCCAGACATGTGGAGCGAGTCGAAAATTGAGGGGAGCAACGGGATCGAACACACCTTCACGAAAGAGGAAGTGCGAGAGGCAATAAAGAACCTAGGGCAAGACAAGGCTCCGGGCCCTGATGGCCTGCCGATTTTCTTCTACAAGATATACTGGAAGATTGTTAAGGAGGATCTGATGAACATCTTCACCGAGTTTCACAATAGCTCCACTTCTCTGGAAAGACTCAACTACGCTTCAATCATTCTTGTACCCAAGAAACAAGAAGTTCGAACAGCAGAAGACCTCAGACCAATCAGCCTTATTAACGGTTCATTCAAAATCATCACAAAAGTATTAGCACAAAGATTAGCTCCTAATATTCAAGATGTCATTGCGCAATCACAAAGCGGATTCATTCGAGGTAGGGACATTATGGATAGCATAGCGGCTGCACACGAAGTCGTGTTTACAGGGAATAAAGGAAATGTGGACGGTTTTCTGTTAAAATTAGATTTCAAAAAAGCCTATGACTCGGTTAGCTGGGATTGTGTGGAGGAGGCGCTTCGACTTAAAGGGTTTGGGGAGAAATGGAGAACGTGGATGAGAAGATGCGTTCAAGGAGGAAAATCGTTCATCCAGGTAAATGGCTGGCAAGGAAAGGAAATCCGCTGCAAAAGAGGCCTTAGGCAGGGGGATCCCCTATCCTCACTATTGTTCGCCATAGTAGCAGATGGCCTGGCAGAGATGATAAAGAGAGCACAGATCAACAATCAGATCAAAGGAATAGAGATAAAGAGAATTGGGCAAGCCATGACCATATTGCAATATGCTGATGATACCCTGTTATTCGGTAAGGCTAAAGTAGAGGAAGTCGTAGCGATGAAAGTGGCCCTAGCATGCTTCCAAGGTTGGTCGGGGTTGAAGATCAACCTCCAGAAGAGCTGCGTTATTCCAATTAGCGGTCAGCTATCCATTTCGACCACAGCGATATCACAAATTATAGGTTGTGTAACTGCAGATTTTCCCCTAAAATACCTAGGGACCCCAATTAGACCGGGCCCGCTGCTTAGAGAGGACTGGATGCCATTGATAGAAAAGGTAGCGAAGAAATTGGAAGGGTGGAAGAGTAAGTTCCTATCGCTTGGCGGAAGGATTACCCTGCTTAACTCGGTCATCAATGCCATTCCGTTATATCTTATGTCTATTTATGAAGTCCCTAAGTGGGTCATTCATAGGATAGATAAAATGCGAAGACGTTTCTTATGGAAGGGGTCCGGCGAAGGCAATAAAGGTTTTCATCTCGTCAAGTGGAACAGAGTTTGTAAGAAGAGAGTATGGAGGTCTGGGTATCCTCAACCTACATGATATGAATCGAGCATTGCTCAGTAAATGGTGGTGGAAGATCTACAGTAGAAAACAAGGGTGGTGGTCATTATCCTTTGATCTATACCGAAGAAGGAAAAAATATCGGTTTGGGAGAACAAGTACGGGACGTAAGGTGTCCTTTCTTTGGAAAGGTATTGCCAAACAAGGAGAGATCTTCGCCACTAACACGAGATGCAGAGTAGGGGACGGCAAAGACACCAGATTTTGGTACGACAAATGGTGCGGGAACAGAACTCTTAGGAATTTATTTCCGCAAGCATCGGAGGTCGTAGTAAATCCGGACGCCCTGGTAGCAGACGTATGGAGAAATAACAAACTCAAGTTCACGGTTACGGATGGACCGACACAGGAGAGCACTAAACAATTCGAAGAACTCAATAGATTAATTCAGTCAGAGGGAGGCTACACGACCAACGAACCAGATGAGAGGAGTTGGAACCTTCATAACTCAGCGTCGTTCTCGGTAGCGTCTATGTACTCGTGGATTAATGACGGGGGGATAAGGAGCGGAGTGGAGAGTAGGATTTGGGCAACCCAGGCACCGCTAAAAGTTAAAGTTTTCGGCTGGCTAGTTCATAACGATGCGATTCTTACAAAAATTAATCTTAGGAGAAAAAATATGCAGATAGACGTTAGATGCACGCATTGCCTCCAAGCGGACGAGGACACGACTCACTTATTTTTCACGTGCTCTAAGGCTGCACATACGTGGGAAGTTATCTGTAGAGGGTTTGGGTGCACTCGGTTCCCTAATTCCACTTCGGAGTTATGGGGTACTTGGAGGGACGACTACATTAGATCACAGGACAAAAGGGCACGGGATTTAGCAGTAGCGGCTACTATCTGGAGACTCTGGCTAGACCGTAATGACGCATGCTTTAGAAACATTAATCAAACTTTTAATTCTTCCATACATAACATCTTCCTCCTAATTCATGATTGGGCAGGTAAGGCAGGGCAGGCGAAGAAGATCGGGCTGTCAGAAGAGGGGCAGTGAGCCAGGTCACTCGGTGGGACTGCGGCGATTGTGGAGTGGATTATCTTTATGTAATGGATGTACTATTAGTTTGTCTGTTTTAGTTGAGACTGTATGGATGTATTTTGATGCTTCACGTGACTATTTGGACTCTAGGCAGTGCAAGTGGGCAAGGGTTTATGGACCAAACTTTTGGGCTTATGTAACTTGTACTACTGTATTTCTTTAATTCTCGTTAATGAAACGATGACAGAGGTCATCTTCTTATCAAAAAAAAAACATCACTTTTCAGTCAAAACACATTCTGTTCAGCAAACAGAGCCTAAGTTAGTAGTTTGTCCCGAATGCTTTTTGTTACTGGAACAGAACAACTAATAATCAAGTAAATTCGAAGGTGCAAACTTTAATAGGCGGCGATTAAAAGGAAGAAGAGGGGGGGGGGGGGAACCTGAATCTGCTCAGAGCCGTAGGCATTGGAGCCCGGTTTCTCTTGTAGAGCTTCGGAGGCCAAACTCGAAGACATGAAAGCCCTCACTGCAACTCCCCCATTACTACCACTCCTCGATTCGTAACAAACCCTACCAAAAAAGAAGAAGGAAAAAAAAACCATTAAACCAAAACCACATGGATTAATTAACAAACTCAAAACCCTACGAAAAGGGGGGAAAACCTGGTTCTGAAAAGGAGGGGGAGGCTACGAGAAGGGAGGAAGGAGGAACGGCGGAGGGAGGAAGAGGAGGAGAGTAGGCGGCGAGCGAGGAGGCGGAGGTGGAGTGTAAGCGGTGGCCGTAAAAGGAGCGCCATTTTTGATTGATCGATTGTTGAAGATGATGAAATAAAAAAATGCGAATTTTTTTTTCGGGGGTGGGGGTGTTCTGAGTGGGTGGGAAATGGGATAAAGATTGAGATAGAAGAGGGCAAGGGGTTTTTGTTTTATTTTGTTTCTGTTTCTGTTTCCCCCTTAAACCCTAAATCGTACTCAGTGTCCATTTGCCGGGGCTGCTTGGCACGTGCACTGTATGTAACTTTTCAGATTATTAAGAGCATCCACAGTGGTTTTCTATAATTCTCATTTTGCCATTTTTTTAGGAAACGAAGCCTGCAGTGATTTTTCATTTTGCCATTTTTTAGCAAACGACCTATATTCGTTTCTCATATTTGAGAAACAGAATAGCGATTCTCAAATTATAGAGGACGGGATATCATATCCCGTCTGATCTATTTTTATTAATTTTTTAATAAAAAAACACCTCTCAAACGGGAGATCATTTCCCGTCTCAATCAGACAGGAAATGATATCCCGTCTAAGGGATTTTTTTTTTGTATTGATTTTTTTTTATTATTATTAAAACTAACGGCCATGATTGGCCCGATTAGGGAAAAAAAAAAAAAACCCAAATGGTCAGACGGGGAATGATTCCCCGTCTGCCAAAAAATTGGAATAGTCAACAAGTCAGCAGTGGTTTAGGCAAGTCAGCAGTGGTTTAGAAAGTTAATTAAGGTTAAAGTAGTTGTATAAGTAAGTTTAGTTATTATTATATTAATTAATTTATTTAATTAATATAGTTTAATAGTTAATAAGTAATTAACTATTTTAATTTAATTTCAAACAGTAAGACGGTATATCATATACCGTCCCACTCAATTTTGACAAATAGTATAGCAAACGACCACTGCAGCGTTCGCTTCTATTTGCTATTACTGTAGCAGCCATTTTTTGGCAAATGAGAAACACCACTGTGGATGCTCTAACACGTGCTTGGTGAATCTGTCGAAATTTAATAATTGTCGAGCAAAAAGTAACATCTAGTATTAATTTGGTTGGAGCATCCACTCTTCTAAAATATGAAAATTTTAGCCAAAATTATTTCACTGTGGTTTGCCAAAAATTATTTCACTGTGGTTTGCCAAAATCTATTGTTTACCAAAATCATAGACAGTTGATTGCTATACGTAGCAGAGCGAAATAGTAATTGCAAAATATAGAAAACGAAAGATGTAAAAAAAAAATCAATTAATTTCAATATTATAATAAGACATACGAAAGATCTTCCGTCTGTCGAGTTTGAATGGTCAAAAGTTGAGAGACAGAAGAAGATATTCCGTCTCTCCATTTTAATTTTAAGAATAAAAAAAATGGAAAGATATGGAAGAACTCTCAAATTCATTTTTAAAAAAAATAAAAATTAAAAGAGACGGAAGATCTTCTTCCGTCTCTGTCTTTTTTTTGTTTTTTAAATGGGATTGGGAATCCCGAAAATACCCCTCTCCAACCTTTTGAATTTTTTAAAATCTATTTTCAACGGCTATAATTTCGGCTCCAACGGATAGAATTTTTAAAATTATCTTTTCAACGGCTAGAAGTCAATAGATTCGCCCTGCATATGTATATAAATACTCCACTCCAGACTCAATCGAGCACTCAACTGTTTGTCTCCTCTGTCTCTTAATTTTGTTTTATATTGAACTTCTATCTTGATCTTCTGTTCTTTCTTTCTATTATAATTTCTTAAAAAGAATCTCAATAAGCGAAGATTTAAACGATGGCCGGTAGTAGTACTAGAGGGCTTGGTATTAGAGGGAGGGCATACACATCTAATGAAGATGTTATTCTTTCTCAAAGCTGGGTTAATATTACTCAAGATCCATTAATTGGTAACGATCAATTTAGAAAACAATTTTGGAATCAAGTACTTGCCACATTTAAATCTCCACTAGGCACTCCAACCGACCGAACGGCTGGCTCTCTATCAAGTCGTTTTTGTGCAATTTCAAAATCTGTTGCATTGTTTATTGCGAAGTTGGGTAGTGTCACAAATAGAGCTGTAAGTGGAACAACTAAGACGGATAAGGTAAGTATAATTTAGGTTATTAATTTCAAAGTTAATATTGAAAATAATTTATAACTTGTGAACCTGGTAATTTATTTTTTAGTTACGCGAAGCTAGATTGGAGTACATGCAATCTTCCGGGAAGGCATTCAAATTTGATGAATGTTATGAGTTGCTCAAAGATCAGCCGAAATTTTCACTGCGTACAACTCATGTGTTCGACTCAGGCCGAAGCTCTCAATCGGGGGAAGCCGGTAGCACAGTACTTTCCCCAAGTATGCAAGACTGGACTACAGATATACCGACTAACGTCGCCTACCCCACTCTCCCGACCACCCTGCCGAAAAGCAGGGAAGAAAAAAGGAAAAAGGTTGGCTGAATCTTCGGAATATGCTGAAATTGTTGATGAGACAAAATATTTCAACTCTTTCTATAAGGATGCTCTGGATCTAAGGATGATAGCAACGGAAAAGAAGCTTACGATTAAAGAAAAAGATCACGAAGTGAAAGTACGAACGGAGGAAGATTGCATCATGAGTATGGACCTCAGCGACTTATCCGAGACTCAGCGTACTTATTTCATGTCTAGACAAAATGATACTAGCGCAATCGAGGTTTCATTTAGTATTAAATGTTGTTTTTATATGTTTCAATAATATCCGTTGTATCTTGCTTATTGCCAATTCTGTATTTGTTTTGTCTCCAATATATATGGATATCTTTCATAGCTTAAAATATTAAAGAGTACAACGTTGCATATTACAAGTAGATCCAAACATTATATCTGATTCTAAATTTTAAAACAAATTATATAAGCGCTGATACTTTGATGCACTACTGTTATTAGATAAAATGATCATTCGTCATTTCCATATTCGTTCCATATGTGCTCCACCAAATCTTTTCGTAGTGCATGATGTTTTTGCTTATCATGTAGTTGGACATTGCGTGCTAATTTGTTTGCACTTGTGAGGCTTGGAGTTCTGTTAGGTATGTTGAAGCTAGAGTCCGCACTTTGGTCATACCCATAACCTTAAAGTTCTACTTCTCGTTCGTCATCAACTATCATATTGTGTAAAATAATATATGTCTTCATTATATAAGATGGACAGTCGGCGTCCCAGAATCGTGTCGGACCTCTTACTATCGCAAATATTGCTTGTAAGACTCAAAATGCCCGTTCAACATCCTTTCTTGCAGCTTCTTGCATTTGGAAAAATTTTCTTTTCATTTGTGTATCTGGTGTCGAGTATGTTTTGACTGTAGTAGCCAACAGAGGGTATATACCATCGCCTAAATAGTATCCCATGTCGTAGTTGTTATTGTTTATAGTGAAATTTGCTGGTGGGGCACAACCAACAAGAAGATCATTGAATAATGTGAACCGATTGAGTACGTTCAGATCATTATTGCATCCTAGAATTCCAAAAAAAGAATGCCATAACCAAAGGTCATAAGATGCCATTACTTCGAGAATAATGGTAGGCTCCCGAACGTGACCGGGATATAGCCCGTGTCATGCTGTTGGACAATTTTTCCAAGCCCAGTGTGGAATACCCCGAATTCCAAATAACACTGAATTCGAAGTTCCACAAGATCTTTACACTTTTCTTCGTACAATTTTACAAGGAATTAAAACTTTTATTACAATAGGTTTACATTTAAACAGCGGAAGCCAAAATTACATCAATTACATGAATGAAATAAAACAATATTTGAATAATTCTTTAAGCATCAATTTCTCCTTAGTCTTTTTCATTCACTTTGTCCTGCATGGAAACTGTGGGCATGTCAATTCATTCAACTGACGCTAGGATATAATACATCAATTTCTCATACTTAGAAAGCACATACTTGTCACAAAACAAACTAAGGGGACTACCCTATTGATGTCGTGTGTGGAAGTGCACTTAATCCTTAATGCAGTTGTTTACATGACACTAATGCGCACTTATTCGGATTCTATGCAGCCCATACTACATAGGTCCGAGGGGAAGCCCTTAACCGTTCTTCATCTTGTAGGTTCAATCCCTCGCCATGACTTAACTACTATAGTAACTACAGTTAGTATCCTAGGTATTCTATGAGTTACGAACCCACGTCCTGGCATCCTGGAGAGAACCCCACGCACTGACACATAACTCGTCATGTAGGCATCCTGTGGTCAATTCACCTCTGCCATGGACCATGGCACCGCCCGTAGTCACCAAATACCCCACAAGCATCGCCGCCATGACGGTACTCTGGAGTAGTGTCCACGCCCTAATCATGATGCATCATGAGGACATCCTGTGAACACTCTCATGCCGCCAATCCAATGGCCCTCATACTCATGTTTTTCTCTTACGTTCATCACATCTCCACTATATATCTAATTCTTAGGTATAAATGAAAATCAACATTCTAGGATTTAGCGTTACCCCTAAATAGGTCTTTAAAATATCAATCACTATCACTGACCCAACTTGGTCAAATTATCACATTTCTCTTTTCAACACTTTCATTCTTGCCGATGTGAGGTCTTAGCTAAAATTCTAGTCTAAGTTCTCTTTTCATGTTCATTAAAAAGATAGTATACTTGTTCACAAGTTTCACATTTTATCGAGTTCTTTTTCAATAAATTTCCATGCACAACTTACATATTCTTAAACAATTTCTTATTGAATTCTACTCAATAATTATAAGTGGAAAAATCTCATTTTTGATCTCTTTTCAATTCTCTCTATGTTCAACAATTTATTATTTTGTCTTGAATTACAAAAGGATCATGTCCAAGGGTTTTATAAATTTTTATTCTCAAAATTTCACTCATATTTCTCATTTTAAAAGTCCAAATATTTAGAAAATAATTTTTGTGAAGTCTATGTAGTTTCAGGAAATTTCCCAATATTTTCTTCAATTTTTTTAACACATTTAAAACCTTAAAAAAAATCATATACATTAAAAAATCGGATTTTCCCAAAAAAGTGGCCACAGCCGGTTTCGAACCCACACCCAAAGCCCACATGGGTGAACAGTGACCGCACTAACCCCCACCCACTAACCAGTATGACCATAGTGTCTAACTGTTCAAAGGAGGGGTTCAAGCCTAGTTAAGTTTTGTTCTCGGGTTTGGTGAAAAATCAAAAATTTTAAAAAGAAAAGCCTCTGCCGAGACTTGAACCCAGGCACAACAGTGCCGCCGAGCTACAGTAAGGCTCTAATGGCGCACCCAATAACTAGTATGACCATGGTGGTTAACTGATATGAGAGTGGATTAAATTATTGTTAACTCGACTCTCTGTTTATCAAAATGAATTCATTTTTCAAAAGCTCTTAAATTTGTTTCTCTTCTGCATAAATTCATAAAATTTTCCAGAATACTCATTTTATATATATTTAACCAAACAGTATATTAAAAACATTATTTTAACATTAAAACATGAATTTTCCTTCTAAATTGTATTCTAGGTCTATAATTTTAATATTTCAATTTAGCATGCTCTCTACTAAATTTTGTATTACAACTATCTTAAAAGAATATTAACTCTTGCTTCTTTTTTTCCCTCTTTCACTCCCACAATAATCTATGACATGGTCTCATTCATTAGACTAGTGTCACAAGAATTTAATAAGCACAATTTCAATTATTTCAATTACTAACTAGTCATAACCATATTCTACAACTAGCATGATTTCAAATTCACATTTCCATAGCAATAAAACAATTCTACCATAATAATCATAATTTATAGCAATTACATACGATTCACCAAGCATTCATTTTATCATCCACTAGTTCCTTTTTAGAGCCAACACATCGTTATCTTATTAGTTTCTTTAGCAATCTCATCAATCAAACTCCTAACATGGTGTCTAAGTTAGAAGTAGAGAAACCACCCACCTATTTGAAGAAACAAAAGAACGAACTCCTAGAAATCTCCTTAAACAAAGAGCGATCATTCTCCTCCTAGATTGTGCCACAAATTGCCTTCTCTTCCTTGATGCTTGATGGAACCCAAGCCTCCCTTGCTCCTTAATGACTTGGCCGGCCTCCAATGGGGATGAACACACACAACTAGCACACAACTCAATCTTTTTCTCACTTTCTTTCAATCTTTTTCTAACTCTTGTGTTTCTTTCTTTCTTTCTTGACAAATTTTTAGTGTGCTTCATGAAGAGAACTAGGAGGGGTATTTATACTTATTTTGGGTGAGAATAGATGGCTAGGATTAGATCAAATAGTTAGAGATCAAAGGCTAGGATGAGTTAGGGAGTTGTAGCAACTACCCATGATTGAGAAACCACCTCACCACTACTCCCATCTCTCCCTCTCTCTTTGTACTATCCGGCCTACCCCCCATGCACAATGAGGCACGTGCTAGTGCAATGCACGTGTCTCCAAAGTACCCCATAGTTACTAGTTGTACATGATTAATTAATTAATTGTCTACAAAGTTGATCTACACTACAGTCATGCAAATTAAAAGAGAATTAAACACTACAAAAGATACTCGATTTACCGGCGAATATTCCCCGGCGTTTTACTAGTAGCGCCGAGGTAGGGAGCGAATAGGAATGGGGCGCCAGATGGGAAGGTTATACACCGGCGGTCGCTTTAAACCGCCGGGCAATCTTCGTATTCACCGGCGTTTTATTTAAAAACGCCGGTGAAGTGTATTATTCACCGGCGTTTTAATAATAAACGCCGGTGAATATACCGACACATTCACCGGCGTGTCTAATTGAAACGCCGGTGAATAAGCTGCGATAAATCCCGCGAACCCTAATCTTTCGCTCACCATTTTCCCAAACCCCAAAAAAAAAGGGGGTGCTTCGTTTTCCCTCCTTCCTCACTCTACTTCCCGCGCGTTTGCCTCCGCCGCTTCGTCCTCTTCGACAGCCTTCGACCTTTCGTCATCGTCCCTTCTTCCCTTCGTCATTTTCGATTTCCCTCCTCCCTCTCTCTATTTGGAGGTGAATCGGCGATCGAAAACCACCGTGTCACCCCGCTCTCTCTCTATCTCCTACGCCCCCGCGCTCGTCGCCCCGCTCTCTCTCTCTCTCTTCGGTATCATCTCTTGATTTCCCTTATTTTTCAAAAAAAGCATGTTTTTTCAGATTATGCATCTTGATTTCCTTAACATGAATGGTTTAGTTGGGATGAAGAATGAATAGAAAAATATATGCTTAGATACTGGAAATTTTCATTTTCTTTTACTGTTAATGAAGCTTATTTCATGCATCTGATTGTCATCTTGGCATGTTTTTTTGACCAAAATGGGTTCACTGTGAACTGAGGATGGTATAGCTGTATGCCAAAATCCTCCAGATATGTACAACAATTGGGTTTTAGATTTAGTTGGGCTAAAGAATTAGTAGAGCAACATATATGCTCAGATAATGGATGTTTTCATTTTCAGATACTGTTAGAGAAGCTGATTGCCATCTTTGGCATGATTTTTTAACATAAAATGGGTACACTTCCAAACTAAGTATGCTGCTAGCATCCTCATTTTCTTTTACTATTAATGAAGCTTATCCCATGCATCTGATTGTCATCTTGGCATGTTTTTTTGACCAAAATGGGTTCACTGTGAACTGAGGATGCTATAGGTACGTATGCCAAAATCCTCCGGATATGTACAACAATTGGGTTTTAGATTTAGTTGGGCTAAAGAATTAGTAGAGCAACATATATGCTCAGATAATGGATATTTTCATTTTCAGATACTGTTAGAGAAGCTGATTGCCATCTTAGGCATGATTTTTTAACATAAAATGGGTTCACTTCCAAACTAAGTATGCTGCTAGCATCCTCTTCTTCTTTTACTGTTAATGAAGCTTATTTCATGCATCTGATTGTCAGCTTGGCATGTTTTTTTGACCAAAATGGGTTCACTGTGAACTGAGGATGGTATAGCTGTATGCCAAAATCCTCCGGATATGCACAACAATTGAGTTTTAGATTTAGTTGGGCTAAAGAATTAGTAGAGCAACATATATGCTCAGATAATGGATATTTTCATTTTCAGATACTGTTAGAGAACCTGATTGCCATCTTAGGCATGATTTTTTAACATAAAATGGGTTCACTTCCAAACAAAGTATGCTGCTAGCATCCTCTTCTTCTTTTATTGTTAATGAAGCTTATTTCATGCATCTGATTGTCATCTTGGCATGTTTTTTTGACCAAAATGAGTTCACTGTGAACTGAGGATGGTATAGCTGTATGCCAAAATCCTCTGGATATGTACAACAATTGGGTTTTAGATTTAGTTGGGCAGTCGAATTAATAGAGCAACATATATGCTCAGATAATGGAAATTTTCATTTTCAGATACTGTTAATGAAGCTGATTGCCATCTTTGGCATGATTTTTTAACAAAAAATGGGTACACTTCCAAACTAAGTATGCTGCTAGCATCCTCATATTCTTTTACTGTTAATGAAGCTTATCCCATGCATCTGATTGTCATCTTGGCATGTTTTTTTGACCAAAATGGGTTCACTGTGAACTGAGGATGCTATAGGTACGTATGCCAAAATCCTCCGGATATGTACAACAATTGGGTTTTAGATTTAGTTGGGCTAAAGAATTAGTAGAGCAACATATATGCTCAGATAATGGATATTTTCATTTTCAGATACTGTTAGAGAACCTGATTGCCATCTTTGGCATGATTTTTTAACATAAAATGGGTTCACTTCCAAACTAAGTATGCTGCTAGCATCCTCATCTTCTTTTACTGTTAGTGAAGCTTATTTCATGCATCTGATTGACAGCTTGGCATGTTTTTTTGACCAAAATGGGTTCACTGTGAACTGAGGATGGTATAGCTGTATGCCAAAATCCTCCAGATATGTACAACAATTGGGTTTTAGATTTAGTTGGGCTAAAGAATTAGTAGAGCAACATATATGCTCAGATAATAGATATTTTCATTTTCAGATACTGTTAGAGAACCTGATTGCCATCCTAGGCATGATTTTTTAACAAAAAATGGGTACACTTCCAAACTAAGTATGCTGCTAGCATCCTCATTTTCTTTTACTGTTAATGAAGCTTATCCCATGCATCTGATTGTCATCTTGGCATGTTTTTTTGACCAAAATGGGTTCACTGTGAACTGAGGATGCTATAGCTGTATGCCAAAATCCTCCGGATATATATGCTTACATACTGGACATTATCATTTTTCTTTTACTGTTAATGAAGCTGATCTCATGCATCTGATTGGCATCTTGGCATGTTTTTTACCAAAATCCTCCAAATCTGTACAAGAATTGGGCTGAACAAACCTTGTGCAGGTTTCTTTTGGCGCTATGATTTAGTTGGGATGAAGAATTATTTTAGAAAAACTTATTAGTAGCCATATTAGTTTCTTTTGTTTAGTATTATTATTATTATTATTATTATTATTATTATTATGAGATAAGTAAGTGATTATTAGTAGCCATGAACAGAATAGTTCATGAATCATCAGATCTTCTTGTTACCGTAGTTACAGCACGACGCGCTCATTATTCGTCCGATTCCTCATCCTCAACAAAATACCCTTTACCATCATCATCTCCTTGAACGGAAAGCCAAATACAGGGGAGACTATAGTCGAATTTTTTTTACACTCGAACACAGATTGTGCGATAAAATACCACTAAGGTGGTTGTGATAATTTCCACAAAAGGTAGTTTAGGGTCATGTGAATAGAGTAGATTGTGTTAAGATTTAATTTTTTTTGTACATTTTTTGGAACCACAATTTCTTTGTTTTACAGTTAAAGATTATATCGTTTATTTATTTCCAGCTAGGGATGGTTTTCAAAAAGGTGAAATTTAATATACAAAATACCTTTTACTGTTATTACTATTTAATATATCAAATTTTAATTTCAGATTGTGTGCTATTGTTATAATGGATAGAAGTTGGATTAGTAAACCACGATTATCCAAGGAGTACCGTGATGGTATTAAAGATTTTATTATCTTTGCCAAACGACATTCCCGTGATCCCAACCTAATCCTTTGTCCATGCCTCCGGTGTACAAATTGTAATTTGAGGACATGTGACGTAGTACATACACACTTGGTTGTCAACGGTTTTCTTCAAGGTACACAAGGTGGTTTTGTCATGGAGAGGATCATACGTCAGCTCCTGTTCGTCCGGTTGTATTAGAAAATGAAGATGAGCCCTTAGTGAACGAAGACTTAAGCGTTTCCGATGAGATGCATGCTTTGTTGCAAGATGCCATGGGGATTCATAATGTTCCTTTCCACACCAATAACCCAACAACCCAAGTTCACAATGAGTCAACAGAAACATCACACATTGGTGGTGGGGTGGACGAGGAAATGCCTGGCCCCGCCCCTGAAAATAATAAGCAGCAAGAATCCTTCGCAAAGTTACTTGAAGATGCTAGTACTCCGTTGTACCGCGATTGCACCAAATTCTCTAAATTCTCATTCATTATCAGACTATTTCAGATTAAATGTTTAAACGGGTGGTCTGCTAAGTCCTTCACTATGCTACTTGAATTTTTGAATGAAGCATTTCCTGAAATCTGTATTCCAAACTCAGCCTATAAAATCAAAAAATTCCTAAGTTCTTTCGATCTAGGGTATGAGAAGATAGCAGCATGTCCAAATGACTGTATGCTTTTCACGAGTGGTAAGGAAAGTCTGGAGAATTGCGAAGTGTGTGGTTCTTCGAAATGGATAGAAAGACCAAATCAAGACGAGGGAGCCAGTGGATCTACTAAGCGAAGTAGGAAAAAGAAGCCTGCCAAAATACTGCGTTACTTTCCTCTGATTCCTAGGCTACAAAGGTTGTTTATGTCTACGAAAACTTCTTCTGATATGAAATGGCATGCTGAAGGTCGCACTAATGATGGGATTCTTAGACATCCTGCTGATTCTCAATCTTGAAAAAAATTTGATGAAAGATATCCTGATTTTGCGAAAGATCATCGGAATGTGAGACTTGGACTAGCTAGTGATGGTTTCAACCCTTTCAGGCAAATGAGTAGTACATACAGCATATGGCTGGTTGTGTTAATACCATACAATTTGCCGCCTTGGAAATGCATGAAGCAGTCCTCATTTATTTTGTCCATGATAGTTCCTGGACCGAAAGGTCCTGGAAATGATATAGATGTGTACCTACAACCGTTAATAGATGAACTTCAGAAATTGTGGGTGGGTGTTCCAACCTATGATGCTGTGGCTAAAGAAACATTTTCTCTTCGGGCCGTGTTGTCTTGGACAATCAATGATTTTCCAGCATATGCAAATTTATCTGGATATAGTATTAAAGGACGTTATGCATGTCCATGTTGTGCTGACCAAACTAGTTCAAGGTGGTTGTACAATGGCAGAAAGTTTTGCTATATGGGTCATAGGAGATGGTTGCCTGACACACATATATTTCGGGCAGAGACAGCGACATTTGATGGTACCGACGAGTGGGAACATGCTCCTGGATCTTCTTCTGGTTCAGATATTTTGAGGCGGGTAGATGGTCATCAATTCAAATATGGAAAAGAACCAGAAGTCAGGACAAAGGACAAGAAAAGGGCAAGGCCGGAGCAAGGTGAGGAGACCGATCTATGTGGCGAAGATGAGGATCAAAACATGACGAGTTTAGGTGCATGGAAGAAGAAGAGTATTTTCTTCAAGTTGCCGTATTGGGAATTCAACTTATTGCGACATAATTTAGATGTGATGCATATCGGAAAAAATATTGGTGAAAATTGTATAGGAACAGTTATGGGAGATGACCGGAAGACAAAGGACAATCTCAAGAGCCGACTTGATTTGAAGTCAATGGGCATCCGACATGAGTTGCACCCAGAAGAATTACCGAACGGGAAAGTACTCCTACCTCCTGCAATCTATTCAATGTCAAAATCGGATTTGGAATTGTTTTGCAAAGTACTACTGGAACTTAAAGTTCCTGATGGCTATTCTTCTAACATAGCAAGATGTGTCAACTTTAAAGAGAAGAGGCTTCAGGGTCTAAAGTCACACGACTACCACATCCTAATGCAGGATCTCCTTCCTGTGGCCCTAAGGTCTTCAATGTGTGAGCAAGTCACTACTGTCCTGAAAGATCTTTGTAGCATATATAAAGGTATTTGCTCAAGAATGCTTCGTGTTGAAGATATTGACCAATTGGAGCAGCAGGCGGCATTGACACTTAGTAAAATGGAGATGATATTTCCTCCATCGTTCTTCACTATAATGATTCACTTGATAATCCACCTTGCTGGTGAAGCCAGAATCGGCAGTCCTGTTCACTATCGGTGGATGTATCCCATTGAGAGGTAAAAGAATTCATTCATCTTACAAAATTGAATTTTCAAAAGCTCATTTCTTTTAATCCCCTAATCCGCTCTAATTCATTAATTGTACATGTTCAGGTACCTATACCGGCTAAAGGGTTATGTTAAAAATAGAGCATATCCTGAAGGGTCAATAGCTCAGGGATATCTATCAGAGGAGTGTTCACAATTTTTTTCCAGGTATTTGCCGGGTGTGGAGACATCTTCGAGTAGACCACGTAGAAATCCAGATATTTCCAACCTTGATGGTGCTCAATATCTTTTTGATACCGCTGGCACTACTGTTGGTAAAGTTGATGCATTTGAGCTAGATAACTTAGCGTGGGAACAGGCACATCGATATGTGCTAGACCACCATGCATCAGTGGAACCATTTCGAAAGTAAGTTGCTTTTGAATTTAAATTGAATACAGTAAAAACCGCGGAGTTTGATATTAACTTACTTTTGTTATTCCTTATTTCAATTGCTTGTTTTTTAGCGAATTTGTCAGGGACATCAAACGAAGGGCTAGACCAAGAAGACTACCACCACGTGAACAAAACAAGTTGATGAATGAAAAATTTCATAAGTGGTTTGAATCTCATGTAGGTGAATTACAGTTATGCAAGTTAATCTTCATTATATCTACATTTTCTATGGTGCTGATACGATTTGTGCAAAATTAATAGGTACATTCTTTGGGTCCTGAAGGTGTGTCCTCTGAAATACAAGTACTTTCCAAAGGTCCCTATAAGATGGTCAAAAGATACGGAGGATACATATTCAATGGTTTTAGATTTCGTACTAAGGATCGTGAATGTAATTTGAAGTATCAAAATAGTGGAATGGTAGTGACGTCTAAGACTAGAAGTTATGCTTCCAAATCGGACACGAGGCCTGTAGATGGAGATCTCGACTACTATGGAGTGCTCACGGATATCATTGAGTTGAATTATTTTGGTCATTTCCGTGTTGTCTTATTTCGTGGAGATTGGGCTGAGTTTGATTGGAATTTTGCTAACAACAAGGATAAGCTTGGCTTCACAGTTGTAAACTTCTCAAAATTGATTCACATCGGTACACACATTAGCCATGAGCCATTTGTGTTTCCATCCCACGCGCTTCTGGAATACAATGGGATCTTCGTAAAGGTGATCGTTATAAGTGTTACAATAAATTTGATTGGGAAGTTCAATGGCAAAAAGAGGGAGATTCCCTAGCTTAGTACGAATCGGTGAAATGAAAGAATCCATAAAAATTATTCAACAGGCTCTAGAAGGGATTCCTGGGGGGCCCTATGAAAATTTAGAAGTTCGACGCTTTGATAGAGCAAAAAATTCTGAATGGAATAATTTTGAATATAGATTTATTACTAAAAAACTTTCACCCAATTTTGAATTGTCGAAACAAGAACCTTATGCTAGAGTAGAAGCCTCAAAAGGAGAATTAGGAATTTATTTGATAGGAGATAGTAGTGTTTTCCCCTGGAGATGGAAAATTCGTCCGCCCGGTTTCATCAATTTGCAGATTATCCCTCAACTAGTTAAAAGAATGAAATTGGCTGATATCATGACGATATTAGGTAGTATAGATATCATTATGGGAGAAGTTGATCGTTGAAATGATAATTGATATGACAGAAGTACAAGCTATCAATTCTTTTTCTAGATCGGAATCCTTAAAAGAAGTCTATGGACTCATATGGATATTTTTTCCCATTTTTACCCTTATATTGGGAATCATAATAGGGGTACTAGTAATTGTGTGGTTAGAAAGAGAAATATCCGCAGCAATACAACAACGTATTGGGCCTGAATATGCCGGCCCATTGGGAATTCTTCAAGCTCTGGCAGATGGGACAAAATTACTTTTTAAAGAAGACCTCATCCCCTCTAGAGGAGATATTCGTTTGTTTAGCGTGGGACCGTCTATAGTGGTCATATCAATTCTACTAAGTTATTTAGTAATTCCTTTTGGGTATCACCTTGTTTTAGCCGATCTCAGCATAGGTGTTTTTTTTATGGATCTCTATTTCAAGTATTGCTCCTATTGGACTTCTTATGTCAGGATATGGATCGAATAATAAATATTCCTTTTCAGGTGGTCTACGAGCTGCTGCTCAATCTATTAGTTATGAAATACCATTAACTCTTTGCGTGTTATCAATATCTCTACGTGTGATTCGTTGGAACATGATTATTTTCCCTCTTCTATTATTTTATTTTCCCTCTTCTCTAGAACTAGAAATAAATAGAAATGAAATTCTAAAATAAATAGAAATTCAAAGTAAAGGGGTTGAATATATTGAATGAATATTTACATTTTTTATTCATCAATGATTAGGATCGATGAGTTAAACTAGATAGTTATATGAGTAAAATCAAACTGTTTCCAAATTTGCAGTAAGAAGATCAAATCTCATTCCCTATGTACAAGAATACAAACATAAGCATAAGCAATGTAAACTGTTTACCCCAAGATTGAGATTCTTTCACTAATTATCATATCTTGAAGCGGGTACAAAAGGATCAACCATATGGGGTTTCTACTACCGTCTTCTATGTATTACCATACTGGAGATCAATCAAAAATCAGTGAACGGTTAGGAACACCAAGGTACACAAAAGATTAGTAATGGAGATAATGTAAGATATAAAAAAAGTATTTTTTGCATAAAACTTTTGAGAAAACGAATCATAATGAGGACTTTAAGTGGGTAGAAATGACCAAGCAGTACTTCCCCACGATTCCGATCTGGAGTATGCTCCTATTCACTGATTAAAGAAATGACTATCAAAAACGAATTAATTCTTTATTTATTTGGATTTTCAGAATACCTCCTTCTCTGAGAAAGAAGAACAGGAATAAAAGAAATGGAATTAATAAAAATGAATAAATAAGAATAAAAAAGATCTCTATTTATTATTTCTTTTTCCCATTCATAAGTCATATCTATATGTAATATAGAATTCTTATCATTTCATGAATTTTGAATGACTGCCCAATTCTATTTTTTTTTTTAAAAAAAAAATACACATAACAGTTGAGGCGCTCTATAGGTGTTAAAAAGTCCAACGAGCGGACGATCCAATAAAAGATATAAAACCATGATGATCCACTTTAAATTTCAGGGTTCGTATGGCATCCCTAAAATCAAAAGCCACTTAACATCGGTCACGGGGCGTGCATGCCAAAATTTTAATTCTAGGTTTTTGAATCTTAATAGTAGAAGGTATTTGAGCACTGATAAAGATGTTATTATTAATGACTTTTTTGATAAATTATACAAGGAAATAGAAGATAGATATAAGTATATGGATGATGTAAACAGCAGGGGTATGGATATAGATGATGGGCATATATATAGAGAACAAGTTCTTAAGTTATTGGAGGATAAAAAGAATGCATTAGACCTATCAGAAGAAGAGTTAATAAAGTTACAAATTTCGATTGAAAATCTATCAATGGAATTCGATGAAAATAATATATTTAAAGAGAGTTCTAACATAATCAAAATATTGATAGGAAAGGATCTTATATGCGCAAAAGATTATTTATATCAAAACTCTTTATGATAGTACTATTATGCAGTTTGATCAATATACGCTGGAGGCTATCATTATATATGTACTAGGGATGTTGTACAACTGTATACAAGAATCTTCGGTAGTGAGGGTAGCTACATTGATAGACAAGCTAGATAGTACTGTTAGAACACAGGCTAATATATTAAAGAATCATAAAATAGATAGTAGTAAGGACTGTGATATAAAGCAGAAAAAAGGTAATCAATATGAAATAGGGATGAAATTGTTCGAGCTAATGATAGAAAGAAAATTGATCCATATTGATACCATGGCAGGCGAGGGTCAAAAAGCTGTTGTGAAAAAGATAGGAAAAGGTTATTTGGAATACAAGTTATTCGCTGTATGTAATTTTGAGTTAAGGCATCTCCCGATGAAACTAAATCTTCCAATGGTTTGCCAGCCGAAAGATTGGGAACTCTTATCTCATGATTACAATAAACCTTTGATGTTATCGGATATGAGAGGTGGTTACTTATGCAAACCTACTTTAGATATATAAAATAGGTTTAGTATTCTAACATCCCGTAACCTAAACCATTTTAATATAGAATTACATGAATATAAGTATAAGGAAATGTGCTTTATATTGAATGGGCTTCAGAAACAAGGTTTTGAGATAAATAAGAGTATGTTGGAGTTCATTGTTAGGAATCGTGCCACTTTAGAAAAAGTAGGAATTCTAATGCCTAGAATACTAGCATGCGTTAATCTGAATGAAACCAACGATCATCTGAGGAAATCTTATTTCAATAATAAGGATATAAAGGAAGTATGTAGCCTTAGTTTTCTGCTTACGGAATTAGCTAAGCGGGTGCAGGCTGCTAGGTTTGAAGAATCTATAATAAGGCTTGCTACCGCATACGTTCATTATGTCTTTTATCTTCCAGCCTTTATGGATTTCCGTGGTAGAATATACCGCTCTGGTATCTTGCATTTTCATGAGCGTGATTTAGCTAAAAGTATCATAGTCTTTGCCAATAATCAACATCAAGATGAAAGCAATCTTGGTGGGGCTAAGGACATAATTGAATCTGCGGCCGCTTTTAAGTATAAGAAATTTTCTCTTTATGATGATGCTCTTCAATGGTATAAGGAAAAACAGAGTTTGATCTATGCCTCAGATGAGAGTTTAATAAGCTTCGCTAAGGATGCTAGTGATCCATTTCAGTTCATAGCCAAGGTCTTGTGTCACAATAGAGCTTATGAATATAATTCTAATCCAATATCTCAAGATGCCGCTTCGAGTGCTTATCAGATCATGAGTTATTTACTTCTTAACGAAGATTTGGCTAGGAAAACAAATATTATACCCCACTCAGATGGTCAAATACAGGATGTATACATACACTTGCTCAATGAGTTTAAGGATTATTTGCATCAAAAAATCAATGATACGTCTAAAATGGAGATCATAGAATCTAAACTAGATAGAAAGCTTATCAAAAGTCTATTCATGCCATTGATCTATGGGAAGACAGCGTACAGCATGGAAATGGATATTAGGGATAAATATGGTCTATTGCTAAGTAGAAAAGATAGCTTTAACATCGCTAAACTTTGCATTGAATTTATAAACCATAAATACCCAGATATAATAAATTTGATGAAGTTGATTTCCATCATTAGTTGGTTTTGTTCAGTAATGGATAAAGCAGTTGTATATAGTATATCCTATTTCACTACAATACAGGATTATATGTCTTTCGTAAAAGAAGAGATAAATGTTTATGAAAAGACTAACAAAAAGAGACGAAGGGTGACTCTCTATGTACCTACTATGAAGAGGGATAGGCGAAAGACTCAATCAGCAGCCTGCGCTAACTTTATTCATCAGAAGGACGCATACATTACTATGAAAGTTGTAGAATCATTATTGACTCAACATGCACCTATATATACGGTACATGATAATTTTATAACTACACCGCCTTACGTAAGAATAGTTCCTGATATATATACCCAGGTCTTTATTAATATGGGGTTTCCACTTAAAATAATCAATGCATTTATTAAGATCAATCTAATAGCTCCATACTCTGACACTCTAAATGATATACATCTATTGCCCCTATCCAATTCCGTGGATGAAGAACCTATTCCATCTGATTATCTTAGAGATTTATTGAATTCACTTATGCCTGTGAAATATCTAACTAAAGATAAAAAGATATGGGATAATAAGGTCTCAGATTTGGTTAAGTATTACAACCACTATGTAGAAGCTGTGGGCTGTAAACCAGTGATTGATTCAGAGGAGCACTCTAAGTCCCTTAATGAGGGGATTTGGAAAATAAATAATCATGAAGGGAAGTGGATGAAATTTAAGACTCTTTTAGAGAACAGATGTCATAATTACAGCATACATTACTAAACGGAAAGCTTGAAGGTGCGCCTTCTTTTAAACTGTAGTAGCAATTCCTAAGGTGAATCACATCCGAAGGGGAGGGGATTTCTTATTCATCAGGTTTTGGTATATAGGGTTTTTTAGTGTCATTATCCTTTGGCTTATGGTCTTTAGCCTTCTTAGCCTTCATAGCCTTCATAGCCTTCATAGCTTCAGCCTTTGTATTGTATAGAGTTGGGGTCTTTTGACCTTCAGTAGTGGACTCACTGGTAGTGGTCTTTTGACCTTCAGTAGTGGACTCACTGATTGATTCATCATCATACCTCGACAGTTTATGTTTGAAAATAGTGGTAGCATCTTTAGTTCATAAGTCTATTACATTTATAGGTCGTGTGTCTATCCATACATTATTTGAATCATAGATATTAACTCTTTTAGTACTCCGTGGTAGTCCTAGGTTGAGGATCATTTCCTTTTTCACAATCTGGAGTTGTTTCCAATCTATTCTGAAGTTAGCTTCGGTGGGTATCTGCTCTATTTTAGATAGATCTGCTAACCATTCTGATGTGACAAAATCTTTACTAGGACCCTTACGTTTAATAATTTGTCTATCATCTTCTATCTCGAGCATGTAACTCTTAGGTGCTAAGAAGATTCCTTTCTTGACTATATGTTCGAGTTTAAGCTTACCCAATTCCATGGAAGAGATTTGATCGTCAGAAAGAGGATTTCCTAGAACTATAGAGTCAGTATCAGTGTAGTAACAGTCAGATCTGGAAATTAGTGGGTACATATGGATACGAGCACGCAGTTATAGCAGCTGACAATTGAACAGCCGATATCTTAGGAGGTTTCCAGTTGTCATCAGAACCACTAAAATTTATAATGTAATTGACAATATAGTATTGTTCGGTAAGCTTCTCTGCTGATTGAAAATTATCTTTCTTCATCAATTCTTCATATTTATTCTGATCGCAGATCTCTGTCACGGTACTTTCAGGGTTCATGCCAAATCTACCATATAGAGAATTCATTAGAATCTTATATATATAGGTCATTGATTCATCCCCTGCTTTCTTGGCTTCTAGTCTACTTTCATAGAGATGTGATACAAAGCTTTCGAATGGACTTGACTTCTTCTCATACAAATATCCTCTAAGAGGGATAATATCGTAACCTAAATCGCGAGCAAACTTCAACTCTTCGGCATAAAAGACTCCAATGAATTTACCAATAGGAAAGACTAAAGTCCCATGTTTATCTTTATAAGGCAAAAAAGGACGTGATATATTAGTAGGACAGACTACATAGGCCTCAATAAAGCCAAACAAGCTATCTAATTCCACGTTCTCCAAATCATTACGCCAAACAGGGACACGCCCGGGCATAGGATAAGATTTCATAATATATGGATATAATGAGTTCACATCATAATAGTACATATTCTCCCCATAGGGCTTATAGACATCAACATGACCCCCATAATAGCCACGACGAATGAAAAGATCTTGGTTTTTAGTAGGTAAATGGATAGGAAAGGTATTTTCATCCAAATAATTCTGACGAAATATTTTAAGGGAAAGCGATGACAATGTCATCACATCCTCGATATCAATATGGTACTTAGTCCAATTAATCTCTTGAACCTTCAACATAACTCCACCTAATAGAAGGATATCTTGTCGAAGATATTTTATCAAATCCTCTCTATAATCCGGAAGATTATCAACTTTCAAATCATCATGTGGGAAGGATCCTTTAGGACCTAATTCAGGGCATAATGTCTTACCCAAACTCGCAAGAGAGCTAGGGAGCAATGTACATGAATCTCTGAAACGAAAGAGGAACTTATGGTCAATATAAACTTTCAGCTCGTAAAGCTTATGATTTCGAAACAATGTTTTTATTTGATACTATTACCACGTACAGCAAAATACCTAAGAAGTAAAATACCATCAAATCGGGCAAAATTATGGAAATATATAGTTCGAACACGATCTATAGATGTCTTTTGAACTGAGACTTCCAAATTATATATAAAATCATGTAATATTCGATCACTCCTTTCTTCAAAGGTCGGACAAAAACTTAAGTGATCTTCGCTGAAATAAGTGTGTATCGATGGTATGGAAGTAAGATCGTCACCTGGATTAACCACTAAGAAACCTGCCGCGTAAGGAACATGAACATTATTCACTAATATAGTCTCTAAATCGGCCACAATGAAAGAACGACATTCAGTTTTCCTATTTTTGATTCTGGTTATTTGAGTAGGAATACGACTCTTTACAGACATAAGTGATTTGACTTCAGGTAGTTGACCACTATCTATTTCATATTCTAGAACATTGATAATATGGCTAATCATATCTTCTTTATTTATATTAGGATATTCTATGGATTGAGTATTCAAGCTTCCCTTAGGTTCATAATAGATACGAATGAAGACGCCTATTATCATTGCATCCAGATATTGTTCACCGTATAACCTCACTTGTTGTTCTATCATATCATATATCCTTTTTTTAGGGAGTCTATTACCTACAAGATCACACAATGGAATAGCCCTACCTAAAGTAAATGAAACCCCGCTAGATGAAGGTAATTGCATTGTATAACCTATAGTCACTTTTGCATATTTACAATCCATAGTATAAGCATACATCTCGATCATTTGTATGAAGGCTAATGTTATCACTTCAAAATCAATAGCTCGAACGTATGGTTCTCTAAAACCAGTAGAAGCATATACAGATCCCGGATACAAAGTCTTAGCTCTAACATCCTCAATATGATTTAATAAACTCAACCAATAATTATAATAAATAGACTTGTAAATTGATGAAAAAAACCTAGAATTAAAATTTTGGCATGCACGCCCCGTGACCGATGTTAAGTGGCTTTTGATTTTAGGGATGCCATACGAACCCTGAAATTTAAAGTGGATCATCATGGTTTTATATCTTTTATTGGATCGTCCGCTCGTTGGACTTTTTAACACCTATAGAGCGCCTCAACTGTTATGTGTATTTTTTAGTTCTTAACAGAACATATTTATTGATATAACGAGTATTTCATTGAAGGGTTAAGTTATTACCGAACAAAAAGAAATTGCAATTCTATAATGGATAAGATCAATTCGGAAGCACTTTTTTAGCAGACGGAATTTCTTTGGTCTAATTTTGGACTCCCGGGTACATATTTATTCATTCATACCAGGTAATAATACCGAATAAGTCCTTACCTTACATTTATTTGTGGCCATAGAGAAGCCGTATGAAGCTGAGGTCTCATGTACGGTTTTGGAATAGCGATGTGAACAGTGATGTTCTCATCGACTATGATTATCTAACAGTTCAAGTACAGTTGATATAGTTGAGGCACAGTCCCAATATGGTTTTTGGGGATGGAATCTGTGGCGTCAGCCTATAGGGTTTGTAGTTTTTCTAATTTCTTCTCTAGCAGAGTGTGAGAGATTACCCTTTGATTTACCAGAAGCGGAGGAGGAATTAGTAGCGGGTTATCAAACAGAATATTCGGGTATCAAATACGCTTTATTTTACCTTGCTTCTTACCTCAATTTATTAGTTTCTTCATTATTTATAACGGTTCTTTACTTAGGTGGGTGGAATTTTTCTATTCCATACATATCCATTCATGAACTTTTCGGAATAAAGAAAATGGATGGAGTCTTTTTCTGTCTGGAGGGTTCTTTTTTCAATCATGCCTCAACTAGATAAATTCACTTATTTTACACAATTCTTTTGGTTATGCCTTATCCTCTTTACTTTTTATATTCCTATATGCAATGATGGGGATGGAGTACTTGGTATCAGCAGAATTCTCATACTACGAAACCAACTTCTTTCGCACCGGGAGAACCAGATTCGGAGTAAGGACCCTAATACTTTGGAAGATATCTCGAAAAAAGGTTTTCACACAGGTCTCTCCTATATGCACTCCAGTTTATTCGAAGTATCCCAATGGTGTAAGACCGTCGACTTCTTGGGAAAAAGGGGGAAAATCACTTTATCCTCTTCTTTCGGAGAAATAAGTGGCACACGAGGAATAGAGATCAAGATTCTCTATTTGATCTCGAAGTCATCATATCAAACTTCTTCCAGTCGGATCACTTGTGGGAATGAAATCATGCTCATCCATCTTCTACATGGCCAAGGCCAAGGAAGCATCTAAGAAAAGACAGCCAGCGGTGGAGCATGTGGTTTAATTCGATAGCGTTTCTTTTTTTCGGTATGCCGCTCTGCGAGCAGAGCGAGAGAAGTTTTTTTTTTTTACCGTTAAGAGAAGGATATTATGGATTTTATTCTATCCCTTGGCTTTCTCGTTCCTTTGTCTCTTCTTGTGGCCTTTCGGGCTGGCAAACTAAGGGGCCTGAATCAAAACAATTTGGAAGAAAAATGAACGGATTTGGCCTGGGAAACCGTCCATGATCAAATATCCACTAAACTCAAAGAGTTATTCGATCTTAGACTAGTTCCAGATTTGAAACTACCAGGTCGATTAAGGATGCAAGACGTTGCTACATACCTGCACCAAAAGACCGAAGATGTATCCCTTCTTCAAAATATATACGTAGACCTTTGCGACCATGGTATACAGAGCCCCTACTTTTTACCTTGATTTTGTTATAACTTTCCCCGGGTCGGGGTAGAGATGTAGATCTTTTGAGTTTTTACTGTAGGGGAAGGCCCTGTTTCAGCCATGGGGCAGGGGAGGGGGAGTGTGGCGGTCGGGCCCCCCTCACTTTTGATTTTTCAGTACGGCAGAAAGGCCATTTCGAATGTACTATTGACTACCCCGTTGATCCAGAATGAGCCGAACAGATAGCTCCAAGTCAAAGGACAGAAACCGGGGGAACGCTTGGCCTACAGGTCGAGGACGATAGAAGATTGACGCTTGTCCACTTCAATAAATCTAAACCCGGTTAGAGCAAACACAAAGAGAAGGTACAAGTCGAGCCTTATACCGCCCCTCTCTTCACTCATGGAAGAGGCACCTTTCTTTCACATCTCCAAGAAAGAGAGCGTATCCAGAAACAAGATCGAAGTCAAGTGACTCTTTCTTTCTGATTCTATCCAACTTGGAAGGCATAGAAGATACTTCTGAAGTTCGTTCGTCAACCAGCATAGGCTACGTTGCATATCATAAGACAAGATCAGTAGGCGCGGAGCGGAAGTATACGATAAGAAGCACGAAGGATTCGTCGTAGGTCTTGCCGTAAAGGACGGCCTTGTCACGCTAGATATCCATATGCTCAAGGGAAGATCCGAACTTTAGTTCGTTGAGGGAGCTAAACTAGTAGGGATGGTCTCTGGCCAAAGACTGGCGCTCGAGGAGTAGAGCAGGTGCCTTACCGTAGCCATTCTTTATCGCCTACCAAAGTGAATGCATGAGTGCCCCTTACCAAGGTGAAGGATCAACCAAGACAGCTTGCATGCCACCCTTACATCTTTCGATCTGTAGCTTCCTGTCCCTCTCGCTTCTTTCTTATAGTAGCACCTAAGCATCCCCGGGTACAAGCAAGATCATAGCTTCAAGCGAAAAGGCTACCTTTTAGTAGTAGTCTCGGTAAGGAAACCTTCTTACTACTGGGCAAGCTTCAAAGTAGCCCGATCTTTCATCAGCTTTCTGAAGATATAAATAAAATTCCCATCCCGCATCTGAAATGTAGCCAAAACAAGAAGGAGCTTCTCGAGGTTCAGCCAAAAGGCATTCAACCAATGCGGACCCTAAGGCCAATATCTCTGGTTCTGGGATTTCTGTCCATGCTGAATCTGTCTCTGATCTAGGCTACCATACAAGTAGTTCTCCCGCAACGTTTCTTCTGGCCAAATGCTCTGAGATTGGAAGCTTTGGGCTTCATTGAGTGAAATTCTTTGATGCTTTTGTTCCTAATGAGGAGAGAGATTCAACAACCCCAGGTTCTTAATCCTACTCCGGTAGTGTGAATGAATAGGGCACTGCCGATCTCTTTCCTCTTTCACTTTAAAAGGATGGTCTCTCCTAAGTTAAGTATGGCTACAACGAGGTAAGGTAGGGCTATTCCACCCCGTCTCTGGCGAGTTCTCTTGCAAGCTTTGTTCGATTGCAGGACCTAAAAGGCCTCACTGCTGTCGTCCTATTCGGCCCCTACTGCTCCGACAGGTGCCATGGAAGATTCGATGACTTCTAGTGGATCCCGCGAGGAAAGTGAGCCATCACCGCTTTCTTGTGGATACGGCCACCCACGCTCTGCTTTCGGTGCAAAAGAATCTCTTGCGGTTACTGACCTCTCTTACTACATCATCGGAAGATGTTGAGTTGACACCAAGCCCTACCGGATTGGAAATGTCACCAGATCCCGCCCTCTCCGCATGAGTAGGAAAGACGGATTCTACTCTTGTGTGTGCGAAAACCTTATCCTATTTCGCATCATGCAGGTGATCGAATCGAACCCATTGCTCTTGATTCCTGACCTAGACAAGTCCAGTTCGAATTCTATTATGTAAGGCTTATCTTTTCCATGACCATAGGCGACGAAAGCGAGGCAAAGTGGTGGCTCCAGTACAGACCGTGGACAAGGGAGAGGAAGACCCCTCCGATTCGTATGATTCAAGTCATTAGCTAGCGTTCGTTAGCGAGTAAGGTCAACGGGTAAGGCAAGAATGGATTCGGTTTCGCTAGTGATTTCGATGCTTAGCCGAACTTATGATATGGACAGTTAGTTTCTGTCTGTAAGCAATGAATTCTGGTTCCAGAAAGGTTCAGTTGTTAATTGAAATTACTCAATTTCAGTACTGAATTGACAGAGAGAAAGCATTGGAATGTGAGTTAAGTCGGAAAGCGAAAGAAGGCATTGCAATCGAAGAAGAAAGGATGTGGAGAACTACACGAGTCTTTCCGGCAAGAGAGCTACTCACCGATGGATAGCGAAGATCGGCAATGTTCTCGGTTGTTCGATCGGTAGCTTCTCCAGTCGTCTGTGATCAAGAAAAAAAAGGTTCGCTAGCCTTCCGTTGCTTCTTTCGATTCAAGTCAAGGGTTGACAACCTAACCTGGAACTTCCGGTAAAGAGGATCAGTGCTGCCCGATGAAAGATGCTAAGAGGTCTGGTGAAGCTAAATCAATCCAATTCGGATAGGAGAAGCAGAAGAGGAGAAGTGGAACGGAATACGGGGTTCTGCTTCTGGTGGCAACATGCTATTGGATGGGGGTCCCGCTTATGGGGTCAAATCAATACGTTCTCAGAAGAAATATTTGAATATCAATCTCATCGATCTCATAAGTATCATACCAAATCCCATCAATTGAATCACTTTTTCGAGAAATACAGGACATCTAAGTCGTACAAGTAAAGAGATCTATTCATTGATAAGAAAAAGAAAAAATGTGAACGGTGATTGGATTGATGATAAAATAGAATCCTGGGTCGCGAACAGTGATTCGATTGATGATGAAGAAAGAGAATTCTTGGTTCAGTTCTCCACCTTAATGACAGAAAAAAGGATTGATCAAATTCTATTGAGTCTGACTCATAGTGATCTTTTATCAAAGAATGACTCTGGTTATCAAATGATTGAACAACCGGGATCAATTTACTTACGATACTTAGTTGACATTCAGAAAAAGTATCTAATGAATTATGAGTTCAATAGATCCTGTTTAGCAGAAAGACGGATATTCCTTGCTCATTATCAGACAATCACTTATTCACAAACCTCGTGTGGGGCTAATAGTTTGGATTTCCCATTTCATGGAAAACCCTTTTCGCTCCGCTTAGCCCCTTCTAGGGGTATTTTAGTGATAGGTTCTATAGGAACTGGACGATCCTGTTTGGTCAAATACCTAGTGACAAACTCCTATGTTCCTTTCATTACGGTATTTCCGAACAGGTTTCTGGATGACAAGCCTCAAGGTTATCTTATTGATGATATCGAGGATCTTGATGATAGTGACGATATTGATGATATCGAGGATATTGATGATAGTGACGATATTGATATTGATAATAGTGACGATATTGATATTGATGATAGTGACGATATTGATGATAGTGATGATATTGATACGGAGCTGCTAACTATGACGAATGTGCTAAGTATGTATATGACGCCGAAAATAGACCAATTTGATATCATCCTTCAATTCGAATTAGCAAAAGCAATGTCTCCTTGCATAATATGGATTCCAAACATTCATGATCTGTATGTGAATCAGTCGAATTACTTATCCCTCGGTCTATTAGAGAACTCTCTCTCCAGGGATTGTGAAAGATGTTCCACTAGAAATATTCTTGTTATTGCTTCGACTCATATTCCCCAAAAAGTG
The DNA here is from genome assembly GCA_017893485.1 of Hemerocallis citrina. Taxonomy (NCBI): domain Eukaryota; kingdom Viridiplantae; phylum Streptophyta; class Magnoliopsida; order Asparagales; family Asphodelaceae; genus Hemerocallis; species Hemerocallis citrina. The sequence goes on from CM030358.1 coordinate 250,738,660, forward strand.
GATCCCGCTCTAATAGCTCCGAAGAAATTAAATACATGCATTAAGATACGAAGGCTTCTTATTCCACAACAACGAAAGCACTTTTTCATTCTTTCATATACTAGGGGATTTCACTTGGAAAAGAAAATGTCCCATACTAATGGATTCAGGTCCATAACCATGGGTTCCAATGAACGAGAATGAGATCTTGTAGCACTTATCAATGAGGCCCTATCGATTAGTATTACACAGAGGAAATCAATTATAGAAACTAATACAATTAGATCAGCTCTTCATAGAAAAACTTGGGATTTGCAATGCCAATTCCAGGTAAGATCGGTTCAGGATCATGAGATCTTTTTCTATCAGATAGGAAGGGCTGTTGCACAAAATGTACTTCTAAGTAATTTCCCCATAGATCCTATATATATCTATATGAAGAAGAAATCACGTAAGGAAGGAAATTCTTATTTGTACAAATGGTACTTCGAACTTGGAACAAGCATGAAGAAATTAACGATACTTCTTTATCTTTTGAGTTGTTCTGCCAGATCGGTCGCTCAAGATCTTTGGTCTTCCCCCGGATCCG